>AP025068.1:20625804-20787049 GCA_036186865.1 Eustoma russellianum
AAAAAAAGAGAATTTAATAATAAGTAAAAAAAATTAAAAGTGTGTGTGCCGTGTGAAGATATAAGGGGTAGGAAAAAAAATAATATTTGACTAACTAAATTCTATCCTAAACTAATTAACCAAATTATATCACTAATTTCCCTCACTTATTATTCCACACTATATTCCCCAAATCTCTTATTAATATATATCAAACCCTAATTCCCCTCCCACCTTCTCTCAAATACACGCAACCCCTTCCCCTCTTCCCCCATCAAAACTTACGGCACCAATTAAAAAAAAGGGGAGATCTTTGATCCAAGGTTTCAAGAGGAGTGGGAATCACAACCCTAACATCATCACCATCATCTCTCGTATATAACTTCTTGCCGGGACTGAGGTAGGTGCATACTATTTATTCCCTCAAAATGGTATGAAGGTTGCATGCTCAAAACGGTATTTTTATGTGTTTATTGTGTTCTTTTATTTTTGATTCGATCATGATCTTATTGTCTGCTTAGGTTGATGAATCTGTTTATATGTATGTATATGTGTTAACAGCTGCCCTATTGCTATATCAAATTGTTTACATTTTGTTAACGGATAGTGTGGTTATTGGTGTTTCCTTTCGGCATGCTACAAATATATATATTAAAAAAAAGCGGTATAGGGCCAAGTCTGGCCGAATCAGTGCGATGTATATACATATATTTATTAAAAAATTAAAATTAAAATTAAAGGGTTAGGCCTTTCGGCCGAAACCCAGTGGGAAACAAAAATAATAATAAAATAATAAAAATTTTGAATTAGTGGCCGATTGGTTGCTGGAAAGAAAAAAATATAAAATAAAATAATAATAATTTATAGTGCTACATGGGGGGGGGGCGATTGGTTTCTTGAATTTGGTGTTAAATTGTTGTTGGTCTTTAATGTGTATTGATTTTGTTTTGGGCTCCTTTGTGTTTTGTTTTCGGCATGCACATTTGGATAAAAAAAATAATAATAAATAAATTAATTAAAAAGGGGGTTTGGCCTTTCGGCTGAACCCAATTTAAAAGAATAATAATAATAAAAAAAAGGGCAAAGGGTTCGGCCAGTTCGGTTGAACCCAATTAGAGAATAAAAAGGGGGGAAATAAAATAAAATAATAAGATAAGTAGACTAAGAAATGGAAGACGGACGTGGTACAGAGGGAAGTAATGGGGGCGGCTGTGTGGTGTTCCTGCATTCATGGCACGTGCATTGCATGAGGTATACAGCGTCTATAGGGCGTGGGTATCGGGATGACTTACCGTGTCTATAGGGCACCAGGGTGATGAGACATACTGCGTCTATAGGGTGTGGGTGTCCAACCGGCAAGTGATGGCTAGAGACCACGATGCTGGATTTAGGACCCGAGAGCATGCATTGCATATAGGTCTAGGGGCATAATGCATGACATGATTCTCGTTGCGTGTGACACGTTGATTGAGCATGCATCACGTACTTGCGTATTTTTATGTGGAGTGCTTTACCTTTCCGTATAAGACATGCTATCATGTTTTATATGTTATGTGTTGATATCTTTTTGGGTATGTACTCTTTGTATTATTTTGAGAGGCACCTACTGGGTGATTACCATCACTCACCCCCTACTATTCCAGGTGAGACCGATACTGGGTATGACTATATCTTCCTTGAGGATGGGAGCGATGTCGTGGAATGGGCTGAGTGACCAGTAGATATGATTGCAGCGAGGGCATAGACGGGCTGTCTATGATATTCTTGGGGTGACATTGATATTTATATTTTTCATTAGTACGTTGAGACATTTCTTTTAGACTTTTTCTTTTAGACATTTGACTTTGACTTGTAGGGCCTGGTCAGCCTAGTAATGAAGTCTTTATTTTATTGAGGTTCATTAAGTACAAATTAGTATTGTGTTTAAATCGTTTCCGCAAAAAGAAAAAAAAATTACATGTCAACACTGACGTGTAACAGGTTGAGGTGACGCTTTGTATTCTTCTTAGTGAGATACGGCGGGTGCACTGCTACCGAGGCTAGGGCTCGGGAGCGGGGCGCTACAACGGGGGATTCGAAACCCTATAACTTCACTTGTCATTTGGAGTTATTGGGATTATTATATATTGTTTGGAAAGACGGTTCCAACAGTATATATTAAGCCCAGAAACTTCAACCGGCGATGAAATTATGACATTTTGAAGCTACCAAGGCCATTGAACCTGATCCAGATGTCCAGGCTCAACCAGGAGAGATCATTGCAGCGCAATAGGGCTCGGTATGAGGTTTGAAACGCCATAACTTCACCGGCGCTTGGAGTTTCTGGGCTTTTTATATGCAATTGGAAATTTTATTCAGATCCCTATAACCTCGCAATATTCTCTCTTAGTCGAGCCGAGACATCTGGATCAGGGTCACCGGCCGCAGCGGCTATGAAACGCCATAACTTCGGTGTTGCTTGGAGTTTCTGATCATATTATATACCGTTGAAACCATCTTTTAGAGCACTACGATGTTGTAATCGACTCTCATGGTTGAGCCGGGACTTGTGGATCAGGGTCACCAGCCGCGGCAGCTTCAAAATGCCATAACTTTGTCGTTTCTTAGATTTTCTGGTCCCATTATATACCGCTGGAACCATCTTTCCGAGCACTACGACACCGCAATAGACTCCCGTGGTCGTTATGGGACATTTAGATCAGGCTCACTGCTGTGGGGGCTCCGAAATGACATAACTTTACCTTTTTCTTGGAGTTTTCTAGGCTTATTATATACTATTGAAATCAACATTCCAAGCACGACGACACCACAATAGACTTTCGTGGTCGAGCTGGGGTGTCCGGAGCAGGGTCACTAGCCATGGCAGCTTCGAAATGCCATAACTTTGCCTTTCGCTTGGAGTTTTTAGTCTCATATATACTGTTTGAATCGTCTTTTTGCGCTCTATGATCCTATAATATTCTCTACTGCGCAAGCCAAGATGTCTGGATCAGGGTCACCCACCATGGACGCTTTAAAACAACATAACTTAGCGTTTCAGTTGGAGTTTCTAGGCTTATTATATACTTTAGAACCATCTTTCTAAGCACTACGATGCTGCAATAGACTCGTGGTAAATCCAGGATGTCCGGATCAGGGTCAGCGGCCGTGGCAGCTTCAAAACGCAATAACTTTGCCTCTTGATTGCAGTTTTTAGGCTTATTACATACCATTGGAACCGTCTTTCCAAGCCATACAATGATGTAATATTCTTTCCTAGTCGAGTCGAGTCCAAATCAGGGTCACCGACCACTTGGGCATCCAAACCCTATAACATCTCCTGTCGTTTGGAGTTTCTGGTCTTATTATATATTGCTCAGAAAGGCGTTCCAACGGTATATAACAAGCACAAAAACTCCAAACGACGACAAAATTATGTCATTTCGAATGCTGCAATATCTCCCCATGTCGAGTTGGAACGTTTGATCAAGGTCACTGGCTGCGGCGGCTTCGAAATGCCTTAACGTCGTTGTCTTTTGGAGTTTTTGGGCTTCTTTTATACCTTTGGAACCGTCTTTCAAAGCCCTATGATGCTGTAATATTCTCTCTAGATCGAGCCAGGACCTTTGCATCAAGGTCACTGGCCACAACGGCTTCGAAATGCCATAATTTTGCCGTCGTATGGTTTTTCTAGGCTTTTTATATGGCATTGGAATGATCCCTATAACCTCGCAATATTCTCTCTTTGTCGAGCGGGGATGTCTGGATCAGTGTCACCGGCCGCAGCGGCTATGAAACATCATAACGTCGTTGTTTAGAGTTTCTGATCTTATTATATACCGTTAGAACCATCTTTTCGAGCACTATGATGCCGCGATAGACTCTCGTGGTTGAACCGGGACGTCTGACTCATGGTCACCAACCGCGGTGGTTTGGAAATGCCATAACTACTCCGTCGTTGCTTAGAGTTTCTGGTCTTGTCGAGAAATGTTTAGTATGTCAGCAAGTCAAAGCGGAGCATCAGCGACCTGGCGGCTTGATGATGCCCCTAGAGATCCCAGAATGGAAGTGGGAACATGTGACTATGGACTTCGTGATGGGGTTGCCCAAAACCAGAAGTGGGAATGAGATGATTTGGGTGATTGTCAATCGCTTGACAAAGACAGCTCATTTCATAGCTATGCCGCATGGTACTTCTTATGAGAAATTGACTAACATATATATGGATAACATTGTAAGCATGCATGGAGTCCCCGTCAGTATTATGTCGGACCGTGATCCCAGATTCACTTCTAAATTTTGGATGGCTTTCCAGAAGCTATGGGCACGGAACTAAGGATGAGCACAGCTTATCACCCTCAGACGGATGGACAGTCTGAGAGGACCATCCAAACCTTGGAGGACATGCTGAGAGCATGCGCGTTGGACTTTAAAGGGAACTGGGATAGCATGTTGAAGCTGATGGAATTTTCATACAACAATAGTCACAACAGTGCGATTGGTATGGCACCGTTTGAGGCCCTATACGGACGGAAGTGCAGATCCCCGGTTTGTTGGGACGAAGTTGGGAAAGAACGATCACTGCACCAGAGTTGACTGAGCAGACTATCGAAAAGGTGAGGATTATAAGAGAGAGACTAAAGGTGGCACAAGATCGCAGTAAAAGTTAGGCGGATTCTAAAAGACGACCCTTGGAGTTTGAGGAAGGTGAAAAGGTTTACCTACGAGTTTCACCCACTAAGGGAGTTGCGAGATTCGGGATGAAATTGAAAGGATTTTGAACGCTTTCCTGTTGGTAGCTCCAGAAAAGGCCAAAGAGCACTTGTTGCGCTCCAAAAGAGGTCGGTGGTCTGGGAATACCATATCTCCCTACCATTAACAATTCCTACATCATTAAAAACATCTGGAACATATGTAAGAAGAAAGAAAGTCTCTGGATAAAATAGTTGCACTCGGTCATCTTAAAGGACAAATTAATGTGGGAAGTCCAACCCAAACAATTGGATTCTTCGATGTGGAAGAGAACACTTTGGAGAATGGACCAATATTCTCAATTCATCAAGAAGGCCATTGAAAATGGCAAGTCCACTTCTTTGTGGTGGGATATATTGCACCTATGAGGCCCGCTTGCTACAAAATTCCCAAAACTGCAAAGAAAATTAAAGACAAGATTGGAGGCCAAAGTTGTTGATGTGCTATGATGCATTGATATATAGCTTGTCCAGTCTTTATGTTTACTAATTCACTACCTTAATAATCTCTTTGCATATTATGGAACTCCACCTAATTTTGCTGCCAGCTACAGTCTATATCTTGATATACTGGACTAGACAACCCGTTGTTACCCCTATATTACTCTAAGCATTAATCTCATGGTATTGCATATTATAATGGCTACATTTTTGTAAATTTGCTTATACATATGAAAATTTTACTTACAAAAAATGCTTCAACGAATACAGGTGTATTGTTCTTTGGTTTTTGGGTCTAATTGAGTCTGTTTCTGTTCTTATTGTGGATTCCAGGATTATCATAAAATTAACTAGGAAATCCCTATGAAGCTTTCTCATTAGATTTTTGCTCTAACTTCTGTTCTTTATGTATATTTATTGTCTAGCTATTACAATACTATTAATATAGTTTCGAATCATCCCTTAGTCTCAACTATGTAATGCATGCAAGTTAACCTTGCTGCTCACCTTCCAAATGGGCCACCTACTTTGAAATTGATGCGTGCAAGACGTGGGTTCCAACAATTCCACCTTCCAAACGTCCTTCACAAAGGGTTAGGTACAAGGAAGAAGACTTCTCCTTGCTTCCTTAGTGATAAAAACATGTGGAGCAATGAGCAAGACCAACACATCAAGATGGTCGTTGATCAGGCAAACCAATACGGCCCTCCTGGACGGCACCTTTAAGCAATGGCAACACCTTCAAAATGCTCAACTTTGAAGGATCTTAACTTAGGTTTTTAATGCAAAACCAAGAAAACAAAGTCTCACAATAAGTGAAGGAAATATCATGAAATTTTATTCATCCAAAGTTGTTCCTCAAATCAGCCAAAGGGCCCTATTTATAGATGTCTAACACTAAGGAGATACTAGATGTTATCTCTAAAGAAGGTATCTAGAAAGCATTTGAAATGAAGTTGAAATTTGAAAATTGTTTGAATTCAAATCTAAGACAAATTCTAGCTAATATTTCCAATGCTTGTAGGCTGCCATCCAGCCGTGTATGATGATCAAATGGAGCCTTGGAGAAGCTGATTTGATAAGTAGGATGAGGTTGAAGTTGAATTCAAAAGTTGGGTGAATTTGAAGTCAAATTGAGTTTGAATTTGAGTTCACTTTGAATTCGGTTCTTGCATATCCTTCCACCATCCTTCCAGCCGTGTGTGATGTTTGTTGTGGTCTTGGAAACCAGATTTTATGATGATAAAATGACTAGAATTTAATTCAAATGATGGTTGAAGTTTGAATTCAAATCGAGTTTGAATTTGAATTCAAATCGAGTTTGAATTTGAATTCAAACTTGGATTCAATTTGAATTGGAATCTATCCTTCTTTTATCCTCCAAGATGGCGTGTTCATGGCTGGAAATATAGGCTGAAATCTTCTTGAAATTTAAGTTTTCAATTGGTTGAAACTTGAATTCAAATCTTGGTTGAATTTAAATTAACTTCAAGTTTGATTTCAATTTGATCTTCACCCTTGCACTTCAAAATGGCCGGCCCCTTTTGATCTTTGGAGATGATTTTGAGTTCAATTTTGAAAAGAGGATTCCATCTTGGACATATTTGAATTTGTCTTTGTGGAGACAAACATTCTCTTCAAGAAAACATTCCTTTTGTCTCCCTTTTTGCAACACACGCCTACAATGTTCCTTTTGGGCCTCCATTTCATTTTGGATCTTCCATGTACCTAATTTACCTACAAAGAAAACACATAAAACAAAGACCACAAGAAACAAGATAAAATTCAAAAATAAGGAACGCACACACGCACACGCATAAATGCTCAAAGGGTGGGTTCAATGAAATGAACCCATGGAACCTTAGGTTTATCTTGAACATGCTTATACAAGAAGGTTCCAACTTGATGACAAAGTTCTTTTGCCCTCCTTCTTGTCATAGGGCCCTTGACCTCTTGATGGGATCCTTGATCCTTATCAAACCCTTGATCCTCATCAGAAATTCTTTCGATATCTATGAAATTTGGATTTAAAGAAAGGGTTATTATGACATTTGAATTGCCAAAGGGAAAGAAAAAAAATCAAAGGTTTAAATTATACATGAAAATACTTATTCGCCATGATAGCGAGTAAACAACAAAAAACAAAATATAATAAATGTTGCAGATAACCAGTGTTTCTTCTAGTTCAGATTTCATAAGCTGCATATCCGTTGTGAGTTCTTTCACAACAATGTTTAGAAGAGATAGTCGATGGCTAAAACGTCGAAGTTACCTCTGCAACTAATACCTGGAAAAAAAATTATTCACAACCACGTAATTGAATGGACATCCAATATTAATCATTTGCAAGATGTACCTTCATCGGAGCAACGTAAAATATCTTAAATTCATCCTTGTGCAAGTATCACACCGGAAATGATGTTTAATCTGAAAAGAAAACATCGACACTTCGAAACAAATGCAATATACAAGGAAGTTTGGTTTGTAATCTATTCCTACAAGAATCCAACTTCATCATCTGATGGTATTATCATAGATATTGTAAGAGCTAGTGTTACATCCAGTATCAATAAAAATTATAGTTAAAGTTGTGGACATTCTAGTGGTTGATGCATCAGCTAGTCCTCAGTGTCTACCTTCTTCAATGTACGCAACTAACGAAGCTTCTGCAGACAGTCATTAAGTGGCATACAAAACATGTGCCAAGATAAGCTTTAATTTTTGTGGCTGGCTTGTTGGAATAAGCTATATGTCCAAGACAAACTTCTGGGTGGAGACTAATTTTCCAATCATTGTGTCCAAGAGACTTGTTACTTGTTTTCTTACATAAAAAGTTTGGCTTTCTTGTTAAGAGCCACTCTCTATGAGGAAAGAACTTCGGAAGAGCCACAGCGATTTAATGAATCTAGCGCGAAAGGAATATCAAAAGTTTCAGAATGAGGAATAATGTGCTGACCGATACCCAAGAAATTACACGGTGTTGGAAAGGTGGGAAATATTTCCTTGGTCATTGCATTTTCTGGACAGGTGACAGGTAATGGTCAATAGCTGGTCTGGTAGAGTTTTGCAGATTTTCACAAAATATTTGTAAATTTGTTTCTAATCAAATTTCATTAAAATTCAAAAATCTGCAAAATTGGTAGCCATTATAACAGCCAATACCAAAAACAATTGCTCATTATTCATTCTCTTCTAACATGCAAGCTAAAGTATGATTGCATAACATGAAAGATAATGATCACACCTAACGATTTTCTCCGGATCGACTATAGGCAAAGAAGATTAGAGGGCCTTTATAGCATTTCTCATAGAAAATTTAGAGTTTGCTTCTGAATTCAGAAATCATTTGTCTTATGTTGATGTTCATGCATCCTTGCTAAATTAGATGACTTGATCATCCCATCTTCTGTCATATGGTAACCTCCACATATTACCATCCAAAATTGTTGAAACTCTTGCATCTTTATTGATGTTCAATTTCCTCATTAACTTTGGATGATTTAAACTTAGAGTATCTAATGGATGCTAAGGGTCATTCCAAAATAATAGTTTTCCTCTATTTCCAATTCACCTGCCTATATCGTGAGCATACTTATCCCTGACCTAGAGGAATCTTATCCGAAACCAAGAATAAGAAGATATTGGCTTTGTCTCCCACTATAGATTTTCCTTCAGAATGATTGTATGCATCCACTTGACTCAAAGACTCTTTATACTCACTTATACTTCATATACTCTTCATGATATATGCAGTATTTGCCAGTATTAGTTGAGAAATGCCTAAACCTCCCCTGTCCTTTGGTTGGCAAACGTTGAACTATTTTACTTTTGCTTTACTGGTAACCCTCCCCCCACAAAAGAAGGTTTACAATACTTTTTCTATCTCTATAACGATTCTTCTAGACAGAAAGTAAGAAGTTGTCCGGTATCTACATATGACAATCAGCGTGATTAATCAATTGCATTTTTCCCTCATATAAAAGATTTTTTTACTCCAACTTAGCACTCTGTTTGTAACCTTGTCCAAAAGAAACAGCCTGATTATGATATCTTGCCAACAACGAGTGCTACTCATAAGTATCTAATTGACAGGATCCCCAAAAGGCATACCCAGAATTTCAGCTATTACTATCTTTCCGTGAGAGATGATAGCAAAAGTGAATACTTCACATTTCTGAAAGATAGTTTAAAAGCCTGAGAGAGCATGGAATTCCTCAAGAGTCTTTTTTATAACCATCATATAGTAGGTGATGACTTTTGACAAAATGAAGAGGTCATTTGCAAATGCCAGGGAAGAGAGGTTAAGATGTTCACATTATGGATAAATTTAAAGAGAGAGTTTAGAATTTTCCCTTTTAACAGTTGAGTCAAACCTTTTATAACAAGAATGAATAACCAGGGGGATAAAGGGTCCCCTTGTGTAAGCCCTCTTGTAGTATTGAAGTTACCAATCAAGGCTCCATTTAAGTCAATGGAGAAAGAAGTTGTGGATACGCAAAACCAAATACATTTCACGTATTCTTCTGGGAAAGTCATCACCTTTAGAATCATCATTGTGTATTGTCATCTAACAGTGTCAAAAGCCTTCATGATATCCACTCTGATAGCATAACACTTTGGCCCTCCAGATCTCTTATAGTTTTTTACAAGTTCATGCATGAGTAAGATTTTATTTTGAATGGTCTTGCCCTGACAAATCTACAAGAAAAGAAGGCACATGCTTTATCATTTACCAGGAAATTAGAGATGATTTTATAAGTGACATTGTAACAAGAGATATGTCTGAACTCCCTCATTTTGAATCAGTGATTTGGCAGTAGCATTTACAGGAAAATAGATGCAATTCTCTTTGAAAAAAAAAACTCAATAGCTTCTATCTCCCCAGAAGGGTCCAACTATCCTTAAAGAATTCAACTACGTAACCATCGGGTCATGGTACACTATCTGATTTTAAGGGCATCTTTGATTTAAATCATGGAGATGGGATAGTTTAGAGAAAGACTTTGTGCATCAGATAGTGCTTTTCCAGACCAATATTGCTTTAAAGCGCCAGATACTGAAGGGGCGGTGAATAATGTTTCAAAGAAATCAGAAGCTCTTTTATTTGCTTGTAGTCTTCAATCATGATACCATATCATTTTGCAGCCTCAGTATTATGTACCTTAACTGTTCTGTGGAAAAAGTGTGTTTCTGTTGCCTTCTTTCATCCATTTGATCCTTGATTTTTCCTTGAAGAAAGATTCCTCAAATGGCAGAAGTCTAGTGTATGTATATATGAATCTTCAATCAAGCTACAGTTGGATGTTGTGTGTATCTTTTACCGCATAAGTTCGAACTTCTTCTAGTTTAACAATAGCTATTTCAACCCTTCTTATAATATCTCCAAATTTCTTCTTGTTCATCTTTTTGAGAGGATCCTTCAGGCTCTTTAGTTTCTTTGTTACGCAAAGTAAGGGGTTTCCCCATTCAATAGCTTCCGACTTTCCTTAAGAATACTCTTAAAGCTTGAGTGTTATCCTACCCTTCATTTTAACAATAGTATATGGATACGAAAGACAAGGAAACTAGAAACTAACTATAAATTTGGGTTTTCCTATGTCAGTTTTCTCATCATAGGGTCTTTTATGTTGACTTACTAGCATGTCCTGAATATCCGGTCTTATTGGGGCCGTCTCTACCTCTCTCACCTTAATTGTATTGAGTCTATTTTAGATGGTTACTATAAAGAGGAAGGGGTTGTCATAGACTAAATATCTTCATCATTGTATTTTGTACATGCTTGGTTTTTGTTGCCATCTAAGGCATGTTTTGCAAATGTTGGCATTAATTTGGACAGTACATTGTAAGCCACCTATATTTAGTAACAGCCTACATCATGTTATCTTCAAGCGACACCTTTTGTAAAATTGCCATTATGCCTTTTAATGAAATTTATTTACTATAAAAAAGACTTATGAAGTGAACTGAGATAACAAAACCATCTATATAGAAACCAAGTTTGGCTAATGATGGGAAATTTTAATATCATCCTTAATGGACAAGAGAAAATTGGAAGGAAAAGATAGATAGAAAGGGATTAAGACAAAAGCGTATACACAAAAATTGATCATGTGTTTCGCAATGAACAAAGGAAAGGTCAAATCCCCCACTTCAAATTAGACTATGAAGCACCTATCTCTTCTGACCATTCCTCCCGGGATTCTCTCTATTCAAAATTTTTTTAATAAATTGTCTCGTCAGAACCCTGTTTTTTTTAAGTAAATGACTCAATTGCAAAAGAATGAAGTTAAAATTTGTTGTCTCCACATGTATTTCAAAGACCAGCTTGCTCTCCTCAAGTCCATGAAACCATAATAGGAAATCAATATAGGTAATTCAACTAGTTTCTTCCTAAGTGAAAGCCGCCCAATGGAATGTAACAGGCTCATGTCCCCTCTGGTGTCTCGTATGTAAAACATCACAGTAATGCTATAAATATGGTCTGCAAACCAATAGCTTTCTAGAGATTGGAAGTCATTTCCCACACTGAGCACGAAAAATTTATATATTGGTCTTGCACTTATATGGACATGCATAGCTACAGTTCTAACTTGATCACTCTAGCTAATCCAATTTAACTAGGCACAAAGAATTGACCTAGTCGGTAAATCATGAATAGAGAAACAAAAAGGCCATAATCAAATAGAAGCCTGGTTTTACGAATGTACTTGGATAAATTCAGAGCAGCAGCAAAAGAAAACAATAATTGGCCAAACAACAACAGCAACAGGGATTACAATAAATACAGAAAAATGACATAGATGTGAATAATCTATGTGATCAGCATTTCCTCGGTAGGAATTATTACTAGTTGAAAATAAAAAAATTATCAATAAGATTACAAGCCTCGGAACATCCTACTTTTCAATGTAGCCATGAAGTTCCTAGCTACATGCAAGTATGTTTATTGCACACAAAAAGGAAGGATTTTTTTTATTGGGGGGTTGAATAGAAAGGCAAGGATAAAAGCATACTATATACCTCACGCAGGATTGAAAATCATGGCTATATTTGTTTTGTCAGCACCAGTAGGAGAACAAACCCACCACAATTTTATCATCTCAGGAGCACCACAAGACCATTAAATAATGACACAAGAAAATACTTCTGCCAGAGAATTGCCCCTCAAGAGCATAAGAGAATCACTCACAAGAATGGTTTCATTACTATTATATGTAGTCTAGAAAATTCTGCTTTGTATACAATTCAAAGACTTGTAGCCATGAAAAGCAGACTAAGGAAAATTATCTAATTCCTGTATCTCAATCTGAAAAAAAACAAAAACAGAAAAGAAAGATTGTGAACTCAAATAAAGCAAAGAATAGATCACAACTTACAATTGGACTACATGCAAACGTATGCCCAAAAGCAAAAAAGGTTGGAAAAATTTAAACACACATGGCATACCAGAAACCACAGCCACATATTACAGACTAAAGAGAAAAAATGGTCACTGCACTTGACAATTTCAGAAACCAGTGTAAGTGAAAGGCAAAGATTAAGAAGAACAAATTTAAGCTTAAGTTTCTGCAGATTTAATGACCAACATAAGCTGATTAACACATATGTAAGACCTGGAATGTAGCTATAGCTTAAAATTTAGACACACAGTCACAATAGTCAATCAGTTTTCCAACTTCTGGCATAAGCTAATAAGCTACAATTAAATGAAAGTACCAGTTTTCCCCAGCTTTAATGGTGCAGTTGGCTTGCAAAGAATAGTGACTTCGACATATCCCTTTACTGCTTCCTAGTAGTTCCTTAAGGAAGTGCAATTATTGGCATTTTGAGGGAACTCTCACCATGCCCCATGACATCATCAAAGACATTTTTCTTCTCACTAGCTTCGAGTAAAGAGCTAAAGGTCATGGAGGATAATTCATTATCAACCCATGTTCAGCTCCACGCCTGTATTTCTTCTCTTCCTTGCGACGGAGTTTATCAATTTGCTTCTCGGTCTCTGTTTGTATAGTGACCTAAAAAAGACACTCAAATTCAGCAGACATGAGAAAGACATATTTTATTGATCCAACCAGAAGATATACCAAGAAGCAACCTGAGTCCCATAACTAGGCATGCGAAACTACACGTTTGAAGCCGTCTTGTCAGATTTTACCACAAAAAGCCCATGATGAATGGAATCAACAAGGTCTTTTCTGTGCTGAAAAAGGAAAATTGGTAGCAAAAAATCATGAAACTCCATCCATCAGGATAAGTTTGATAAATATTACAAAAAATGTCAGAATAAGTAAATGAAATAGTTCGACAGATTAGCAGCCACTATTCCACTTAACAAGCAAGTCTTTCGCATACTTACCAGATAATTCCTCCCTCCTAAAAATATTGTTCTATTTTAACTGAGCAGAACTTAAAGAAATCAAACTATTTTGATAATTATTATTCTTCTACTCTTAGTTTATTAATCAACATAAATTACAGAAACCATATAAGTGTTAATTGAAATGAGAGTATGGAAAATCTGACTCCTAATTCATTCCTATTTTTAGAAACTGGATATTTTTTAGACAAAACAAAATGGAAAATAGGACAATATTTACGGGACATAGGGAATTCTTGTAGCGCCCTGACCCGGACAGCGGAATCCGAACCGGTACACTTGTCGTAGCTTATTGAGAAGACTACAAGACGTCTCATCTCTCAAATACACCTCATCAATAACGTAAGAGAAATAAGTGCACAAACACGTATCTCATAAATCTAAACCATCAATGCGGTACACCAAAAGATAAAGTGAATATCAATAACTGGTTATGGACACAGCCATCTAAATCCTCAAATGAAGTAAGAAACGGAGATAACAAGAATCAGTCTAAAACAATTTCTCCAACACACTCTATGCATCCCATTCTGCCCACTCGCCGTCATCCTCAATGAAGATCATATCATACTCAGGCTCTCCTGCATCACAAAGGTAGTACCCTTAGCGAAAAACGCTAGCAAGTAACCCGCTTATAAGATATACGGGATCAACACATGGCAAGACATGAGTAATATATAATTCAAGGGATAATGGGACACATGTCTTGTATACTTTCAAGAGCGTACTTATGTCTAAAGTCAACTCCTAATCAAGATCGCTTATAAGATATACGGGATCAACCTCTAGGATCGTTCTTAGCATCATCATTCTTACCTCTAAGATCGTGTCTTATCTCCCAATCATAATTAGTACATAATCAACACCTATTACTAATTCCGTACTTATGTCTAAAGTCAACTCCTAATCAAGATCGTGACTTATGTTCAGAATCATCGCTTATAACTGAGATCAGTACCTATGTTCATGATCATCGCCTTATGTTCAAGTCATCACTTATGTCTAAGATTGTGACTTAGAGGCAAAATCGTAACTTATTTTCTAATATCATGGCCTAACTCTATATTTCTGCCGTGCATCTAGAGTCATGCTCTGAAGATCATACTTTCGGCACGAAATACCTCTTGAACTCATTCTAAAGTTCGATCCAAGTGATCGACGGTGTCAGTCTTGCTGTGCCACCACTCATCCGCATCCACTTGTAGACAAGTCCGAGTGCGTTGGTGGTGGGGCATGTGGCTGCTGATGTTGTTGCGCCACGTCTTAGGTCATGACTAGTAGTGCGTCTGTCAGGACCTGGGGAAGCGCGGCGTGCGATGGAGCCCCTTTCTCAGAGTGATCCTCTCAAAGGTTGGGGTATGCATCTTTCGCATCTCCCCAGTGTAATACCTTATGCCATGACGAGGCGGTGGTAGAGGAGGGGGTTGTTGCTGCTGCTGAGCAACACTTTGCGCAATCACCGTTATGGCGTCCATTAGAGCTTGAGGCATTACCATTTGTGGTGACTGTGGGTTCTCATTTCCGTTGCCACCATTCCCTTGGTTTTCCCCTTTGAGGAGGCATTGTCTGCCAGATCACGCTTATTAGCATTCAGTCATCCCAGAGATAATACTGAAAGCCTTTATGCGTTGAACAGAACGGAACTCGTAAACTAACTTAAAATAACATTTATTGATTAAAATCTATCGCACTCGCACACACCCATCACAATCAAACTTATATCTAAGATCATGTACTTAGACCTAAGGAGCAGCTTAGGGTCAAGATCATAACTTAAGATTCTACATGATATAACCTAGGTCTCCGAGGTAGATCTGAAGCCTAGGCTCTGATACCACCTGTAGCGCCCTGACCTGGACAGCGGAATTCGAACCGGTGCACCCGTCGTAGCTTATTGAGAAGACTGCAAGACGTCTCATCTCTCGAATACACCTCATCAATGACGTAAGAGAAATAAGTACGGAAACACGTATCTCATAAATCTAAACCATCAATGCGGTACACCAAAAGATAAAGTGAATATCAATAACTGGTTATGGACATAGCCATCTAAATCCTCAAATGAAGTAAGAAACGGAGATAACAAGAATCAGTCTAAAACAATTTCTCCAACACGCTCTAGGCATCCCATTCTGCCCACTCGCCGTCATCCTCAATGAAGATCATATCATACTCAGACTCTCCTGCATCACAAAGATAGTACCCTTAGCGAAAAACGCTAGCAAGTAACCCGCTTATAAGACATACGGGATCAACACATGGCAAGACATGAGTAATATATAATTCAAGGGATAATGGGGCACATGTCTTGTATACTTTCAAGAGCGTAGATTTATCAGTACAAGAACATAAGCACAGAAATTCATAACCATTAACAATTAACGATCATTCAAGTCACACAGCAATCATCCCATACTGACTCACGTGATGCATAACAAAATATGCACTACACTACTCAGTCATAAATGCAGGTGCAATTTCTTTTCAAAACAGTGCAATGCATGTTACAATGTCCGGTCACATAACTTTATATCTTGTAATGCTTCATGGCTTATATTTCTATCCCGTGTCACATTACAGTCAACTTTATACCCTGTAACGCACCACGGCTTACATTTCCATCCCGTGAAACGTTACAACCAACTTTATACTCTGTAATGCACCACGGCTTACATTTCCATCCCGTGTAACATTACAGCCAACTTTATACCCTGTAATGCACCACGGCTTACATTTCCATCCCGTGTAACATTACACCCAATTTCGCAAATTTTATGCCCTGTGCCGAAGCACAGATCTTTTCAAAACATTATGCAGATGCAAGTGCCATGATGCAAAACTTCTCATTTCAATCACATTCTTCGTTCACACAATTCAAGTCACATTCAATATCAATCAATCACACGAGACTCACCTCACCTACACATTCGAGCTTATGCTTCACGCTAGGTCATCAACACCTAAACAACGATTCTAAAACCCAAAGACCAAGGTGAGAACCCTCACATTCCTCTGTTGTACTCCGTAAAGCCACATACATCCATTCCTAACCCCTTAGGTCATTCACGTTGAAGTTCGACTCGAATACCTTGCGAAAATCTCCACATTTGGTTCACCATCTTAGGTCAGGTTCCCAAGACTTATACCAGCCTCAATCAGGTCCTAAGAAGTCCTTAAGGTCACCCAAAGGTTCTCCTAGCTTCCCTCTTTCTTCCCTTATTTTCCACCAAAACTGATGGACATCATCCCCTCACATCGATCGATCGATGTGACTTCATAACCTCACATCGATCGATCGATGTCCATCAGAGAACATCGATCTCTCAACCCTTCCTACATCGATCGATCGAAGTACTTCATCTCCTCACATCGATCGATCGATGTCCATCAGAATACTTACTGTCTAACATCATACCCTCACATCGATCGATCGAAGTACTTCATCCCCTCACATCGATCGATCGATGTCCACGATTTCAGAACAGAAACTTTGCGATTTCTGCAGAAACTGCAGAACCCTAACTCCAATTGATCCCAAACTTCATCCCAATCAATCCAAGCCTAATCCCTGCTATAATCTCATGCTTAAACTACAGATTGAACACTATACACATACCAAACAAAGATTCAAGCCTAGAACTCAATTACCCAACCTTATCAATCCAAAGATTTCACCTTTCACCCTCAATCCCCACACAACAATGAAATCACAACAAGAAGGGATTCAAGGGGTCGGGATTTGCACGATTTCACGAAGTCAACAACAACAAAACGATTTTCAACATATAGTGGCCAAAACATCAAAACCAAAACACATCAACCACATGTAGATTCACGGAAAGAAACTACTGCATGGTGATCCATTTAGATATCAAAAATAGGCCTTTTTTCTTTCGCAAAACATAAGAACTTATAAGATGATTACTTGCCTTTGATTACTTGAAGAAGAATTGAAGAACGGAAGAAGAGCGGATTGCGGATCTTGAAGAATTCTTTGCCTAGGGTTGGAGATGAGAGAAAATCACCTTAGAGATGGGGAAGGGAAGCCGCCAATGGAGAGGAGAGGAAAAAAGAGCGTCGGTTTCTTTCTGATATAAGGAGAAACTGACGTTCTATCAGTTTTGATATGGGAAGGGTGGAATTTGAAGTTTCTAAATCATATCATATTATCTTATTTATCTTAAAGGATAAATTTCTAATATTCAATCCTAAAATTAAATACTAATTAATTCTACTATTTAATCTCTTCATAAATACCAATAAATTTAAAATTTAATTTTTAATTCATTAGCATTAATTGCCCTCAATCACATTTAATTCCCGTTTTACCCCATAATTACTATACGGAGGGTGCGGGGCATAACAATTCTTATGTTCAAAGAACCAACAGGTTATATGTTGAAGTACACAAATCTTCAAACAAAACCATTTCGGCACTAAAGCAAGCAAAAGAAAAAGAAGAAACCAAACTGTAGAAAATATGGTACATCCAACTTGGATACTGCTAAACGTACCATAACAACATCTTGAACTATTTCAAATACACTATCACCAAGCAGATTCAGCAAGTCACCAGCTACCTTCACCGGTTAAAAAGTAGAATATTAAACTAACACAATAAAGCAGACTCAAAATCAACTTCTAATTAAAAAGCAACCAGCAATGACCAGCTCTTCAATAGTAAATCACAAACCTCATCACCAGGCTTCTCAGAATCAAGTACACAGCAAATAGCCATTGCCAATTCATCGCAAGGCAGTTGTGAGATGCTTTCATTCACTATCATGCTACAGGTGTCCCTTAACCATCCTAAGTCATAGTTTCCTCCACTAACACCATGATTGTAATTATTAAAACCACTTGGCTCATAAAATTCACCATGAATTGATGGTAGAGCATTATTCTCAACAAGAAACCCACCGTCCTGCACAAGAGCATCTGTAAGAAACTGTGCAGGATGATGAAAAACCAAATCTGCACCAAATTCGGAATTTTCAGTGCTTCCTCCTAGAACTCCTAACGTATGTACATATTCATCCCTATTTTCCTGCATCAAAGATAGCCTCTTGGCCAGTGAGGCAACTTTCTGCAACTTCACATCATCAATATTCTGACCGACGAGTTTTGCAAGTCTAATCTGCATTCCATGATTCAAGAAATAAGTCAAATCTGCATTCCATGATTCAAGCAATAAGTCTAATATGCATTCCATGATTCAAGCAATAAGTCTAATCTGCACTCCAGCTTAAAGGCCTTCAAGAAGCCACAAAGAACTTTACCAATTCCCTAGAATAAATAGATAATACCATATCACATCCATAGAAGATATCTGCAGTCAAAATATTGACAACTAAACGTAAAATACGAATTTCACCGTGAACACATTTCTATTATGGCGGAGGAATCTTACTTCTTCGCTGTTTTATGATTATCTACTCCATCTTCCTCCTGCACCTGTCCACAAAAAATTCTGTACATGTTCACCGCCACCTCTCGGAATTCCTCTGACGACACTTCGCTACCAAGAACCTCCACCACCGCTCCAATGAACTGCTTGTACATTTGCCGGATTTCACTTGACGCTGATCAATCACCAAAAGTAAACTAAAAGAAGTAAATGCACATCCAAGAATAGTACGAATGATAATCTTATTGAGTTAATCAAATGATAGAATAATATCCACTACCTTCATCCCACCCAGGTATAATTTTTCGAGCAAGCACAAACTCTTGAGGAGAACTAAAGAATCAATCAGAAGATCAAAGAATCGATTAAAACAAAATAAACCGATGTAAGCAATCAGGAAATAATCCAATCGTATAACCTGTCGGAGAGGAGGCTTCGGAGGATGGTTTTCCGGTGGAGATAGGCTTCATCTATGTCGAAAGGATCGCGAAGAGAATTGGTTAAGCGAGGAATTTTGAACAGCATGATTTATAACCATTAGGAATTCCCCAATTCTTGATAGAGAGGAGGAGGAGGAATGAAAGGGGGAGGGCAAATTTTTGCCGTTACCAAGTGCGCTGCAAGAATGTGTGGGTTGGGTTTGGGGTTTATATCCAATTCTGAGTCGGTTCAATAAATGTAATCTTTCTCGTTTCTTTTTGACGCAATAATCATAATTTAAGTCTTATTGTAGTTTATTTCCCCCCATTAAACTCAATTTGGTATTATATTTATAGTATATTTTAAGAAATTTAATATGTTATTTATTTTTAACAATTTTGATATATTTCAAAATACATTATGCTTAATTTTACAAATAATGATAGTAAAATAAAAATATGAATTAAACTCTTAATAAGAAATTTATTTCAAAGAAATCATAATTATAGTGATTATTAACCATGAAAACAAACATGATATTACTATTTCGTTACAGTGATTTATGTTTGATACTATCCAGATATTAGATAAATGTATACAATATTACATTACTGGGGCGACAACCAATATTCTTATCTCATTTGTATGTTTAAAAAAACACTAACAACGAGCTCTGAGATATAAATTCAATTTTTTTTAAAAAAGACATGTATAATTGTCTATGTTTGTTAGCTTTAACTAGGAATTGAATTAAACAAACATTTTGACTTTTCTCTGTATTAAAAAACGGCAAGACTATAATTATTTTTAATTTCATGTAGTTAAAGGTTACAATTTGGACTACAAACATCTAATGAAATTATTAAGAGTAATTTTTTATAACATTAGTTCGGAAACAATTAGAAAAAATACATGAGCTACACCAATAATAGAAAGAAATATGGTGTATAAATGTATTTTTTTCACATAATAACTATTATTTTCATTGATACACAGTATTTATGCTTTCAAACTTATATTTTCGAATTATGTTGCTTAGCATTATTCAATTCTTCATTCTGATATACACGTTCCATGTTTAATAGTTGATGTATGCTAAAAAGTCCAATAGTTGACTAATTTATTGACTTGGTCAGACCTATTTTTTCCCTTTTATTTACTAGCCACAAGCCACCAGGCATGAAAATTTTTCTTTTTCACGTTTTTTTGGTTGAGGAAGAATAGTGAATTTGGTACATGCCAGGTTTATGTATAGTCAAAGGGAAGCACTACAATTTTGGTGAATTACGTCCAACTACACAAAAAATTATAAAATCTACATAGAGAATATTAAATTTTTTAGATTTTCAATGAGGTATGCTAAATAACTTTTTTTCGAATTTGACTTCAAACAAATAGAAGTGCATTTAACACCGTTTTTTTAATTACATTATGACGTAATAAAGGTGGGTGAGTGGATTAAATGCCTCTCACACCATGCTATTTGACATTAGCAGACTGGTATTCGGTGAATGGAAAATAAAAAAAGAAAAAAAAACCTTTCAATATCCAATAATGTGTAAATATAATCTTGCCTATTGAGATTAATAAAAATTGATGATAGAGATAAACATTGCAGTTAATGTTGCTGTGTATATATCGATAACAAAAACATTTTTATCTTCCGAAAAGGCGCATCTCACATATATATGTAGTGTTGTAACATGCAGGAATCGGAATATTCTGAACTAAATAAGAAGATTGTATTAGATTGTCAACTCTTGACCTGGAACAAGTTTAGAAAGAGTTCAGCGAAATTCGAATCATCCAATAATGAAATAAATACAATGACATAAGGAACATAGTATGTAATAAGTGCATTAATAAACACCTTTATTTGCAAAGACAACGCGACGTCTCTGACAAATATTCAAAAGTTTGTATTGATATGTTTCTGGCCCTACACAGGTGTTCCTACATCATTACACAAAAGCGCTTCATGTCAGTAAAGAGCTTCACTAGTTAAGAGCTCTCGACGGGAGGTGTTTTGGAATGATTGTCTTCCTTTTATATGAACACAAACATCTTGTTCGCCGAGCATCATTAGGTCTGATCACATATGCAGTCACTATGCAAGCATCATTAGATGAGCATACATCTTCGAGTGCAAAGATTATTCAGTGATTCAATGGAGTTGGTCATCATTTTTTTGGATGATAGAAGTTGATCACCGTATTTACAATTATTGCATATGAAAGTTGGATATGTAGTAGATGATGTAATGATTGAATTACATTTATTGAAGTTGCATGTGTATATGTAGTTACGTTGTTAAAATATAAATTTTTAATTTATGATTTGCACACTCAGTTACGTTATTGGTGTAGCGCCCCGACCCGATACCGTCATCGAAACCAGTGCACCCGCCGTAGCCTACTACGAGAACTACGAAGCGTCAAGCAGATCAAGCGTACATCCTTCATAATGTAAGATAAAAACCAGCGGAAACGTCATAAAATTTAAACCTTCATCGTCGATGATACAACCAGAAACTGCAGCGGAAATAAAAGGTGTGTGTTCATCTAGCCAACATAAGTTTTAGGACAACATAATAACAATGAGTTTCCAAACTTAAAGAAAGTAGTTCCGCATCTATCTATTCCCATGTCCATCATCCCATTGAGCCCACTCGCCGTCGTCTTCGATAAATATCAACTCATATTCAGGCTCACCTGAAAAGGAATAGAGTAACTGTTCTTAGCGAAATTATCGCCAGCAAGTAACCCGTCTATACACCTTACGGAATCACACACGACGAGTCACCAATGTATAAAACATTGCCCAAAAATAAGGTGCTCGGGTTAACAAATAGCGTCATACTAAGAATTCCTCAAAACAGATAAAGCACGTATAAGTACACAGTTACGAGAACCAACATGTATTAAATCAACGTATCACATAGGCAAGTCATACACTAACCACGTTTCTTGCATGTCAAGTCTTATGCTTCGTGTACCATGATGCATGTTCTTCTTTAAAATCACACACAACACCCATGCATATGTCTTCTTTCATAAACATGTCATGCATGTCATTTCACAAAACATTTCATCACTTTACATATCATATTCTTCGCGTAGCAGAACTTTATACCCTGTGGGTGATCAGTCCACAGCAAACAGAACTTTATACCCCGTGCTGAAAGGTCCACGGCCCCATAACATATAACTTTATACCCCGTGCTGAAAGGTCCACGGCCCCATTACATATATCATATATCCGTGCTGAAAGGTCCACGGCCCCATTACATATAACATATATCCGTGCTGAAAGGTCCACGGCCCCATAAAATAACTTTATTTTCCGTGCTGATAGGTCCACGGCCCCATAAAATAACTTTATTTTCCGTGCTGATAGGTCCACGGCCCCATAAAATACTTTATACCCTGCTGTTGATTCACATATCACGCTTTTATACCCTGCTTTCGCAGGCGTGACTTTTATACCCTGCGATCAACCAGCAGCCATCTTGTCTTTCGAAAACTTCAAACTTTTCTTGTAAACACATGTTCTTTCGCAAAGCAATTCTCAAATCAAATGCAAATGCCCATGTCATGATGCAGAATGCTCATGTAACATCATATCAAACGTATAAACATGCACACACACTTTACATATCAAGTACAAAGTCATGAACCCCTATCACATTCTGCTCGTATCATTTCATGTCCCTTCGTATTACGAAATCATCTCGAGTTCACACTTAACCTTGCTCGTTCATACTTCCTCAAACACATCCTTTTCGTACCATTTTGTGCTCTTTCATATTGCTAACTCACTTTGGATTCATACCTAACTTTACTCATTCACACTTAATGTTTACTACTCAAATACACCTCATTCATACCACTTCATGCCCTTTCATATCACGAATCCTCTTCGATTTCATACTTAACCCTACTCATTCACACTTAATGTTTACAACTCTAGCACACTTTCAAACACTTTGTAATTCATGAACAATGGAAGATAATAAAGGTATCCCACACACTCATCTTACATATCAAGTAAACGGTCTTGCACCTCAAACACTCCCTGTTTGTATCTTCCCAAGTCCGTTCGTCTCACTAATTCACTTGGGATTCAATCTTATTCTTACCTAGTCAATCTTACCATCTATTCCTCAACTACACCTCAAATACCCTTGCACTTTATGTTCAAAGGAAGTGTATAAAGTTACTACACATACATAGGGCGCCTAAAGGGTCAAAAAGACTTCCAGTACAGTTGGAACGCTACATGAAGCGCCTATAGTGACTTAAAGCGCCTATACTAGGCGTTCGAAGTGTTCGGGGATGATTCAAGACACATTGAACGCTACATTAGGCGCCTAATGTGACATAAAGCGCCTAATGTAGGTGTTCGAAGTGTTCTGACGGTTCTAAATTGCAGTTTTTCTGTACGGGAAAGCTTCAGGACACATTGAACGCTACATTAGGCGCCTAATGTAGGCGTTCGAAGTGTTCTGACGATGCCAAACTGCAGTTTCTCTGCAGTAACTTCCTCTCCAACACCCTCCTACTTCAACCCTTCCATTTTCAACACTTAAAGATCCATCTTAACATCTAGATTCATCTTACTTAACACACATCTAAACATGAATTGATGTCTAGTCATGCCTAGCAATATCCACTCTAGCCTTCAATCATTCACAACCTTCAAAAGATCTCATCAACTTTCCCAACAAAACAAGACTACAGCAATGTCATCACTCATCTCTCAATTTCCTGCATTTACTCTCAACGTCTAAGTGTAGAAAATCAGCATAAGAGTAGAGCAAGACAATAAGCACGTCAAAATATACACTTTTATGGGCATGCTTGACAAACAATAAAGCACCACACAACTGTTTTCAGAAATATGGCCCAAAGAGCAAGACTTTACACAATTAGCAACAAGACTTACATATAGCAAAGCATTTAAGATAGACAAGACAAGAATACTAATGTGTGATTCATGTTTTCTCTTTGTAAGAACATAGGGCCTAAAGTATCAAAATTTGCGTAAAGCGTATAGAAAGATTACTTGCCTTTGTTTCTAGTTGGCTTACGGATTTACTGCAGAATTTCGATAAAGATTGCACTTAGATTGGCCTTCTTTCTTCCCTTTTTCCTTCTTCTCTTCTTCTTCTTCCTCTCCTTTTCTCCTTCTCTTTTCACCTGCGGTTTCTCTCCCCTTTTGGCACTGTTTAACCGTCCCCAATTAGGTGAATGGGGAGTTATACCAAAGTGTGGTGTAACTCCCCTTTCTTTAGTAGGGGCTTTTTATGTAATTACCCTTAATTACCTCTAATTCTACTTCTAGCCCCTTTTCTTATTTTTCCTGTATTTAAGTAACTAACTAACACATCCTACATCATTACTTAAATTAAGGTTGACCTAACGTGTTGAAAGTCGTGCTTAAAAGTCACGGGGTGTAACATTCCACCTCCCTTACAAAAAGTTTCGTCCTCGAAACTTACGTACCTTAGCTGAAGAGTTGAGGATACTTCTCCCGCATTTGTTCTTCGAGTGCCCAAGTGGCTTCACGTTCCGTGTGGTTGCTCCATTGGACCTTTACATAAGAGATCACCCATTTCCTCAACACTTGGTCCTTTCGTTCTATGATCCTCACAGGTATCTCTTCATATATAACTTCACTATTGAGTTCCAAAGATTGTGCTTCGAGCACACTGATCGGATCCGTCTCATACTTCCTAAACTGAGATATATAAAATACCTTTTGGACTTGCACTAATACCGGGAGTAACTCCAACTCCTATACCAAAACTCCCACCTTCTCAAGTATCTCATATGGAGCAATAGAACGGGACTTAAATTGCCCTTCACTCCAATATCATAGTACCTTTGTTTTAGGTGATATTCTCAATTAAACCTTTCCACCTACATTAACTCCTAAGGTCGTCGTTTAGAACCCGTCTAACTTTTGTTGCGAGCCGACTTGAGTCTCTCTCGAGTGATTCTCGCACTTCCTAATGTCCTCTCGAGTCGTTCATGTTTGGTGATGGTCCTCCCACCGAATTCATCCCCAATAGAATGAGGAGCTACACTTCCTCCCATACAAAGCTTCAAAAGGAGCCATATCAATTGCATTGTGGTGACTGTTATTATGATAGAGCTCCATTAACTTCACCATTACATCCCCAACTCCTTTTGAAATCCAGGACACCAACTTTTAACATGTCTTTTAGGGTATACGTGGTCCGTTCAGACTGTCCATGTCTGAGGGTGATAGGATGTACTCATCCTTAACGCCTTACCCAGGGCCCTCTAGAATACTATCCAGAGCTTGGAAGTGAACCGTTGGTCTCGGTCAGACACTATACTTATTGGAACACCATGTAGGCTGACAATGTTGTCCATATCTAAATTTACCAACTTCCGAGAGATACTTCCTTCGAGACCGATAGAAAATGTGCAGGTTGGTCGATCGATCCACAATCACCAAAATCATGTTATATCCACTTCTTGTTTTCGGTAATCATCCACAAAGTCCATAGTAAAAAGTCCCTATCTCTACCCTGGAAGCTCCAACGGTATCACTAATCCACTAGGTTGTTGGTGTTCAGTCTCAACTTACTGACATACTGGACACCTGCCAATGAACTCCGCAATATGTCTCTTCATCTTACACCACCAATAATATTGTTAGCGATCCTTGTACATTCTGGTGCTACAATTATTTATTGATAACCTTGAGCTGTAAGCCCCCTTGCAAAATTTCTTTTCTTGGCTCATCTAAATCATGTACACACATTTTTCCTCTAACATAAGTTCCCGTCCACCTTGGTCTAAAATCCATCAACCTGACTATACCTCAGTTTCCAGCAATATCACCCACAGTCTTATTCTTCTTCTGAGCTTCTTTCAACCAATCCATCAAACTCGGTGTGACGGTCAATGATGCGAAAACATTACTATAGAGTAAACAGAAACCAAGTTAAATTCTTCTATTTCTCTCTCAAGTGGTGACTGTCGCGCATGGTTAGCTTTTCCGTTTACTACACTGGCCACTTTATTAGCTTTCCTGAATAGTAATTAATGGTTAAGCCGTAGTCCTTTTGTAGTTCCAACCCTCTTAGCTGTCTCATGTTTAGTTGTCCTGAGGCATACGCGATAACTCGTTCGTATTGCATCAAAACACAGTCTACAAGTGAAGTATCAACAAAACTCAATTTGGATGGAAAGTCATAACTTACGCTACAGTTTACGTACCTAGACTGTTTTTCGACACATCACTACATATCACAAACCCATCAGTATCAAAAGGTTGAGCCAATACTGGAGCTATGGTTAACCTCCTCTTAAGCTCCGTGAAGCTTTTCTCGCATTCTGCCGTTCACTCAAACTTGGACTTCTTTTGAGTAAGCCGACTGAGGGCTTCGCTATTGTCGAAAGTCCCTCGACAAACTTCCTATAATAACTAGCTAGACCCAAGAAACCTTGCACTTCAGTGTCATTCGTGGGTCCAGACCACTCGGTAATAACTTCAACTTCCTTCGAATCAACAGTAATCCCCTTGGAAGGTTATATCTTTTATCTCAGAGTTCTTAACTGTTACTTGTTTTAATCGATAGTCAATGTTAATGTGGAATCATAATTTGGTCTTGGACGTTTGACACAATACGGAGTCTCCAACTATTCTGGTGAACCACACAGGCGCTTAGCGAATCCCTTTGACGTGAAAGAGTGGTCCATGCCGCTATCGAAAAGTACATTGGCCAATATCTTATTCGCTAAAATTGTACCTCATACCGCATCGATAGCTTCCTAAATATCTGTATCAATCATGACATGGACGCAGGCATTCGTCCTCGGCTGCTAAGTCGATTCTCCCAGAGTATTCTTCCTCATCTATGGCAATCTCTAACAAGATGACCTACCTATCCGCATCGATAACACACTCTTGCCAACTTCTCACATTCACCATCCTGGCTCTTATTGCAATGCGGAAAACTCCTACAGCCCGATTTACATCTGGGTTCTATGATGGGGGTCTCTAAAATTTTTCCGACCGGACATCTCTTCTGAATCTTGATACAAACGTCCTGGCCTGCCACTAACCCAATTTCTTCTCTTAACCTCTTACCTTTGTCAGAGTATCCTGCATCGGCCTCTCTTGCACCACTCTACGGAAATCACTCTCGACGCAGAGGCACGCATCCATCATGTCCTCGTTGGTTCTCCTCCATGCGCTTACAATTGCTAACTGAAGTCTTGAGTCAAAACCTCGCTCGAACTTTGTCATCTTTAAGAGATTATCAGGCACAATCACTGGAGCGAACTTACCCAAAGCATGGACATGGTCGGCATACTCCGGCATTATCATCCGACTCTGTTTTAGCCCGTCGAACGACCTTATCTTGTCTAAGATCGCTGTCTTGGGCACGTAATACTTCAGAAAGGCATCACAAAGTTGTATCCAAGAGATCAATGGGGTCTGACAATTTAAACTATTATAGAAATTTAAATGATATACGCGCTCGCACACACCCAACCCAGATCATACTTAGGCTCTAGATAATCAGCACTTATACCTAAAGATCAAACTTAAGGAAAAATCATATCTTAAATTTCTAAAAGATCATGAACCTAAGTTTCTGAGATAGATCTGAAGCCTAGTCTCTGATACCACCTGTAGCGCCCCGGCCCGATACCGTCATCGGAACCAGTGCACCCGCTGTAGCCTACTACGAGAACTACGAAGCGTCAAGCAGATCAAGCGTACATCCTTCATAATGTAAGATAAAAACCAGCGGAAACGTCATAAAATTTAAACCTTCATCGTCGATGATACAACCAGAAACTGCAGCGGAAATAAAAGGTGTGTGTTCATCTAGCCAACATAAGTTTTAGGACAACATAATAACAATGAGTTTCCAAACTTAAAGAAAGTAGTTCCGCATCTATCTATTCCCATGTCCATCATCCCATTGAGCCCACTCGCCGTCGTCTTCGATAAATATCAACTCATATTCAGGCTCACCTGAAAAGGAATAGAGTAACTGTTCTTAGCGAAATTATCGCCAGCAAGTAACCCGTCTATACACCTTACGGAATCACACACGACGAGTCACCAATGTATAAAACATTGCCCAAAAATAAGGTGCTCTGGTTAACAAATAGCGTCATACTAAGAATTCCTCAAAACAGATAAAGCACGTATAAGTACACAGGTACGAGAACCAACATGTATTAAATCAACGTATCACATAGGCAAGTCATACACTAACCACGTTTCTTGCATGTCAAGTCTTATGCTTCGTGTACCATGATGCATGTTCTTCTTTAAAATCACACACAACACCCATGCATATGTCTTCTTTCATAAACATGTCATGCATGTCATCACTTTACATATCATATTCTTCGCGTAGCAGAACTTTATACCCTGTGGGTGATCAGTCCACAGCAAACAGAACTTTATACCCCGTGCTGAAAGGTCCACGGCCCCATAACATATAACTTTATACCCCGTGCTGAAAGGTCCATGGCCCCATTACATATATCATATATCCGTGCTGAAAGGTCCACGGCCCCATTACATATAACATATATCCGTGCTGAAAGGTCCACGGCCCCATAAAATAACTTTATTTTCCGTGATGATAGGTCCACGGCCCTATAAAATAACTTTATTTTCCGTGCTGATAGGTCCACGGCCCCATAAAATACTTTATACCCTGCTGTTGATTCACATATCACGCTTTTATACCCTGCTTTCGCAGGCGTGACTTTTATACCCTGCGATCAACCAGCAGCCATCTTGTCTTTCGAAAACTTCAAACTTTTCTTGTAAACACATGTTCTTTCGCAAAGCAATTCTCAAATCAAATGCAAGTGCCCATGTCATGATGCAGAATGCTCATGTAACATCATATCAAACGTATAAACATGCACACACACTTTACATATCAAGTACAAAGTCATGAACCCCTATCACATTCTGCTCGTATCATTTCATGTCCCTTCGTATTACGAAATCATCTCGAGTTCACACTTAACATTGCTCGTTCATACTTCCTCAAACACATCTTTTTCGTACCATTTTGTGCTCTTTCATATTGCTAACTCACTTTGGATTCATACCTAACTTTACTCATTCACACTTAATGTTTACTACTCAAATACACCTCATTCATACCACTTCATGCCCTTTCATATCACGAATCCTCTTCGATTTCATACTTAACCCTACTCATTCACACTTAATGTTTACAACTCTAGCACACTTTCAAACACTTTGTAATTCATGAACAATGGAAGATAATAAAGGTATCCCACACACTCATCTTACATATCAAGTAAACGGTCTTGCACCTCAAACACTCCCTGTTTGTATCTTCCCAAGTCCGTTCGTCTCACTAATTCACTTGGGATTCAATCTTATTCTTACCTAGTCAATCTTACCATCTATTCCTCAACTACACCTCAAATACCCTTGCACTTTATGTTCAAAGGAAGTGTATAAAGTTACTACACATACATAGGGCGCCTAAAGGGTCAAAAAGACTTCCAGTACAGTTGGAACGCTACATGAAGCGCCTATAGTGACTTAAAGCGCCTATACTAGGCGTTCGAAGTGTTCGGGGATGATTCAAGACACATTGAACGCTACATTAGGCGCCTAATGTGACATAAAGCGCCTAATGTAGGTGTTCGAAGTGTTCTGACGGTTCTAAATTGCAGTTTTTCTGTACGGGAAAGCTTCAGGACACATTGAACGCTACATTAGGCGCCTAATGTAGGCGTTCGAAGTGTTCTGACGATGCCAAACTGCAGTTTCTCTGCAGTAACTTCCTCTCCAACACCCTCCTTCTTCAACCCTTCCATTTTCAACACTTAAAGATCCATCTTAACATCTAGATTCATCTTACTTAACACACATCTAAACATGAATTGATGTCTAGTCATGCCTAGCAATATCCACTCTAGCCTTCAATCATTCACAACCTTCAAAAGATCTCATCAACTTTCCCAACAAAACAAGACTACAGCAATGTCATCACTCATCTCTCAATTTCCTGCATTTACTCTCAACGTCTAAGTGTAGACAATCAACATAAGAGTAGAGCAAGACAATAAGCACGTCAAAATATACACTTTTATGGGCATGCTTGACAAACAATAAAGCACCACACAACTGTTTTCAGAAATATGGCCCAAAGAGCAAGACTTTACACAATTAGCAACAAGACTTACATATAGCAAAGCATTTAAGATAGACAAGACAAGAATACTAATGTGTGATTCATGTTTTCTCTTTGTAAGAACATAGGGCCTAAAGTATCAAAATTTGCGTAAAGCGTATAGAAAGATTACTTGCCTTTGTTTCTAGTTGGCTTACGGATTTACTGTAGAATTTTGGTAAAGATTGCACTTAGATTGGCCTTATTTCTTCCCTTTTTCCTTCTTCTCTTCTTCTTCTTCCTCTCCTTTTCTCCTTCTCTTTTCACCTGCGGTTTCTCTCCCCTTTTGGCACTGTTTAACCGTCCCCAATTAGGTGAATGGGGAGTTATACCAAAGTGTGGTGTAACTCCCCTTTCTTTAGTAGGGGCTTTTTATGTAATTACCCTTAATTACCTCTAATTCTACTTCTAGCCCCTTTTCTTATTTTTCCTGTATTTAAGTAACTAACTAACACATCCTACATCATTACTTAAATTAAGGTTGACCTAACGTGTTGAAAGTCGTGCTTAAAAGTCACGGGGTGTAACAATTGGCTAATATAATTTGACACTCATTTAAATGTAAATTTTTTGTTATATGATTTAGACACAAAATTACGGTATTGTTTAATACAAGTTGACAAGAAATTAATATTACTTAAATTGCCCGTGTATTATACAGTTACGTTATTTATATATAAATTTATTCGCTCTATGATTTAGACATAGAACTACACTATTGGTTAATGTGCACGGCACTAAATTATGGTTATTGAAGTCGCCCGTATATTTAAGTAGTTATGTTGTATAAATATAAATTTTTTTGTTCTATGATCTGGACACTGAGTCACAGTAGATAAATTTTTTTTGTATATTGTGTTATTTTAGAATGATGTGAAAATTGTATTACGGTTGTAATTTTATTATGAACTGTTGAGAAAAAGGAGTTTGAGTGATTCACAAAATGAATAATTTAAATAACGTGTGCTAATGAAATGCATGACATGTTTTATGACTTGACACGTTTTTGTGACAAACTTGCCTTATATACTTTATATATAATGTTGCCGTACTAACAAGCCATGAAGCTTTAAAGCTTACATCAAATGGCAAACATTTGTTGTGTTTGAACTATTTTCAGGTGCCACCATTAATGAACTAAACTAGTTCATTAAGTGAAGTACTTAGTTAAATGAACTAAGTAGTTCATTAAATGGAGATATATTTGTAAAATGGATGATGGCAACAAATTGAAGAATGGAAACTCTCCTTCTACTATTCATCACATGTTATATATATATATATATATATATATATATATATTCAGATTTTTTTTAATGGCACAATACATATATATTCCAACGTACTATCGACACATTATATATATTACGAACGTACGTCAACGTCACACCACTATACTTAACTCATATTTATGAGTATATTCAGGTATTATATCATATGATATAAGTCATAGTGATGACAAAATTATCACGACACGTTATAAGGTTCTAAACCAAAAATTGTCATATCGGGTGACAACCGAAACTTCGCCAACGTGTCACGTACATTCCATATATAGATGATCAGCTCCTACACTTCAAAAATGGCCACAAATTTCGTGGCTTATATTGGTATATTCAGCCATAAAACCATTCCATGTTGGCACACACAAATCACCCCTAATTAAGGCCAAATTGTGGAGATTTCAAATTCAACATTTTTGTCACATGGGGCGCCACTTACTTTAGCCATTAGATCTGAATATTCAAGTTATTCTATGTATATTATATGTGAGATAATATATATACATGTGCAAAAATTTTGAATTTAATCGGAGAAAAATCGCGTAATCGACAAAAGTCAAAAATTCGGTTTTCTACGAACATGACACATGGAACGTTTTTGGCATGACATGTAACATGTGTCTAGACACTTTTACATATTCAATACATATTAAAGTGTTCTAGAAAATTCAAATTAGGGCTGATTATAATTTACCATATATGTGTGAATATTGGGCATTATTTGACAAAGTTTACCAAAAGAAAATTCAGCACATGTGCAGGAATTTTACACACCATTTCCAGATTTGTTGGAGTCTAGATGGAGCTTATTTGACACTTTAATTGGTGGAAAATAAGCCACACATGATGGGTGAATTTGAAGAGGGCAACACACAAGGAAAGATTTCAAAAATGCAACACATGCTGAAAATTTTCAGCACATGTGAATAGTGGCCGAATTTACTATTCATTTGTCCTTAATTTGCATCCCAAAATTGAAGGAATTGAATGGTGATTATTTGGTAGTGTTTTGAATTCTTTTTGGCACATGTTTTTCAAGTTAATCTCAGATTTTTACAGCACACTAAATGGTGACAAGGTTGGACCAATCATGAAGTGCCAAGTAAGCAAAGCCAAGTCATCCATCCAATCATGTTGTGCCGAATAAGCAAGTTGATGTCACATTTATACAAGGCATTCTTCCAAGGACTTAAAAGAAAATTCTCAAGATGGAAAAGAGCCCTAAGGGGGCGGCCAAGGCTGATTTAAAGGAGAAGAGATGTAGCAAACAAAAACAAGACAAGTCTCATAATTTCCAACTGCAAAAAAAAATCTTCCACTTTCTTCTTCCACATTTTTTACTTCTTCTTCTCTTTCAAGCCTATTGTTCTAATATTCAAATATATTGAATAGGCTTTGTATAAACCACCATATACATTCATTGTTGTAAAAGTTGGATCAAGGTATGATCAAACCTTCATTCGTTCGGTGGTGGTGTTCGTGAAAGGTGTGATTACTTGTATCGTCTGTAAAGGGTGGTGTGTAACTCCAGCAACCCTTTTTGGTAAGGTGTTATTTTGTTTAATGATAACCGAGGAAGGTGTCCTCCAAGACTGGAGTAGGTTGTGGTAACCGAACCAGTATAAAATTCTCGGTGTTATTACTTTCAGCACTTTACTTTCAGTTTCCAGCACTTTGTATTGTTTTTATTGCATTAGTAAAAATATCAAACGACTTTCAAAAATTATCAAAATTTGCAGAAACATAGCCACCTCTTAAGTTTCATTTGGCGCAAGTTTCAACGCTTTTGGATAAGTATAAGTCATTCAAACGTCAATAGTTCTGAGACTAGTGCAGTCTGATTTTCAGACTTGCAAACATTGAGACTTTGAATGTATTTGACATACTTCCCAAAATTATTTTGCAAACCTGTTTCCACCCAATTAAATACACATAATAAGGGGTTTGTCATTAAAGTTTCAGACCATTTGGAGTAACGGTTTAATCGGAATTAATTTTTCAAATCAGACTACCGTTTTTGGCAGATTTGCGCAATCTGATCACCAACGATTTTTAAAGGTGTTAAAGGTTGAATTTTAATCTAAAAATTTTAGGAGATACTCAAAACATCTGAGACTAAGATCTCTCCAAATTTCAGAATTTTCGAAGATATGTAACCTAGTTTTCAAAACGTTTCAAAACAGGTCCTGAAAACAGAAACTGTTTTCAGAAGTTGGGTTTTTGAGTTACAACAATTTTAAAAACAAAATTTTCCGCACCCACTATTCAACCCCCCCTTCTAGTGGTGCCTTGCAAGTCCTACAAGTGGTATAAGAGAGCAGGCATACTCACAACATGGAGATCCAACGATCTTTGTGAGATGACAACCACTAGACACAAAACCGAGCAAGAAGGTATGCCAAGCCAAAGGCCTCCACTTCTTGATAGTGAGGTACATTCTGATTCCGATTCCGATTCCGATTCTGAACCATCATATCATGATTTGTTTGTTCAATATTTTGAATTGCATAAGTTTGATAAGACTCTTGCAAAAGAAAAGATACGCTTAATTGATGACAAGAAACTGTTAGAATCTTCTAACACAAATCTTGTGTCTCAATTAAACGATTCAAAAGAAGAGTCGTCTTGCATGATAAATTCCTTAAGGTCTGAAATTTCATCATTGAAATCTGAGAACATTGAAATAAAAGCCGAGATTTCAAATTTGAAATCAAGAAACGAAGATCTAGAAAAGACGATAAAACAATTCGATAAAGGTACTTGCATGTTAGATCGTCTCATTTTTTCGCAAAAACATGAAACTGACAAAACCGGATTAGGGTATATTGAAAATAATCAGGTAGAAAACAAATCTACAAATTTTGTTTTATCTTCATCTAAGTGACAACATGTTCGTAAAAAGATCATAACGCCTAAGAAGGTGACAATACAATCTAGCGAGCCCCACGTTGTATTTCATTGCACTACTTCTTTTTCATCAAGTGGAAAGTATAATTGTGTGCCATATATATATAAAAGAAAGCCATTAATGCATATGCGATATGCATATCATACAAATGCATCTAGATCACACTCCATGCACACCAACATAAGAACATATCAAAGACAAAGATCATACTATGTGCATGATGGGATTCTCGGCCAAAGGCTAAACATATACCCACATAACGTCTATTATGTTTCGTCATCATCTCTCTTCTCACCTTTTGGAAGACCTAGAAAGGTCACCCAAATTTGGGTACCAAAAGGGACATTTGCAAAGGGTTGAGTAAATAACCCTTAAGAACGCATTACTGTACCATACACTTGAAATGCATGATTTTTATACTAATGTCTATTTATTTCTTACGTGCACTTTTGATTCTATTTCCAAAATAAAGGGGGAGAGAGTGCATGATTTAAGGGGAAGAGACGAGAGACGAGAGTGATTGATTGCACAAATCAAGGGGGGGGGGGAGAATTCAAAATTCAAAATTTGAATTTGTGCACGATTGGAGAGAGAGCGACTAAATTTAAATCAAGAACATAGGTTATTTTGTAAATCATCAAAAGGGGGAGATTGTTGAAAAAAAGGAGTTTGAGTGATTCACAAAATGCATGATTTAAATAATGTGTGCTAATGAAATGCATGGCACGTTTTATGACTTGACACGTTTTTGTGACAAACTTGCCTTATATACTTTATATATAATGTTGCCGTACTAACAAGCCATGAAGCTTTAAATCTTACATCAAATGGCATACATTTGTTGTGTTTGAACTATTTTCAGGTGCCACCATTAATGAACTAAACTAGTTCATTAAGTGAAGTACTTAGTTAAATGAACTAAGTAGTTCATTAAATGGAGATATATTTGGAAAACGCATGATGGCAACAAATTGAAGAATGGAAAGTCTCCTTCTACTATTCATCACACGTTATATATATATATATATATATATATATATATATATATATATATATATATATTCAGATTTTTTTAAAGGCACAATACATATATATTCCAACGTACTACCAACACGTTATATATATTACGAACGTACGTCAACGTCACACCACTATATTTAAATCATATTTATGAGTATATTCAGGTCTTATATCATATGATATAAGTCATGGTGATGACAAAATTATTACGACACGTTACAAGGTTCTAAACCAAAAATTATCGTATCGGGTGACAACCGAAACTTCGCCAACGTGTCATGTACTTGCGATATATAGATGGCCAGCCTTTATACTTCAAAAATGGCCACAAATTTCGTGGCTTACATGGTATATTCAGCCATAAAACCATTCCACGTTGGCACACACAAATCACCTCCAATTAAGGCCAAATTGTGGAGATTTCAAATTCAACATTTTTGTCACATGGGGCGTCACTTACTTCTGCCATTAGAGCTGAATATTCAAGTTATTCTATGTATATTATGTGTGACATAATATATATATACATGTGAAAAAATTTTGAATTTAATCGGAGAAAAATCGTGTAATCGACAAAAGTCGAAAATTCGGCTTTCTACGAACACGACACATGGAACGTTTTTGGCATGACATGTAACATGTATCTAGACACTTTTACATATTCAATACATATTAAAGTGTTCTAGAAAATTCAAATTAGAGTTGATTATAATTTACCATATATGTGTGAATATTGTGCATTATCAAAGTTTACCAAAAGAAAATTCATCACATGTGCAGGAATTTCACACCATTTCCAGATTTGTTGGAGTCTAGATGGAGCTTATTTGGCACTTTAATTGGTGGAAAATAAGCCACACATGATGGGTGACTTTGAAGAGGGCAACACACAAGGAAACATTTCAAAAATGCAACACATGCTGAAAATTTTCAGCACATGTGAATAGTGGCCGAATTTACTATTCATTTGTCCTTAATTTGCATCCCAAAATTGTAGGGATTGAATGGTGATTATTTGGAAGTGTTTTGAATTCTTTTTGGCACATGTTTTTCAAGTTAATCTCAGATTTTTACAGCACAATAAATGGTGACAAGGTTGGACCAATCATGAAGTGCCAAGTAAGCAAAGCCAAGTCATCCATCCAATCATGTTGTGCCGAGTAAGCAGGTTGATGTCACATTTATACAAGGCATTCTTTCAAGGACTTAAAAGAAAATTCTCAAGATGGAAAAGAGCCCTAAGGGGGCGGCCAAGGCTGATTTAAAGGAGAAGAGATGTAGCAAACAAAAGCAAGACAAGTCTCATAATTTCCAAGTGCAAAAAAATCTTCCACTTTCTTCTTCCACATTTTTTACTTCTTCTTCTCTTTCAAGCCTATTGTTCTAATATTCAAATATATTTAATAGGCTTTGTATAGACCACCATATACGTTCATTGTTGTAAAAGTTTGATCAAGGTGTGATCAAACCTTCATTCGTTCGGTGGTGGTGTTCGTGAAAGGTGTGATTACTTGTATCGTCTGTAAAGGGTTGGAGTTGGTGTGTAACTCCAGAAACCCTTTTTGGTAAGGTGTTATTTTGTTTAGTGATAACCCAGGAAGGTGTCCTCGAAGACTGGAGTAGGTTGTGTTAACCGAACCAGTATAAAATTCTCGGTGTTATTACTTTCAGCACTTTACTTTCAGTTTCCAGCACTTTGTATTGTTTTTATTGCATTAGTAAAAATATCAAACAACTTTCAAAAATTATCAAAATTTGCAGAAACATAGCCACACCTCTTAAGTTTCATTTGGCTCAAGTTTCAACGCTTTTGGATAAGTATAAATCATTCAAACGTCAATAGTTCTGAGACTAGTGCAGTCTGATTCTCAGACTTGCAAAGGTTGAGACTTTGAATGTATTTGACATACTTCCCAAAATCATTTTGCAAAACTGCTTCCACCCAATTAAATACACATAATAAGAGGTTTGTCATTAAAGTTTCAGACCATTTGGAGTAACGGTTTAATCGGATCAAATCAGACTACCGCTTCTGGCAGATTTGCGCAATCTGATCACCAACGATTTTTAAAGGGGTTAAAGGTTGAATTTTAATCTGAAAATTTTAGGAGATACTCAAAACATCTGAGACTAAGATCTCTCCAAATTTCAGAATTTTTGAAGACATTTAACCTAGTTTTCAAAACGTTTCAAAACAGGTCCTGAAAACAGAAACTGTTTTCAGAAGTTGGGTTTTTGAGTTACAACAATTTTAAAAATCGAATTTTCCGCACCCACTATTCAACCCCCTCCCTTCTAGTGGTGCCTTTCAGGTCCTAGATGAACAACTTTGTTTAATTCTCTTAATTTGTAAACCGTGTTTTATATGAACAATAATAATAAAATAACAGAAATGTGTTTTATGTATAAAAAATTTGATCGATGGGTATGTGAACAGATTTTTATAGGTAAAGGATAGCAATAAAATAGTGGAATGTATTTGAATTTTTGGTGAAAGAAATGATAACTCGCTTTCTTGCTATATATAAAAAAAGGCACGCTGATCATTTGACAGGCAATTATAAAGAGTGTTAGTTTGTTGTCTTCTTTTGGGCCTGCTTCCGTTCCTTAAATTTTCACGTAGTCACTAATTTGGTTGGAATTGGGCTGTGTCGAAGTTATATGATATTTTTATGTACCATTCTAATTGTTAAGAATTTCCAAAATATTGAATTCAAGGTCATATAATGTCAGCTGTAGAAAATTTAGGACGTGTTTAGTTGAAGTGAATGGAATAGGGAAATGCTAATTATTTTAAGTGATTCGTGTTTGTTTGAAATACATTGGAACAATTTTAAGCATATGTGTCAAAATTGATCTGAACGATCAAGAATCAAGAACTCAAGAGATTAAATGTTGAATGCGAAGAAAAAGTGGAGCAATTGTTGAGCACAACTCAAATTCTCATTGGATTGTAACTACCTTGCATAGCATAGGCATTTATACAAACAGCTGCATCGAATTACAGCGGGAAGAAAAAGAATAATGCAAAATTACAAAAATGTCCTTTGCTCAAGCCTACGCCTAGCTTTTCATTAAGGGTATAATGGTAACTTCACATGATTTAAATTTTGCCGCCTTGCAGCGTTTCTTCTTTCTTCTCCTCTACGCCTCTGGTTCACTCCTTGCACTTCAGCACTCGCTCAACCGCACCAGCCACTTGCGTGTCCTGCAATAACCGCTCCTAACTAACTTGCCAATTCATCACTTAATCATTTCCACCTCTGATTTCAACTTTGATCCAACGGATTCAACTTCTTCTGTTATCACTCGATTGGATTTTGTTTCTTGCACTGAAGCCTTACCAGCAACATCCTCAACACCAATATCTTTGACACCCCCCTCAGACCTGACTTACTATATATGTTGCACACTCCTATCGCAAAAGTCAGGTACTGCAGTCTCCTTGAATCAAGTGCTTTGGTGAATATATCTGCCAACTGTAATTCTGTCCTAATGGGCATTGGACACACAATTCCCTGTTGAAACTTTTCTCTAACAATATGGCAGTCAATTTCTATATACTTTATCTTTTCATGAAACACAGGGTTTTCAACAATGTAAATAGCACTCTTATTATCACAGAATAGCTCAACAGGTTTTGTTTGATTTACTCCCAAATCCTTCAGTAAGCCAATCCTTGATATTCTGCTTCCGAGGAAGACTTAGAAACAGTAGTTTGTTTCTTGGCTTTCCAGGATATTAACGAATTCTCGAAGAACATGCAATATACTGTTATTGATCTCATGCTTTCAACACAACCTCCCCAATCTAAATCAATAAATCCTCTCATCTCTAGTTTCCCTTGGCTTGGGTAAAATATCCCTTGACCTGCAGTGCCTTTCAGGTACCTCAAAAGCCTATTTGCTGTCTTGAGATGCAATTCAGTAGGCTGATCCAGGAACTGACTCAGCTGTTGGACCGTATACGCAATGTCTGGCCTGGTTATAGTCAAATACAATAGCTTACCAACTAATCTTTTGTAGCCTGGTATGTCTGAAATAAGTTGAGAATCTTTGTGTGCCAATTTTAAATTTTGCTCCATAGGTGTCTTAGCAGGCTTGGCTCCAAGAAGACCTGCTTGTTCTATCATTTCCAGAGCATACTTCCTTTGACATATCATCACCCCCCTTGTGACCTAGCCACCTGTATATCCAGAAGATATTTAAGGGGTCCAAGATCCTTGATTTTAAAAACATTATGCAATGCTTGCTTCAAGCATGTGATCTGAGAAATGCAATTGCTGGCAACTATGATATCATCAACGTAGATGAGAAGAACCAGAAAAGAGTCACAATGAGTTTTAGTGAACATGATGTAATCGTTCTTGGACTGGACATACCCTTCAGAAAGAAGAAATGAGGTGATCTTGGTGTTCCATTCCCTACTAGCTTGTTTGAGACCATATAAAGAATTATGCAATTTACAAACAGCATTAGGCTTATCAGAGCACAGACTTTCAGACAATTGCATGTAGATCTCTTGGCTAAGGTCACCATGTAAAAAATCATTATTAATATCAAGTTGATGGATATACCAATGCTTTATAGAGGACAGAGCCAACAACAACCTAACTATGGTTAACTTAGCAACAGGAGAAAAGGTGTCAGTATAATCTACTCCTAGTTGCTGAGTATATCCCTTGGCTACCAAACGTGCTTTATGTCTCTCTATAATGCCATCTGGGTTGTATTTAACTTTATACACTCATTTACAACCAATGGACTGCTTACCTGGGGTAGTGAAACCAATGACCATGTATGATTGGCTTCCAGGGTAGCCAACTCCAAGTGCATTGCTTTCTGCCAGTGAGGAAATCTGGCTGCTTCCTAGTAAGAATTAGGTTCCTGCTGCATATCAATATTAAGAATATATGCTTTATACTCAAGAGACAATGAATCAAATAACATGTAAGCTTGAATAGGATAAGGGGTGCTAACAACAGGTTGATGAGTAGAATTTTGATGGGAGAGATTACAGTAGTAGTCTTGAAGGTATTTTGGCGGATGTCTAATTCTTGTAGAGGGACCAGGATCATTAGACAAAAAGGGCAAGCATACCTCAATCCCAGTGAAAGGTTGTCGTTCAACTGGGCTATTGGATGAAGCAGAAGAAATTTGGTCTTGGCAAGGGGAAATACTGGTGTGAGAAGGTACAGTTGAACTACTAGGTGAACTGAATGAAGGAGGCAAAGGAGTATCTAAGTGTTGATCATGCTGATCAACTGAAGGTATTTCAGGAACGGATGGAGCATTTGAAAGTTCATTGCTGATATGTGGAGTTTTGATGGAATCTAGGTCATACGTAGTTGATTCAAAGGGAAAGGTCTGTTCATAAAACTGGATGTCTCTGGAAATGAATATGGCTTTAGTATTCAAGTTTAACATCAAGTATCTCTTGATATTATGAGGAAATCCAAGGTACACTGATGGAATTGATGTGGGTGCAAACTTAGGCTTGGCAGCTCTAGTGTCTGCAGCAAAGGCAAAACAACCAAAAACTCTTAAACGTTTGTATGAAGGAACTGTTTGAAACATAATCTGATAAGGGCTTTTGTATTGAAGTAGTGGAGTAGGAAGAATATTGATGAGGTGAGCAGCATATTGGGTACAGAAACCCCAATATCCTATAGGCATATTTGACTAAAATTTCAAGGCCCTGGCTGTGTTAAGAATATGTTGATGTTTTCTCTCAACTATCTCATTCTATTAAGGAATGTTAACACAACTTGTTTGGCGAATAATGCCTCTGTTCATATAGAATTTAGGCATATTGAATTCCTGACCATTATCTGATCTCAACACTTTGATGCTCTTACTGAACTGGTTTTGTACAAAATTACAGAAACTCTCAATTACAAGTCTGGCTTCTGATTTTTGCTTAAGAAGATAAAGCCATGTATATTTTGTAAAATCATCAACTATGGTAAGAAAATACTTTTGACCATAGATGGTGGGATGTTTATGCAGTCCGCATATATCAACATGTATAAGATCAAATGGAAACTTTGAGACAGAATTAGACAAAGGAAATGGACCGCTCTTCATTTTTGCTAGTGGACATACAACACATGAATGGAATTGGTCTGGTATTGTAACACAAGTATCAAATTTCTTTACATCCTTTATTTTGGACATAGAAGCATGACCTAACCTATAATGTCACAGCAAAGAAAGTGAATCAGAGAGTTTGACTGCAGCTAACAAGCACTTTGAATAGGCTGATGATGGAGTTTGCTTGCCAGCACCTTGCAAATAGAACAAGCCATTGTTCAACTTAGCTGAACCAATCGTCTTCAGTGAGACTTGGTCCTGAATGACACAAGAAGTGCCCAAGAATCGAATAAGTAAGGATGGCACATAAAGCAATTTACTGAGAGACAGAAGATTGTATGCAAAGCTTGGGACATATAGCACATTGTGTATAATAAGTAAGGGATTGACAATAACTGAGCCTATATGAGTAGCTGATACTGATGTTTTATTTGGTAGTTTGATTGATATACCATGAACAGGCTGAAAGGATTGAAACAAACTCAAGCTACATGCAATATGATCAGTGACTCATGAATCTAATATCCATATATTTAAATTATTAGAGCAGCATTTACCTATTTCATCACTAGACAAAGCAGACATCACAACTCCCCTGGTTTCCAGCAAATTGCACTGAAGCCACAGTAGATTAACTAGGATCTTTCACATTCAACAAAGAAAACAGCCTCTGAGTCTGCTCCTGAGTGAGAATAGGAGCTTGGCACATCTGTCCATTCTGATCATGCTGTTGTGAATCATACTCTGCATCATGAACTTCAACTGCATTAGCCTTTGGCTTGAATCCTAGAGGGAATCCATGTTTCTTGTAGCACCTTTGTTCCACATGTCCAACCATGCCACAGTGAGTGCACTGTGGCCTTCTTGATCCCTCAGGGAAGAACCTGCCACTTCCTCTCCTATAGCCATTACCTCCTCCACGACTATTGAAGGCATTTGCACTAATATTCATGCCATCTTTGCTATTATCAATCAACATAGCAGTAGGATTATTATTAAACTGACTAGAAACAGCGCTACCATTCAGTTTTCTCTCATACTTCAAAGCCATAGAGAACACAGTATCCACATTGGGCAACGGTGTCATAACAAATACCTGAGATTTAACTGCATCATATTCATCATTTAAACCTTTCACAAACCTGATAACATAATCACTCTGCACATAGGCACACATATTAGCTGTAAAATCACATGTACACGCACGACAGGTACACTTGAGAATTGGCCTTACCGCCATCATTTATTCCCAAACCATCTTAAGCTTGGTAAATTAATCACTAACATAATCAGATTCCTGCCTTATGTTGTAAAAGCTTTCAAGTAAATCATACAGTCTAAACGCATCACAACTACCATACCTTCATTTCAAATCATTCCAGACCTCTACAGCTTTATCATACCACATTACGCTTTGAGCAATTGAAGGCGATACGCTATTCATGATCCAGGAATGGATCATCGAATTAACTTGTCTCCAGGAATTATACTGAGGATCATTAGGATTGGGAGGCACAATACTACCATCAACAAAACCTATTTTGTTCTTCACAATTACTGCCATGGAGAAGACTCTACTCCATGTGTGATAATTGTGAGAATTCAATGGCGGTTGAGTAAGAATAGTTATGCCCCGCGCCCTCCGGAACTTAATTAAATAAGGGAAGGAATATTAAGAAATTAATAATCAATTAATTATGGATTAAATATTAGAATTTAAGAATTAAAGAAAAAGGATTTAAGTAAAATACAATTTAGAAATTCAAGTTTTACCTTTTCCCCATAACAAAAGCTGACAAAGCGTCATTCTTTTCCCGATTACTCTCAGAAAAGTCGACTTTCATCCCTCCCCCAACCTTAGCCGATTCTCCAACAGCGTAGAAGAGGAAGACAGCCTCCAGGAACCGATCCAACATTTGTTCGTTTTTCAATCCAATTGTTAGTAATCAAAGACAGGTAATCTTCTTACAAGTTCCTACGATTTGTGAAGAAAAAGGCCCTACTTTTGTATCAAATTGGATCACCATGCAGTATTCTATCCTTGTTTATCTTTTTGAGAATTATGTGCAATTTCTGTGTTTTGGTTTCGATGTTTTGGCCATCATATGTTGAAAATCTAGTTGATGTTGATGAATATATGGATTCCTGCAAATCCCTACCCCCTCGAATCCCTTTTGCTGTGATTTTATTGTTGTATAGGGTTTGAGGGTGAAAGGTGAAGCCTTTGAGTTCGTAGGGTTGAGATCCTCGAGTTCTAGGTCTGAATCTTTGTTGCGTATGTGTATAGGGTTCAACTTGTAGTTTAAGCATGAGATGATAGCAGGGATTAGGCCTGGATTAGGGTCTGAATCTTTGTTGCGTATGTGTTTAGGGAATGATTGGAATGGAGTATGGGAACGATTGGAATGGAGTATGGGAACGATTGGAGTTTTGGTTTTGCAGTTTCTGCAGAAATCGCAAAGTTTCTTTTCTGGAATCACAGACATCGATAGATCGATGTCATCGAATGATGTACATCGATCGATCTATGTAGGGTTAAAGAGAGACTGATGTAAGACAGAAACTTTCTGATGGACTTCGATCGATCGAAGTGAGGGTATGAAGTCACTTCGATCGATCGATGTAGGCTGGTGGATCGACTAATGTGAGATAGAAAATTTCTGATGGAGTTCGATCGATCGATGTCAGGGTATGATGTGACATCGATCGATTGATGTAGGGTATGATGTCAACCAGTTTTGTGGGAAGAATAGAAGAGATAAAGGGAAGTCAGAGGACCAATTGGGTGACCTTAGAGACTTCTTAAGACTTGACTGAGGTTAGTGTAAGTCTTGGGAACGCGTCTTATGATGGGGAAACAATGGTAAGGATTTTGTAAGGTATTTGGGTTGGTCTTCAGTGTGAATGATCTAAGGGATTAAGGATGAATGCTTGAGGCTTCAATAAGGTTCAGATGGAGCGTATGAGAGTGTCTACGTCATTCCTTGTGTACTAGTATGAATGTTAACGGCGAGGTATGCGCGAATGTGTGAATAGGAGGAGTCTCCAATGACCGAATGACATGTTGAATGTGTATATTTGCATCATGGCACTTGCATTTGTTTATATTTTGATAAAGAGCTGTGCCTTGGCACAGAGTATAAAGTCTTTGCGAAATGAGCTGTGATGTGCTACAGGGTATAAAAACAAGATGTAGTCATCACAGGGTATAAAGTGAGTTGTAATGTGACACAGGGTATAAAGACAAGCTGTGGATCATTACAGGGTATAAAGTTAAGTTGTGATGTGTCACAGGGCATAAAGACAAGTTGTGGCCCATCACAGGGTATAAAGTTATGTGACCGGATATTGTGATATGCATTGCAATATTTTGAAAAGTATTACACAAGCATCTGTGCCTGTGTAGTGTAGAGCATGATTTGAATTGGCATGCATCATATGTTTCGTTCCGGTATGATTGATATGTAAGTGAGTCGTTGTTTAATTGCTTGTTATTTGTTCTTTTCTTTTACTATGTAAGTAAATCTGAACTTTTGAGCAACTCAAGACATGTGTCCCTATTCCCCTTGATATTGATATTCACTCATGTCTTACCATGTGATGATCCCGTATGTCTTATAAGCGGGTTACTTGCTAGCGTTTTTCTCTAAGGGTTCTATCTGTTGTTTTGCAGATGAGCCGACTATGATATAATTTTCATAGAGGACGACGGCGAGTGGGCTGAATGGCGTTCTTAGAGCTTATCTTGAGAATTGATATAGACTGTTTCTTATTGTTTTAACTTTCTTCCATTCGCTTGAGGATTAGATGGCTACGTCCATAAACAGTTTTATTTACTTATGCTTTTGAGAATACAGATTTAATTGGTTTAGATTTTAAATTTAACAGTGTCTCTGCGTTTATTTCTCTTACATCAGTGATGATGTGTATGTGAGAATAGTGACATCTGGTAGTCCTCTTAGTAGGCTACGACGGGTGCACCGGTTCGGGTCCGCTGTCCGGGCCAGGGTGCTACAGGTGGTATCAGAGCCTAGGCTTCAGATCTACCTCGGAGACCTAAGTTTATGTCGTGTAGAGTCCTAAGCTGTGATTTTGACTTTATGTTGATCCATAGGTCTAAGTCTTTGATCTTAGATATAAGTTGGATTGGATCGGGTGTGTGCGAGTGCGATATAATCTAACTAATGACTATACGATTATTCTTCTTAATGTGTGTAATTTTCGTTCCGTGCAACACGTATGAGCCTTCAGTACTGTCTTTTGAATTACTGGATGCTGATAAGTACTGATCTTGCAGAAAGATGCTTCCCAGAAGAGAAAACTCTGGAAACGGTGGCAACGGAAACGAAAATCCTCAGCCACCGCAGATGGTAATGCCTCAGGCCCTGATGGATGCTATAACGGTGATTGCGCAGGGAGTTGCTCAGCAGCAGAAGCAGCCTCCTCCACCACCACCGCCTCAGCATGGTATACGGTATTACATTGGAGAGATGCGGAAGATGCATGCCCCAACCTTTGAAGGGACCACAAATCGGGAGATAGCCGAGTTCTGGTTAGAAGAAGCAGAAAAGTGCTTCAGGCTAGTGCAAGTGCCTGAAGAACATAAGGTGGACGTGGCCACGCCCTTGCTGAGTGGCCGAGCCAATGCTTGGTGGAATGGCATCCTTCCAAAGATGACTCCCCTATCTTGTGGAGACAATTCGTTGAGGCTTACAAGGATTACTATGTGCCTGAGACTGCTATCGTGGAGAAGATGAGGTACTTTGATAAACTGGAGCAAGATAGGATGTCTATTTCTGATTACGCTGACAGGTTCCACGCCTTGGGAAAATTCACGCCCATGGTGTTGGAAAATAACAGAATGAAGATGCTCAAGTTTGAGCAAGGTCTAAACCCCCGAATTCAGACAGTTATAGCAGGATCCAGCTTAAAGACCTTTGCTGAGATTTTGGACGTCTGTTATCGGGTAGAGAGCGATATGCACAGGTCTCAGTCTAGAGAGGCTCGGGATGACACGGGTAAGAGGCCAAGGGACGATAGTAGTGGAGGTAGACCCGGACGTTGGGTCAAAATTCCCCGGAAAGGGTAGACCGAACAGTTTCAGAGGGCACCGCAACAGACTCAGCCTGATCGTCAGGCGACATGTGTGTGCCCCCATTGCCAGAAAAATCATGTTGGAGAATATTGGAAGAAGACGGGAACATGTTTTAAGTGTGGCAAGACCGACCACATGATAAAGGATTGTCCCGAGTGGAAGCAGAGGCCATAGGGAGACTCGGGGCCACAACAACAGCAGAGAGCTAGGCCCAAAACCAATGCCTGAGTCCACGTCATGACGGATGCCGAAGTGCAGGAGAACACTGATGTCGTGACAGGTATGACTTAAGTTAAATCTTAGTTGTCTAAGTTGGAACAAAATTTACTTTACGTGAGATTTTCTGTGCTATTCTCTTCGTGAATAGGTGCTATTTTAGTGAATAAGGTGCCTGCGAATGTGGTATTTGATAGTGGTGCAAGTCAATCGTTTATAGCTAAGAAATTTGCCAAAGGACTTGATTGCCTGCCCGAGTGGCTTGAGACCCCCTTCAGAGTGCAGGCAGCTGGTGATCAAGTACTAGTTTTACATCATCAGTACAAAGATTGTGAGTTGGAGTTGGATGAGAAAGTATTTCCCGCCACATTGATTCCGATTGCGATGTGGGATTTCGATGTGATATTGGACACGGATTGGTTGACTAAGTATCATGCCAAAATTGACTGCAGACTTAAACAAGTAACCAATAAGGATCCCGAGATGAATGAAGTAACGGTGCAAGGAAATGTTAAGCTGACAAAGACCCCCAAGAATATTTATTTGACTGCGGTTAAGGCTTTCAAGGCTTTGCAAAGGGGAGCAGAGGGATTTATGGTTTATGCTATGGATGTAAGTAAGAGATTCCCTCCGTTGATCAGATCCTGGGGATCAACGAATTTAAGGACGTTTTCCAGATGATTTGCCGGGAGCCGAGCCAATATCTAAGGCACCTTACAGGATGACCCCAGCTGAACTTAAGGAGTTAAAGGGTCAACTACAGGAGTTGCTGGACAAGAAGTTAATCCACCCAGTGTATCACCTTGCGGAGCCCCTGTTTTATTTGTCAAGAAAAAGGGTGGCAGTTTGAGATTGTGTATCGACTACCGAGAACTGAACAAGATAACCATCAATAATAAGTACCCACTACCAAGGTTTAAGGATTTATTTGACCAATTGTAGGGTGCCTGATGGTTTTCGAAAATCGACCTTCATCAGGGGTACCATTAGTTGCTCGTGAAAGCAGGTGATATCCCTAAAACAGCTTTCTGTACTCGATATGGGCATTATGAGTTTTTAGTGATGCCTTTTGGATTGACTAATGCCCTAGCAGCTTTTATAGATTTAATAAACACCGTGTTCCAAGAGCAGTTAGATCGATTTGTGGTGGTGTTCATTGATGACATTTTAGTATACTCCCCAGATGAGCAATCCCATGCAGAGCATTTGAGAGTGGTGTTGGAAATTCTGAGACAGCAGAAGCTGTATGCCAAATTCAGCAAGTGTGAATTTTGGCTAAGGAGTGTGACCTTTCTTGGTCACATGATTTCTGAGGATGGAATTTCGGTGGACCCTAAGAAGGTTGAAGCCATCACTGAATGGCCAAGACCTACGAACGTAACCGAAGTCAGAAGCTTCCTAGGCCTAGCAGGCTACTATAGAAAGTTTGCTGAAGGATTTTCAACAATTGCAGTTCCATTGAGCCGACTCACCCAGAAGAAGACTAAATTTGAGTGGACTGTAGAATGTGAGCAGAGCTTTTCTAAACTCAAAAAGAGATTGACCACGGCCCTGGTGTTGGCACAACCCTCCGATACCGATGGCTTCGTGACTATAGTGATGCGTCCAAGAAAGGACTAGGTATGTATATAATTACACCTGTTGTATTGTATATATATACTGGACGTGAATTAACTTTCTGTTTGTAGGTTGTGTCCTGATGCAAAATGGACGAGTTATTTCTTATGCTTTGAGACAGCTGAAACCTAATGAACAGAATTACCCGACGCATGACTTGGAGCTCGCAGCAGTAGTGTTTGCCCTTAAGATTTGGAGACACTACTTATATGGAGAAAAGTAGTGTTCACTGATCACAAGAGCTTGAAATACTTATTCTCGCAGAAAGAGCTGAATATGAGACAGGAGATGGTTGGAATTACTCAAGGATTATGACTTGACCATTAACTATCACCCTGGTAAAGCCAACAGAGTGGCAGACGCGTTGAGCAGAAAGTCTAGCCATGCTAGACAGTCTCCTTTGGAATGAAAGATTGAGGAGTTTGGTCTGGATGTTGTGGACTTAGTGGCGAATGTCCTTACCGCCTTATCTATAAGCCCAGATTTGGTAGACCGAATCAAAGAAGCTTAGTATGACGATGCGGCACTGAAGGAAATCCGTGACAAATTGAACATGGGTCCCATAAGAGTTTTCAGTTGATAAAAGATGGAAGTCTATGGTTTCAGAACCGCCTATGCGTACCAGATAAGGAAGAGCTTCGTAGAGAATTGTTGAGTGAAGCTCATAACTCGAGGTTGTCTATCCACCCTTGTAGCACAAAAATGTATAAGAACCTCAAAATGAATTATTGGTGGATAGGAATGAAAAGAAGTATTGCGGAGTATGTCGAGAGATGTCTGGTGTGTCAACAGGTCAAGGCGGAGCATCAACGACCTGACGGTTTGATAATACCACTGGAGATCCTAGAATGGAAGTGGGAACATGTAACTATGGACTTCGTGATGGGGTTGCCCAAAGCCAGAAGCGGGAATGAGATGATTTGGGTGATTGTCGATCGCTTGACAAAGACAGCTCATTTCATAGCTATGCCGCATGGTTCTTCTTATGAGAAATTGGCCAACATATATATGGATGACATTGTAAGTTTGCATGGAATTCCCGTCAGCATTGTGTCAAACTGTGATCCCAGATTCAGTTCTAAGTTCTGGATGGCTTTCCAGAAAACTATGGGCACTGAACTAAGGATGAGCACAGCTTATCACCCTCAGACGGATGGACAGTCTGAGAGGACCATTCAAACCTTGGAGGATATGTTGAGAGCATATACGTTGGACTTTAAAGGGAACTGGGATAGTATGTTGAAGCTGATGGAATTCTCATACAACAATAGTCATCACAGTGCGATTAGTATTGCATCGTTTGAGGCTCTCTATGGCCAGAAGTGCAGATCCCCCGTTTGTCGGGGCGAAGTCGGGGAAAGGACGATCACTGCACCAGAGTTGATAGAACAGACTATTGGGAAGGTGAAGATCATAAAAGAGAGACTAAGGGTGGCACAAGATCGCAGTAAGTGTTGGGCAGATTCTAAAAGACGGCCCTTGTAATTCGAAGTAGGTGAAAAGGTTTATCTGCGGGTTTCACCAACGAAGGGAGTTACGAGGTTTGGGATGAAAGGCAAGTTAAGCCCTCGGTATATTGGTCCATACGAGGTGCTTGGCAAAGTTGGTGAAAGAGCATACCGATTAGCATTGCCTCCGATTTTATCGTAAGTCCACAATGTATTTCATGTTTCTCAAATAAGAAAATATGTGTCGGATCCAAGTCATGTCCTTGAGGCTCAACCATTGGAGATTAAGGATGATGTCACGTAGGAAGAGTATCCTATGAAAATTATAGACAAGAAAGATCAAGTTCTACGCAAGCGTGTGATTCCGTATGTCAAGATTCAATGGAGTAACCATATGAAGCGTGAAGCCACATGGGAACTTGAGGAGCAGATGAAGGAGTTGTATCCGCACCTCTTCCAATAAGGTATGTCAGTTTCGAGGGCGAAACATTTTGTAAGGGGGTGGAATGTTATGCCCCGCACCCTCCGGAACTTAATTAAATAAGGGAAGGAATATTAAGAAATTAATAATCAATTAATTTCAATTAATTATGGATTAAATATTAGAATTTAAGAATTAAAGAAAAAGAATTTAAGTAAAATACAATTTAGAAATTTCAGTTTTACCCTTTCCCATAACAAAAGCTGACAGAACGTCATTCTTTTCCCCCATTACTCTCAGAATAGTCGACTTTCATCCCTCCCCCAACCCTAGCCGATTCTCCAACATCGTAGAAGAGGAAGACAGTCTCCAGGAACCGATCCAACCTCTGTTCGTTTTTCAATCCGATTGTTAGTAATCAAATGCAAGTAATCTTCTTATAAGTTCCTACGATTTGTGAAGAAAAAGGCCCTACTTTTGTATCAAATTGGATCACCATGCAGTATTCTATCCTTGTTTATCTTTTTGAGAATTATGTGCAATTTCTGTGTTTTGGTTTCGATGTTTTAGCCATCATATGTTGAAAATCTAGTTGATGTGGATGAATATATGGATTCCTGCAAAACCCTACCCCCTTGAATCCCTTTTGCTGTGATTTCATAGGTGAAGCCTTTGAGTTTGTTGTAGAGACAAGGGGGTTTGAGTGATTTCAAAATAAGTAACTTGAATGCATATATATATATATAAACGTATACAAGCATAAACGTGTACATGTATGCATGATATCTTGCCATTACTTGCCTTATTTAGCTTATATATTATGTTGCCGTACTAACGAGCCATGAAGCATTAAAGCTTACATCATATGGCAAACATTTGTTGTGTTTATACTATTTTCAGGTGCCACCATTAATGAACTAAACTAGTTCATTAAGTGAAGTACTTAGTTTAATAAACTAAGTAGTTCATTAAAGGAAGCTACATTTGGAAAAGGCACAAAGGCAACAAAGCTAAGGAAGAAAAGTTTTCTCCTCCCCCCATCCTTTAATGCACACGGCTATATACATATATATCACATATATTTTCAGATTTTTTAAATAAAGGCACATACACATGTATTCCAACGTACTACCGACACGTTATATATTTTACGTACGTACGTCACACCACTATACTTAACTCATATTTATGAGTATATTCAGGTCTTATATCATATGATATAAGATATGGTGATGACAAATTAAATACGACACGATAAAAGGTTCTAAACCGAAATTTGTCGTATTGGGCGAATACTGAAACTTTGCCAACGTGTCACGTACTTGCCATAAATAAATGGCCAGCCCCTATACTTCAAAAATCATCATAAATTTCGTGCCATGCATGATATTTTCAGCCAAAAATACTTTCCATGTTGGCACACACAAATTACTCCACATTAAGGCCAAAATGTGAAGATTCCAAGTTTAATTTTGTCACATGCTAATGGTACCACTTTAAACCAGCCAAGTGCTGAGATTTAAAGTATATATTATATATATTATGTATAACATAATATATATAACATGTGCAAAAGTTGGAATTTAAATTAGAGAAAAATCGGGTAATCGATAAATATCGAAAATTCGGTTTTCTACGCACACAACACATGGAACATTTTTGGTGCATCATGTGACACGTAACTAGACACTTTTTACATATGATATATATCTTAAAGTGTTCTAGAAAATTAAATTAAGGGCTGATTGGAATATTACATGTGTGTATATGCACTATTTTACATAGTTAGCAAAAATAAATTTCAGCACTTGTACATACACCTTCAAACGTCACATACAGCTGATTTGGAACACATGTGGAGCTTTGTTGGCATCTTGATTGGTCAAGGATCAATCATACAAAGTTGGTAAATTGAAGAGAGAAGCTACAAATGGTAAGAATTCAAGGTATATCTCTCTTATGTGACATGCTGAAAATTTCAGCATACTAAACATAGGGTGGCCGAATTTTAGCCCTTAAATGTGACTTATTTTGTCATCTTTTATTAGGTAATTGATTAGAAGAAGATATGGAAAGGTTTTGAATATTATTTAAATAAATAAATGGTGATATTTTACATATCACACATGTTGAAAATTTTTCAGCATGTGTACAACTTGTTGGCCGAATTTGAAGAGCCAAATGTGTCCAAGTTCATTTGTTAATTGATAGAAATACTTACCATAAATTTTTGATTCATTTTTATGATGAAAAATCAAAGAATATTTGGTATTATTTTGAAAGAAAAGGAAGGATGCACATGCTGAAAATTCAGCATGACAAGACAACCTTATGGCCGATTTTTATGCATGGATTAGGAAGGATTTTTAGTCTTGCAATTTATGATGTATCTCTTGATTTATGGAAGGTATTATGTGATGATTTTTGGCACATGGTTGAGTGTAATTATCAGATTTTTTCCATGTCATCATGATGACAACGTTGAACCAATAAGGAGGTGCCAAGTAAGCGAAGACTAAGTGATCATCCAATAAGAAGATGCCAAGTAAGCAAGGCCTTGTCACAATGATGTCTTACACTATCTCAAGGACTTAAAAGATAATTTTGAAGAGGGGAAGGCAACCAAGGGGGGACGGCATGCACCATTAAAAAGGAAAAGAAGAGAGCAAACAAAACAAGAACAAGCATTGCAATTCCAAGAGATCAAAAAGCCTAGCTCTTCTTCTCCTACATCTTCTTTCTTTCTTTCTTCTTGTAAAAGCCTATTGTTTTCATATCTTTCAATCTTGAATAGGCTTGAGATAAACCACAATTCATATATCTTTGTAAAAGATTGATTAAGGTGTGATCAATCTTCACTCTAGCAAGGTGGTGGTGTTCGTGAGAATTGTACTTACAATACAAGGTTTGTAAAGGGTTGGAGTTAGGTGTAACTCTATCAACCCTGTGGTAAGGTGTGTTGGGTGTGTGTGATTAGTGTGAACCAAGAAAGGTGTTCCTTGAAGACTGGAGTAGGTTGTTTATAACCGAACCTGTATAAAAATATTGGTGCCATTTACTTTCTGCATTTACGTTTCAGTTACTGCACTGTTTATCCTTCTTGTTCGCATCCGTAAAAATAGTAAACGATTTTCAAAAATTACGAAAATTTCCAGAAACATACTTACATGTTCTAGGGTTAATTTGGCACAAGTTTCAATCCTTTTGGATAAGTATAAGTCAATCAAACATCAAAAGTTCTGAGACTAGTGCAGTCTGATTTTCAGACTTGCAAAGGTTGAGACTTTGATTGTAGTTGACCTACTTCCCAAAAGAATTTTCCAAAACTGTTTGAACCCATTTAAATATAGTATAAAAGGAGTTAGTGGTTAAATTTTCAGATCATTTGGACGTTCACACAAATAGGAATTAATTTTTTCAATACCATCTACCGTTTCTGGCAGATTTGCACAATCTGAGTACCAACTGTTTTTGAAGGGGTTAAAGGTTGAATTTTAATTTGAAATTTTTAGGGGACCCTCATAACATCTGAGGCTAAGTTCTCTCAAAATTTCATAATTTTTGGAGACCTCTAACCTAGTTTTAAAACGTTTTAAAACTGGTCCTGAAAACAGAATCTGTTTTCAGAACTTGAATTGTTCAAGTTTAAAGAAATTTTAAAAACCACACTTTCCGCACCATCTATTCAACCCCCCCTTCTAGTGGTGCCTTGCAAATCCTACAAGTGGTATTAGAGCGCAGGAATACTCACTTCAAGGAATCCAACGATTCAGTGAGATGGCATCCACAAATCTCAAAACCGAGCAAGAAGGTATGTCGGGCCAAAGGCCTCCACATTTGACGGTGAGTCGTTTATTCAGTTGAAACTTAGGATGAAGCTTTTTCTTATGGCTATAGATATAGATCTTTGGTCAATCATTGAAGATGGTCCTTATGTCCCATCTAATGTATCCACCGTAGACGGAGTCACTTTAGAAGTTGTTAAAACTAGACAAGAATATACGAGTGATGATAAAAAGAAACTTAGTATGAATGCTAGGGCTATGCAATTGCTTTTAAACGGATTAAGTAAAAGTGAGTCTAGTTATGTGTCAAACTGTTCGAGTGCACAAGAAATGTGGAGGATACTAGAAATGAAACACGAAGGCACGAGTCAAGTAAAAGAGTCAAAAATTAACATGCTCATGTCCACACTTGAGTCTTTTAAATTATTGCCCAATGAGTCTATTGTAGATATGGATCTTCGTTTGACTAACATCTACAACTCTCTTGAGTCTCTTGGTAAGGCTTTTACTACGCAGGAAAAGGTACAGAAAGTCCTACGAAGCCTTCCTTCTGAATGGGACCCAAAAGTGACCGCAATAGAAGAAAGCAAGGAAACTAAATCAATAAAGATGGAAGAACTAATCGGATCACTTAAAGTTTATGAAAACAAACTCACCATTCGGAAATTGGAATCATCTAAACAAGGTAAAGCTATTGCTTTAAAATCAAATGAATACGTCTCCCCCTCCGATCACGTAGAGGATAGTGATTCCGAATCGGATAATGATGACCTAATTCTATTGGCTAAAGGATTGAGAAAATTTATGAGAAGATCATTTAGAAACAAAAATAAGGGCACTACTACTAAGAGAAAAAAGAACAAGTCAAACGATAAAGACGTTAAATGTTATGAATGTGGCAAACTCGGACACTTATCATATGACTGCCCAAATAAAGAAAAGCAAACTACTAAGTACCCTGACAAGGAGCGGAACAAACATAGACTCGTCTCAGAACCCAAACAAAGGAAACGTGCTCTAAAGGCCTCCACCTGGAGTTGATTCATCAGATTCTGAAACTAAGACCGAAGAGGAGACCGCACAAGTATGCTTTGCATCCAAAGCATCTAATGAGTTATCATCTGATTCTGACTCTGACTCTGAACCTTCTTATGATGATCTTTTTAGTCAGTATCTAGAATTGCATAAACTCACTAAGACTCTCGCTAAAGAAAAGAAACGATTAATTGAGGACAAGAAACTGTTAGAATCTTCTAACGAGAATCTTGTCGCTCAATTAAGCGATTCAAAGAAAGAGTCATCATGCATCATCACTGCATTAAAGACTGAGATTTCATCATTAACCACTCAAAATAATGAAATGAAATCCGAGATTTCAAATTTGAAATCAAGGAATACCGATTTAGAGAAAATGATGAAACATTTTGATACAGGGTCCAACATGCTGCATCGCATCATATTATCACAAAAGCATGACAGCGACAAAACTGGACTAGGATACGTTGATACTAACGAAGTATCAATCAAACCAACCAAGTTTGTTGTGTCTAAGAAAGTAGACACCCCTAAGCCGCAAGTGGCGTCTAAGATGACGCAGAAAGCGAGACTTCTTAGGACCTGACTGAGGTTAGTGTAAGTCTTGGAAACGCGTCTTAAGATGGTGAATCAATGGTAAGCATTTTGTAAGGTATTTGAGTTGGACTTCAGTGTGAATGATCTAAGGGGTTAAGGATGAATGCTTGAGGCTTCGATAAGGTTCAGATGGAGCGTGTGAGAGTGTCTACGTCATTCCTTGTGTACTAGTATGAATGTTAACGGCGAGGCATGCGCGAATGTGTGAATTGGAGGAGTCTCTAGTGACCGAATGACATGTTGAATGTGCATAATTGCATCATGGCACTTGCATTTGTTTATGTTTTGATAAAGAGCTGTGCCTTGGCACAGAGTATAAAGTCTTTGCGAAATGAGCTGTGATGCGCTACAGAGTATAAAAACAAGTTGTAGTCATCACAGGGTATAAAGTGAGCTGTAATGTCACACAGGGTATAAAGACAAGCTGTTGATCATTACAGGGTATACAGTTAAGTTGTGATGTGTCACAGGGCATAAAGACAAGCTGTGGCCCATCACAGGGTATAAAGTTATGTGACCGGACATTGTGACATGCATTGCACTGTTTTGAAAAGTATTACATAAGCATCTGTGCATGTGTAGTGTAGAGCATGATTTGAATTGGCATGCATCATATGTTTCGTATTGATATGTAAGTGAATCATTGTTTAATTGCTTGTTATTTGTTCTTTTCTTTTACTATGTAAGTAAATATGAACTTTTGAGCAACTCAAGACATGTGCCCCTATTCCCCTTGATATTGATATTCACTAATTTCTTGCCATGTGATGATCACGTATGTCTTATAAGCGGGTTACTTGCTAGCGTTTTTCGCTAAGGGTTCTACCCGTTGTTTTGCAGATGAGCCGACTATGATATGATTTTCATAGAGGACAATGGCGGGTGGGCTGAATTGGGTTCTTAGAGCTTATCTTGAGAATTGATATAGACTGTTTCTTATTGTTTTAACTTTCTTCCATTCGCTTGAGGATTAGATGGCTGCGTCCATAAACAGTTTTATTTACTTATGCTTTTGAGAATACAGATTTAATTGGTTTAGATTTTAAATTTAACAGTTTCTCTGCATTTATTTCTCTTACGTCAGTGATGATGTATATGTGAAAATAGTGACATCTGGTAGTCCTTTTAGTAGGCTACGACGGGTGCACCGGTTTGGGTCCGCTCTCCAGGCCGGGACGCTACAAGAATTATTGTTGGACTGTCATTTGGATGAAGATAATAAGGATTTGAGAGTGGATTTTCTGGTGTTTGATTGTCATTTCTTGCATTATTCGCTATTACAATAACAAAAAGAAAAATAACAGAGAGGAAGCAAATTAGAATTGTGGATCAAAACAAGGATATCATGGCTCTGATACCATGTTAAAATTGATCTAAACGATCAATAATCAAGAACTCAAGAGATTAAATGTTGAATTCGAAGAAAAAGTGGAGCAATTGTTGAGCACAACTCAGATTCTCATTGAATTGTAACTGCCTTGCATAGCATAGGCATTTATACAAACAGCTATATCGAATTACAGCGGGAAGAAGAAGAATAACACAAAATTACAAAAATGTCCTTTGCTCAAGCCTACGCCTAGCTCTTCATTAGGGTATAATGATCACTTCACATGATTTTAATTTTGCCCTACCTTGCAGCCTTTCTTCTTTCTTCTCCTCTGCGCCTCTGGTTCACTCCTTGCACTTCAGCACTCGCTCAACCGCACCAGCCACCTGCGTGTCCCGCAACAACCGCTGTCAACTAACTTGCCAATTCATCACTTAATCATCTCCATCTCTGATTTCAACTTTGATACAATGGATTCAACTTCTTCTGTTATCACTCGACTGGATTTTGTTTCTTGCACTGAAGCCTTCCCAAGAACATTCTCAACACCAATATCTTTGACAATATGAAAGGTAAATATCTAAAAATCTTCCGTACCCCTCATTTGTCTTTTGATATTATTTTGATTCTAATTATTTTTTCTATATTTAAACCAACTCAGGCTTAGTGTTAGGACGACAAACGAACCGAATCTGAGCGAATCTATCTGGGCTCGAGTTCGGGTCGAATTATTTTCATCAAGATCGAGTTCGAGCTCGTGACGAGCTTTAAATGCAGCTTGAGTTCGAAATCGAAACACTTGGAAAAGGTTCGAGCTTGATTCGTGAACAAGAATGTGGCTCGCGAGCTTGACTCGACTCGTGAACTCGAATCTAACTCATGAGCTGAATGGATGGTTAACAACAGGGAATATATATGGACATATTCGAGCCAATTATTGAGCCTACTGTCGAGGCTTCATCGAGCTTACGAACTCAATACTAGGGTGCTTGAATTCGGCTCGCTAAATAATTCGAGGCCAAAATGTGATTCCAATTCGAATTTGAGCTCGCAAAAATCGAACTCGAGCTGAGCCTTTAATAAGCCGAACCTTAATAACTTCTTTTGGGCTCGGTTCGTTTTGCATGCCTACTTAGTGTAAAAATAAAATACAATACTATGTGCCTTTTTTTCACGCAATGATCTTTCCTCCACACAGGTTTTTTTCCCTTATTATTCTTTTTTTTTTAAAATTTCCGTCCAGTTTTTATTTTCTTTTTGATGAAGTCGGATCTTTACCAGGTGGATCAGGGGTGATCCTTGTAGTATGGCGTAAACTTTCTGTTTGGATCTATCAATGGAACCTGAGAAGGAAAGGAAACGTTAGAGGCCCGGGGGGTACTGCCCTGGGAAAACCCTCCGACGCTCAAGTCAGTTATGGGTGTTTTTGTATGCTGTTTTTGCTGGAATAAAGGTTTAAGAAGAAACATGTATCAAGTTCTCACTGAGAATAGGGCTGTTTAGATGTTGACTGAGATGCCGTTTTGAAGATCTCTCACTGAAAGATCTTCAAGTTTGGAGAATATGGAGTTCTTTGTTTTTTAGAAGAAGACTCTGAATGTCGAATTTGGCTCTCCTTCTTTTGTCTGGTAAGAGGTTCTTTTATGCACAAAATTGATAAGATCAGTCCCTTTGCCCGATGATGGGACTATTGCGTGTGTCAGAAGGGCTACTTTGTCTGCTGTAAGTGTACTGTGTGAATAGACAAATGCCTGCGAATGTGGCTGCGTCAGTGGCTGCATCGGTGGCTGAATCTATGACACGTAGGTCGGCCAGCAATAATGATTCTGTACTTGGCCAAGCGATGCTTGATACCTGGAAAGCACTTGCAGAATTGTATTGGTGGGTCCCAGACAGCAGTTGATAAATATCTTGTTTGAACTTAGCCGAGTTGATGAAGCCGAGGCTAGGGCTTGAAGCAATCAAAATGTTGAGGCCGAGACAGTTTCGAGGTCGAGCAGAACTTGATTCCTTGTGAAGTTATATATTGTTGATCTGATATTTGAATATAGCTGAGGCCGACCAGAAGTAGTTGGTTAACCAGCACATTGCTGAGCCGTGGTGCCATTGGAGTTCAACTCGGTTTTGAAGTTGGAAGCTTCTTGTTAAGACATGTACAAGATGAACCTGAAGTTCATTGGGTTCATTTCATCGAACCAGCCCAATAAACATTTTATCTTCTTTGGGTTTCTTATATTTTTGTTTATTATCTCTTTCTTTACTTGTTTGATGCTTTTTATGTCTTTGTTTGCTTAGTAGGGGCTGTTGGAGTTGCCAAAACGCATGTTGAAGTCTAGACCAAGCATGCTGAAAAGAGCTGAAATTTACCTGAACTTTGTGGATGTGTAACTCATTAATACAAACTCTAAATTGGGTCATTCAAAAGCCAAAAGTCAAGTTCAGGATATAAACTAAATTTCCCAAGAAGGACTCATCTTCAAATTCGACTGGCATCAGCGGGAAATTCTAGTCAACCTAGGGCGCCATTTCTGCCTAAAATCCAGCCACCTGAAAATTGCTTTAACTTTGTAGGCGCGTAACACAGTCATGGGAACTTCAAAATGGGTCATTCAAAAGCCAAAATTCAAGATGAACACGTGAACTAAATTTTGCATACTTCTTCAAATTCTACTTGTATCCGCGGGAAAAGGCGAGTCAACCAGAGGCACCACTTCAGCCTAAAATCCAGCACCCTTGTTTATTCTTGGAGTTTGACCTCTTTAAGCCAATTGAATAGGTTCCAAACGTTTTGGTATGGCCCTAAGACCAGAATATTTGTGCTTTATTGTACTTTTGACTAGGGTAAGTGTTAGGATTAGTTTTATCCTTATTTAAGCCATGTAAACCAATTTTTACATTCAGCTTGGTTGAAGAATAAAACTTCTGTTGCTTTTCTCCTTAGAAGGCATCTTTGTTTTCTTGATTTCTCACTAAAAATCAAGTGTAAAAACCTTCAAAGTTTGAGCATGCTTGAGGGTGATTGCCAAGACAAGATGAATGCTTCCTAGGAGGGTGTTTATCATATGCCTAGCCCACACCATTCTTCAAGGTTTGGTTGCTCATTTCAGCCTATCTAAAGACATTGGAAGCAAGGAGGAGCTTGGCTGCTTTGTGCCTAACCCATTGTTGGAGGAGAAGCTTGGATAAATGAGTGGGATCCTACTTGTGCTCGCATCACATCTAGTGAAAATGATGGTACAATTGAGCATGAAAACTTAATCGAACATGAATGGAAAGATTAATCATTTCTTTGAAATGCATGAAAATGATGATACATTATTTGAAAGTTCAAACTTGCATTCAAATAAAGTAGTACATGATAATCCTTTATTCATTCAGCTTATTGAGCTTAAGTTGCCTAAAGATGATGATAAACATGCTGAAATTTCATCCAAACCCCATGAAAGTGAGTTTGAAATCAATGGTGAAGAATCTGATTTGAAAATGCTAAGGAATGTGCAAGATACAGTGCTTGTTCTTTATGTTTTACATGCTTTAGGTTTCGTACCTACTACTTATTGTGTTTCTTCACAATATGAAATATGTTTAAGGGGTGAATTGATCATTCATCCTAAACATATTAGAAAGAGGATACACACCTTATTCTTTTCCTATGAAAGGATAAGGGTGCTTCATTGTATATCAGCTTCACCATATTACTTCATTATCTTAGTCTTTGTGGAGTTGATCATATGTGTACATCCAAGGACTTAAAAGAGAATTTCCAAGGGGAAGAAAGTCCCTAGAGGGGGCGGCCACACTATGATAAAAAGAAGAGAAGAAGAGCAAATAAAATACAAGACATGTCTTTGAATTTCTAAAGTGCAAAACGTTTCTATACTCTCTTCTTCTATACTTCTTTCTTCTCTTTCTCTCTTAAGCCTATTGTATCTATATTCAAATACATTGTATAGGCTTCATTCATACGATCATACACGCCTATTATTGTAAAAGGTTGATCAAGGTGTGATCGAACCTTCATCCGCTCGGTGGTAGTGTTCGTGATCATTGTGATTGCTTGTTTGATTGTAAAGGGTTAGAGTTGGTGTATAACCCATCAAACCTGTGTGGTAAGGTGTTATTTTGTTTAGTGATAACCGAGGAAGGTGTCCTCAAAGACTGGAGTAGGTTGATTTAACCGAACCAGTATAAAATTTCTTGTGTTCTCTACTTTTCAGCACTTTACTTTCAGTTTCCTACACTGTGCATCATTTTCATTGCAGTAGTAAAAATATCAAACGGATTTCAAAAATAACAAAACTTTTCAAAAACATAGCCACACGTTTTAAGTTTCATTTCACGCAAGTTTCAGCCCTTTGGGACAAGTATAAGTCATTCCAACGTCAATAGTTCTAAGACTAGTGCAGTCTGATTTTCAGACTTACAAAGTTTGAGACTTTGAGCATATTTGACATACTTCCCAAAGGAATTTTTCAAAATTATTTCAACCCAATTAAATACACATAGTAAGGGGTTTGTCATTAAATTTTCAGACCATTTGGAGCTACGGTTTAATCGAAATAAGTTTTTCAAGCCAAACTATCGTTTCTGGCAGATTTGCGCAATCTGACCATAAACAATTTTTCAAAGGGTTAAATGTTGAATTTGATTTAAAATTTTTAAGAGATACTCACAACATCTGAGACTAAAATCTCTCCAAATTTCAGAATTTTTGAAGGCCTGTAACCTAGTTTTTCAAACGTTGCAAAACAGGTCCTGAAAACAAAAACTATTTTCAGAAATTGGGTTTTTGGATAAAAAAAATTTTAAAAACTAAATTTTCCGCACCCACTATTCAACCCCCCTTCTAGTGGTGCTTTGCAGGTCCTACAAGTGGTATCAGAGCGCAAGCCACTCACAAAAATAAGATCCAACGATCTAAGTGAGATAGCAACCACTAGGTTCAAAACCTAGCAAGAAGGTATGTCTAGTCAAAGGCCTCCTCTTTTTATGGTGAGTCCTTTATTCAATGGAAACTAAGAATGAAACTTTTTCTTATGGCTATTGATATTGATCTATGGTCGATTATAGAAGACGGTACATTTGTTCCTTCAAAATTATCTACTGTAGATGGTGTTACACTAGAGGTTGTAAAACCAAAACAAGAATATACTAGTGATGACAAAAAGAGACTAAGCATGAATGCTAGATCCATGCAATTACTCTTAAACAGGCTAAGAAAAAGTGAATCTAGTTATTTGTCTAATTGCTCTAGTGCTCAAGAAATGTGGAGAATTCTTGAGATGAAACATGAAGGGACTGGCCAAGTAAAGGAGTCCAAGATTAATATGCTTATGTCCACACTTGAGTCTTTTAAATTATTGCCAAATGAGTCTATTGTTGATATGGATCTACGCTTGGCTAACATTTATAATTTTCTTGAGTCTCTTGGCAAAGCTTTCTCTTCGCAGGAAAAGGTCCAAAAGGTACTATGAAGTCTTCCATCCGAATGGGACCCTAAAGTGACAGCTATAGAGGAAAGCAAAGAAACCAAATCAATAAAAATGGAGAAACTAATTGGATCACTAAAGGTATATGAAAACAAATTCACTTTAAGAAAATCGGAATCAACGTCAAAACTAGGTAAGACTATTGCTTTTAAATCAAATGAATACGTCTCTACTTCTTTCGATCATGTAGATGATAGTGATTCCGAATCAGATAATGATGACTTAATACTATTGGCTAAAGGTTTGAGAAAATTCATGAGAAAGACATCAAATCAGATTGACATTCTTAATACTATTGGCTATAGGTCCTAAGGCCATGCTATGCACCACGCAAAGACATCAAATAATTATAATATATTTTACACAAACATATTATAACAAATAAATATATTGACATTCTTAATGTCACGGAAACAAACTCTAAGGCGCCGCTCGAAGCCAAAGAGAAAACATCAATCAGATTGATATTTCTCACTGGATCCCAAGCATTGATCGAATAGATATTTGCCATTCGAAACATTAAAACAAAATCATTAATCTTATTAACAATCTAACTGTTTTTTCATGCATAAACTCTTACATAATCATTATCGGTAGTTTATATTTGATATAAACATAATCGTTTTGATCATCACATGAAAAACGAAAACATTATATCATATATAACAATCTCGAATTATAAAGCCTCATGAAAACGATTTGAAAAAACCAATTCACTCTCATCAGATGAGATTCGAATAGGGTTTTACACATATCATGGCATATCGTGTGTTTATATCTAATATAAAAAGAGTCGGTTTTAATCATCACATGACAAACAAATTCTGCCATATACAAATTGGAAACACCGTTCTTCTCTCATCATATGAAATCCGACTTGGGGTTTGTACATAGATCATGCAATACGAATTCAAACGGAAAACATATAATCACATAAGCATGAAATAATCGATTTAAACGAGAACAACAAGTGTCTCTGATACCATTGTTAGTAAATCGAGAAGATCACTGCTAAAACGCGCAGCGGAAAAACAAAGCTTGATCTCCGATTTTCTACGAAGGATCCATGTTGTTCGTTTAATTCGATAAAAGAAATTCAAAACGTTACCTCTGTAGATTCAAAATCCGCAGACGTAGGAGGTGCGATGACACGAACACCCTCTGCCGGTATCCACACGAATGCTTCCACCCGGAGTGCTAGCTCTTGAACGGCGCGGCTGAGTGAACTCATTTTTCTCCAAAAACAGCTCTAGGGTTTTTCTGCTGTATATCCTCTAATACGAGATACACCAGGATATATATACATGTATATAGATATCAAAATCCGATTCCAGATCGGATTAGTTAATGCCGATCATAATCCGTATCAAATACGGATTATGTTAGGATTAGATAAGACCAATCGAAATCCATATCAAATATCGATTCTGTTGTTATTATCCGATGATACATATAAGTATATATAAAAAACGAAAATAGTTATAATAGTAATAATAATAATAATATATCTAATATTAATATTATTAATATCATCCCATATGCATTCTTGTGTGTGACCCGATAGGCCAATATTAATTGGCAGTCAATTAAATCTCCATTAAACCAACAAGTCGTAATTGGTCTATAGCAAGACATTAGGACTACCCAATAAATACGAGTACAATCCAACTAGCCTAATAATATCACATGCATTAATCCCTTTGTCACACGACATCTAGTTTGAACATAAGCCATGGTCAGCGTCATACTGATATTGTTCAAACATATGATTACTCGATCTCTAAGTAGACTGAAAAACAAATGATATTGATCACACTATCAATTCATTTGAGCACGGCCGTGTATTTCACAGTCTCACTAATCGAGGGGCCCAAAGATATCTCTCTCAAAAGAGAGGGACAAATTCTATCTTGATTGTTCAATATCCTCTACATAATTTCGATCATACTCAATCATGACCTTTATTATTATCCAGTTACGGATAACGTTAGATCATGTCAAAATATAATAGTCTTTATGTTAGAAACTATGACAATCTCAAGTCTAAGGATTAAAACATGACTATCACGAGATTTACTTATGACGCTAATCCATATAGTAATCTCGTGATAGATCTATCCAATACACTGTTCTCTAACAAGTATCTATGAGATTGATTTGTATCACCATACACATAATCATCTCATGATTATCAAATCAATACTCATACTGGTTATAAATTATTTTATCTCTATAACAATAATGAACCAGGGACATATATCATAATTGTGTAACATACTAACCAACAATAATGATAATAAAACCTCTTTATTAATAATAAATGTATAACATAAAACATCCAAATCATGGTCTAAGACACATACACTGACATCTCCAACCGTGTGCTCTTCTCTGCTTGTCCTAGTTTAAACTTGTATTCTTAACTTTTTCATGTAGTTTCTGCTCATAAATTTGTTTAGGCATCCTTCAAGTGTTTAAATATATGCACAATGTGTATATCTTTCAGAATTGGTTGGGTTTTTTACAAGGAGAGCTGAGTTATTCGTAGGCTAAAACTAACTTAAACAATGATACATGAACCTAACTAATAGCGAATGAGATCAATGGCTGAAAAGTGTAGCTTGAACAAGGTTGCAAGCAAAGGAAAGAAAATTCTGTTTTGATGGCAGAATGTACATGTCACCATGTTTTGTTAGTTCTTTTGGATGTGCAGTACTTGTATGAACGTTTAAGGGCCGTCTGACTATTCATATATGCAAGTATATGTCTCTTATAGCCTAACACACATTAATACATGTTGTATATAGTGTATGTGTTGTTCTTGGATGTGTTTGAGTTGTTTTTAGGTCAAGGAAGCTTGATTGGAACCATGACAAACGTTCAAACACAAAGTTGAATTGAAAGGGCAAGCAGACAGGTTGACACCCTCTTAGTATTTCAGCCATAACTCATCAACCACAACTCTAATTGACGTGATTCTAAATGGAGGTGAAAGCTAATAGGATACGTTATAATGTTGATGCCCAGAAATTTCCCAGAAAAGGCCTGTATGAAGCTATACAATCGTTGCAAGTAACTTGGATGCTGACTTAGCAGCTTCGGCCATAGACACCCTAAAGTAGGTCAAATTCAAACGGGCATAACTCATGCCTTTCTGCTCCAAACAACATCATTTTGGTGTCTACACACATATACAGGAAAACATCTACAACTTTTATTTTATGTATAAGAGCTGATTCTGATTGGAAGATAAAGTTATATTGCAAAATAATTCAGGGGTCAAATCTGTACAAATTTTGTTTTCTTGATTGATCAAGTAGGTATCTCAACCAATCATCTACAAGGGACCTATCCAACTCATCAAGGACTTGTCAAATCATGTTACAAAGCAGGGAGAAGCTAAACCAGTCACAAATCAAATGCAAAAATAACTTGCAAAAGAAAGGGAATGTTCAGCCGAGAAGACAAGTGCTGAACCAATCATTTCTATTCCAAGTTGTAGTTTGTTAAACTTTCTTTGCTCCTATTGGACCACACACACTTGTATCTTCCCTTAGAATCGCTGTTTGGCCTATTTAAACTAGTTTAGGACATTGTACAAACTACATTCAGATTATAGAAAACAACCGTTGGTTTTTACTCCAAACAGAATTCTGTTTTGTCATTGAATCTTTTGATTCCCTTTAAGAAAATTGAACAAGTTCTTGATTGTGTTACTTCAAATGCTTGGGATGTATATTGTTTGAGAGGGTTAAGGCTTGCTCAACCAAGTTGAAATCATTTGCTGGAGTGTTCTTCCCATTCTCAGCTGAAAACTAGACGGATGCAAGCTTGGTGTTCTTGGAATGTTCTGGTTCTTCCACCTTGGTTCCATATGGGATATATGAGTTGAAGAAAGGTCCTAAATAGCTGAGTGTTTGTGCATCACTTGAACCCTTTTTTTTATTGGACCAGCTATAAATCTCCCTTATGATGTCTTTTGATGTTCCTTGTAATCAGCTTGGGTGTCCTCCCTTTGATTGGTTGAGTTTGAGGTTGATTTGGCAAGTGGGACAAGTTATGTATTTTCAGCACACACCAAATTGTTTGGTGTTATTTGGGTTCCCTCCAATCAGATTTATCCAATCTTGTCTTCATCAACATTATAGATAATTCACATAACTTTAAGTTTGGCTTTTGAATAATTTGATTTAGAGTTTTGATGAGCCCCAGCCAAGCCAAGAGGAACCAACCACAGTGGGAGGTATACCAATGCAAGATAAAGGTCCCATAATAAGGAGCATGGCCAAGAAATTGATGCATGAAGTGGGAACCTTCTTTTACAAGCATGTTGAGGATGAACCAAGTCAAGATAGCGTCCATTGGGTCCATTTGGTACAAGCTTTAATTTAGTTTTGAACCATGTTGTAATATATTAGGTAATCTTGTGAGTGTTGTTAATATTGCTATGTCCTAGTATGTTGTATATGTTGTTTAATGTATGTTTGAACTGTTTTTAGGTCAAGGAAGCTTAATTGAAACCATGCCAAACGTCCAAACACAAAGCTGAATTGAAAAGGCAAGCAGGCAGGTTGACACCATCTTAATATTTCAGCGATAACTCATCAACTGCAACTCCAATTGACGTGATTCTAGTTGGAGGTGAAAGGTAAGAAGCTACAATTTTTATGCCCAGCACTTTCCCAGAAAAGGCTTGTATCAAGCCACACAATCGTTGCAAGTAAGCTGGTTGCTGATTCAGCAGCTTCAAAAGTAGACACCCGCAAGCAGGTCAAGTTCAAATAGGCATAACTCCCCCATTATAGCTCCAAATGACATCATTTTGGTGTCGAAACACATCTACAACGTTCATCTGATGTGTAGGAGCTAAGTCTGATTGGAAGACTAAGTTATATTGCAAAACAATTCAGAGGTCAAATCTGGTCAGTTTCAGCTTCTTTGATTATTCAAGTGGCCATTTCAACCAATCAGCTGCAAGGACTATCCATCACTTCAGGGACGTCTCAAATAATATCCCCAAAGCAAGGAGGAGCTGAACCAATCAAAAATCAAAGAGAAGAACAACTTGCAACAAGAAGAATATTTCTGACGAGAACAACTTGCCATGAACAATCATTTGTATCTTATTTTTAGCTTGTTTAATTTTTCTTATGTGCTCCTATTGGACCATATACATGTGTACCTTCCTTTAGAAGCTTTGTCTAGCTTATTTAAGGTATCTTAGGACTTTTTGTAAAGGCAGATTTTTAATACACAAGAAAACACCAAGTTTTGCACAAAAACTGTTTTCAAATTTTTTTTATTTGAATCTTTGATTCCCTTCAAGAAACCTGAACGAATTCTTGATTGTACTACTTCATATGCTTGGGATGGATATTGTTTGAGAGGGTTAAAGGCTTGCTCACTCAAGTTGAAGTCATTTGCTGAAGTGTTCATCATCTCGGCTGAAATCTGGACTGGTTGCATGCTTGGTCTTCTCTTGGACGTTTTGCATCTTCTCCTTCCTATCTAGGCTGAGCTTTGAGTTGAAGAAAGGTTACGTTTGTCCATCAAGTGGTATCAGAACTATAAGGTGTTCTTCATCTTAATTATCTTTGTTTATAGTTTATGATGTTAGGTTATGATGTGTAACACTTGTTTAGACGTTTGCTATAGAATCCAAAAAACCCAAAAACTGTTAGTTATTATTCAATCAGTTCTGAATTTTCAGTTTTTTTGTAGTAGATTGAGTCTTGTTTTCTTGCGTTTTTTTCCTAACAACCTGAGCATAAAACTTGATCAATCACCTACTTGACATTTGAATATGATGTGGTAAAGTTGGTTTGGTGATTTGATATTTTTTTAATTTGAGAAAAATCAAGGAACCCGCATATGTGCTATTTGGTGTATCGGTCGTATAGTTTGAATTTGCAGCCTGTTTTTGTTGTGTTTTCCTTATCAAACTCTGCTCAAACTTTGGATGAACATCCTTAACATATTAAAATATGATGTGTTAGAGTTTGTTTGAAGTTTGGTTGTAGTTTGGCATGAGAAACAAGCAAAGGAAAGGCACACATGTAAAACTTGTTTTTAGCCGTGTGCTCTTCAAACTTGTCCGGGTTTAGTTGTGTCTTAGCTTGAGTCATCCTTTGTTTCCTAAACATAACTATGTTCAAACATCACTTATGTATGAGAATATGTTATGTTAATGTTTGTTTAGCATGAGATTTCCATTTAAAAATCAGAAAATACAAAACACATTGTTGCTTAACCTTAGACCATCATGTCCAACTAGTGTAACCTCAGTAGTTTACATTATCTTAGGCATATAACTTGAAAAATCAAACAAAAAAAGGATGTGCATACAACCTGAAACTGTGGCCTAAACAAAGTACAACTTGATTGATTACAAGCATATCAAATCATACTTTAACGCTGGCTGAATATTTACATTTACTTTGTGTTGACTTAAATTGATTCAAGACTTTGTTGGACTTAGTTTTTCATTTAGAATCAGTTTTCCTCTATTTTAGCCTACATTGTTATATTGCCAACCTGAAAAAATCATCTTGTTGTCATTACACTTTCTGAACTTGCATTGAACTTTATTCATTCTTGGTTGTTGTATTTGTGAAGTACTTATCATTTCATCAGCGTTCAGTCGTGTTGTATAGGGAACTTTTTCACAGAAGAACAACCCAAACTTGTACAAGCAAACCCAAAAGCTATGAGCAATGTCTCATAAAGACTGTGAGCAGTAGTTTCACAAACAAACAAGCCAAAAAGCACAAAGAAAAAAAATAGAGCTTGTTTGAAAAAGAAACTGAGAGAAGAGCCAACCTACGTCATAAAAGTAACAGGCAAGCTGCATGAGAGATTGCACAAGAAGAGAGGTATAACATTACATTAGAAAAGTTCCAAATTCACAAAAAAAGTGGAACTTAGAAACGAAATTTATGCAAAAAGAAAACAAAGTACCATCACCCAAAAGTGTTGATCTTTGTTGAAAAAGTTTCAAGAGCAAACCCTTACTGAGCACTTGTATGTGTACTTAGCTTTCAGTTTATTACAATTGAGATTGCATAAAGATTGAAGTTAAGGGACTGTTTTGTACAAACCCTTAGCTTCTTGATTCAGCCTAAATGTCACTAGACTTCTATCTTTCTTTGAATCTTAGATAGTCCAAGATCGTTGTTTGATCAATTGTCAATTTAAAGTAGAAGTAAATATGTTGTTAACTTTTTGGTTGGATTTATTTACTTGCTTTCAATCATGGTTACTTCACAAGACAGGGAAAACTCACCCCCTTCTACCCCCAGCATAACCCAAGGTCCTGCCACACTTGAAACATTACAACAAACTATGTTCACGCTTTTTGTCACATGAAAAGTGAAATTGAAGATCTTAAAAATAATTCTCAGGCTACCCAAGGTCGAAGAGAACCCCCAAGTGTACCTTTTAACGAAGGAACATCTTTTGGTGGTTAATCTTGGACTGAAATTAGTGGAAACATGTCCCACAGGGGACGTGGTAGAAGTCGTGGTCAAAATGGTTGTCGTAGGAACATTTAATTTGAGGATAGATTTAATGACCCCTTGAATACAATGACCGTTATCAGGAAGAAAGGTATTATAACAACAAGTATGAAAGGAATGAACCTCCTGAGGAGGAGTTCATTACAACTAAACTGAATATATCTCCTTTCCAAGGGAAAAGTGACGCTGAAGCATACTTACAATGGGAACTTAAGGTAGATCATATGTATTCTTGTACTAATTATTCTTAGTTGGCCAAAGTTCAGTATGCTACTTTTGAGTTTATAGATTATGCTTTACTTTCGAGGAACATCTGCAAAGTGCAAGAAGAAGAGCTAGACAACCTCCTGTTGTCACATGGGCAAAACTCAACCAAGAGATGAGGAAGAGATTCATATCTCAATCCTATGAAAGAAGTGTCTACTAGAATCTGCAACAACTCTCTCAAGGTAACAAATCTGTTGATGAATATTATAAAGAATTAGAACATTTGCTTACCAGGACAAACATAGAAGAAGCTGAAGCGGCCACCATGGCAAGGTTCTTAGCTGGCCTTAACATAGAAATTGCATTCAACGTGGAAGTCATGTCTTATTCTGATTTGGCTTCTATGGTTCACACCCCTGAGAAAGTGGGAAGGCAACTTAAGGTATGTATCTCTGTCTCTTCTTTTCGGCTTAATCCTTCAAACTTTTCCAAGGTACAGCCTAAGACAACTTTCAGACCCCCATAAACCCAGGGCCGTGGATTGCAAGAGAAGACCACAACAAGCTTTCCAAAATGCCCAGCGACAAGCAATCCTCCAGCTACAGACAAAAGCAAAGCAAAGGTGGAAGGTACTACTTCTAACACTAGATTCCTTGATATTCAATGTTTTAAATGTCTAAACGTATTCTGTTCATTGAGGCGTCTGATAAGTAATATTCTAAAGAAGAATTGGAAGAAAAAGAAGAAATTGAGGAAACGTGTGAGGAAGAGGAATAAATAATTGATGACACTAATGAATGTGAAAATAAAGAGTTCTTAGTTGTAAGACGTGCTCTAAATGTCCAAGTCAAAATGGAAGAACAAGATTTGCAAAGAGAAAACATTTTTCACATTCATTACATGGTTAAAGGCAAGGTGTGTACACTACACTTATCATTGATTCTAGTTCATTTACGAATGTTGCAAGCATTGAAATTGTTAGGAAATTTGATTCACCTTTTTAATCACCACATCCTTATAGACTTACCTGGCTTAATGATTGTGGAGTTAAGATTAATAAACAAGCCTGAATTCCTTTGTCAATTGATGGGTATTCTGATGAAATCTTATGTGATGTACCACATTTGCATTCAAGTCATATCTTGTTAGGTAGGCCATGACAGTTTGATAACAATGTAACACATGATGGCTACTCAAATAGGTATTCCTTTAGGCACCACAACAAACTGTTTAAGCCGCATGTATTACCCCCACAAAAGGTGTTTGAGCATCAGAAGAGAATGACCAAAAGTCGAAATGATCCAAAAGAAAGAGTTGGAAAGAATCTTCCTTAAGAACATTTGTTCTGACAAAACTGAATCAAAAGGGAAAGAAGTTGTCATTTCTTAAGAAAATAAAGATAAGAAGAAGAGTGCTTTCTTTGCATCACAAAGTGAGGTGTTCCACTCATTTAATTCCAACAAAACTAGCTGCATCTTACTTTATAAAGAAACCTTTTTTTTTCTTCGTCTGATTACCCTCTACTTTGCTCAATGAAGTCACCTTCCTATGTAAGGTTTTTCTAATTTGTTGCCTGAAGGAGATCCCAAAGGTTTACCGCCTGTAAGAGGCATATCAAATAGATTTCATTCTAGGAGCTGTCTTACCCAATAGGCCTGCTTATAGAGCCAATCCATAGGAAACTAAGGAGATACAAAGACAAGTTGAGGAACTCTTAAGGTAAGGTGAGAGAAAGTATGAGCCCTTGTGCCGTACTTGTGATAGTTGTTTCAAAGAAAGATGGAACTTGGAAGATGTGCACCGACTGTAGATCAATCAATAAGATTACTGTGAAGTATAGATACCCTATTCCTAGATTGGATGATATGCTGGATATGTTACACGGGTCTTGATACTTTACCAAAGTAGATCTTAAGCAAGGATACTTCCAAGTGAGAATTACAGAAGGAGATGAATGGAAAACGGTCTTCAACACTAAGTTTAGATTGTAGAGTGTTTAGTCATGCCCTTTGGCCTAAGTAACGCCCTAGTACCTTTAAGAGGCTAATGAATGAGGTCTTGAGGAGGTTCATTGGGAAATTTGTGGTAGTATACTTTGATGACATCCTTATCTACTCCAAATCCATAAGTGAACAACTTATCCATTTAAGAGCTGTGTTCGAAACTTTGTAAAAGGAACAACCATATGCCAATCTTAAGAAATGTTCATTCTTCTTGGTGAAAGTAGTGTTCCTATGTTTTGTGATCAATGCTGAAGGTATTGAGATGGACCAAGAGAAGGTCAAGTACACCTAAGTCTGCAAGGACATTAAGAATTTTCATGGACTAGCCAGCTTTTGTAGGCGTTTTGTCAAGGATTTCTCTACTATTGCTGCACCTTTAAATGAGTTGAGAAAGATGTAAGTTTTCAATGGGGAACCTCGCAACAACAAGCCTTTGATGAACTTAAGAAACGCCTATCCTCAGCACCTATCCTAAGATTGCCAAACTTTGGAGAAACATTTGAAGTTGAGTGTGATGCCAGCGGAGTTGGCATTGGAGATGTACTGAATCAAGCTTAGAAACCAATAGCTTATTTCAGTGAGAAGTTAAGAGGAGCTGCCTTGAACTATTCAACCTATAACAAGGAACGTTTTGCCTTAGTCAGATCTTCACAAACTTGGCAACATTACTTGCAACCTAAGGAGTTTGTGATCCACACTAATCATGAAAGACTTAAGTACCTTAAGGGCCAAGGTAAACATAATAAAAGACATGCAAAGTGGGTTGAATACATTGAACAATTCCCATATATAATCAAGTATAATCAAAGAAAGGACAATATTGTTGCTAATGCTCCATCTGGTAGATATACTTTGATTACTACATTGACTTGTGACATGTTTGGTTTTGAGGCTATCAAAGACTTGTATATCTCTTATCATGACTATGAAGCATGTATTGAATCCCCTTTTGGTAAGTTTTATCTGCATGAAGGATTCTTGTTTAAAGAACAAAAGTTATGTATAGTAATGCGTTCAATGAGGGAACTACTGATCAAAGAAACTCATGGAGGAGGTTTGATGGGACATTTTGGCTCATTCAAGATGTTAGAAATGCTTAAGGAGCATTTCTTCTGGCCACACATGCGTGTGAATATTGAAAAGGTATGTGCTAGTTGCATTACATGCAAGCAAGCTAAATCTAGAACGCAACTTCATGGATTGCACTCCTTTACCTAGGCCAAAAACTGGTAAGGATAGCATCTTTGTTGTTGTTGATAGAGTTTCTAAGATGACACATTTTATTGCGTGCAAGAAGGTGGATGATTCCACTCATGTTTCTAATCTCTTCTTTAAGGAAATTGTATGATTGCATGGCATGCCCCGTACTATTGTAAGTGACAAAGATACAAATTTTCTAAGACATTTTTGGCGTGTTTTATGGAGTAGACTTGGTACTAAACTTCTTTTCTCAACACTGCTCACCCACAAACTGATGGACAAATGGAAGTAGTCAATAGAACTTTGTCACAATTGTTGCATATCATAATTCAAAAGAACTTAAAGAATTGGAAAGATTCTTTAGCTTTCATTGAGTTTTCATACAAAGGAACGTTCACAGTGGTACTTTGCATTCTCCTTTTGAAGTTGTTTATGGCTTTAACCCTTTATCCCCACTTGACTCAGTCCTTATTCCTGTTCATGAACGTGTTAGCCTTGATGGAGAATGTAAGCTAAACTTGTCAAAGATTTACATGAAAAGGTTAAGTCACAACTTGAAGCTAAAAACATAAGTGTATGCCAAAAGAGCTAACAAGAACCGTAAGGCTATCATATTTGAACCTGGAGATCTTGTTTATTACAGTTGAGGAAGGAAAGGTTTCCTAAGGAAAAAGAAATCAAAGTTAATGCCAAGAGGCGACGGACCATTCAAAGTTGTCCAAAGACTTGGAGATAATGCATACCTCCTTGACATCCCTAAAGAAACGTATGGTTCTATCTCTAAAATTTTTAATGTTGCTGACCTTACTCCATTTAATGTTGATCCAGATTCGAGGTTGAATCCTTTTCAATAGGGGGGAATGATGAGCCCCAGCCAAGCCAAGAAGAACCAAACACAATGGGAGGTACACCAATGCGAGACAAAGGTCCCATAACAAGGAGCATGGCCAAGAAATTGATACACGAAGTGGAAACCTTCCTTTACAAGCATGTTGAGGATGAACCAAGTCAAGATAGCATCCATTGGGTCCATTTGGAACAAGCTTTAATTTAGTTTTGAACCATGTTGTAATATATTAGGTAATCTTGTGAGTGTTGTCCATATTGTTAAGTACTTAGCTTTCTTTCCTTTATGAATTGTTGTAAACTAACCTAGATAAGTCCTAGTATGTTGTATATGTTTTTTGGTGTATGTTTGAAACCATGCCAAATGTTCAAACAAAAAGCTGAATTGAAAACGCAAGCAGGCAGGTTGACACCCTCTTGGTATTTCAGCCATAACTCATCAACCACAACTCCAATTGACGTGATTCTAGTTGGAGGTGAAATCTAAGAGGATAAGCTACAATTTTGGTGCCCAACACTTTCGCATAAAAGGCATGTATCAATATACACAATCGTTGCAAGTAAGCTGGTTGCTGACGCAGCAGCTTCAAACGTAGACACCCGTAAGCAAGTCAAGTTCAAGATGACATAACTCACTCATCCCAGCTTCAAACAAAATCATTTTGATGTCTAAAAACATCTACAAAAAATGATCTACAACTTTTGTTTGATGTGCAGGAGATAATTCTGATGGGAAAATTAAGTTATATTGCAAAACAATTCAGAGGTCAAATCTGGACAATTTGATGTTCTTTGATTGTTCAAGTAGTCATTTCAACCAATCAGCAGCACGAACCCTATCCATAACTTCAGGGATGTCTCAAATAATATCCCAAAGCAAGGAGGAGATGAACCAATCAAAAATCAAAGAGAAGAACAACTTGGAACAAGAAGAATATTTCTGCCGAGAACCACTTGCCATGAACAATCATTTGTATCTTGTTTTTAGTTTGTCTAATTTTTCTTCTTTGCTCCTATTGGACCATATACATGTGTATCTTCCTTTAGAAGCTGTCTATCTTATTTAAGGTAGCTTAGGACGTTTTGTAAAGGAAGATTTTGAATACACAAGAAAACCGCAAGTTTTGCACAAAAACTGTTTTAAGTTTTTTTATTTGAATCTTTGATTCACTTCAAGAAACATGAACAAATTCTTGATTGTTTTACTTCATATGCTTGGGATGGATATTGTTTGAGAGAGTTTAAGGCTTGCTCACTCAATTTGAAGTCATTTCCTGAACTGTTCATCCTCTCTGCTGAAATCTAGACTGGTTGCATGCTTGGTGTTCTCTTGGACGTTTTGCATCTCCTCCTTCCTATATAGGATGAGCTTTGAGTTGAAGAAAGGTCATTTAATAGATGCACGTTTGTGAATCAAGTTGGGAGGAAGGAGATGTGACGTGTTGAATTTCAGCTGCTTACAGGTGGTCCTTCAAGCAGGCAGCTGATCAGTAGTTTCATTTTACGTGCGATGTTTGAGCTAGATAAATTCATTTGATGAAGATGTGCTGAACATCAAAGTTGTATCTTGGTCTCTTATGTTGAAGTTCCAATTTGAATCAGGTCAATCGGAGTTAGGGTTGTGGAGTTACAGCTGAAATACCATCAGTGTGTCACGTTGCTTACTTGATAATCTTAGTTTAGCTTCATGTTTGAACTTGTCTTGACTTCAATCACCCTTTCTTGACCTAAAATCAGTTCAATCACATACAAAACAACATATACAACATACTAGGACATATCTAGACTATACTACAACACTTATTAAGAAAAGAAAGCTAACTAAAAGGAAATGTAAATAGCACTCTTAAGTCAACTAATATATTACAAACTTTTGTACATGAACTATACCAAGGCTTGCACTAAATGGACCCGATGGACATTTTATTCACTTGGTTCATCCTCCACATGTTTATACAGAAAGCTGTCCACCTCATGCATCAGTTTTCTTATGGGCTGCTGCTGCGGTGCAAGACGTGAGCTCCAACAATTCCACCTTCCAAACGTCCTTCACAAAGGGTTAGGCAGAATGAAGAAGACTTCCCCTTGCTTCCTAAGTGATAAAAACGTGTGGAGCAATGAGCAAGACTAACACTTCAAGATGGTCGTTGATCAGGCAAACCAATACGTCCCTCCTGGACGGCACCTTTAAGCAATGGCAACACCTTCAAAATACTCAACTTTGAAGGATCTTAACTTAGGTTTTTAATGCAAAACCAAGAAAACAAAGTCTCACAATAAGTGAAGGAAATATCAAGAAATTTTATTCTTCAAAAGTTGTCCTACAAATCGGCCAAAGAGGGCCTATTTATAGATGCCTAAAGACACTTAAAATAACCAGATATTATCTAAAAGAAATAGCTAGAAAAACATTTGAATTGAACTTGAATTTGCTAATTATTTGAATTCAAAAATAACTAGAAAATCCTAGCTAAAAATCGGTTGAATTCCTCCTTTTGTTCAGCCGTGTATTTGGTCAGAAAATGAGGCCTTGGAGAGCTGATTTGATGAGTAGGATGGGATTGAACTTGGATTCAAAAGTTGGTTGAATTTTGAATTCAAGTTGAGTTTGAATTTGAATTCACTTTGAATTTGGTTCTTGCATATTCTTTCCTTCCAGCCATGTGTGATGCTTGTTGTGGTCTTGGAAACCTGATTTGATGATGATAAAATGCCTGGAATTGAATTCAAATGATGGTTGAAGTTTGAATTCAAATTGAGTTTGAATTTGAATTCAAACTCGGATTCAATTTGAATTGGAATCTATCCCTCTTTTATCCTCCAAGATGGCGTGTTCAAGGCTGGGAATATAGGTTGAAATCTTCTTGAAATTTAAGTCTCCAATTGGTTGAAACTTGAATTCAAATTATGGCTGAATTTAAATTCAATTTAACTTCAAGTTGATCTTCATCTTCTCTTCAATTTTTGGCCGGCTCCCTTGTTGGTATTTGGAGATGATTTTGATTTCAAGTTGAACAAGAGATTCCATCTTGGACACATTTGAATTTGTCTTTGTGGAGACAAACATTCTCTTCAAGACAACATTCCTTTTGTTTCTCTTTTTGCAACACACGCCTACCTTGCTCCTTTTGGGCCTCCATTTCATTTTGGATCTTCCATGTACCTAATTTACCTACAAAGAAAACACATAAAACAAAGATCACAAGAAACAAGATAAAATTCAAACAACACACACGCACACGCATAAACATTCAAAGGGTTGGTTCAATGAAGTGAACCCATGGAACCTTAGGTTCATCTTGAACATGCTTATACAAGAAGGTTCCAACTTGATGACAAAGTTCTCTTGCCCTCCTTCTTGCCATAGGGCCCTTGACCTCTTGATGGGACCCTTGATCCTCATTGGACCCTTGATCCTCATCAATCCCCCCTCCTCAAGAGGATTCGTCCTCGAATCAAAAAGGTCATCAGTGACATTAAAAGTAGGCGAAATAGAACAATATCTTTCAGGGAGATCAAGGATGTAGGCATTGTTACTTATGCATTTCAAAACTTTGAAAGATCCATCTCCTCGAGGTAACAGTTTTGACTTTCGCTCAATGGGAAATCTTTCTTTGCACAAATATAACCACAATAAATCACCAGGTTTAAACACAACTCATTTTCGATGTTTGTTAGCTCGTCTTTCATAAGCTTTGTTTTTCTTTTCAAGTTGTGTTTTAACGTGTTCATGCTGTTTCTTTATCTTTTCCATTTTTTGTTTACCATCAAGACTTGAACGTTCATGCACGAGAATAGGGATCAAATCTAGGGGAGACAATGGGTTAAACCCATACACAATTTCAATAGGCTATGCAATGTGCCGTGATGGACACTCCTATTGTATGCAATTTCGATATATGGTAAACAATCTTCCCAATGTTTAAGATGCTTTTGCAAAATGGCACACAAAAGTTGAGAAAGAGTACGATTAACGACTTCAGTTTGTTCATCAGTTTGTGGGTGAGCAGTGGCAGAAAACAACAATTGAGTACCAAGCTTACCCACAAAACACGCCAAAAATGACTAAGAAATTTCGTATCTCTATCACTTACAATTGTACGTGGCATGCCATGCAATCTCACAATTTTTTTAAAGAACAAATCAGCAACATGTGTGGCATCATCAACTTTCCTACATGCAATGAAGTGTGCCATTTTTGAAAATCGATCAACCACAACATAAATGCTATCGTGCCCTCCTCGAGACCTAGGAAGTCCTAAAACAAAGTCCATGGAGATGTCAATCCAAAGGGAATCAAGGACAGGTAAAGGTGTGTAAAGGCCATGTGGTTGGGACTTGGACTTGGCTTGTTTGCAAGTGATGCAACTACCACATAACTTCTCGACGTCTACGCGCATGTGGGGCCAATAGAAATGTTCTTTAAGAGTTTCAAGGGTTTTGAACACTCCGAAATAACCCATTAAACCTCCCCCATGGGCTTCTCTAGTCGATGCTTCTCGTAGGGATGATTGGGCACAACTTATGTTCTTTGAAAAGATAACCCTCATGTATGTAGAATTTCCCAAATGGTGCCTCTTTACATGCCTCGAAAATTGATGAGGATCAAGGGTCTGATGAAGATCAAGGGTCCCATCAAGAGGTCAAGGGCCCTATGACAAGAAGGAGGGCAAGAGAACTTTGTCATCAAGTTGCCACCTTCTTGTACAAGTATGTTCAAGATGAACCTAAGACTCCTTGGGTTCATTTCATTGAACCTTCACCTTGAGCGTGTATAAGCATGCATGTCTACGTTCTTTGTTTTTGAAATTTTGACTTGTTTATTATGATCTTCGTTTTATGGTTTGCTTTGTAGGTAACTTAGGTAGATGGAAGATCCAAATAAAATGGAGGCCCAAAAAGGAGGTTGTAGCCGTGTGTTGCAACATGGGAGACAAAAGGAATGTTGTCTTGAAGAGAATGTTTGTCTCCACAAAGACAAATTCAAATGTGTCCAAGATAGAATCCCTTGATCAAATTGAAATCAAAATCATCTTCATTTATCTACAAGGGGCCGGCCACTCTTGAAGCAAAAGGATGATGATCAAATTGAATTTAAATTCAAAGCCAAACTTGAATTTAAATTCAACCTTGATTCGAATTCAAGTTTCAACCAAATTGAGGCTTAAAATTCAAGATGAATTCAGCCAAAATAGCCAGCCATCCACACGCCATTTTGAAGAGAAAGAAGGAGATAGATCACAATTCAAATTGAATCCAAGTTTGAATTCAAATTCAAACTCAATTTGAATTCAAACTTCAACCATCATTTGAATTCAATCCCAGCCATCTTATCATCATCAAATCAGGTTTGCTACACCTCATTTACTCAAGGAACACGGCTGGAAGAATGTGGGAAGGATAAACCAACAACCAATTCAAAGTACACTCAAGTTCAAACTCAACTTGAATTCAAACTTCATTCAAACTTCACCCAACTTTTGAATTCAAGTTCAAGCACATCCTACTCATCAAATCAGCTTCTCCAAGACACCATTTGGTCCTCATACACGGCTGAACATGGAAGAGATGCCATCTTGCAAGCATTTCAAATTTTAGCTAGAATTTGTTTTAGTTTAAATTCAAACAATTTTCAATTTTTGAACAATTATTAGCTAGCTTATTTGGATTAATTTCTAGTCATTTTATAGGCTGATAGGACGTTTATTGTAGCCTATAAATAGGCCCTTGGCTGATGGGAAAAACACAACTTTTGATGAATAACAATTCTTGATATTTTCTTCACTTTGTGTGAGACTTTGTTTTCTTGGTTTTGCATTAAAAATCTAAGTTAAGATCCTTCAAAGTTGAGCATTTTGAAGGTGTTTCCATTGCTAAAAGGTGCCGTCCAGGAGGGTCATATTGGTTTGCCTGATCAACGACCATCTTGAAGTGTTGGTCTTGCTCAATTAAGCCACACGTTTTTTATCACTAAGGAAGCAAGGGGAAGTCTTCTTCCTTGTGCCTAACCCTTTGTGAAGGACGTTTGGAAGGTGGAATTGTTGGAGCCCATGAGTTGCACGCATCAAATTGGTATCAGAGACAGGTTACTCTATTCCACCATCATCATTTCCTTTTCGTTTGAGTCTAGTCATTTCAAGTTCAGTTGTGTCCTTCTTCTACTCATTCTACACGCCATTTGTCTTGCATTTCATACAAAAAAAACAAAACGTCAACTTTGTTTGGATCATTTGCATTTTGTTGAGTCTTGTTCTTCATCATTCTAACATCATTCCTTTTATATCCAACTTGTGCATCAAACATCTGAAATTTATCATTCAAACTTGAACAATTAGGGTTTGAGCATTTAGAGTACATTCAGCCTTCGTCTTACTACAACCATCAGCCTATAAAGCTACCTCGGTTTCAAATCATCTTGTTGCTACCGAAGCTTTTAGTTGGTGATGATTGTATGCATCTTGTGATTCACATTGTGATTGATTTCATGCTTTAATTCAAGTAGTCCTACGTGTGCTTGTCTTCATAACCCATTTCCAACATCAAACACACCCTAAAACCACCCAATACCCCACGGCCTAACCAGCCCCCACCCCAACCCAACCCTAAAACTCACCAACCTGATTCCAAACTACCTTATTTACACCCTTAACAACAAACCCCAATCCAATTTTACCAAACAAAATCAGCATCCAAAGTTCCCAATTCATTCAAGCAAACCCCAACTCTAGAATTTGAATTTTGGTTCAATTCTTTCCTACACTTGGCTATTATCCAAATTGACCACACAAATCATCAATTACCAACCCAAATAGTCCATTTACCCCGCCTGTTCAGTTCCCAAAACCCCATTCCACAAATTCCCAAAACGTTCAAAAAACCCTAAATCAAAAACCCTAACCCTAACCCAATCGGCCTACCCCAATTTCCCTCACCTCCCAAGGTTATTTTGTTGCAAGTCAAAGTTGCAAATTGCATTTTAAAGACATTGCACTATTCTGTCCAAAAACGAAATTGCCAAGTGCAAACCGCGTGAAAATTTCAATTCTGCCCCTAGTAAAAAAAAGAGAATCTGAACCTTGCTCAATTGAAACAGCAAGGACGAAAAAGGAAAAACAAAAGAACAAGAGAAAAGAAAAAGGGCAAAACATTTGTGCATTACGAGGAAAATTTTTGGTGCGATTTGAAAACCTTGGATATCGTATTTCGATCCTCCATACAACTGTCCTACCGCATCATATTCTCCTTATCCTACTCTTCTTGAACCAATCACACACTTGGTTGCTCAATTGTTGCATGACTTGAACCATTTTGTGGATAGTAAGTGCATAGAATCAAAATTAACTAAAGATTGCCCACGGCAACCCTTAGTTCATCTTTGGTTCAGCCTTATACATCACTTTTGGTTACTTATTTTCTTTGAATCTTAGTAGAACGCTCAAGTTTGTGTTCATTTTACTTGATTCTACCTTGATACTAATTGGTGCAACTTGAACCTAAAAAGGAGAAACACGTGGAGAATATTGTGATTTGAAGAAGCATTGGCAAAACCCTTTCTTATTGATCACTTTGAACCTTCTTAACTTCAGGTTATCCAAAGAAAAAAAGTGGTAAGAGAGTGGAAAGAAGAGAAAGAGGAGTGTTCATACTTTGTTTTTACTAATCACCTACCGTTTGCTTGTCTTTGTGTTAGTTTGCTCTCTTTTCGTTTTTTTATTTGATCACTTTAGGTAAAACATGGATAGCAGCACTCACTCCGCATCTAGCAAGTCAAAAGAGGCCGAAACGGTTGACAACACGCAACAACAAATGCTGGAGATGCTTAAGAAACTCATGCATGACAATGAGTTACCATCAAGCATCGCTTGGAAGACGTAGAACGAAGCTACAAAACGAGTGATGGCCAAGGTACAAGCAGGGTCGTTCCCCTACCATAACCAAGGCGCCACCCCCTAGAAGAAGTTGAGGATGACAACCTTAGACCACCACACATCAAGGCAAGAAGGTTTGTTCCTCCAACACAATCAAGAAGGTACGCTCCAAGAAGGTACAATGATGATTACATTCCATATGAGCATGATGATTATGACTTTGATGACCACCCTCCTCGTGGTTATCAAAGACGCCAAAATCTCCTTTTCCCACAAGATGACGATTTTCTAAAAACAAAAATAAATATTCCCACGTTTTATGGTAAAAGTATTGCGGAAGAATATTTAGAATGAGAAACAAAAGTGGATTTAATCTTTTCTTGTACCAACTACAGTGAATTGCAAAAAGTGAGGTACGCTTCTATTGAGTTTTCTGGTTATGCACTAAATTGGTGGACAAATTTGTGTCAAAATAGAACTAAGACAAGGCAACCGCCAATTGCCACTTGGGAAGAAATGAAGTTTGAGATGCGACAACGTTTTATCCCAAACAATTATGAGAGTTCTATTTTCACAAGTTTGCAAAATTTACGACAAGGGTCCAAAAGTGTAGACGAGTATTACAAAGAGTTAGAAATTTTGTTGGAAAGGTCTAACTTGCAGGAATCCGAAGAAGCCACCAAGGCTCGATTCTTACATGGTTTAAACAGGGAGATTGCGCAAAGGGTTGACCTTCAACCTTATCTCGACCTCACAACCATGGTCCATATGGCTGAAAAGATTGAACACCAAATCAAGGTACGTAGTTCCTCCAATTTCAATTCCACTTATCGTACTAATCAGTCTTCATCAATGTTTTCCAGCAAGCCTTCAGGAACGGGAAGTTCACGGCCTACAGGAGGCCAAACACGTGACCAAGGTGCGTCACAAAGAATGGACAATCGTGTGCAATCCACACAAAGGAGAGATGACCGCAACCAACAAAAGGCTCACACCAGAAATTCTTATGATGCTTCAAACAGGTTTAGAGACATTAAATGTTATAAGTGCTAAGGACGTGGTCACATAGGAAAAGAGTGTCCTAATGCAAAACGAATCATGTTAATTGAGGAGACAAACGAATATGTGTCTGAGTCCAAGCATGAAAACGAGTCTGAGCATGATAATGAAATTGTACCTGAAGAGGATCTAGACGCATTAGATGATTTTGACACTAAGGAGTTTCTTGTTGTACGAAGAGCTTTAAATGCATATCCGAAATTAGATGATCACGAACAACATTGAGAAAACATTTTCCATATTCATTGCATGATAAATGGTAAAGTGTGCACCATGATCATTGATTCCGGTTCTTGTGCGAATGTGGCTAGTATCGAATTGGTAAGAAAACTGAATTTGCCTATGACTAATCATCCGCATCCTTACAAACTTGCATGGCTAAATGATTGCGGTGAGGTTAGGGCGTAAGTAAACAAGTTTTGATTTCTCTTAGCATTGGTAGTTACAAAGATGATGTTTTATGTGATGTTGCACCAATGCATGCTAGTCATATCTTACTTGGTAGGACATGGCAATTTGATCGACATGTGACATATGACGGTTACTTGAATCGTTATTCTTTTAAATTGAATGGCAAATTGTACAAATTGCATGCACTTCCATCACACAAAGTCCACGAGGATCACCAACGCATGTCTAAGTCTAGAGTCGATCCTAAGGAAAAAGAAGCCAAGAGAAAATTCGTGGAATGTATGAAAAGTGAGAACAAAAAACAAGAGAGCAAGGGAAAAGAGGTAGTGCCCATAAGTGTCAACGAATCCAAAAAGAAGTGTGGGTATTTCGCAAAGAAAAGAGAGGTCACATGAGCCCTTTATAGCAACCAAACTGTCCTCATCATCATTCCTAAGTCGTGTCATCTTTCCCTAGAAGAACTCCCATCAAACCTACCTACCTCTGTTGCGTCCCTTATCCAAGAGTACGAAGTTCTATTTCCCTCCGAGCCACCATCCGGATTACCACCCATTAGAGGAATAGAACACCAAATCGATTTTGTCCCATGAGCCGTGTTACCAAATCATCCAGCCTATTGTGCCAACCCCGAAGAAACCAAGGAAATCCAAAGGAAGGTACAGGAGCTCCTAGCGAGTGGACAAGTCCGAGAGAGCCTAAGCCCATCTACCGTCCCAGTCATTTTAGTACCCAAAAAGGATAGAACGTGGAGAATGTGTACCGATTGCCGAGCCATAAACAAAATTACCGTCAAGTATATGTACCCCATACCTAGGCTGGATGATATGTTGGATATGTTGCACAGATCTAAATTCTTCACCAAAATCGACCTTAACCAAGGGTACTTCCAGGTACGCATTAGAGAAGGAGACGAATGGTCGACTGCATTCAAAACCAAGTTTGGGCTCTATGAGTGGTTAGTGATGCCCTTCGGGCTCACCAATGCCCCTAGCACCTTTATGAGGCTAATGAATGAAGTCTTACGAGCGTTCATAGGCCAATTTGTTGTTGTTTATTTCGATGATATCCTAATCTGTTCTCAAACCATAGAAGATCATCTTGACCATATTAGGGCCGTTTTTGAGAAGCTTAAACAAGAACAACTTTACGCCAACTTTAAGAAGTGCTCCTTTTGTTTAGAAAGCGTAGTTTTTCTAGGCTTTGTCATTTCGGCTGAGGAAGTAGAAATGGATGAGGAAAAGGTTAGGTCAATTGTGGAGTGTCCTATACCTAAGACTGTAGGGGAAGTTCGAAATTTCCATGGACTAGCAAGCTTTTATAGACGCTTTGTCAAAGATTTTTCTTCCATAGCTGCGCCCCTAAATGAAATTGTTAAAAAAGATGTGCCTTTTAGGTGGGAAGAGCCACAACAACAGGCATTCAATGAGCTTAAACGTAGGCTGACCACTGCACCCATACTTAGGCTACCAAATTTTGACGAGACCTTTGAGATCGAGTGTGATGCAAGTGGAGTGGGTATAGGCGCAGTGTTGACCCAAGGTAAGAAACCCATAGCCTACTTTAGTGAGAAGTTGAAAGGCGCTGCATTGAATTACTCTACCTATGATAAGGAACTTTATGCCCTCGTGAGATCCCTACAAACTTGGCAATACTATCTTCAAGCTAAAGAGTTTGTGATCCACACTGACCTCGAAAGCCTTAAGTATCTTAAAGGGCAGGAAAAGTTAAACAAAAGACATGCCAAATGGGTAGAGTTTATAGAACAATTCCCTTACGTGATTAAGTACAAACAAGGAAAGGATAATATAGTTGCTGATGCCCTCTCTAGGAGATACACGTTAGTGACTACATTATCTTCACCTTCTTAGGATTCGAATCTCTTAAGGAATTGTACCCAAACGACCATGACTTTGGCACCATTTTTTAGGCTTGTAAAGACGCACCCTTTGGGAAATTTTACATACATGAGGGTTATCTTTTCAAAGAACATAAGTTGTGTGTTCCCCAAACATCCCTACGAGATGCATTGACTAGAGAAGCCCATGGGGGAGGTTTAATGGGTCATTTCGTAGTGTTCAAAACCCTTGAGACTCTTAAAGAACATTTCTACTGGCCCCACATGCACGTAGATGTCGAAAGGTTATGTGGTAGTTGCATCACTTGCAAACAAGCCAAATCCAAGTCCCAACCACATGGCCTTTACACGCCTTTACCCGTCCCTGATTCCCCTTGGATTGACATTTCCATGGACTTTGTTTTAGGACTTCCTAGGTCTCGAGGAGGACGTGATAGCATTTATGTTGTGGTTGATCGATTTTCAAAGATGGCACATTTCGTTGCATGTCGGAAAGTTGATGATGCCACACATGTTGCCGATTTGTTCTTCAAAGAAATTGTGAGATTGCATGGCATGCCACATACAATTGTAAGTGATAGAGATACAAAATTCTTGAGTCATTTTTGGCGTGTTTTGTGGGCTAAACTTGGTACACAATTGTTGTTTTCAACCACTGCACACCCACAAACTGATGGACAAACTGAAGTCGTCAATCGTACTCTTTCTCAACTTTTGCGTTCCATTTTGCAAAAACATATTAAACATTGGGAAGATTGTTTACCATATATAGAATTTGCATACAATAGGAGTGTCCATCACGGTACCTTGCATAGTCCATTTGAAATCGTGTATGGCTTTAATCCCTTGTCTCCCCTTGATTTGATCCCTATTCCCGTGCATGAACGTTCAAGTCTTGATGGTAAACAAAAAGCGGAAAAGATAAAGAAACTGCATGAACAAGTTAAAACACAACTTGAAAAGAAAAACAAAGCTTATGAAAGACGAGCTAACAAACATAGAAAACGAGTTGTGTTTAAACCTGGAGATTTAGTGTGGTTACATTTGCGCAAAGAAAGATTTCCCAATGAGAGAAAATCAAAACTGTTACCTCGAGGAGATGGACCTTTCAAAGTTTTGAAACGCATAGGTGACAATGCATACATCCTTGATCTTCCCGAAAGGTATGGTTCAATTTCGCCTACTTTTAATGTTGCTGACCTCACTCCTTTTGTAGAAATAAGAGGGTTTGAGTGATTTTAAAATAAGAAATTTGAATGCATATATATACATATATATAAACGTGCATAAATGTGTACATGTATGCATAATAACTTGCCATTACTTGCCTTATTTAGCTTATATATTATGTTGCCATACTAACGAGCCATGAAGCATTAAAGCTTACATCATATGGCAAACATTTGTTGTGTTTATACTATTTTCAGGTGCCACCATTAATGAACTAAATTAGTTCATTAAGTGAAGTACTTAGTTTAATAAACTAAGTGGTTCATTAAAGGAAGATTCAATTTGGAAAAGGCACAAAGGCAACAAGGCTAAGGAAGGAAAGTTTTCTCCTCCTCTCCTCTTTAATGATACACACGGCATATATATATATACACCATATATTTTCAGATTTTTTTAATAAAGGCACATACACATGTATTCCAACATACTATCGACACGTTATATATCTTACGTACGTACGTTAACGTCACACCACTATACTTAACTCATATTTATGAGTATATTCAGGTCTTATATCATATGATATAAGATATGGTGATGACAAATTAAATACGACACGATAAAAGGTTCTAAACCGAAATTTGTCGTATCGGGCGAATATCGAAACTTCGCCAACGTGTCACGTACTTGCCATAAATAAATGGCCAGCCCATATAAATCAAAATATGATGATATTTTCGTGCCATACATGATATAATCAGCCAAAAATACTTTCCATGTTGGCACACACAAATTACTCCACATTAAGGCCAAAATGTGAAAATTCCAAATTTAATTTTGTCACATGTTAATGGTACCACTTTAAACCAGCCAAGTGATGAGATTTAAAGTATATATTATATATATTATGTATAACATAATATATATAACATGTGCAAAAGTTGGAATTTAAATTAGAGAAAAATCGGGTAATCGATAAATATCGAAAATTCGGTTTTCTACTAACATAACATGGAACGTTTTTCTTGTACATCATGTGACACGTATCTAGACATTTTTTACATATGATATACATCTTAAAGTGTTCTAGAAAATTAAATTAAGGGCTGATTGGAAAATTACATGTGTGTATTATTAAATGTGCACTATTTTACAAAGTTAACAAAAATAAATTTCAGCACATGTATATACATCTTCCAACGCACATACAGCTTAGATGGAGCACATGTGGAGCCTTTTTGGCATATTGATTGGTCAAGGATCAATCATACATGGTTGGTGAATTAAAGAGAAAAGCCACAAATGGTAAGAATTCAAATATGTCTCACTTATGTCACATGCTGAAAATTTCAGCATGTTGAACCAAGGTGGCCGAATTTTATGTGTTTAATGTGACATATTTTGTCATCTTTTATTAGGTGATAAATTGGAAGAAGATATGGTAATGTTTTGAATATAATAAATAAGAAAAAAAGGGGATATTCTACAAATCACATGCTGAAAATTTTTTCAGCATGTGTACAAGGGGGATGGACGAATTTTAAGCCTCTTTTGTGTCCAAGTTCATTTCTCAATTGATAGCAAGACTTACCATGTATTGTTGATTCCTTTTTATGATGAAAAATCAAAGAATAATTGGTATTATTTTGAAAGAAATGGAAGGTTGCACATGCTGAAAAATTCAGCATGGCAAGGAGTGTAAGTGGCCGAAATTTAGCATGACAAAATGGGAGATTTTTTGTCTTGCAATTTATGTTGAAATTTTTGATTTATGGTATGAATTTATGGTTGATTTTTGGCACATTTTTGAGTGTTTATTTCAGATTATTTCCATGTCATCTTGATGACAACATTGAGCCAATAAAGAGGTGCCAAGTAAGCGAAGACTAAATGATGATCCAATAGAATGATGCCAAGTAAGCAAGGCATTGTCACCATGATGTCTTACACTCTCTCAAGCACTTAAAAGGAAATTTTCAAGAGGGGAGAAGGCCTATAGGGGGACGGCTGAAAGGTTAAAAGAAAGAAGTGGAGAGCAAACAAAAACAATAACAAGAATTGCATTCCAAAGTGATCAAATTGCCAAGCTCTTCTTCTCCTACATCTTCTTTCTTTCTCTTTTCTTGTAAAAAGCCTATTGTTCTTTACATCTTTCAATCTTGAATAGGCTTCATATAAACCACCATTCATTCATCTTTGTAAAAGATTGATCAAGGTGCGATCAATCTTCATTCTAGCAAGGTGGTGGTGTTCGTGCAAATTGTACTAGCAATACAAGGTTTGTAAAGGGTTGGAGTTAAGGTGTAACTCTATCAACCCTGTGGTAAGGTGTGTTGCGTGTGTGAATAGCGTGAACCAAGGAAGGTGTTCCTTGAAGACTGGAGTAGGTTGTTTATAACCGAACCAGTATAAAAATCTCGGTGCAATTTACTTTCAGCATTTACTTTTCAGTTTCTGCACTGTTTATCCGTTTTGTTCACGTTCGTAAAAATAGTAAACGATTTCCAAAAATTATAAAAATTTTCAGAAACATACTTACACGTTCTAGGGTTAATTTGGCACAAGTTTCAACCCTTTTGGATAAGTATAAGTCAGTCAAACATCAAAAGATCTGAGACTAGTGCAGTCTGATTTTCAGACTTGCAAAGGTTGAGACTTTGATTGTATTTGACCTACTTCCCAAAAGAATTTTCCAAAAATGTTTCAACCCATTTAAATATAGTATATAAGGAGTAATTGGTCAAATTTTCAGATCATTTGGACGTTCACACAAATAGGAATTAATTTTTCAAAACCATCTACCATTTCTGGCAGATTTGCACAATCTGAGTACCAACGGTTTTTGAAGGGGTTAAAGGTTGAATTTTAATTTGAAATTTTTAGGGGACCCTCATAACATCTGAAGCTAAGTTCTCTCAAAATTTCATAATTTTTGGAGACCTCTAACCTAGTTTTAAAAACGTTTTAAAACAGGTCCTGAAAACAGAATCTGTTTTCAGAACTTGAATTGGTTAGGTTTCAAGAAATTTTAAAAACCATATTTTCCGCACCATCTATTCAACCCCCCCCCTTCTAGTGGTGCCTTGCAGATCCTACAAGTGGTATCAGAGCGCAGGAATACTCACTACAAGGAATCCAACGATTCAGTGAGATGGCATCCACAAATCTCAAAACCGAACAAGAAGGTATGTCGAGCCAAAGGCCTCCACTTTTTGACGGTGAGTCCTTTATTCAATGGAAACTTAGGATGAAACTTTTTCTTATGGCTATAGATATAGATCTTTGGTCAATAATTGAAGATGGTCCATATGTCCCATCTAAGTTATCCACTGTAGACGGAGTCACACTAGAAGTCGTTAAAACTAGACAAGACTATACTAGTGAAAATAAAAAGAAACTTAGTATGAATGCTAAGGCCATGCAGTTACTCTTAAATGGATTGAGTAAGAGTGAGTCCAGTTATGTGTCAAATTGTTCGAGTGCACAAGAAATGTGGAGAATTCTAGAAATGAAACACGAAGGCACGAGTCAAGTAAAAGAGTCAAAAATTAATATGCTCATGTCTACTCTTGAGTCTTTTAAATTATTGCCTAATGAGTCGATTGTAGATATGGATCTTTGTTTAACTAACATCTATAACTCTCTTGAGTCTCTTGGTAAGGCTTTTACTACGCAGGAAAAGGTACAGAAAGTCCTACGAAGCCTTCCTTCGGAATGGGACCCTAAAGTGACTGCTATAGAAGAAAGCAAGGAAACCAAATCAATAAAGATGGAAGAACTAATTGGCTCACTCAAAGTTTATGAAAACAAACTTACTATTCAGAAATCGGAATCATCTAAACAAGGTAAAACCATTGCTTTTAAATTAAATGAACACGTCTCCCCTCCCTCCGATCACGTAGATGATAGTGATTCCGAATCGGATAATGATGATTTAATCCTATTGGCTAAAGGACTAAGAAGATTCATGAGAAAGTCATTTAGAAATAAAAACAAGGGCACTACATCTAAGAGAAATAAAAACAAGTCAAATGATAAGGACATTAAATGTTATGAATGCGGCAAACTCGGACACTTATCATATGACTGCCCAAACAAAGAAAAGCAAACTAATAAGTACCCTGACAAGGAGCGGAACAAAAATAGACTCATATCAGATCCTAAACAAAGGAAACGTGCACTAAAGGCCTCCACATGGAGTGATTCATCAGACTCCGAAACTGAGACCGAAGAGGAGACCGCTCAAGTATGCTTTGCCTCGAAAGCATCTAACGAGGTATCATCTGATTCTGACTCTGACTCTGAACCTTCTTATGATGATCTTTTTAGTCAGTATCTAGAACTGCATAAATTCACTAAGACTCTCGCTAAAGAAAAGAAACGTTTAATTGAAGACAAGAAACTGTTAGAATCTTCTAACGAGAATCTTGTCGCTAAATTAAGCGATTCAAAGAAAGAGTCTTCATGTGTCATCACTGCATTGAAAACCGAGATCTCATCATTAACCTCTCAAAATAATGAAATGAAATCCGAGATTTCAAATTTGAAATCAAGGAATACCGATTTAGAGAAAATGATGAAACAATTTGATACAGGGTCAAACATGCTGCATCGTATCATATTATCACAAAAGCATGACAGTGACAAAACTGGATTGGGATACGTTGATACTAACAAAGTATCAACCAAACCAACCAAGTTTGTTGTGTCTAAGAAAGTGGACACTCCTAAGCCACAAGTGGCGTCTAAGATGACGCAAAAAGTGCCCCCTTCCTCACGCCCCAATCCATCATATCATGTGAAATATAACGTTGTACCATATAGATATGAAAAGAGAAGAACAATGCATACACGAAATACATATCATCCACGCACTATGCACACACACACAAGGACATATCAAAAGCCTCCTTCATTCAATGAGTATAGAGGAGTCCTTGGGCAAAGACCCAAAGTACATGCACCACATGTATATTATATTGCACCTTCATCTACATTCTTGCCATTTGATAGACCGAGAAGGATCACCCAAGTATGGGTACCGAAAGGTACCTTTACCAAAAGGTGATTAACTAACTCGAAAGGACCCAAAATTAAAAGGGTACCTAAATCACTTTTCCACATTGCAGGGAGACCACACATCGAAAGATACATCAATAAAGTGGTTCCTTGACAGTGGTTGCTCGAGGCACATGACGGGTGACCCGAGCCTGTTCTCCAAATTAAAGAAGGTCACAAAAGGCGGATCCGTGACCTTTGGAGACAACAATGAGGGCAAGATCATTGGAAAAGGTACGATTGGCAATTCGAACACACTCCAAATCTCCAACGTATTTTTGGTAAGCAACTTATCTTACAATCTTCTTAGTATTTCTCAATTTGTTGACAATGGTTTCAATGTGTGCTTTACTCATCCTTATTGCAACATAATAGATAAAAATGGAGAAACCGTTTTAAAAGGAAAACGAGAAGGCAATATTTTTACGCTATCTATGGATGATGTAGTAGACGCTAAAGTTAAGTGTTTTATGTCAAATGAACCCAATGTGAATTTATGGCATAGACGTTTAGGACACATAGGTATTTCCACACTAGAAAAATTGCAACGAAAGAACCTAGTACGGGGATTGCCTACGCTTGATTTAGACAACTTTCAGTTGTGTGAATCTTGCATAAAAGGCAAACAAACACGTGAGTCACTTAAGCCGAAAAATGAAATAAGCACGACTAGAATACTAGAACTATTGCATATCGATTTGTTTGGTCCTAGTCGCACTACAAGCCTTGGTGGGCGTCACTATGCATGCGTGATTGTTGATGACTTTTCTCGTTATACTTGGACTTTATTTCTTGCACATAAGGATGATAGCGCCGTAGAGATTGCTAAATTAATTAAACAACTCGAAAATCAATACGGTGTAAATGTGAAAAGAATAAGAAGTGATAGAGGCGGTGAGTTTAAAAATAAAGAGATGATTTCGTTTTGTGAAGAAAAAGGAATTAAACATGAGTTTTCGCCACCTAGAACTCCACAATTAAATGGAGTAGTAGAAAGAAAGAATCGCACACTACAAGAAATCGCTAGAACCATGCTTTGCGAAAATAAATTGCCTAGATTTCTGTGGGCGGAAGCCGTAAATTGTGCATGCTATATTGTAAATCGCCTATCTATAAGAAAGAAAATAAACAAGACGCCTTATGAAATTTTGAATGATCGCATGCCTAAGATTGATTATTTTCGTGTGTTTGGATGCAAATGCTTTGTCTTGAATACAAAAGATAATTTAGATAAATTTGAATCCATATCAATTGAGTGCATTTTTGTTGGGTATTCCATAAATTCAAAAGAATATAGATGTTATGATCCTCTCACTAGACAAATCATAGAATCTATTCATGTTAAATTCAATGAATTTGGTGAGATTGATAAAGATAAGGAATATGACGATGATTTTGAATTGAAACCCGTTTTGAATGAAGATAATGATTCTTTTGATATGCATGATATGAATGAGACACTAGAAATGCATCATCATATAGAAATGCATGATAACTTAGAGAATAATCAACCAAGATGGCATAGAGATCACCCACATGATCTCATCATAGGAGACATCACTCACGGTGTGCGACCGCGTAGAAGAATCACTTCGGATGAAATAAATGAATTTCATGCTATGATTTCTGAAATTGAGCCTAAAAATGTGCATGATGCTTTGAGTGATTCATCTTGGATTGATGCTATGCATGACGAACTTAATCAATTCGTTAGAAATGATGTATGGGATTTAGTGCCACGACCACAAGATAAGACTATAATAGGCACAAAGTGGGTATTTAGGAATAAAATAAATGAAGAAGGAAAGGTCGTTAGAAATAAAGCAAGACTCGTAGCTCAAGGATATAATCAAGAAGAAGGAATAGACTACGATGAAAGATTTGCACCCGTAGCACGTTTAGAAGCTATACGACTCTTACTTGCTATTGCTTGCATGAAAGATTTTAAATTGTATCAAATGGACGTCAAAAGTGCTTTTCTAAACGTATTCATACAAGAAAAAGTATACGTGAAGCAACCACCCGGTTTTGAAGATTTGAAACATCCAGATCACGTGTACAAACTAAAGAAGGCACTATATGGCCTAAAGCAAGCGCCAAGAGCATGGTATGATCGTTTTGCTACTTTCCTTTTAGAAAATAATTTTAAACACGGTACTATAGATAGTACACTATTTTTGAAACAAGAAAAATCAGATTTACTTATTATTTAAATCTACGTAGATGACATTATTTTCGGTTCTACCTCACATAGACTCGTTAAAGATTTTGAAAATTGTATGAAAGCTGAATTTGAAATGTCTATGGTTGGTGAACTTAATTATTTTCTTGGCTTGCAAATTAAGCAAACAAGTAAAGAAATTCATATAAGCCAAGCTAAGTATGTAAATAACATGATCAAAAAGTTTAATTTTGAAAATTTGAAACCCTCCCCCACGCCTATGAGTGTCACTACTAAATTAGACAAAGACGAACATGGTAAAGACGTTGATAATGGATTATATCGATCTATGATAGGTTCTTTACTATATTTAACTGCTAGTAGGCCTGACATCATGTTTAGCGTATGCATGTGTGCTTGTTTTCAAAGTCAACCCAAGGTGTCACACTTAAATGCGGTAAAAAGAATATTCCGTTATATTAAGCACACGCCCACCTTAGGTATTTGGTATGATAAGGATTCTACATTTGACTTACATGCTTACACTGATGCAGATTATGGTGGCTGCAAAATAGATAGAAAAAGCACGAGCGGAACTTGCCAATTTATAGGAAATTCCCTTATTTCATGGTTTTCCAAAAAGCAAGCAAGTGTTGCTTTGTCCACTACGGAGGCTGAGTAACATGGCACTTAGCCTTTGTTGCACACAGTTGTTGTGGATAAAACAACAACTTTTGGACTTTGGAATTACCGTAAATAAGATTCCTATATATTGTGATAGTATGAGTGCAATAAATTTGTCTAAGAATCCCGTGTTACACTCTAAGGCTAAGCATATAGAAGTTCGTTATCACTTTCTTCGTGATCACGTTAACAATGGTAATATTGTCATAGATCACGTACGCACAGAATCACAAGTAGCGGATATATTTACAAAGGTCTTAAATCAAGCCACATATGAATCTCTTCGTTCTAAATTAGGCATGATTCCCGTTGATATGATTTGATGTGATATTATTTGATTTACTTTCCTTTTTAACAGGAATCTTTTGATTAACTTTCCAAAATAAAGGGGGAGAGAGAAGCATGATTTAAGGGGGAGAGACACACTGACTGATCTTAATTGATCTTAATTGCACACTTCAAGGGGGAGCCGGATTTGAAATTCGAAATTCAAATTTCAAATCTGTGCATAGTTCAAGGGGGAGAGATAGCATTTAAATCATGTACACAAGTTATTTTGAAAATCATCAAAAGGGGGAGATTGTAGAAATAAGAGGGTTTGAGTGATTTTAAAATAAGAAATTTGAATGCATATATATACATATATATAAACGTGCATAAATGTGTACATGCATGCATGATAACTTGCCATTACTTGCCTTATTTAGCTTATATATTATGTTGCCATACTAACGAGCCATGAAGCATTAAAGCTTACATCACATGGCAAACATTTGTTGTGTTTATACTATTTTCAGGTGCAACCATTAATGAACTAAATTAGTTCATTAAGTGAAGTACTTAGTTTAATAAACTAAGTAGTTCATTAAAGGAAGATTCAATTTGGAAAAGGCACAAAGGCAACAAGGCTAAGGAAGGAAAGTTTTCTCCTCCTCTCCTCTTTAATGATACACACGGCATATATATATATACACCATATATTTTCAGATTTTTTTAATAAAGGCACATACACATGTATTCCAACGTACTACCGACACGTTATATATCTTACGTACGTACGTTAACGTCACACCACTATACTTAACTCATATTTATGAGTATATTCAGGTCTTATATCATATGATATAAGATATGGTGATGACAAATTAAATACGACACGATAAAAGGTTCTAAACCGAAATTTGTCGTATCGGGCGAATATCGAAACTTTGCCAACGTGTCACGTACTTGCCATAAATAAATGGCCAGCCCATATAAATCAAAATATGATGATATTTTCGTGCCATACATGATATAATCAGCCAAAAATACTTTCCATGTTGGCACACACAAATTACTCCACATTAAGGCCAAAATGTGAAAATTCCAAATTTAATTTTGTCACATGTTAATGGTACCACTTTAAACCAGCCAAGTGCTGAGATTTAAAGTATATATTATATATATTATGTATAACATAATATATATAACATGTGCAAAAGTTGGAATTTAAATTAGAGAAAAATCGGGTAATCGATAAATATCGAAAATTCGGTTTTCTACTAACATAACATGGAACGTTTTTCTTGTACATCATGTGACACGTATCTAGACACTTTTTACATATGATATACATCTTAAAGTGTTCTAGAAAATTAAATTAAGGGCTGATTGGAAAATTACATGTGTGTATTATTTAATGTGCACTATTTTACAAAGTTAACAAAAATAAATTTCAGCACATGTATATACATCTTCCAACGCACATACAGCTTAGATGGAGCACATGTGGAGCCTTTTTGGCATATTGATTGGTCAAGGATCAATCATACATGGTTGGTGAATTAAAGAGAAAAGCCACAAATGGTAAGAATTCAAATATGTCTCACTTATGTCACATGCTAAAAATTTCAGCATGTTGAACCAAGGTGGCCGAATTTTATGTGTTTAATGTGACATATTTTGTCATCTTTTATTAGGTGATAAATTGGAAGAAGATATGGTAATGTTTTGAATATAATAAATAAGAAAAAAAGGGGATATTCTACATATCACATGCTGAAAATTTTTTCAGCATGTGTACAAGGGGGATGGACGAATTTTAAGCCTCTTTTGTGTCCAAGTTCATTTCTCTATTGATAGCAAGACTTACCATGTATTGTTGATTCATTTTTATGATGAAAAATCAAAGAATAATTGGTATTATTTTGAAAGAAATGGAAGGTTGCACATGCTGAAAAATTCAGCATGGCAAGGAGTGTAAGTGGCCAAAATTTAGCATGACAAAATGGGAGATTTTTTGTCTTGCAATTTATGTTGAAATTTTTGATTTATGGTATGAATTTATGGTTGATTTTTGGCACATTTTTGAGTGTTTATTTCAGATTATTTCCATGTCATCTTGATGACAACATTGAGCCAATAAAGAGGTGCCACGTAAGCGAAGCCTAAATGATGATCCAATAGAATGATGCCAAGTAAGCAAGGCATTGTCACCATGATGTCTTACACTCTCTCAAGCACTTAAAAGGAAATTTTCAAGAGGGGAGAAGGCCTATAGGGGGACGGCTGAAAGGTTAAAAGAAAGAAGTGGAGAGCAAACAAAAACAATAACAAGAATTGCATTCCAAAGTGATCAACTTGCCAAGCTCTTCTTCTCCTACATCTTCTTTCTTTCTTTTTTCTTGTAAAAAGCCTATTGTTCTTTACATCTTTCAATCTTGAATAGGCTTCATATAAACCACCATTCATTCATCTTTGTAAAAGATTGATCAAGGTGTGATCAATCTTCATTCTAGCAAGGTGGTGGTGTTCGTGCAAATTGTACTAGCAATACAAGGTTTGTAAAGGGTTCGTAAAATTAGTAAACGATTTCCAAAAATTATAAAAATTTTCAGAAACATACTTACACGTTCTAGGGTTAATTTGGCACAAGTTTCAACCCTTTTGGATAAGTATAAGTCAGTCAAACATCAAAAGTTCTGAGACTAGTGCAGTCTGATTTTCAGACTTGCAAAGGTTGAGACTTTGATTGTATTTGACCTACTTCCCAAAAGAATTTTCCAAAACTGTTTCAACCCATTTCAATATAGTATATAAGGAGTAATTGGTCAAATTTTCAGATCATTTGGACGTTCACACAAATAGGAATTAATTTTTCAAAACCATCTACCGTTTCTGGCAGATTTGCACAATCTGAGTACCAACGGTTTTTGAAGGGGTTAAATGTTGAATTTTAATTTGAAATTTTTAGGGGACCCTCATAACATCTGAGGCTAAGTTCTCTCAAAATTTCATAATTTTTGGAGACCTCTAACCTAGTTTTAAAAATGTTTTAACACAGGTCCTGAAAACAGAATCTGTTTTCAGAACTTGAATTGGTTAGGTTTCAAGAAATTTTAAAAACCATATTTTCCGCACCATCTATTCAACCCCCCCTTTCTAGTGGTGCCTTGCAGATCCTACACCTTTCACTGATGACCTTTTTGATTCAAGGACGAATCCTTTTGAGTAGGTGGGATTGATGAGGATCAAGGGTCCGATGAGGATCAAGGGTCCCATCAAGAGGTCAAGAGCCCTATGACAAGAAGGAGGGCAAGAGAACTTTGTCATCAAGTTGCCACCTTATTGTACAAGCATGTTCAAGATGAACCTAAGACTCCTTGGGTTCATTTCATTGAACCTTCACCTTGAGCGTGTATCAGCATGCATGTCTACGTTCTTTGTTTTTGAAATTTTGTCTTGTTTATTGTGATCTTCGTTTTATAGTTTGCTTTGTAGGTAACTTAGATAGATGGAAGATCCAAATAAAATGCAGGCCCAAAAAGGAGGTTGTATCCGTGTGTTGCAACATGGGAGACAAAAGGAATGTTGTCTTGAAGAGAATGTTTGTCTCCACAAAGACAAATTCAAATGTGTCCAAGATAGAATCCCTTGATCAAATTGAAATCAAAATCATCTCCATTTATCTACAAGGGGCCGGCCACTCTTGAAGCAAAAGGATGATGATCAAATTGAATTTAAATTCAAAGCCAAACTTGAATTTAAATTCAACCTTGATTTGAATTCAAGTTTCAACCAAATTGAGGCTTAAAATTCAAGATGAATTCAGCCAAAATAGCCAGCCATCCACACGCCATTTTGAAGAGAAAGAAGTAGATAGATCACAATTAAAATTGAATCCATGTTTGAATTCAAATTCAAACTCAATTTGAATTCAAACTTCAACCATCATTTGAATTCAATCCCAGCCATCTTATCATCATCAAATCAGGTTTTCTACACCTCATTTACTCAAGGAACACGGCTGGAAGAATGTGGGAAGGATAAACCAACAACCAATTCAAAGTACACTCAAGTTCAAACTCAACTTGAATTCAAACTTCACCCCATTTTTGAATTCATGTTCAAGCACATCCTACTCATCAAATCAGCTTCTCCAAGACACCATTTGGTCCTCATACACGGCTGAACATAGAGGAGATCCATCTTGCAAGCATTTCAAATTTTAGCTAGAATTTGTTTTAGTTTAAATTCAAACAATTTTCAATTTTTGAACAATTATTAGCTAGCTTATTCGAATTAATTTCTAGTCATTTTATAGGCTGATAGGACGTTTATTGTAGCCTATAAATAGGCCCTTGGCTGATGGGAAAACACAACTTTTGATGAATAACAATTCTTGATATTTTCTTCACTTTGTGTGAGACTTTGTTTTCTTTGTTTTGCATTAAAAACCTAAGTTAAGATCCTTCAAAGTTGAGAATTTTGAAGGTGTTGCCATTGCTAAAAGGTGCCATCCAGGAGGGCCATATTGGTTTGCCTGATCAACGACCATCTTGAAGTGTTGGTCTTGCTCAATTAAGCCACACGTTTTTTATCACTAAGGAAGCAAGGGGAAGTCTTCTTCCTTGTGCCTAACCCTTTGTGAAGACGTTTGGAAGGTGGAATTGTTGGAGCCCACGAGTTGCACGAATCAAAAATGGTGCCAAAGTCATGGTCATGTGGGTACAATTCCTTAAGTGATTCGAATCCTAAGAAGCGTGAGGATAATGTAGTCACTAATGTGTATCTCCTAGAGAGGGCATCAGCAACTATATTGTCCTTTCCTTGTTTGTACTTAATCACGTAAGCTAATTGTTCTATGTACTCTACCCATTTGGCATGTCTCTTGTTCAACTTTCCTTGCCCTTTAAGATACTTAAGGCTTTCTTGGTCAGTGTGGATCACAAACTCTTTAGGTTGAAGATAGTGTTGCCAAGTTTGTAGGGATCTCACGAGGGCGTAAAGTTCCTTATCATAGGTAGAGTAATTCAATGCAGCGTCTTTCAACTTCTCACTAAAGTAGGCTATGGTTTCTTACCTTGGGTCAAAACTGCGCCTATACCCACTCCACTAGCATCACACTCGATCTCAAAAGTCTCGTCAAAATTTGGTAACCTAAGTATGGGTGTAGTGGTTAGCCTACGTTTAAGCTCATCAAACGCCTGTTGTTGTGGCTCTTCCCACCTAAAAGCACATCTTTTTTACAATTTCATTCAGGGATGCAGCTATGGAAGAAAAATCTTTGACAAATCGTCTATAAAAACTTGCAAGTCCATGAAAACTGCGAACTTCCCCTACAGTCTTAGTTATAGGCCACTCCACAATTGACCTAACCTTTTCTTCATCCATTTCTACTTCCTCAGCCGAAATGACAAAGCCTAGAAAAACTACGCTTTCTAAACAAAAAGAGCACTTCTTAAAGTTGGCGTAAAGTTGTTCTTGCTTAAGTTTGTCAAAAACGGCCCTTATGTGGTCAAGATGATCTTCTATGGTTTTGGAATAGATTAGGATATCATCAAAATAAACAACAACAAATTGGCCTATGAATGCTCGTAAGACTTCATTCATTAGCCTCATAAAGGTGCTAGGGGCGTTGGTGAGCCCGAAGGGCATCACTAACCACTCATAGAGCCCAAACTTAGTTTTGAATGCAGTCTTCCATTTGTCCCCTTCTCTAATGCGTACCTGGAAGTACCCTTCCTTAAGGTCGATTTTGGTGAAGAATTTAGATCCATGCAACATATCCAACATATCATCCAGTCTAAGTATGGGGTACCTATACTTGACGGTAATTTTGTTTATGACACGGCAATCAGTACACATTCTCCAAGTTCCATCCTTTTTGGGTACTAAAATGACCGGGACGGCTGATGGGCTTAGGCTCTCTCGGACTTATCCACTCGCTAAGAGCTCCTCTACTTGCCTTTGGATTTCCTTGGTTTCTTCGGGGTTGGCTCGATAGGCTGGGCGATTTGGTAACACGGCTCATGGGACAAAATCGATTTGGTGTTCTATTCCTCTAATAGGTGGTAAACCGGATAGTGGATTGGTGGGAAATAGAACTTCGTACTCTTGGATAAGGGACGCAACATAGGTAGGCAAGTTGGGTGCGAGTTCTTCTAGGGAAAGGTGACACACCTTAGGTATGAGAATGAGGACTGTTTGGTTGCTATAAAGGGCTCGTGTGACCTCTCTTTTCTGTGCAAAATACCCACACTTCTTTTTGGACTCGGTGACTCCTATGGGTACTACCTCTTTTCCCTTGCTCTCTTGTTTTTTGTTCTCACTTTTCATGCATTCCACGAGTTTTCTCTCAGCTTCTTTTTCCTTAGGATCGGCCCTAGACTTAGACATACGTTGTTGATCCTCGTGGACTTTGTGTGGTGGAAGTGCATGCAATTTGTACAATTTGCCATTCAATTTGAAAGAATAACGATTCAAATATCCATCATATGTCACATGTCGATCAAATTGCCATGGCCTACCAAGTAAGATATGACTAGCATGCATTGGTGCAACATCACATAAAACATCATCTTTGTAACTACCAATGCTAAGAGAAATCAAAACTTATTTACTTACGCTAACTTCACCGCAATCATTTAACCATGCAAGTTTGTAAGGATGTGGATGATCAGTCATAGGCAAATTCAGCTTTCTTACCAATTCGACGCAAGCCACATTCGCACAAGAACCAGAATCAATGATCATGGTGCATACTTTACCATTTATCATGCAATGAATATGGAAAATGTTTTCTCTATGTTGTTCGTGATCATCTAATTTCGGATATGCATTCAAAGCTCTACGCACAACAAGAAACTCCTTAGTGTCAAAATCATCTAATGCGCCTAGATCCTCTTCAGGTTCAATTTCATTATCATGCTCAGATTCGTTTTCATGCTCGGACTCAGACACATATTCGTTTGTTTCCTCAATTAACATGATTCGTTTTGCATCAGGACACTCTTTTCCTATGTGACCACGTCTTTGACATTTATAGCATTTAATGTCCCTAAACCTGTTTGAGAGATCAGAAGAATTTCCGGTAGGAGTCTTTTGTTGGCCGCGATCATCTCGCCTTTGTGTGGACTGCAAACGGTTGTCCACCCTTTGTGACGCACCTTGGTCATGTGTTTGGCCTCCTGTAGGCCGTGAGCTTTCCGTTCATGAAGTCTTGCTGGAAAACCTTGATGAAGACTGATTAGTACGATAAGTGGAATTGAAACTGGAGGAACTACGTACCTTTAGTTGGTGTTCAATCTTCTCAGCCATATGGACCATGGTTGTGAGGTCGAGGTAAGGTTGAAGCTCAACCCTTTGCGCAATCTCCCGGTTTAGTCCATGTAAGAAACGAGCCTTGGTGGCTTCCTGGGGTTCTTACAAGTTAGACCTTTCCAACAAAATTTCTAACTCTTTGTAATAGTCGTCTACACTTTTGGAACCTTGTCGTAAGTTTTGCAAACTTGTGAAAATTGAACTCTCAAAATTGTTTGGGATAAAACGTTGTCTCATTTCAAACTTCATTTCTTCCCAACTAGCAATTGGAGGTTGTCTTGTCTTAGTTCTATTTCGACACAAATTTGTCCACCAATTTAGTGCATAACCAGAAAACTCAATAGAACCGTACCTCATTTTTTGTAATTCACTGTAGTTGGTACAAGAAAAGATTAGATCCACTTTTGTTTCCCATTCCAAATATTCCTCTGCATTACTCTTAAAATAAAACGTTGGATTATTTATTTTTGTTTTGAGAAAATCGTCATCTTGTGAGAAAAGGGGATTTTGGCGTCTTTGGTAACCACGGGGAGGGTGGTCATCAAAGTCATAATCATCATGCTCAAATAGAATGTAATCATCATTGTACTTGGAGCGTACCTTCTTGGTTGTGTCGGAGGAACAAACCTTCTTGGCTCGATGTGGTGGTCTAAGGTTGTCATCCTCGACTTCTTATGGGGGGTGACGCCTTGGTTGTGGCATCGGAATGGCCCTACTTGTGCCTTGGCCATCACTTGTCTTGTAGCTTCGTTCAACATCCTCCAATCGATGTTTGATTACCTCATTTTCATGCATGAGCTTCTTTAACATCTCCAGCATTTGTTGTTGCGTGTTGTCCACGGTCTCGGCTTCCTTTGACTTGCTAGAAGCGGAATGAGTGCTGCTCTCCATGTTTGACCTAAAGAACTTTAATGAAAACAAAAAGAAAAGAAAAGAGCCAAACTAACACAAAGACAAATAAATGTTAAGTGATTAGTAGAAAAAAATGAAATATGAACACTCCTCTTTCTTTTCTTTCCACTCTCTTACCATTTTGCTTCTTGGATAACGTGAAGTTAAGAAGGCTCAAAGTGATCAATTAAGAAAGTGTTTTGCCAATGCTTCTCCAAATCACAATGATCTCCACTTGTTTCTCCCGTTTGCTTTCAAGTTGCACCAAATAGTATCAAAATAGAATCAAGTGAAATGGATACAAACTTGAACTTTCTACTAAGATTCAAAGAAAATAAGCAACTAAAATTGATGTATAAGACTGAACCAAAGATGAACTAAGGGTTGCCATGGGCAATCTTTAGTTTTTTTATTCTATGCTCTTACTTTCCACAAAATGGTTCAAGTCATGTAATCATCGAGCAACCAAGTGTGTGATTGGTTCAAGAAGAACAGGATAAGGAGAATGAGATGTGGGAGGACGGTTGTGTGTAGCAAAACGAAATACGGTATCCAAGGTTTTCAAATTACACAAAAAAAATTTCAAGTAATGCACAAACGTTTTGTCCTTTTTCTTTTCTCTTGTTCTTTTGTTTTTCTTTCCTTCCTTGCTATTTCAACGTAAGCAAGGTTCAGATTCCCCTTTTTTTGACTAGGGGCATAATTGGAATTTCACGCATTTTGTACTCAGAACTTTTGTTTTTAGGCAGAATAGTGCAATGACTTTAAATTGCAGTTTGCAACCTTTAATGGCACCAAAATAACTTTGGAAAGTGAGGGAAATTGAGGTTGGGTGGGATTGGGATTAGGGTTAGGGTTTTCAATTTAGGGTTTTTAGACGTTTTGGGTATTTGTAGGATTGGGGTTTTGGGAATTGACTGTACGGTGTATATGGATGTTTGGGTTGGTAATTGAGGATTTGTGTGGTCAATTTGGATAATGGATGGGTGTAGGACATAATTGAACAAAATTCAAATTCTAGGGTTAGGGTTTTTTTGAATGAGTTGGGAACTTTTGATTCTGAATTTGCTTGGCAAAATTGGGTTGGGGCTTTTTGTTAAGAGTGTAAATAAGGAAGTTTGGAATCTTGTTGGTGAGTTTTAGGGTCGGGTTTGGGTGGATTTCTTTGCGCCGTATGTTTTAGAAATGGATTTAGGGTTTTGCTGGTGTTGAAAATGGCTTGTGAAGACAAACACACGTAGGGCTAACTTGATTTAAAGCATGAAATCAATCACAATGCGAATCACAAGATGCATACAATCATCACCAACTAAAAGCTTCAGTAGCAACAAGATGATTTGAAACCGAGGTAGCTTTATAAGCTGATGGTTGTAACGTTTAAAAGAAAGCTGAATGGGACCTAAATGCAACAAACCCTAATTTGTTCAAGTTTGAATGACAAAGATCAAATGACGACAAGATTGAAAAGAAAAGAATGACACTTTGAATGATGAATCACAAGATGCAGCAAAAGACAAATACTTAGAGTTACGTTTCTTTTTGAATGATAGACAAATGACGTGTAGAATGAGGGGTAGAAGAAGGATAAAACTGAACTTGAAATGAAGAGACTCAAATGAAAAGAAAAGGATAGAATACGGTGGAATAGAGTAACTTGTCTCTGATACCAATTTGATGCATGCAAGACGTGTGCTCCAACAATTCCACCTTCCAAACGTCCTTCACAAAGAGTTAGGCTGATGAGCCAAACGAAGGCTAGATAAACGTTCCAAGGACTTTGTCTCCTACTCCAAATTGATTTGAACCTCAGCTATGGCAAAGAACATCACAATGACACCCCTTGAACTGTAACCGTTTGTTCTTGGCTCAATTTATACCAACACCTCTTCCTCTTTGGTATTCCAACACATCTAAAACCTCATTGAGACCCTAAGATGCTGTAAACCAAAAATGAAGTGAATACTAACAAGTTCTAGGCTATGAACTTGAAAGAAACCGTTAAGTGGTTTTAACTTCAACTAGAAAGTTGAAAACTCCTTAAGGGAAAAATCTGATTGAAATGTGTTTGAAATTGTGGTTCAAATTGTGTTTTTGTACATTTAGGTTCCTACCTATTTATAGCAAACGAAAATGACATAGGTACAAGTTTTAAAGTACAGAGTACAAGACTAAAATGACTTGCTTGCTTGGAACTTGTTTGAGCAACTTTCGGTTCCAAGAAGTGCTGAATGGTTTTGCCGTGTATTCCTTGCTATTTTCAGCCTTCTTTTCTTGATCAATTTGATTGGATAATTCATTGAGCAGCTTGCTTAGATTTTGGCCTTGATTGGTTGAGAGTGTGGCTTTGAATTTTCAAAGGACTTAAGCTACAAACCAGCCGATTTCTTCATGGTTGTGATTGGATCAAATTTTGAGCAGCTTGCATTCTTGTTCTAACTTGATTGTGATTGGTTTAAGCATTTGCAAGACTTCTTCCTATTGGTTAAAGCTTTGAGCAGCTTGTATCTTCCTTGTTTGCGTGAGAAGAAATCAGATTTTTGACATGGTTGCTTGTCACCACCTTGCTTGTAAGCTACTTGCATTTCACCTCTTTGTTTGCACAAAAATTCAGGTTTGAATTGCATCTTCAAGCTATGTACGTGTACCTGAAATACAAGGCAATAATACAACACAAACTATCCTAAAATAAGGTTAACTAACCAACAATATTAAAAAGAACATCTAAAGATATGTACAACATGCTTTTGATACAACTAGATCATAGCTTGTATCATATAAACCCAATGGACATCATCTCTGCTTGGTTCATCCTCTTCATGCCTGTAAAGAAATGATTCAACACAATGTAACAATTTCTTAGCCATACTCCTTGTTATGGGACCTGTGCGGGGCAGTGAGGTGTCATCATCAGTGTTTGTATCCACAAGGTTAGGCTGTAGCTCATCATTCCCTCCCACTTGAGAAGGATTCGTCCTCGAAGCTCTCTTTGACCTATCTTCAAAGACACCAAGCAACAAACACAAGATACACAACATATATGACATGTCCTAAGGGTTAGTTAAGACTATAAGACATAAGAAGTAGCACTAGTGTGTGCGGAGTTAACAGTGATATACCATGTCTTACAGAACTAACATGTGAAAATAAATGATACATGAAAATATGTTGCGTTGACCCCATCGTGGGCTCATCATTCCCTCCCTCTTGAAAATGATTCGTCCTCGAATCTCAACATGGATAGAATAAGGGATAGGGGTTTAGGATGTACACGTATGCTCAACTACACCATAACCAAATAGGAACATGATAATACAAATGGTGAAGGTGAAATACCTTGGTGCATCCTTATCTTTGAAGAAAGAATAAGGTGTGTACACGCTTTCTAAAATGTTTAGGATGTATTAACAATATGATAACAAAAATTTTAGAACACATACATCCTAACAGATAAAACAACATCCAAAAAGCATATTGCAACATCTTAACACTAAATGTACAAATCTTACAGACATGTGCGATATTTAGACAAGATATATCAATTGAGATGACAACAGGCAGACATTCAACAAGATGAGATGAAATAGATATTTCAGAAATAGAATCTTCATCTATACTAAATATGTCATTCAATTCATTAACTAGTTCATCCAAGGATTTATGTTCATTTGTAGCTGAATCTATTTCAATAATGACATCATGATCAAGCTCTACATCAAGTAGACAATCTAGTTCAGCTAACATCAAATCATAAGAATCTAGTTTATCAATGTCATTCTCAACAGAATTACTTACATCAATGTCATCAATGAAATGTACAGGATGTAATTCAGATTGTAACCCAGAAACTAGCATCTCAGCAGAATGCAGATCATGCACAGGGATTTCATTTATATGCATGTCACAATGTAAATCATTTTCAGACAAAGTGTTATCACAATTAACATCATCTATAAGTAAACGACTAACACTTTGGAAATCACCAACAGATTCAAGTGAAGGGTCTTCTTCAGACAGTACACAAGGTTGAACATGCAATTCAGATAAATGAGTTCCAGTTTCAGGCATGTTGGGGCTAATTTCATACAAACCATCATTCACAGAAATGTCAGATTGCAAGTCTTTGTTCTTTTCAGATTCTATCAATACTTGCACCATGTCTCTAAGTTGAAGCAATGCATTTTCAATATTATCCATAGGCTGACTCAAATTGCTTAACTTAACTGTATTTGGTTTGTCATTTTCAGAATCACAAGAGTTCAGTTCATACCCATAGTTTTGATTAACTTGCCATGGGATTAGGATTGATTGAACAATCTTTGCCTTTTTATACATGTCATAAAGTGATGAGAATTTTTCAGACAACATGCAATCAGCGATCTCTTTATCTAATCCAGTAAAGAACCTAATCATTCTTAATTCCTCATGTTCTTCAACATAAGCATAGTACAAATCATCAAGCATTTCATTGTAATATGCACTAACGCCTTTATTGCACTGAGAAAGAGTTTGATATCTAGGAGTTTTACATTCCCAATATCCAACCCATAAACCATTCGTACGACCAAAGGAGTTCATACGTTTTTCCAGTTCATCATAGTCTCTCCTATGGCATTCAACTCCCCAAATGGTTTTTAGAATCATGTTTAATCAAAACAATCAACCAAGATGGTAAAACAATGAGATAAATAAGTCAGAATACAAGCAAGTAAGATCAAACTTGTCATACCCCGTGACTTTTAAGCACGACCTTCAATACGTTAGGTCAACCTTAAATGCAATTTAAGTAATGATGTAGGATGTGTTAATTAGTTACTTAAAATATAGGAAAAATAAGAAAAGGGGTTAGAAGTAGAATTTGAGGTAATTAAGGGTATTACATAAAAAGCCCCTACTAAAGATAGGGGAGTTACACCACACTTTGGTATAACTCCCCATTCACCTAAGGGGGGGACGTTTAAACAGTGCAAAAGGGGAGAGAAACCGCAGGTGAAAAGAGAAGGAGAAAATGAGAGGAAGAAGAAGAAGAGAAGAAGGAAAAAGGGAAGAAAGAAGTTCAATCTAAGTGCAATCTTTACCAAAATATTGCAGTAAATCCGTAAGCTTAACTAGAAACAAAGGCAAGTAATCTTTCTATACGCTTTACGCAAATTTTGATACTTTAGGCCCTATGTTCTTACAAAGAGAAAACTTGGATCACACATTAGTAGTTTTGACTTGTCTATGTTAAATGCTTTACTATATGTAATTGTTGTTGCTAGTTGCATAAAGTCTTGTTCTTTGGGCCATATTTCTGAAAATAGTTATGTGGTGCTTTGTTGTTTGTCAAGCATGCCCATGAAAGTGTAATCTTGATGTGTTTATTGTCCTGTTCCATTCTTGTGTTGGTTTTCTACACCTAGATGTTTGAGAGTAAGTGCAGGGAATTGAAGGATGAATGATGGTGTGGTTATAGACTTGTTGTGTTGGGAATGTTAATGGTATCTTTTGAAGGTTGTGAATGATAGAAGGTTAAGAGTGGATATTATTAGACATAATTAAGCATCAAATCATGTTGGTTGTGTGTTAAGCATGATTAATCCAGGAGTTAAGATGGACCTTGAAGGGTTGAACATGAAAGGGGTTGAAGAAGAAAGGTGTTGGGTGGAAGTTACTGCAGAAAAACTGCAGTTTAGAACAGTCAGAACACTTCGAACACCTACATTAGGTGCTCTATGTCACATTAGGCACCTAATGTAGCGTTCAATGTGTCCTGAAGCATCCCCGAACACTTCGAACACCTACATTAGGCGCTTCATGTCACATTAGGCACCTAATGTAGCGTTCAATGTCACATTAGGCGCTTCATGTAGGCGTTCAATGTCTACGGCACATCCCCGAACACTTCGAACGCCTACTATAGGCGCTCTATGTCACTTTAGGCTCCTCATGTGGCGTTCCAAGTATACTGGAAGTCTTTTTGACCCTTTAGGTGCCCTATGTAAGTGTAGCAACTTTATACACATCCTTTGAACATAAAATGCAAGGGTATTTGAGGTGTAATTAAGGAATAGATGGTAAGATTGACTAAGTAAGAATAAGATTGAATCCCAAGCGAATTAGTGAGACGAATGGACTTGGAAAGATACAAACAGGGAGTGTTTGAGGTGCATGACCATATACTTGATATGTAAGATGTGTGTGTGAGATACCTTTATTATCTTCCATTGCTCATAAATTACAACATGTTTTGAAAGTGTGCTAGAGTTGTAAACATTAAGTGTGAATGAGTAGGGTTAAGTATGAATTCGAAGTGGATGCGTGATACGAAAGGGCATGAAGTGGTATGAATGAGGTGTATTTGAGTAGTAAACGTTAAGTGTGAATGAGTAAAGTTAGGTATGAATCCAAAGTGAGTTAGCAATATGAAAGAGCACAAAATGGTAAGAAAAGGGTGTGTTTGAGGAAGTATGAACGAGCAAGGTTAAATGTGAACTCAAGATGATTTCGTAATACGAAGGGACATGAAATGATACGAGCAGAATGTGATAGGGGTTCAGGACTTTGTACTTGATATGTAAAGTGTGTGTGTGCATGTATACACGTTTGATATGATGTTACATGAGCATTCTGCATCATGACATGGGCACTTGCATTTGATTTGAGAATTGCTTTGCGAAAGAACATGTGTTTACAAGAAAAGTTTGAAGTTTTCGAAAGACAAGATGGCTGCTGGTTGATCGCAGGGTATAAAAGTCACGCCTGCGAAAGCAGGGTATAAAAGCGTGATTTGTGAATCAACAGCAGGGTATAAAGTATTTTATGGGGCCGTGGACCTATCAGCACGGAAAATAAAGTTATTTTATGGGGCCGTGGACCTTTCAGCACGGATATATGATATATGTAATGGGGCCGTGGACCTTTCAGCACGGATATATGATATATGTAATGGGGCCGTGGACCTTTCAGCACGGGGTATAAAGTTATATGTTATGGGGCCGTGGACCTTTCAGCACGGGGTATAAAGTTCTGTTTGCTGTGGACTGATCACCCACAGGGTATAAAGTTCTGCTACGCGAAGAATATGATAAGAATTATTATGAAAAGTTTGTGAAATGACACGCATGACATGTTTATGAAAGAAGACTTATGCATGGGTGTTGTGTGTGGTTTTAAAGAAGTTCATGCATCATGTTACACGAAGCATAAGATTTGACATGTAAGAAATGTGACTAGCTTATGACTTGCTTATGTGATATGTTGTTTTAGTACATGTTTGTTCTCGTATCCGTGTATCATTTATGTGTTTTATCAGTTTTGAGGAATTCTTATGAAGATGCTATTTGCGAACCCGAGCATCTTATTTTGGGCAATGACTTATACACTGATGGCTCGTCATGTGTGGTCCCGTAAGGTGTATAGACGGGTTACTTACTGGCGATAATTTCACTAAGAACAGTTACTCTATTCCTTTTCAGGTGAGCCTGAATATGAGTTGATATTTATCGAAGACGATGGCGAGAGGGCTCAATGGGATGACGGACATAGGAATAGATAGATGCTGGACTACTTTTGTTAAGTTTTGGAAACTCAATGTTATCATGTGTTCTGGAACTTATGTTAGCTAGATGAACAAACACCTTTTATTTCCGCTGCATTTTCTGGTTGTAATATTGACGATGAAGGTTTAGATTTTATGACGTTTCCGCTGATTTATCTTACGTCATGAATGATGTACGCTTGATTTGCTTGACGCTTCGTAGTTCTCATAGTAGGCTACGGCGGGTGCACTGCTTCCGATGACAGTGTCGGGCCGGGGCGCTACAGGTGGTATCAGAGCCCAGGCTTCAGATCTATCTCGGAAACTTAGGTTCATGATCTTTTAGCAATTTAAGATATGATTTCTCCTTAAGTTTGATCCTTAGGTATAAGTGCTGATTATCTAGAGCCTAAGTATGATCTGGGGTTGGGTGTGTGTGAGCGCGTTTATCATTTAACTTTCTATAATAATCTTAATTTTGGACCCCCCCAACGATCTCTTAGATACAACTTTGTGATGCCTTTATGAAGTATTACGTCTCGAGACAGCGATCTTAGACCAGATAAGGGCGTTCGACGGGCTAAAATAGAGTCGGATGATAATGTCGGAGTATGTCGACTATGTCCATGCTTTGGGTAAGTCGCTCCTACGATTATGCCTGATAATCGCTTAAAGATGACAAAGTTCTAGCAAGGTTTGGACTCAAGAATTCAGTCAGCAATTGTAAGCGCATGGATGAGAACCAACGAGGACATGATGGATGCCTGCCTCTGCGTAGAGAGTGATTTCCGTAGAGTGGTGGCAAGAGAGGCCGATGCAGGATACTCTGACAAAGGAAAGAGGTTAAGAGAAGAGATTGAGTTAGTGGCAGGCCAGGACATTTGGATCAAGATTTAGAAGAGATGTCCGGTCAGAAAAATTTTAGAGACCCCCACCATAGAACCCAGATGTAAATAAGGCTGTAGGAGTTTTCCGCATTGCAATAAGAGCCATGATGGTGAATGTGAGAAGTTGGCAAGAGTGTGTTATCGATGCGGATAGGTAGGTCATCTCGTTAGAGATTGTCCAGAGATGAGGAAGAATGCTCTGGTGGAAGCGGCTCAGCAGCTGAAGACGGATGTCCGTGTCAATGTCATGATTGCCATAGATATTTGGAAAGTCGCCGATGTGGTATGAGGTACAGTTTTAGTGAATAAGATATTCACCAATGTTCTTTTAATAGCGGCGTGAACCCCTCTTTTGTGACAAAGGGATTTGTTAAGCGCCTTTGTGGTTCACCAGAATAGTTGGAGACTCCGTACCGTGTCTAAGCGTTGAGATCGAATTAAGATCTCACACCAACATTTACTGTCAATTAAAACAAGGTACATTTAAGAATTCTGAGATGGAAGAGATAACCTTCCAAGGTGATTGCCGTTGATTCGAAGAAAGTCTGAAAGTTAACACCGAGTGGTCTAACCCCATTGTTACCGAAGTGCGGAGTTTCTTGGGTCTAGCTAGTTATTACGGGAATTTTGTCAAGGGACTTTCGACAATAGAGAAGCCCTCAGTCGTCTTACTCAAAAGAAATCCAAGTTTGAGAGGACGAGAGAATGCGAGAAAAGATTCGCAAAGCTCAAGAAGAGATAAACCACATCTTCAGTAGTGGCTCAACCCTCCTGTACAGAAAGGTTTGTGATCTATAGTAATGCGTCAAAAAAATGGCCTAGGTATGTAAAATGTAGCATAAGTTATGATTTTCCATCCAAATTGAGTTTAGGTTAATGCTTCACATGTAGGTTGTGTTTTGATGTAACATGGGCGAGTTATCGCATATGCTACGAGGCAACTAAAATCTCACAAACAGAATTATCCGACATATGATCTTGAGTTTGCAGAAGTTGTGTTCGCCCTGAAGATTTGGCACTTTTTATATGGGAAAAAAGTGTACTATGTTTACTGATCGTAAGAGCCTAAAGTATATGTTCTTCCGGAAGGAGTTGAACATGGAACAGCGGCGATGGTCAGAAATGCTAAAGGACTACGACTTGACCATTAATTACCATCTGGGAAAAAAAAGCTAATAAAGTGGCTAATGTATTAAACGGAAAATCTAACCATGCGCAACAGTCACTACTTGAGAGAGAAATAGAAGAATTTAACTTGGTTTCTGTTGACTCTATAGTAATGTTTTCGCATCATTGACCGTCACCCCGAGTTTGATGGATTGGTTGAAAGAAGCTCAAAAGAAGAATAAGACTGTGGGTGATATTGCTGGGAAACTGAGGTATAGTCAGATTGATAGATTTCAGACCAAGGTGGACGGGAACTTATGTAGAGGAAAAATGTGTGTATGCCTGATTAAGATGAGCTAAGGAAAGAAATATTGCAAGGGGCTCACAACTCAAGGTTATCGATATATTCTAGTAGCACCACAATGTACAGGGATCTATGACAATACTATTGGTGGTGTAAGATGAAGAGGCATATTGTGGAGATTTGAGGGAGGTCTGGTGCGTCAGTAAGTGGGGATAAACACCAACGACCTGGTGGATTATCGATGCTGTCGGAGATTCCAGAGTAGAAATGTGAATGTGTCACAATGGACTTTGTGACTGGTTTACCGAGAACAATAAGTGGATATAACATGATTTTGGTGATTGTGGATCGGTTGACCAAGTCTACACATATTCTACCTGTCTCGAGGGAGGCATCTCTCGATAAGTTGGTAAATTTGGATATGGTCAACATTTGTCAGCCTGCATGGTGTTCCCATGAGCATAACACCTAACCGAGACCAATGGTTTACTGCCAAGCTATGGACAATATTTTAGAGAGCCATGGGGACGGAATTAAGGTTAAGTATAGTGTATCGTCTCCGAACCAATAGACAATCTGAGCGGACTATTCAGACCCTAGAGGACATGTTAGGGACTTGTGTCCTATACGTCAAAGGAAGTTGGGATGTAATGATTAAATTAATGGAGTTCTCGTATAATAGAAGTCACCACCATGCAAGTGACGTGGCTCTTTTCGAAGCGTTGTATAGAGGGAAGTGTAGGTCCCTCGTTTATCAGATGAAGTTGGTGTGAGGACCCTCACAGGATCTGAGTTACTTTAGAAGACGTTAGAAAATGTGAAAATCATTCAAGATAGACTTAAGACGGCTCAGGACCGCAGCAGACGTTGGACGGATGCCAGGCGACGGCCTTTGGAGTTAATGTGGGTGAAAAAGGTCTATTTAAAAGTATCGCCTACAAAGGGTGCTATGAGATTCGGAATCAGAGGTAAACTAAGCCCCGCTTTATAGGTCGTTACGAGATATTTGGGAAGCTGGGAGCTTTGACACATAGGTTGGCATCAACTCCGGTATAAGTGCAAATTCATAACGACTTTCACGTATCACAGTTAAGGAAGCACGTGACAGATCCAAGCCACGTGCTCGAAGCGCAACCTTTGAAACTCAAAAGTGATGTTATTTATAAAAAGGCACCGGTGAGGATAGTAGACCGGAAGGAACATGTGTGGAGGAAGCGAGTAATCCCTTATGTGAAGGTTCAGTGGAGCAATCACACGGAACGTGAGGCCACTTGGGAATTCGAAGAACAGATGCGGGAGAAGTATCCTCAACTCTTTGACTAAGGTACGTAAGTTTCGAGGACGAAACTTTCTGTAAGGGGGGTGGAATGTCATACCCCGTGACTTTTAAGCACGACCTTCAATACGTTAGGTCAACCTTAAATGCAATTTAAGTAATGATGTAGGATGTGTTAATTAGTTACTTAAAATATAGGAAAAATAAGAAAAGGGGTTAGAAGTAGAATTAGAGTTAATTAAGGGTATTACATAAAAAGCCCCTACTAAAGATAGGGAATTACACCACACTTTCGTATAACTCCCCATTCACCTAAGGGGGGGACGGTTAAACAGTGCAAAAGGGGAGAGAAACCGCAGGTGAAAAGAGAAGGAGAAAATGAGAGGAAGAAGAAGAAGAGAAGAAGGAAAAAGGGAAGAAAGAAGTTCAATCTAAGTGCAATCTATACCGAAATTCTGCAGTAAATCCGTAAGCTTAACTAGAAACAAAGGCAAGTAACCTTTATATACGCTTTACGCAAATTTTGATACTTTAGGCCCTATGTTCTTACAAAGAGAAAACTTGGATCACACATTAGTAGTTTTGACTTGTCTATGTTAAATGCTTTACTATATGTAATTGTTGTTGCTAGTTGCATAAAGTCTTGTTCTTTGGGCCATATTTCTGAAAATAGTTATGTGGTGCTTTGTTGTTTGTCAAGCATGCCCATGAAAGTGTAATCTTGATGTGTTTATTGTCCTGTTCCATTCTTGTGTTGGTTTTCTACACCTAGATGTTTGAGAGTAAGTGCAGGGAATTGAAGGATGAATGATGGTGTGGTTATAGACTTGTTGTGTTGGGAATGTTAATGGTATCTTTTGAAGGTTGTGAATGATAGAAGGTTAAGAGTGGATATTATTAGACATAATTAAGCATCAAATCATGTTGGTTGTGTGTTAAGCATGATGAATCCAGGAGTTAAGATGGACCTTGAAGGGTTGAACATGAAAGGGGTTGAAGAAGAAAGGTGTTGGGTGGAAGTTACTGCAGAAAAACTGCAGTTTAGAACCGTCAGAACACTTCGAACGCCTACATTAGGTGCTCTATGTCACATTAGGCGCCTAATGTAGCGTTCAATGTGTCCTGAAGCATCCCCGAACACTTCGAACACCTACATTAGGCGCTTCATGTCACATTAGGCGCCTAATGTAGCGTTCAATGTCACATTAGGCGCTTCATGTAGGCGTTCAATGTCTACGGCACATCCCCGAACACTTCGAACGCCTAGTATAGGCGCTCTATGTCACTTTAGGCGCCTCATGTGGCGTTCCAAGTATACTGGAAGTCTTTTTGACCCTTTAGGTGCCCTATGTAAGTGTAGCAACTTTATACACTTCCTTTGAACATAAAATGCAAGGGTATTTGAGGTGTAATTAAGGAATAGATGGTAAGATTGACTAAGTAAGAATAAGATTGAATCCCAAGCGAATTAGTGAGACGAACGGACTTGGAAAGATACAAACAGGGAGTGTTTGAGGTGCAAGACCGTATACTTGATATGTAAGATGTGTGTGTGAGATACCTTTATTATCTTCCATTGCTCATAAATTACAACGTGTTTTGAAAGTGTGCTAGAGTTGTAAACATTAAGTGTGAATGAGTAGGGTTAAGTATGAATTCGAAGTGGATGCGTGATACGAAAGGGCATGAAGTGGTATGAATGAGGTGTATTTGAGTAGTAAACGTTAAGTGTGAATGAGTAAAGTTAGGTATGAATCCAAAGTGAGTTAGCAATATGAAAGAGCACAAAATGGTAAGAAAAGGGTGTGTTTGAGGAAGTATGAACGAGCAAGGTTAAGTGTGAACTTGAGATGATTTTGTAATACGAAGGGACATGAAATGATACGAGCAGAATGTGATAGGGGTTCAGGACTTTGTACTTGATATGTAAAGTGTGTGTGTGCATGTTTACACGTTTGATATGATGTTACATGAGCATTCTGCATCATGACATGGGCACTTGCATTTGATTTGAGAATTGCTTTGCGAAAGAACATGTGTTTACAAGAAAAGTTTGAAGTTTTCGAAAGACAAGATGGCTGCTGGTTGATCGCAGGGTATAAAAGTCACGCCTGCGAAAGCAGGGTATAAAAGCGTGATCTGTGAATCAACAGCAGGGTATAAAGTATTTTATGGGGCCGTGGACCTATCAGCACGGAAAATAAAGTTATTTTATGTGGCCGTGGACCTATTAGCACGGAAAATAAAGTTATTTTATGGGGCCGTGGACCTTTCAGCACGGATATATGATATATGTAATGGGGCCGTGGACCTTTCAACACGGATATATGATATATGTAATGGGGCCGTGGACCTTTCAGCACGGGGTATAAAGTTATATGTTATGGGGCCGTGGACCTTTCAGCACGGGGTATAAAGTTCTGTTTGCTGTGGACTGATCACCCACAGGGTATAAAGTTCTGCTACGCGAAGAATATGATAAGAAGTATTATGAAAAGTTTGTGAAATGACACGCATGACATGTTTATGAAAGAAGACTTATGCATGGGTGTTGTGTGTGGTTTTAAAGAAGTTCATGCATCATGTTACACGAAGCATAAGATTTGACATGTAAGAAATGTGACTAGCTTATGACTTGCTTATGTGATATGTTGTTTTAGTACATGTTTGTTCTCGTATCCGTGTATCATTTATGTGTTTTATCAGTTTTGAGGAATTCTTATGAAGATGCTATTTGCAAACCCGAGCATCTTATTTTGGGCAATGACTTATACACTGATGGCTCGTCATGTGTGGTCCCGTAAGGTGTATAGACGGGTTACTTGATGGCGATAATTTCGCTAAGAACAGTTACTCTATTCCTTTTCAGGTGAGCCTGAATATGAGTTGATATTTATCGAAGACGATGGCGAGAGGGCTCAATGGGATGACGGACATGGGAATAGATAAATGCTGGACTACTTTTGTTAAGTTTTGGAAACTCAATGTTATCATGTGTTCTGGAACTTATGTTAGCTAGATGAACAAACACCTTTTATTTCCGCTGCATTTTCTGGTTGTAATATTGACGATGAAGGTTTAGATTTTATGACGTTTCCGCTGATTTATCTTACGTCATGGATGATGTATGCTTGATATGCTTGACGCTTCGTAGTTCTCATAGTAGGCTACGGCGGGTGCACTGGTTCCGATGACAGTGTCGGGCCGGGGCGCTACAAAACTATAACTTTAACAAAACGTAAATTTCTACTTCAAATTGACAATTGAATAAACAACAATCTTGGACTATCTAAGATTCAAAGAAAAATAGAAGTCAAGTGATGTTTTTGGCTGAATCAAAGAAAGTTAAGAGTTTGTACAGAACAATCCTTTAACTTACTTTAAACTTTAATGCACATTCAATTGTAAATAAAGTGAAAGACAGTACATACACACAAGTGTTCAGCAAGGGTTTGTTCGAGGAACCTTTTACAACAGTCAACACTTTTGGTGTAGGTATTTGCTTTTGGTTTTGCACAATTCACCTTTTGTGAACTTTGGATGGCTATATCTCACTTCTTGTGCAAATCACTCATACGTCTTGTCTCTTGCTTTTTGACGTTAAAAATGACTTTTCTCTCAGTTTCTTTCACAAACAAGCCTAATTATTTTCCTTTGAATTGGCTTTGTCTGTTTTGTGAGTCTACTGCTCACTTGCCTTTATGAGACATTGCTCACGGCTTCTTTTTCTTTGGTTTTACTTGCACAAGTTTTGGTTTGGCTTTTGTGAAACGTTCTTTGAACAACACGGAAGAACACTAATGATATGAAAACTGTTTCACAAATTTAACAACCAAATATAGATGAAAGTTCAGTGCAAGTTGAAGAAGTGTAAAGACAACAAGATGATAACAGGGTCAGCAATTTAACAGTGTAGGGATATAAATATAGACAAAGTGATCCTAAGTAAGAACTTAAGTCCAATAAAGTCTTTAAACAATTGAATCAATCCCAAGTAAAGATAAATGTAAAGCCAACGTTAAAATTTGAAATCAAATCTTGTTTCTTACAAATTTACTTCACTTTTAACAAATCTCAAGTCAATAATGTTTCAAATAAAAGATTCAATCAAGTTTGTACCAAACAATGACTTAAGGTGTAACGGGGGTGGTGAAATCAATTTCAACAAGTTTAAACAAATAGCATTCAAAGATTTAATCAAGTTTAAACTAAATTGTTTCGGTTTTTTTAAGTTTTTGTTTTGCTTTTCGTTTGTATGATGCAATCAGTTTCTAAGCTAGATGATACTAGATGCTAGTGTTTATGTATTCAACACAACAAACGTGTATCAACTAGAGACTAGGCAGCATACATAGCTAACTAAAACTACCCTTTTTTGTTCTTAGTTTTCGGATTTGCTTGTGCTAAACTAAACAACCAACTAAACCTTTAAACTATGTTGTAAACTAGTCTAACTAAGCTAAATAAGGCATCAAACAAAACGTTTAAAACAGATTGCACACAAGTACAAAAAACAGAATTTTAACAACTTGATTACAAGTAACTACCAACTAATCTATTTTTGTGTTCAAGTTTTCTGTTTTAAGGACTTAACTAAACTACCATTTAAACTTCTAGATTAGGACCTAATGAACATTATCTAAGCTAGATTGAACTAGAACAACAAGATTCACACACGGTTTTAATCTAAACTGCACAAAGGGATTCTAACAATACTTAAGTCTAGTCTATGTTCTTTTTGTGGTGTTTCGGTTTTTGCTACTAAAAACTAAGTTACCAAACTATTGTAAACTATCTAATAAACACTTTTAAACATAAACTAACTACCTAAACAAACAGAATCTAATTGAACAACAAAACAGTTTACTAAACGGTTTTGGGCAGCATCATGCATATGCAAGTTTAAGCAATGTAAACATGAATAGAAGACTAACCAAAGCTCTGATACCAATTGATGAGCCAAACGAAGGCTAGATAAACGTTCCAAGGACTTTGTCTCCTACTCCAAATTGATTTGAACCTCAGCTATGGCAAAGAACATCACAATGACACCCCTTGAACTGTAACCGTTTGTTCTTGGCTCAATTTATACCAACACCTCTTCCTCTTTGGTATTCCAACACATCTAAAACCTCATTGAGACCCTAAGATGCTGTAAACCAAAAATGAAGTGAATACTAACAAATTCTAGGCTATGAACTTGAAAGAAACCGTTAAGTGGTTTTAACTTCAACTAGAAAGTTGAAAACTCCTTAAGGGAAAAATCTGATTGAAATGTGTTTGAAATTGTGGTTTAAATTGTGTTTTTGTACATTTAGGTTCCTACCTATTTATAGCAAACGAAAATGACATAGGTACAAGTTTTAAAGTACAAAGTACAAGACTAAAATGACTTGCTTGCTTGGAACTTGTTTGAGCAACTTTCGGTTCCAAGAAGTGCTGAATTGTTTTGCCGTGTATTCCTTGCTATTTTCAGCCTTCTTTTCTTGATCAATTTGATTGGATAATTCATTGAGCAGCTTGCTTAGATTTTGGCCTTGATTGGTTGAGAGTGTGGCTTTGAATTTTCAAAGGACTTAAGCTACAAACCAGCCGATTTCTTCATGGTTGTGATTGGATCAAATTTTGAGCAGCTTGCATTCTTGTTCTAACTTGATTGTGATTGGTTTAAGCATTTGCAAGACTTCTTCCTATTGGTTAAAGCTTTGAGCAGCTTGTATCTTCCTTGTTTGCGTGAGAAGAAATCAGATTTTCGACATGGTTGCTTGTCACCACCTTGCTTGTAAGCTACTTGCATTTCACCTCTTTGTTTGGACAAAAATTCAGGTTTGAATTGCATCTTCAAGCTATGTACGTGTACCTGAAAGACAAGGCAATAATACAACACAAACTATCCTAAAATAAGGTTAACTAACCAACAATATTAAAAAGAACATCTAAAGATATGTACAACATGCTTTTGATACAACTAGATCATAGCTTGTATCATATAAACCCAATGGACATCATCTCTGCTTGGTTCATCCTCTTCATGCCTGTAAAGAAATGATTCAACACAATGTAACAATTTCTTAGCCATACTCCTTGTTATGGGACCTGTGCGGGGCAGTTAGGTGTCATCATCAGTGTTTGTATCCACAAGGTTAGGCTGTAGCTCATCATTCCCTCCCACTTGAGAAGGATCCGTCCTCGAAGCTCTCTTTGACCTATCTTCAAAGACACCAAGCAACAAACACAAGATACACAACATATATGACATGTCCTAAGGGTTAGTTAAGACTATAAGACATAAGAAGTAGCACTAGTGTGTGCGGAGTTAACAGTGATATGCCATGTCTTACAGAACTAACATGTGACAATAAATGATACATGAAAATATGTTGCGTTGACCCCATCGTGGGCTCATCATAGGCACAAGGAAGAAGACTTCCCCTTGCTTCCTAAGTGATAAAAACGTGTGGAGCAATGCGCAAGACCAACACTTCAAGATGGTCGTTGATCAGGCAAACCAATCAAAATGCTCAACTTTGAAGGATCTTAACTTAGGTTTTTAATGCAAAACCAAGAAAACAAAGTCTCACAATAAGTGAAGGAAATATCAAGAAATTTTATTCTTCAAAAGTTGTCCTACAAATCGGCCAAAGAGGGCCTATTTATAGATGCCTAAAGACACTTAAAATAACCAGATATTATCTAAAAGAAATATCTAGAAAAACATTTGAATTGAACTTGAATTTGCTAATTGTTTGAATTCAAAAATAACTAGAAAATCCTAGCTAAAAATTGGTTGAATTCCTCCTTTGTTCAGCCGTGTATTTGGTCAAAAAATGAGGCCTTGGAGAGCTGATTTGATTAGTAGAATGGGGTTGAACTTGGATTCAAAAGTTGGTTGAATTTTGAATTCAAGTTGAGTTTGAATTTGAATTCACTTTGAATTTGGTTCTTGCATATCCTTTCCTTCCAGCCGTGTGTGATGCTTGTTGTGGTCTTGGAAACCTGATTTGATGATGATAAAATGCCTGGAATTGAATTCAAATGATGGTTGAAGTTTGAATTCAAATTGAGTTTGAATTTGAATTCAAACTTGGATTCAATTTGAATTGGATTCTATCCCTCTTTTATCCTCCAAGATGGCATGTTCAAGGCTGGGAATATAGGTTGAAATCTTCTTGAAATTTAAGTCTCCAATTGGTTGAAACTTGAATTCAAATTATGGCTGAATTTAAATTCAAGTTTAACTTCAAGTTGATCTTCATCTTCTCTGCAATTTTTGGCTGGCTCCTTTGTTGGTATTTGGAGATGATTTTGATTTTAAGTTGAACAAGAGATTCCATCTTGGACATATTTGAATTTGTCTTTGTGGAGACAAACATTCTCTTCAAGACAACATTCCTTTTGTTTCTCTTTTTGCAACACACGCCTACCTTGCTCCATTTGGGCCTCCATTTCATTTTGGATCTTCCATATACCTAATTTACCTACAAAGAAAACACATAAAACAAAGATAACAAGAAACAAGATAAAATTCAAAAAACACACACGCACACGCATAAACGTTCAAAGGGTGGGTTCAATGAAGTGAACCCATGGAACCTTAGGTTCATCTTGAACATGCTTATACAAGAAGGTTCCAACTTGATGACAAAGTTCTCTTGCCCTCCTTCTTGTCATAGGGCCCTTGACCTCTTAATGGGATCCTTGATCCTCATCAACTGCTCTTGGCTTGGCTGGGCCTCATCAACTTAAATGAAGATTTGGCGCTTTGCTTTGGGTATTAATTTGCTTTAAACTTTTTAATGTTACTTTTAGGACCTTCTACACATTTTCCATCAGTTAGGAAGCTAATACACGAATTGTACATGAAGATAGGACCTTCCTTTAACTCAAAAGAGCTCCCTAGCCAAGTTGGTTTAGGCACAATAAGAATAAGTCCTCACCTTGCTTCCAAAATGGGTAGATTCCCGTGTAGATGTTTTCCCCACAAGTGAGTTCTAACGTTTACCAAGCAAGAAGCAAAGAACAACCCTCCTGGACGTTTTCCCTCCCAAGTATAAGGATAATACAATCAAGGGTCTTCAAACCTTGAAGGGAGCTAATCTAGATTCAAAGTGATGAGGGAATAAGAAGGGACTTTCTTTTAATTCCTTCCTAGAAGACCTTGCAACAAACAAGGTTCTGTTTCGCTGTGAGGGTGAACAATGGCTAACAAATGGCTTCAACTCAGTTGGACAAGCCTCAACCCTCCCAAATGATATTCACCCCAAGTATACAAGCCTACAATCTAGGTTTTTCAAGTCTTGAAGGGAATCAAAACCTTGATTCAAAGGAAAACAAGACAATGTCTTGAAATGCAACTCTCAGCTGTTTATATAAATTTCAGAATTGGTTATCTTTTACTAGGGAAGCTGGGCTATTTATAGGCTAAATATAAGATAAAACAATCATATATGAACCTAACTAATAGCCAATGAAATCAATGGCTGAAATAATGTTTGAACAAAATTACAAGTAAAGGAGAGAAATTCTGTTTGCTGGCAGAAATGTCTATCCGAGTTTTAAGTATTTTGAAAGTTGTCTTGAACCCTTTCTCCTCATTGGACCAGCCATAAATCTCCCATATTATTCCCTTTGACGTTCCTTGTAAGCAGCTTGACGTTCTCTCCTTGATTGGTTGAGCTTTGAGGCTGACTTTGCAAGTGGGTCAAGTTGTGTGTCTTCAGCATACGCCAGATTGTTCCACATTTGGGTTCCTTCCAATCATATTTTTCCAATCTTGTCTTCATCAGTATTGTAGATAATTAAAAGAACTTCAAATCTGGCTTTCAAATCATTTGTTTTGGAGTTGGGAGGAAGGAGATATGACGTGTTCAATTTCTAGTTGCTTCCAGGTGGTCCTTCAAGCAGGCAGCTGATCAACAGCATCATCTTCCTTGCGATATTTGTACCTAGTAAATTCATTTTCTGAAGATGTGCTGAACATCAAAGTTGTAGCCTGATCTCTTATGTTGAAGCTCCAATTAGAATCAGGTCAATTGGAGTTAGAGTTGAGGAGATATGGTTGAAATATCATCAGTGTGTCAAGCTGCCAACTTGACAGTCTTGATTCAGCTTCATGTTTGGACGTTGCCTTGTTTTCAATCACTCTTTATTGACCTAAAAATAGTTTAAACACATACAAAACAGTATGTACAACATGTTCTAAGATATGCTAGACTTAATGAGACGTATACTTATAGATATGAAATTCAGATGACTCCTAAATACTCATACAAGTACTATAAGCCCTAAAGACATAAGAATGCAATGTTGACATGTGTTGTCGATGCCTCATGGGAGTGCATCACAAAGGAAAATCAAGAACACAAAGCATCCAATGCACTTGGCTGAACTTGTTTTCATATATGTCTTAGTTTTACGATGGACTTACTCATCTATTTATAAGCCTAATCTACATTAAGCTATTATGTAAAGACCTATCTATTAACTAATAAGAACAATGGGCAAAGGTAGAAGCAAAGTAAGTCTTCAAGGGAGGAGAGTTATTCCGCTGGTTGTGGCAGAATTTGTGCAACCGAGAAGATTGCCTTTTGCAAGTTGGTTTGAGATCTTCCTGATTGGACCAGCCAAATACCTTCCTTAAGAAACCTTCTAATGATCCTTGTAAGTAGCTTGAGGTCCCTGCCTTTGTTTGGCCGAATTTGAGGCTGATTTAGACAAGTGGTGGAAGTGTCTACATTTGTTTTCAAGGTGTTGCAGCTGCTTGATTGACTGAATGACCAATCAAATCAACCTAGGAGGTTAACTAGGCACTTGAACAAGCTGATGATTCAGCAACTTGGCAGCTTTGTGTGTTCCAAACTGTATTGCATTGGTTGAGTGCCTTCCACTCTCATTCAACAAATCTTGTCTGCATGAAAGTTGTAGTGATGCGTGCAAGTCGTGGGCTCCAACAATTCCACTTTCCAAATGTCCTTCACAAAGGGTTAGGCACAAGGAAGAAGACTTACCCTTGCTTCCTTAGTGATAAAAACGTGTGGGTCCCAACGAGCAAGACCAACACTTCAAGATGGTCGCTGATCAGGCAAACCAATATAGCCCTCCTGGGCGGCACCTTTTGGAAATGGCATCACCTTCAAAATGCTCAACTTTGAAGGATCTTAACTTAGGTTTTTAATGCAAAACCAAGAAAACTCTCCACAAAGTGAAGGAAATATCAAGAATTGTTATTCATCAAAATTGTGCTCCTAGGAGCCCCAAAAGGCTCTATTTATAGGCTGAGATTGAGCCTTAAAACGTCTAGAACTAATTCAAAATAAAGCTAGCTAGCAATGTTTGAAAATTGAAAATTATTTGAATTCAAAGCTAAAACAAATTCTAGCTAAATCTTAAAATTTTGCAAGACATTATCCTCAATGTATCTGGCCATGTATGATGATGAAGTTGGCGTTTGAGACTTGATCTTGATGTAGATGAAGTGGTTGGAATTGAATTCAAAGGTTGGTTGGAGATTGAATTCAAATTGAATTTGAACATGACTTCAAACTTGAATTCAATCTTTGAATTTTGATCTCACCTCTTTTGATCTCCAAGTTGGCGTGGGAAGGGACGAAATGGCGTGTGAGAAGGTCTCCAAGTGGCTGAGATGTTGAATTCAAATGTTGGTTGGAGATTGAATTTAAATTGAACTTGAATTTGAATTCAAACTTGGGTTCAACTTTGAGTTGTGATCTTATCTTCCTTATCCTTCATGTTGGCGTGTACCTAGCTGCATATGCTGGCCGAAATCCTCTTGCAATTTAAGTCTCCAATTGGTTGAGACTTGAATTCAAATTATGGCTGAATTTAAATTCAAGTTTAACTTCAATTTGATCCTCATCTTCTCTTCAACCTTGGCTGGCCCCCTTTTGCTCCTTGGAGATGATTTTGAGTCCAATTTTGAAAAGAGGAATCCATCTTGGACATATTTGAATTTGTCTTTGTGGAGACAAACATTCTCTTCAAGACAACATTCCTTTTCCCTCACATTTTGCAACACACGGCTACATTCCTCATTTTTGGGCCTCCATTTTATTTGGACCTCCCATCTACCTAATATACCTACAAAGCAAACACATAAAACAAGGATCACAAGAAAACAAGACAAACTTTAAAAATGAAGACACACGCACACTCTCAAAGGGCTTAAAGGGCGGGCTCAATGAAATGAACCCATGGAACCTTAGGTTCATCTTGAACATGCTTATACAAGAAGGTTCCAACTTGATGACAAAGTTCTCTTGCCCTCCTTCTTGTCATAGGACCCTTGACCTCTTGATGGGATCCTTGATCCTCATCGGACCCTTGATCCTCATCATGTAGACAATTAAAAGAAATTCAGTTTTGTCTTTTGGATCATCTGATTTGAGCTGAGAGGGAGGACATATGACGTGTTGAACTTTTAGTTGCTTTCGGATGTGGACCTTGAAGTAGGCAGCTGATTTAACAGCTTCTTCTTCTTTGTGATTTTTGAGTTTGATAAAGACATTTCCTGAAGAAGTGCAGAGCACCAAAGTTGTAGCTTAGCCTCTTAGCTTGAAGCTCCAAATAGAACCAAAGGAATCCAAGCCGTGGTTGAGGAGATATGGCTGAAATACGAACACTGCATCATCTTGTCTTAACTTCTTGATATTTCAGCTTTGTGTTGGTCTTGCTTCAACCATGCTTCCTTTGACCTAAAAAGACTACAAACACATATATGCAACATACAAGATAACAATGATCAAGATAGAAGTGTATGAAAAGTAATGACATGCAACTAATTTAAAATACACAAATGCAATGCATAAAGTGCAACCTAACTAAGACACATCTATAACGTCTTGCATGTGCGCATCAATCCCTCCTTCCTAGAAAAGATTCGTCCTCGAATCTTAGCATGTATGCACTGAAAGGAAAAGCAGCACAATAACCCAGCAACTATGCAAGACACACCTAAACAATTTAGACACAACACCCATGCACAATTTCATCCTAATATGTTTAGGAGTAACTCAATAAAGAAGCATGCACCCAACAACACATTGGAGAACATCTTAACATTAATGCTTAACAACCAGCACCTTTTCCGAATGTTACACATTATTTTCATTCCATACGTGATACATCTTATGTACAAAGTGTGCTGCCTTATGTTCAAAGCTGTGAGCTAGAATTTCCTCTATTTGCATCTAGGCAGAATGATAGTTTACGTGGTTATGAATTCATTCCATTGCATTTGTTGCTACAAAGTCCATCTTGTGTGTTTTTGGAACCTTTATGCATCCAAGTTTGCTGCAGGGTTGCATGAGCATGAAGTTCAAATTCAAATACATGTGATAACAATTCTCATACATCCCAAACACAAAAGGAAGAAAGATGCTTTGAGTGTTTCATGTGTTGCACCAGTCTTTGAGCTGAATTTTGAGAATTCCTTGTTTATGCATCCTAAACACATTAGGAAAAGGTACTTGTTGTTAAGCATTCATGATAAAATGTGCTACTATGTGTTATTCGGTGTGTGCTTTTTTATAGAGTTATCTATTCACTCTAAGCATATTAGGATGAAATTGTACATGAACGTTGTGTTTAAATTGTTTGGGTGTGTCTTGCATAGTTGTTGAATTGTTGTGGTTCTTTTCCCCTCATTGCTATATGTGCAAGATTCAAGGACAAATCTTTTCTAGGAAGGAGGGATTGATACACAGCTCTAGGAGCCATTACGACATTTCCCACACACGTGCAAGACAAACAATGTTTGTGTGTTTTAAATATGTTGCATTTCATGCATCTTAGTTAATTGCATTTCATACACGTCTATTTTGACCCTAGCTTATCTTATGTTGCCTTTAGGGTTCATTTTGGTGTTCAAAGGGCGTGCATGGCATGGGAAGATGGCTTAAAGAATTCAAGACAAGTGTTGCTGAAAATGCTGAAAACTGCACACACCTTTTCTGACCATATCCCATTCATACAAGGTCCAAATTCAGTCATTCCAAAGCCAAAATTCAAGTTGAGCTCATGAACTACAAACCTCAAGAAAGACTCAGGATCCAATTTGGCTTCTAGAAGGGCCCAACGATTGGTCAACCGAAGGAGTGATTTCAGCCTTTTCTTTAGCCTTTTGACCAGCCTTTGGAGACTAGAATTCTTGACCCTTTAATCCAGTCTAAAACGTTTGTAATGAGGTCTAATGACCAAAATATTTGTCTTTCATTACATTTTTTCTAAGATAGATATTTAAAAGGCCAGAAAACGCCTTGTACATGCAGGTTTTGGGAATGGAAATGCGATTATGTTTTCTCTTAAGAAAACTCCATGGTTTCTTGGTTTCTCTGTAAAATCCAGACTAACAACTTTCAAGGTTGAGCATACTTGAGGGTGGTGTGCCAAATCCAAGAAGAGAGCCGCCTAGGAGGGAGTGTTCTTGCCTAGCCAACGCCTACTTCAAGGTGCTGGAATTGCTCATTTCAGCCTATCGAAAGACATTGGAAGCAAGGAGGATCTTGACCCCTTTGTGACTAACCCATTGTTGGAGGAGAAGCTTGGATAAAAGAGTGTGATCCTTCTTGTGCTTGCATCATCCAGAGAAGCATACAAGTCCTACCTCACCTTAGTTACATGTTATTTACATTCTTTGTAATGTTTTGAAATGACTAAGGGTGTATCTTGTAGTGGTTGTACATAAATGTGTATTAGACAAGCTCAGGGCATGCTACATATCTTCTACATGTCTTGTTATTGTTTGTACAAGGTTATTACAGGTCACTTGAAGGAAGAATGAAGATATAGCATGAAGAAAACACAAAGCTGAAATAGACAGGCAGGACAAGGATGGCAAGGCTTGAACAACCTTATGGGGAGTGCTCACTAAGAGGGGAAACAACCAGGTGGGAGGTTATTGAATATGTGTTGATCCTTTTATACAACAACATTACCCAATTGATTTAGAGTCTTCTGCATATAGCAGGGTATGAGGGGGTCAAATGTACGTAATCATACTCACGTGTTAAAAACATATAGAGGTTGTTTCTCCGATGATCTACAATGAAAATTGCGTTAAACTGAGATATATGATGCGTGCAAGACGTGGGCTCCAACAATTCCACCTTCCAAACGTCCTTCACAAAGGGTTAGGCACAAGGAAGAAAACTTCCCCTTGCTTCCTTAGTGATAAAAAACGTGTGGCTTAATTGAGCAAGACCAACACTTCAAGATGGTCGTTGATCAGGCAAACCAATATGGCCCTCCTGGACGGCACCTTTTAGCAATGGCAACACCTTCAAAATGCTCAACTTTGAAGGATCTTAACTTAGGTTTTTAATGCAAAACCAAGAAAACAAAGTCTCACACAAAGTGAAGAAAATATCAAGAATTGTTATTCGTCAAAAGTTGTGTTTTCCCATCGGCCAAGGGCCTATTTATAGGCTACTATAAATGTCCTATTAGCCTATAATAACCTTGGAAAGTGAAGGAAATTGCGGTTGGAAAGAATTAGGGTTAGGGTTAGGGTTTTCAATTTGGGATTTTTGGACGGTTTTGGGTATTTGTGGGATGGGGTTTGGGAGCTGAATGGACGGTGTAAATGGACTATTTGGATTGGTAATTGATGATTTGTGTGGTCAATTTGGATAATGGATGGGTGTAGGACAGAATTGAACAAAATTCAAATTCTAGGGTTAAGGTTTTTTTGAATGAGTTGGGAACTTTTGATTCTGATTTTGTTTGGCAAAATTGGGTTGGGACTTTTTGTTAAGAGTGTAAATAAGGAAGTTTGGAATCTGGTTGGTGTGTTTTAGGGTCGGGTTTGGGTGGGTTTGTTTGGACCGTGGGTTTTGGGAATGATTTTAGGGTTTTGTTGATGTTGGAAATGGTTTGTGAAGATAAACACACGTAGGACTAACTTGATTTAAAGCATGAAATCAATCACAATGTGAATCACAAGATGCGTACAATCATCACCAACTAAAAGCTTCGGTAGCAACAAGATGATTTGAAACTGAGGTAGCTTTATAGGCTGACGGTTGTAACGTTTAAAAGAAAGCTGAACGGGACCTAAGTGCAACAAACCCTAATTTGTTCAAGTTTGAATGACTCAAACAAATGTGACGACAAGATTGAAAAGAAAAGAATGACACTTGAATGATGAATGACAAGATGCAGCAAAAGATAAACACTTAGAAACCCTAGGACGTTTTTTGTATGAAATGCAAATGACGTGTAGAACTAGGGGTAGAAGAAGGACACAACTAAACTTGAAAGACTAGACTCAAACGAAAAGGAAATGATAGATGGTGGAATAGAGTAACCTGGGCTCTGATACCAATTTGATGCGTGCAAGACGTGGGTTCCAACAATTCCACCTTCCAAACGTCCTTCACAAAGGGTTAGGCACAAGGAAGAAGACTTCCCCTTGCTTAGTGATAAAAAATGTGTGGATCAAATGAGCAAGACCAACACCTCAAGATGGTCGTTCATCAGGCAAACCAATATGGCCCTCCTGGACGGCACCTTTAAGCAATGGCAACACATTCAAAATGCTCAACTTTGAAGGATCTTAACTTAGCTTTTTAATGCAAAACCAAGAAAACAAAGTCTCACAATAAGTGAAGGAAATATTAAGAAATTTTATTCATCAAAAGTTGCCTTCCCTTGCGCCCAAAAGGCTCTATTTATAGACTGAAACTGTCGTCCTATCAGCCTTAAGATGTCTAGAAATTATTTCAAAATAAAGCTAGCTAACAAATGTTTAAATTTGAAGTTTGCTAGAAATTCAAAACTAAGATAATTCTAGCTAAAGTTGAAATGCTTGCAAGATCCCATTCTCTCCATGTTCAGCCGTGTATGAGAGTCAAATAATGTCTTGGAGGAGCTGATTTGATGAGTAGGATATGCTTGAACTTGAATTCAAAAGATGGTTGAAGTTTGAATTTGATTTGAGGGTTGATCTTGAATTCAAACTTGGACTCAATTTTAATTGTGTTCTAGCTCTCCAAGATGGCATGTTCCTTGGATGATGAAGTGTAGAAAATCTGATTTTGATGATGATAAGATGGTTGGACTTGAATTCGAAAGATGGTTGAAGTTTGAATTCAAATTGGGTTTGAATTTGAATTCAAACTTGGATTCAATTTGAATTGGAATCTATCCTTCTTTTATCCTCCAAGATGGCGTGCTATGGGTTGGAGATATAGGTTGGTTTCTTCTTGAAATTTAAGTCTCCAATTGGTTGAAACTTGAATTCAAATTATGGTTGAATTTAAATTCAAGTTTAACTTCAAGTTGATCTTCATCTTCTCTTTAATTTTTGGCCGGCCCCCTTGTTGGTATTTGGAGATGATTTTGATTTCAATTTGAGCAAGAGATCCCATCTATGACACACTTGAACTTGTCTTTGTGGAGACAAGCATTCTTCTCAAGACAACATTCCCTTTGTCCCCTTCTTTTGCAACACACACCTATCATGCTCTTTTTGGACCTTCATTTCATTTGGATCTTCCATGTACCTAAGTTTCCTACAAAGCAAACACATAAAACAAAGATCACAAGAAAACAAGACAAATATTAAAGCAAGAAACACACGTACACTCCTAAATGCTCAACGGGTGGGTTCAATGAAATGAACCAATGGAACCTTAGATATATCTTGAACATGCTTATACAAGAAGGCTCCAACTTGATGACAAAGTTCTCTTGGCCTCCTTCTTATCATAGGGCCCTTAACCTCTTGATGGGATCCTTTATCCTCATCAGACCCGTGATCCTCATCAATCTCCCCTCCTCAAGAGGATTCGTTCTCGAATCAAAAAGGTCATCACTGAAAGAGGTGAGGTCAGCAACATTAATAGTAGGCGAAATAGAACCATACCTTTCAGGAAGATCAAGTATGTATGCATTGTCACCTTTGCGTTTCAAAACTTTGAAAGGTCCATCTCCTCTAGGTAAGAGTTTTGACTTTCGCTCATTTGGAAATCTTTCTTTGCGCAAATATAGCCACACTAAATCTCCAGGTTTAAACATAACTCGTTTTCTATGTTGGCTAGCTCGTCTTTCACAAGCTTTGTTTTTCTTTTCAAGTTGTGTTTTAACTTGTTCATGAAGTTTCTTTATCTTTTCCGCTTTTTGTTTACCATCAAGACTTGAACGTTCATGCACAAGAATAGAGATCAAATAAAGGGGAGACAAGGGGTTAAAACCATACACGATTTCAAATGGACTATGCAAAGTACCGTGATTGACACTCCTATTGTATGCAAATTTGATATATGGTAAACAATCTTCCCAATGTTTAAGATTTTTTGTAAAATGGCACGCAAAATTTGAGAGAGAGTACGATTAACCACCTCAGTTTGGCCATCAGTTTGTGGGTGAGCAGTGGTAGAAAACAACAATTGAGTTCCAATTTTAGCCCACAAAACACGCCAAAAATGACTAAGAAATTTCGTATCTTTATCACTTACAATTGTACGTGGCATGCCATGCAATCTCACAATTTCTTTGAAGAACAAATCAGCAACATGTGTGGCGTCATCAACTTTCCTACACGCAATGAAGTGTGCCATCTTTGAAAATCGATCAACCACAACATAAATGCTATCACACCCTCCTCGAGACCTAGGAAGTCCTGAAACAAAATCCACAGATATGTCGATCCAAGGGGAATCAGGGACGGGTAAAGGCGTGTAAAAGCCATGTGGTTGGCACTTGGATTTGGCTTGTTTGCAAGTGATGCAACTACCACATAACCTCTCGACGTCTACGCGCATGTGGGGCCAATAGAAATGTTCCTTAAGAGTTTCAAGGGTTTTGAACACTCCGAAATGACCCATTAAACCTCCCACATGGGCTTCTCTAGTCAATGCTTCTCGTAAGGATGATTGGAGAACACACAACTTATGTTCTCTGAAAAGATAACCCTCATGTATGTAGAATTTCCCAAATGGTGCCTCTTTACATGCCTCGAAAATGGTGCCAAAGTCATGGTCATTTGGGTGTAATTCCTTAAGTGATTCGAATCCTAAGAAGCGTGAGGATAATGTAGTCACTAATGTGTATCTCCTAGAGAGGGCATCAGCAACTATATTGTCCTTTCCTTGTTTGTACTTAATCACGTAAGGGAATTGTTCTATGTACTCTACCCATTTGGCATGTCTCTTGTTCAACTTTCCTTTCCCTTTAAGATACTTAAGGCTTTCGTGGTCAGTGTGGATCACAAACTCTTTAGGTTGAAGATAGTGTTGCCACGTTTTTAGGGATCTCACGAGGGCATAAAGCAACTTATCATAGGTAGAATAATTCAGTGCAGCTCCTTTCAACTTCTCAATAAAATAGGCTATGGGTTTCTTACCTTGGGTTAAAACGGCGCCTATACCCACTCCACTTGCATCACACTCGATCTCAAAAGTCTCGTCAAAATTTGGTAACCTAAGTATGGGTGCAGTGGTTAGCCTACGTTTAAGCTCATCAAATGCTTGTTGTTGTGTCTCTTCCCACCTAAAAGGCACATCTTTTTTTCACAATTTCATTTAGGGGTGCAGCTATGGAAGAAAAATCTTTGACAAAGCGTCTATAAAAACTTGCAAGTCCATGGAAACTGCGAACTTCCCCTACATTCTTAGGTATAGGCCACTTCACAATTGACCTAACCTTTTCCTCATCCATCTCTACTCCCTTAGCCGAAATGACAAATCCTAGGAAGACTACTCGTTCCAAACAAAAAGAGCACTTCTTAAAGTTGGCGTAAAGTTCTTGCTTAAGTTTGTCAAAATGGCCCTAATGTGGTCAAGATGATCTTCTATAGTCTGGGAATATATTAGGATATCATCAAAATAAACAAAAACAAATCGTCCTATGAACGCTCGTAAGACTTCATTCATTAGCCTCATAAAGGTGCTAGGGGCATTGGTGAGCCCAAAGGGCATCACTAACCACTCATAGAGCCCAAACTTGGTTTTGAATGCAGTCTTCTATTCGTCCCCTTCTCTAATTCGTACTTGGAAGTACCCCTGCTTAAGGTCGATTTTGGTGAAGAATTTAGATCCGTGCAACATATCCAACATATCATCCAGCCTAGGGTATGGGATACCTATACTTGACGGTAATTTTGTTTATGGCACGGCAATCAGTACACATTCTCCAAGTTCCATCCTTTTTGGGTACTAAAATGACTGGGGCAGCTGATGGGCTTAGGCTCTCTCGGATTTGTCCACTCGCTAGGAGCTCCTCTACTTGCCTTTGGATTTCCTTGGTTTCTTCGGGGTTGGCTCGATAGGCTGGGCGATTTGGTAACACGGCTCCTGGGACAAAATCGATTTGGTGTTCTATTCCTCTAATAGGTGGTAAACCGGATGGTGGTTCGGTGGGAAATAGAACTTCGTAGTCTTGGATAAGGGCGCAACTGAGGTAGGCAAGTTGGATGGGAGTTCTTCTAGGGAAAGGTGACACGCCTTAGTTATGAGAATGAGGACTGTTTGGTTGCTATAAAGGGCTCGTGTGACCTCTCTTTTCTTTGCAAAATACCCACGGTTCTTTTTGGACTCGGTGACTCCTATGGGTACTACCTCTTTTCCCTTACTCTCTTGTTTTTTGTTCTCACTTTTCATGCATTCCACGAATTTTCTCTCAGCTTCTTTTTCCTTAGGATCGCCCTGGAGTTAGACATGCGTTGTTGATCCTCGTGGACTTTGTGTGGTGGAAGTGCATGCAATTTGTAAAGTTTGCCATTCAATTTGAAAGAACAACGATTCAAATACCATCATATGTCACATGTCGGTCAAATTGTCATGGCCTACCAAATAAGATATGACTAGCATGCATTGGTGCAACATCACATAAAACGTCATCTTTGTAACTACCAATGCTAAGAGAATCAAAACTTGTTTACTTACGCTAACTTCACCGCAATCATTTAACCATGCAAGTTTGTAAGGATGCGGATGATTAGTCATAGGCAAATTCAGTTTTCTTACCGATTCGACGCTATCCACATTCGCACAAGAACCGGAATCAATGATCATGGTGCACACTTTACCATTTATCATGCAATGAATATGAAAAATGTTTTCTCTATGTTGTTCGTGATCATCTAATTTCGGATATTCATTCAAAGCTCTACGCAGAACAAGAAACTCCTTAGTGTCAAAATCATCTAATGTGCCTAGATCCTCTTCAGGTTCAATTCCATTATCATGCTCAGATTCGTTTTCATGCTCGGACTCAGACACATATTCATTTGTTTCCTCAATTAACATGATTCGTTTTGCATTGGGACACTCTTTTCCTATGTGACCACGTCCTTGACATTTATAGCATTTAATGTCCCTAAACCTGTTTGAGAGATCAGAAGAATTTCTATTAGGAGTCTTTTGTTGGCCGTGATAATATCGCCTTTGTGTGGACTGTACACAGTTGTCCACCCTTTGTGACGCACCTTGGTCATGTTTTTGGCCTCCTGTAGGCCGTGAGCTTTCCGTTCCTGAAGGCTTGCTGGAAAACCTTGATGAAGACTGATTAGTACGATAAGTGGAATTGAAATTGGAGGAACTACGTACCTTTAGTTGGTGTTCAATCTTCTCAGCCATATGGACCATGGTTGTGAGGTCGAGGTAAGGTTGAAGCTCGACCCTTTGCGCAATCTCCCAGTTTGTCCATGTAAGAAACGAGCCTTGGTGGCTTCTTCGGGTTCCTGCAAGTTAGACCTTTCCAACAAAATTTCTAACTCTTTGTAATACTCGTCTACACTTTTGGAACCTTGTCGTAAGTTTTGCAAACTTGTGAAAATTGAACTCTCAAAATTGTTCGGGATAAAACGTTGTCTCATTTCATACTTCATTTCTTCCCAAGTGGCAATTGGAGGTTGTCTCTTCTTAGTTCTATTTCGACACAAATTTGTCCACCAATTTAGTGCATAACCAGAAAACTCAATAGAAGCTTGTACCTCACTTTTTGTAATTCACTGTAGTTGGTACAAGAAAAGATTAGATCCTTTTTTGTTTTCCATTCCAAATATTTCTCTGTATTACTTTTATCATAAAACGTTGGAATATTTATTTTTGTTTTGAGAAAATCGTCATCTTGTGGGAAAAGGGGATTTTGGCGTCTTTGGTAACCACTGGGAGGGTGATCAAAATCATAATCATCATGCTCAAATGGAATGTAATCATCATTGTACCTTCTTGGAGCGTACCTTCTTGGTTGTGTTTGAGGAACAAACCTTCTTGGCTCGACGTGTGGTGGTCTAAGGTTGTCATCCTCGAATTCTTCTAGAGGGTGACACTGTGGTTGTGGCAAGGGAACGACCCTGCTTGTGCCTTGGCCATCACTTGTCTTGTAGCTTCGTTCAACATCCTCCAATCGATGTTTGATTACCTCATTGTCATGCATGAGCTTCTTTAACATCTCCAGCATTTGTTGTTGCGTGTTGTCCACGGTCTCGGCTTTCTTTGACTTGCTAGAAGCGGAATGAGTGCTGCTCTCCATGTTTGACCTAAAGAACTTTAATGAAAACAAAAAGAAAAGAAAAGAGCCAAACTAACACAGACAAACAAATGTTAAGTGATTAGTAGAAAAAAACGAAATATGAACCCTCCTCTTTCTTTTCTTTCCGCTCTCTTACCATTTTGCTTCTTGGATAACGTGAAGTTAAGAAGGCTCAAAGTGATCAATTAAGAAAGTGTTTTGCCAATGCTTCTCCAAATGACAATGATCTCCACTTGTTTCTCTCGTTTACTTTCAAGTTGCACCAAATAGTATCAAAACAGAATCAAGTGAAATGGAAACAAACTTGAACTTTCTACTAAGATTCAAAGAAAATAAGCAACCAAAATTGATGTATAAGGCTGAACCAAAGATGAACTAACGGTTGTCGTGGGCAAGCTTTAGTTAATTTTGATTCTATGCACTTACTATCCACAAAATAGTTAAAGTCATGCAATAATCGAGCAACCAAGTGTGTGATTGGTTCAAGATGAGCAGGATAAGAAGAATGATATGTGGGAGGACGGTTTTGTGTAGCAAAAACGAAATACGGTATCCAAGATTTTCAAATTGCACCAAAAAAAATTTCAAGTAATGCACATACGTTTTGCCCTTTTTCTTTTCTCTTGTTCTTTTGTTTTTCTTTCCTTCCTTGCTATTTCAACGTAAGCAAGGTTCAGATTCCCCTTTTCTTTTTTTGACTAGGGGCAGAATTGGAATTTCACGCGTTTTGCACTCATAACTTTCGTTTTTGGGCAAAATAGTGTAATGACTTTAAATTGCAGTTTGCAACATTGAATTGCAACAAAATAACCTTGGAAAGTGAAGGAAATTGCGATTGGAAAGAATTAGGGTTAGGGTTAGGGTTAGGGTTTTCAATTTGGGATTTTTGAACGGTTTTGGGTATTTTTGGGATGGGGTTTTGGGAGCTGAATGGACGGTGTAAATGGACTATTTGGATTGGTAATTGATGATTTGTGTTATCAAATTTGGATAATGGATGGGTGTAGGACAGAATTGAACAAAATTCAAATTATAGGGTTAGGGTTTTTTTGAATGAGTTGGGAACTTTTGATTCTGATTTTGATTGGCAAAATTGGGTTGGGGCTTTTTGTTAAGAGTGTAAATAAGGAAGTTTGGAATCTGGTTGGTGTGTTTTAGGGTCGGGTTTGGGTGGGTTTGTTTGGACCGTGGGTTTTGGGAATGATTTTAGGGTTTTGTTGATGTTGGAAATGGTTTGTGATGATAAACACACGTAGGACTAACTTGATTCAAAGCATGAAATCAATCACAATGTGAATCACAAGATGCATACAATTATCACCAACTAAAAAGCTTCGGTAGCAACAAGATGATTTGAAACTGAAGTAGCTTTATAGGCTGACGGTTGTAACGTTTAAAAGAAAGCTGAATGGGACCTAAATGCAACAAACCCTAATTTGTTCAAGTTTGAATGACTCAAACAAATGTGACGACAAGATTGAAAAGAAAAGAATGATTCTTGAATGATGAATGACAAGATGCAGCAAAAGACAAACACTTAGAAACCCTAGGACGTTTTTTTTGTATGAAATGCAAATGACGTGTAGAACTAGTGTAGCGCCCCGGCCCGATACAGTCATCGGAACCAGTGCACCCGCCGTAGCCTACTATGAGAACTACGAAGCGTCAAGCAGATCAAGCGTACGTCCTTCATAATGTAAGATAAAAACCAGCGGAAACGTTATAAAATTTAAACCTTCATCATCATTAATACAACCAGAAAGTACAGCGGAACTAAAAGGGTGTTTGTCCTTCTCGCCAACATAAGTTTTAGATCAACATAACAACAACAGAGTTTTCCAAACTGAAATAAAGTAATCCAGCATCTATCTATTCCCCATGACCATCATCCCATTGAGCCCACTCGCCGTCATCTTCAATAAATACCAACTCATATTCAGGCTCACCTGAAAAGGAACAGAGTAATTGTTCTTAGCGAAATTATCGCCAGCAAGTAACCCGTCTATACACCCTATGGAATCACACACGTCGAGTCACCAGTGTATAGAACATTGCCCAAAAATAAGGTGCTCGGGTTAGCAAATAACATTTTAATAAGAATTCCGCAAACAGATAAAGCACATATATGTACACAGATACGAGAACCAACATGTATTAAAGCAACGTACCACATAAGCAAGTCATAGAATAACCACGTATCTTGCATGTCAAGTCTTATGCTTCGTGTATCATGATGCATGTACATTCTTTAAAATCACACACAACACCCATGCATATGTCTTCTTTCATAAACATGTCATGCATGTCATTTCACAAAACATTTCATCACTTTACATATCATATTCTTCGCGTAGCAGAACTTTATACCCTGTGGGTGATCAGTCCACAGCAAACATAACTTTATACCCCGTGCTGAAAGGTCCACGGCCCCATAACATATAACTTTATACCCCGTGCTGAAAGGTCCACGGCCCCATTACATATATCATATATCCGTGCTGAAAAGGTCCACGGCCCCATAAAATAACTTTATTTTCCGTGCTGATAGGTCCACGGCCCCATAAAATAACTTTATTTTCCGTGCTGATAGGTCCACGGCCCCATAAAATACTTTATACCCTGCTGTTGATCCCCAGGTCACGCTTTTATACCCTGCCTTCGCAGACGTGACTTTTATACCCTGTGATCAACCCGCAGCAATTTTGTCTTTCGAAAACTTAAAACTTTTCTTGTAACACATGTTCTTTCGCAAAACAAATCTCAAAACAAATGCAAGTGCCCATGTCATGATGCAGGATGCTCATGTAACATCATATCCAACGTATAAACATGCACACACACTTTACATATCAAGTACAAAGTCCTGAACCCCTATCACCTTCTGCTCGTATCATTTCATGTCCCTTCGTATTACGAAATCATCTCGAGTTCACACTTAACCTTGCTCGTTCATACTTCCTCACACACACCCTTTTCGTACCACTTTGTGCTCTTTCATATTGCTAACTCACTTTGGATTCATACCTAACTTTACTCATTCACACTTAACGTTTACTACTCAAATACACCTCATTCATACCACTTCATGCCCTTTCATATCACGAATCCTCTTCGAATTCATACTTAACCCTACTCATTCACACTTAATGTTTACAACTCTAGCACACTTTCAAACACTTTGTAATTCATGAACAATGGAAGATAATAAAGGTATCCCACACACTCATCTTACATATCAAGTATACGGTCTTGCACCTCAAACACTCCCTGTTTGTATCTTTCCAAGTCCGTTCGTCTCACTAATTCACTTGGAATTCAATCTTATTCTTACTTAGTCAATCTTACCATCTATCCCTCAATTACACCTCAAATACCCTTGCATTTTATGTTCAAAGAAAGTGTATAAAGTTGCTACACTTACATAGGGCACCTAAAGGGTCAAAGAGACTCCCAGTATAGTTAGAACGCTACATGAAGCGCCTATAGTGACTTAGAGCGCCTATACTAGGCGTTCGAAGTGTTCGTGGATGTTCCGTAGACATTGAACGCCTACATGAGGCGCCTAATGTGACATAGAGCGCTTCATGTAGGTGTTCGAAGTGTTCGGGGATGATTCAGGACCCATTGAACGCTACATTAGGCGCCTAATGTGACATAGAGCGCCCTAATGTAGGCGTTCGAAGTGTTCTGACGGTTCTAAATTGCAGTTTTTCTGTACAGGAAAGCTTCAGGACACATTGAACGCTACATTAGGCGCCTAATGTGACATCGAGCGCCTAATGTAGGCGTTCGAAGTGTTCTGACGATGCCAAACTGCAGTTTTTCTGCAGTAACTTCCTCTCCAACACCCTCCTTGTTCAACCCTTTCATTTTCAACATTTAAAGATCCATCTTAACATCTAGATTCATCTTACTTAACACACATCTAAACATGATTTGATGCCTAGCCGTGCCTAACAATATCGACTCTAGCCTTCAATCATTCACAACCTTCAAAAGATCTCATCAACTTTCCCAACACAACAAGACTACAACAATGTCATCACTTATCTCTCAATTTCCTGCACTTACTCTCAACATCTAAGTGTAGACAATCAACATAAGAGTAGCGCAAGACAATAAGCACGTCAAAATATACACTTTTATGGGCATGCTTGACAACAACGAAGCACCACACAACTATTTTCATAAATATGGCCCAGAACAGGACTTTACACAATTAGCAACAAGACTTACGTATAACAAAGCATTTAAGATAGACAAGACAAGAATACTAATGTGTGATTCATGTTTTCTCTTTGTAAGAACATAGGGCCTTCAGTATCAAAATTTACGTAAAGCCTATAGAAAGATTACTTGCCTTGGAATCTAGATAAGCTTACAAGCGTATTGCAGAATTTTGGTAAGGATTGAACCTAGATCGGCCTTCTTCCTTCCTTTTCTTCTTCTCTTCTTCTTCTTTCTCTCTTCTCCTTCCCTTTTCTCTCTAGGCGGTTTTCCCTCTCCTCTTTGGTGTGGAAAACGTCCCCTTATGGTGAGATGGGGAGTTATACTAACTTCCTATAACTCCCCCTATCTCCTAGTAGGGACCTTTTAGGTAATTTCTATTAATTACCTTTAATTCTATTTTGAACCCTTCTTTCTTATTCTTCTATGTTTTAGGTGACTAAGTCTCATATCCTACAAAATTAATTAAGTTGTATTTAAGGTTGACCTCTAAGTATTTGAAAATCGTGCTTAAAAGTCACAGGGTGTAACATTCCACCCCCCTTACAAAAAGTTTCGTCCTCGAAACTTACGTACCTTAGTCAACAAGCTGAGGATATTTCTCCCGCACTTGTTCTTCGAGCTCCCAAGTGGCTTCATGTTCCGGGTGGGAATCACTCGCTTCCTCAACACTTGATCCTTTCGGTCCACTAATCTCACCGGTGCCTTTTTATAAATAACATCTCTATTGAGTTTCCAAAAGTTGTGCTTCGAGCACGTGGCTTGGATCTGTCACGTGCTTCCGTAACGGTGATACGTGAAAGTCGTTATGAACTTGCTCTTATACCGAAGTTAATGCCAACCTATATGTCAAAGCTCCCAACTTCTCAAGTTTCTCCCAACTTCTCAAGTTTCTCGTAACAACTTCTCAAGGACACAACTGAACTTGAAAGACTAGACTCAAACGAAAAGGAAATGATAGATGGTGGAATAGAGTAACCTGGGCTCTGATACCAATTTGATGCGTGCAAGACGTGGGCTCCAACAATTCCACCTTCCAAACGTCCTTCACAAAGGGTTAGGCACAAGGAAGAAGACTTCCCCTTGCTTAGTGATAAAAAACATGTGGATCAAATGAGCAAGACCAACACTTCAAGATGGTCGTTGATCAGGCAAACCAATATGGCCCTCCTGGACGGCACCTTTAAGCAATGGCAACATCTTCAAAATGCTCAACTTTGAAGGATCTTAACTTAGGTTTTCAATGCAAAACCAAGAAAACAAAGTCTCACAATAAGTGAAGGAAATATCAAAAAATTTTATTCATCAAAAGTTGCCTTCCCTTGCGCCCAAAAGGCTCTATTTATAGGCTGAAACTGTCATCCTATCAGCCTTAAGAAGTCTAGAAATTATTTCAAAAATAAAGCTAGCTAACAAATGTTTAAATTTGAAATTTGCTAGAAATTCAAAACTAAGATAATTCTAGCTAAAGTTGAAATGCTTGCAAGATCCCATTCTCTCCATGTTCAGTCGTGTATGAGAGTCAAATAATGTCTTGGAGGAGCTGATTTGATGAGTAGGATATGCTTGAACTTGAATTCAAAAGATGGTTGAAGTTTGAATTTGATTTAAGGGTTGATCTTGAATTCAAACTTGGACTCAATTTTTGAATTGTGTTCTAGCTCTCCAAGCTGGCGTGTTCCTTGGATGATAAAGGGTAGAAAATCTGATTTTGATGATGATAAGATGGTTGGACTTGAATTCAAAAGATGGTTGAAGTTTGAATTCAAATTGGGTTTGAATTTGAATTCAAACTTGGATTCAATTTGAATTGGAATCTATCCTTCTTTTATCCTCTAGGATGGCGTGTTATGGGTTGGAGATATAGGCTGAAATCTTCTTGAAATTTAAGTCTCCAATTGTTTGAAACTTGAATTCAAATTATGGTTGAATTTAAATTCAAGTTTAACTTCAAGTTGATCTTCATCTTCTCTTTAATTTTTGGTCGGCCCCTTGTTGGTATTTGGAGATGATTTTGATTTCAATTTGAACAAGAGATCCCATCTATGACACACTTGAACTTGTCTTTGTGGAGACAAGCATTCTTCTCAAGACAACATTCCCTTTGTCCCCTTCTTTTGCAACACACACCTATCATGCTCTTTTTGGACCTTCATTTCATTTGGATCTTCCATGTACCTAAGTTTCCTACAAAGCAAACACATAAAACAAAGATCACAAGAAAACAAGACAAATATTAAAGTAAGAAACACACGCACACTCCTAAATGCTCAACGGGTGGGTTCAATGAAATGAACCTATGGAACCTTAGGTTCATCTTGAACATGCTTATACAAGAAGGCTCCAACTTGATCACAAAGTTCTCTTGCCCTCCTTCTTGTCATAGGGCCCTTAACCTCTTGATGGGATCCTTGATCCTCATCAGACTCGTGATCCTCATCAATATAAGATTAACCAAAATCAGTTTCATAAAGTCACTTCTTTCACAGTTTCACTTGTAAAAACGCAATTCAATTATCGAATTCCTAGTTTCCGCTCTGTGCATCTCCCTAGCCTCCTTACATTTTACCTAAATCTGTATTTCTTTTCCAAACCAATAATTGTGACATTTTGAAAACGGGGAAACAGCAAGTATGAAGACGATAATCATATAGCAATCGTCTGGACCGTTGGCCTGTACACATATAAAGACTTGCAATTTTTTTAATCTTTCTGACTTTCAAGAGGAGATACCTTTTGAGAATTCTAATATCACTTCTAATATCTTTAAGCTATACACATGGCATCCTTGAAAAATAAAAAAGAAACAAATCAATACACATGATATTGTGTAAACGAAATACATACTTTTCAGGTTTAAAAAAAAGAAAGAAAAGATAAAAAGTCTTTGACCCGAACTTGGCAACCCTCAAAAACCGGATGATTCTTCATTAAAATGAAAGCAAGGGGAGCTATGAGCTCTTTGTGCCTAAACCATCTTGAGGAAGGAGATCATTGAGAGTTAAAAAAAGATCCAGCCCACACGAAGTCCTGTATCTCATCTCTAGTGTCATTCAATCTATCCTTAAGAAGGTTGAATATCTTTGTTGAGTCCTGTTTTCATTGTTCTTTTTCATTAAATCTGAAAACTACAAAAAAATTTTATTCCAAAGGCGCGGGCTTGTTTTTACTTTCTGTGTCATTAATGAAAACCCAAGAAAAACACTTTGTATTTCCCATTTCTAGCCATAATTCCGTGTGTATTCTTGTTTGTTGTTCATGTTATAAAGCCAAAAACAGAAAAAAAAAATTATGTTTCTCTTTCATTCCAGCCGTGTGCCTCTCTTAAGTTGCAAAGTTGTTAAATCTGTTCAAAGTTAAAAGCTTACTGTACAACTTGGAGAAATAAGGTTGGTGGACAAATGCTTGAACGTTGGCTGAATGTTTAACATCTTATTTGGAGGACTATTGGACATTAAGACATGATAAAAACCTTGGAACTGAAAGGAATTATACGGTTAAGGGTTAATACAACATGCTTCAACGTTGGCTGAACATTTGACATAACTTGATGGTATAAGGTTAAAGGACTACTGGACAATTAAGACGTGACAAAAATCTTGGAACTAAAAGGAATTATATGGTTAATACAACATGCTTCAACGTTGGCTGAACCTTTGCAATTACATTGGATTGGATTTCAATTGCTTAAATGCTTTTCTTGGACTTTAAGTTCTTATTTTAGAGTTCATTTCAGCTGTACTTATATTTCAGTCCATTTACTTATATTGATACCAAAGTCTTTACTACATTCTTGTTGTATTTGAAGCTCTTAGCTTGCGTTAAATACTTTGTGTATATTTACTTGCTTGTTTGATTATACTTAGTGGCATACCTTGTGTTCAGATGATGAGGATCACGGGTCTGATGAGGATCAAGGATCCCATCAAGAGGTTAAGGACCCTATGACAAGAAGGAGGGCAAGAGAACTTTGTCTTCAAGTTGGAGCCTTCTTGTATAAGCATCTTCAAGATGAACCTAAGGTTCTATGGGTTCATTTCATTGAACCCACCCGTTGAGCATTTAGGAGTGTGCGTGTGTTTCTTACTTTAATATTTGTCTTGTTTTCTTGTGATCTTTGTTTTATGTGTTTGCTTTGTAGGAAATTTAGGTACATGGGAGATCCAAATGAAATGAAGGTCCAAAAAGAGCATGATAGGCGTGTGTTGCAAAAGAAGGGGACAAAGGGAATGTTGACTTGAGAAGAATGCTTGTCTCCACAAAGACAAGTTCAAGTGTGTCCTAGATGGAATCTCTTGTTCAAATTGAAATCAAAATCATCTCCAAATACCAACAACGGGGCCGGCCAAAAATTGAAGAGAAGATGAAGATCAACTTGAAGTTGAACTTGAATTTAAATTCAACCATAATTTGAATTCAAGTTTCAACCAATTGGATACTTAAATTTCAAGAAGATTTCAGCCTATATCTCCAACCCATAACACGCCATCTTGGAGGATAAAAGAAGGATAGATTCCAATTCAAATTGAATCCAAGTTTGAATTCAAATTCAAACCCAATTTGAATTCAAACTTCAACCATCTTTCGAATTCAAGTCCAACCATCTATCATCAACAAAATCAGATTTTCTACACTTCATCATCCAAGGAACACGCTAGCTTGGAGAGCTAAAACACAATTCAAATTGAGTCCAAGTTTGAATTCAAGATCAACCTCAATACAAATTCAAACTTCAACCATCTTTTGAATTCAAGTTCAAGCATATCCTACTCATCAAATCAGCTCCTCCAAGACATTATTTGACTCTCATACACGGCTGAACATGGGGAGAATGGGATCTTGCAAGCATTTCAACTTTAGCTAGAATTATCTTAATTTTGAATTTCTAGCAAATTTCAAATTTAAACATTTGTTAGCTAGCTTTATTTTGAAATAATTTCTAGACATCTTAAGGCTGATAGGACGACAGTTTCAGCCTATAAATAGAGCCTTTTGGGCGCAAGGGAAGGCAACTTTTGATGAATAAAATTTTTTGATATTTCCTTCACTTATTGTGAGACTTTGTTTTCTTGGTTTTGCATTAAAAACCTAAGTTAGGATCCTTCAAAGTTGAGCATTTTGAAAGTATTGCCATTGCTTAAAGGTGCCGTCCAGGAGGGCCATATTGGTTTGCCTGATTAACGACCATCTTGAAGTGTTGGTCTTGCTCATTTGATCCACATGTTTTTATCACTAAGGAAGCAAGGGGAAGTCTTCTTCCTTGTGCCTAACCCTTTGTGAAGTACGTTTGGAAGGTGGAATTGTTGGAACCCACGTCTTGCACGCATCATCAGATTTGCTTAGCCAGTTTTCGTCAAGCAAAAGCTATACTTTGTCCATCTTGAACAAAGCTAGCTAAGCTACCTTTGCCAAGTTCATGTCCTACCAAAAAAGGCCAAAACAACTTTTATATACATACGGCCTTGTACCAATTCTAAGCAAAAAGAAACTTCAGTTTGAAAAGCCAAACTCACACCAAATTTCAAAAGAAAAAGGCAAAGCCGTACAAAGAGAAAACTTGCAAACAATACCGTACAAAGTGCAATGAAAGCAACGTTTCTTATTTACAAAGAACAAAAGGCAAACAGATCCTAAAAGAACCCTGAACACTTGTTTGCTTCTACTTTCATTCATTCATGCATTTGAATTACATAAGGCTTAAGTTAAGTTAAGGATGTCCAGAGCAACCCCTTAGCTTTTCTTGACTCAGTCTTTGACATCATTTTTGGTTTATACCTTCTTTGATTCCTAGAATAGTCCAAGATTGATGTTTAAAATATTTGGACTTATGGCTAATTGGAGTAAATGAGTTGGAAGCTAAAATTTGAAGTTTGTTGTGCAAGATTTCAGATTTTGAGTGTTGTTCACTTGGTTGTCATATTGGTTGTTCCTAGCTTCAGATTGTAAAGGAAACACAAGGAATTGAGTGACCACAAAAAGAGAAATGGAGAACAAACACTGTCTTCGTTTAACTAACGTAACAGACCTCTTTTGTCTTTGTGTTTGTTTTTCTTTTTCTTTGTTTGCTTGTTTCATTTCAAATCACAACAAAAGAACACCACAAATACCATCTAGCCGACCCTTAGAGGAGGAAAGAATGGAACCAAGCATGGCACAAATTGTGCATATGTTAAAGAAGATAATGAATGATAATAAAATGTTAAGAAGGATGTTGAAGATCTTAAAAGGCAATCAACTGATCAACCCACCAAAGCAATAAAATGAAGAGTCATATCGATATTATAATGGGAGCAGGCTCTTTTCGCTCCCTATTGTTCTTATCCATACACCTTTTAAAATTAATTTTTACTAAAACACCTTTGAATTTTATTTAGAGAAATATTTCGCCCCTCGTTCAACCCCCATTGTTTCTCTAGGTCAAATACACATAAATCAATAACTCGCGACGACAAGGCCACGAACTATGACGGCCTCTAAGAGGCTGGGGAAGAAAAGAAGGAACGATGGCTTGACGGAGACGAAGTAGAGAGGGGGAGGGTGCGGTACGTGCTGCGGCTGGGGCGGGGCTGACAAAAAAGAGGGCGGGTGTGATGGGAGGAGAAGATAACACTGTCAAAAGGAGGAGGAGGAGGAGGTGGCGGGGAGGGGCAAGGTAGAGCAGCGCATAGGAGTTAAAGAAAGGGGATTGTCGATTTTTAAAAGATATCTTGTAATGCAGCTATGAGCTCAGAGGTATTAATTTTAGCCAAATAAATCCAAATTTTATGAGTAGAGTGGATAAGAATAATAGGGAATGAAAATAGCCATTTTCTATTGATAAAAAAAAATTAATATGTGTTTCTAAAACTTAAGTTTATAAAATAAATTCAAGATGAACGAAGAGCCAAAAGAAACCAAAATATTTCAAAAATGAAGCCACTGGAAAATATTGCCGGTGCCGTAGTGGTATAAACGATCCGAACAGATCACAAAATTAGTTCATCAAGCCAAATAATTATAAAATTTTTATATTCAAATAAAATCATTATGTGCCTTTCTGTCTCAATTTTGAACTTGGGTCTTTAAACTCAAGCATTATGTGAACATATTTGAAGCAAAATTTTGAACTTGAGGGTCTTTAAACTCAAGCATTATATGAACGTATTTGAATCAAAATTATTGTTTTTATTCCAAAAGTGGTTCGACAAGTGAAAACGTGCTTTTTTCAGTTGATATTATTAAATTAATATTAATAGTTCACATGAAAAACTTATGACTCTTTCAATAATTGACACGTATTGTTTGTTTAATTTTAGATATTAATCTAATATCAAAACATACATAATTTTTATATATATTCTAAGTTCAAAAATGATTACATTCGGAATGAGACGAATATTGATTTGTATATAATTGGTTTTTTTTAAATTTAAAGATAGTCGAATTCAATCTCTAACTTTATTCAAGTGAAATAGGCGAAGCAAAACCTAAAGACGACCTTGATCACTTCAAAACCGTTTGACATCAATAGCTCAAATTAGGTTCATATTTTCCCCAAAAAAAAAGAAAAAAAAAGAAACTAAAATAATTTTACAAACACAGCCCTGGGCCCGGGTTCTTTTTTTTAAATGATGAAAGTAGCTGTTGTACAACGTCTAAGTATTTTTTGACACGTTTAAATTCCAAAAAGATCTTAACCTTGTCTGTATATTCTGTTCAATTTAAAATTTCAATACGTCATCTCCATCCTCTATAAAAGGAGAAGTCTCCCACATTCTGTGAATTCATCACTTTTCGCGAAGTAAAATCCTACAGAGGTTTGTAGGACTTCCTGCAGAACTCTTTTCCCTTTCTTTTTTCTCTCAGTAATTTCATCGAATGTCCGGTAGGTTTCCATGCACCACTTCATCTATTCTGCATCGCACACCGTTCCTCGCCGATTCCTCGAATTACTTTGTTGCCAAACGACGACGATTGCTTCTTTTCACATTCAAGAACTCGAGTTGTTCAAGCCGCCACTTTCTTGGCGTTGCCAAGAACAAGAGTCCTTCCTACTGCAGGCCTTTGTTGTCACGCCTCTGTCATGCCCGTTGATGTCTCTGCTTCATCATCTTCTCCCCCTCCTCATTGCCAGGCCCTTTGGAGTTGTTTGCTCACTGTAATTTGTTTCTTGCAGATCATTGTAGTAATTACCGTCATTATACTTTCTTAATGTCTCTTGGACTTGTTTGCTCATGGTGAATTTGTTTCTTGCAGATCATTGTAGTAATTACCGTCATTATACTTTCTTAATGTCTCTTCGAGTTGTTTGTTCATTGTGAATTTGTTTCTTGCAGATCATTGTAATAATTACCGTCATTCTACTTTCTTAATGTGTTTCTGCAAGAATGCAGTGGGTTTTAGTTCCTTCGAGTTGTTTGTCGCGCCTCTGTCGTGCCCGTTGATGTTTCTGCTTCATCATCTTCTCCTCCTCCTCCTTGCCAGGTCTCTTGGAGTTGTTTGTTCATTGTGAATTTGTTTCTTGCAGATCATTGTAGTAATTACTGTCATTATACTTTCTTAATGTCTCTTCGATTTGTTTGCTCATTGTGAATTTGTTTCTTGCAGATCATTGTATTAATTACCGTCATTACACTTTCTTAATGTGCTTCTGCAAGAATGCAATGGGTTTTAGTTTCTTCGAGTTGTTTGTCGCGCCTCTGTCATGCCCGTTTATGTCTCTGCTTCATCATCTTCTCCTCCTCCTCCTTGCCAGGTCTCTTGGAGTTGTTTGCTCATTGTGAATTTGTTTCTTACAGATCATTGTGGTAATTACCGTCATTATACTTTCTTAAATGTCTCTTCGAGTTGTTTGCTCATTGTGAATTTGTTTCTTGCAGATCATTGTAGTAATTACCGTCATTATACTTCTTAATGTGCTTCTGCAAGAATGCAGTGGGTTTTAGTTTCTTCGAGTTGTTTGTCGCGCCTCTGTCATGCCCGTTGATGTCTCTGCTTCATCATCTTCTCCTCCTCCTCCTTGCCAGGTTTCTTGGACTTGTTTGCTCATTGTGAATTTGTTTCTTGCAGATCATTGTAGTAATTACCGTCATTATACTTAATGTCTCTTCGAGTTGTTTGCTCATTGTGAATTTGTTTCTTGCAGATCATTGTAGTAATTACCGTCATTATACTTTCTTAATGTGCTTCTGCAAGAATGCAGTGGGTTTTAGTTTTATTTAAGTATGTAGGCGCATAGTCGGAGAGGAGGTTCAATACGATTTGGAATGTTGATTCAATTAAGAAGAATCTTGAACATGGTTTGGGAAGATGTTTACTGCGGATGAAGCGGAAGAATGATATACGTATTTGTCGGGTTTCTCCGTGTGCTGATAAATCTGAGGATTTTATGATTGGCAAGATGTAGATGTACTATCTTATTACTTATCATGTAAAAGAAATGGATAGAGGGAAGTTTCTGTTGTCCTCGAGGCTTCTACGGATTATATTTAATCTCATCATCAGTTTTATTCTGTCTGACAAATGTTCTCCCCCAAAAGATATCATTCCTTAAACAAGTGTCAGTCCAGAAACAGAATTAGATGATATGTAGCACCAAATTCATCTCACTACCATCCTACTCCTTGCATTTTATTAGTTGCTGGGTTATTCTAACTTCGAATATCAATAAATCAAAAGTTATCAACCTATAAAACGAGGTGGTGAACAGATGGTGATGAATTCTTGGTGTATGCATCACTACTCTAGGCAGAAATAGTGTTTTGCAATTAATATTTGATTTTTTAATGCATACATCTTTGACTTTGTCGGCTTTGCAGATCAAAAGATTTTGTTGCCTCAGGACGTGAAGCCACGCGTTCTTCAGTTTTTCTTTCTTTTTCTTTTTTCTGCCTTTAAGGGAACATTCCGCCATAATATCAACTTTTATTAATTTCAGGATAGCTTGTTGTGGAAGTGGGAAGTGCTTCATGCTTTCTCTATGCCAGCAAAACTGCAGTTTTATCTGTTACTGATGAGGATATTCAAGGTGTGACCTCTGCATATAGCACTTACTGGTAGTTGATTGTGTTTGCCACATAATCTTACTGTCTCTTTTTAGTGAAATAGATATAAGGTCCTAATGCAAGTTCCATTTATCTTGGTGAACAGGTTATAATTCTAAAATTAAGCTTGAAGGAGTTTTAGGACTCCCAGAATATGTAATATGTCAAACTGCCGATAATGCATCAATCCTGAACTAGTTACTACTTGTGCACTAGTATTCACTCATTTGTGTGGATCCAACATCGTGTTCCCTTGTCTTTTCCTTTTTGTATGTTCATTTATCCTGGTTTTTTTTCTTTTATATCCTCGGAGTATGAAAAGGTTTCCTTACATTGAGGACTACAAAGCTTTTGACGTGCCTTCAGATTTAGATACAAAACATCTTATTAAATGTCAACTGGCTATTGGAATTTTCAATGGTAAGAAATCTTCTCCTTAAAAAAATCATTTGCAATTCCGGGTCATATTTTCCTCTTGGGGTATGCCTAGGAGGACTGCTCTTACTCTCACATTCAATCATTTTTTAAAATATTTATTAAGATACGTACGCCATCTTTTTTATATATATTTATTTTCTTGCAATTCTATTGTTTGTATTTGATAAAAACTTAGCTGCTGTCACATTCATTTAAGCTGTTGTACTGTTTGATATATTTCATTTCTTCTTGCCCCTATTTAGCTGATGGAAAGTGCACTAGCGCTACTGGATTACAGCTGCCTGGTGTCCTTGATGAAATATTTATGATTTAGACATTTTAACATGATTCAGACCATTCATTGACATTGATCTGATGTATCATTAGAATTTCAACCGACGGCTCCCGGGTCTTGATAGTTGATCTTGATACTGGCATGCTAAAAACTAAAGGATGGGATAAATTGGCATATGAAAACCTGAATGTTTCTTTTTCTTATGTAAGTATCTATGAGTTGCATGTTAGAGATTTCAGGTTAGTATTAGCCGCTCTTTGAAACTATTTTCATCAGGAGTTTTTGGGAGCATATTTATTATGTGGGGATAAAAGTTCTTCGATTCCTCTCTCTCTCTCTCTCAACTTCAATCTTGGATATTTATCTTCTTTCTGCAGTGCCAGTGACAACTCAGCGCATCTAGATCTACGTGAAGGTTACTTATTACATTGAAGGTACTTATAATTCTTTCATCATTATCTTGTGAAATTCATGACCAATTTTCATGTATGACCATGTGCTTTATGTCCTATTTTGGCTTGGTTATCTTTGTTTTGTCGACACCTGATTACGAAACTACTTGAATGTGGTGATTAAAAGAGTTTCTTTTGAATGAAAATTTGAAGGGATGACTAGATGACTTTGATAAGGGAACAATATTCACCTTCTCTTTAGAGAATATTAACAGTATTGAAGTGACCAGCTGACTTGTTTTTGTAGCTGAAGTATTAGATGTTAAGTCTAACGTGTTTGTGCTCTTTTTTTGCAAATTATTTAAATTTTTATGAGCTTTAGTGTTTATAGACTGTTCTGTCTTGATAAGCTTTGTGTCATTACTGATTTAGAAAAACTTTCTCAATACTTACATTGTTGTCAAGTTTGGTAAGAATGATCCATTGAAAAGATAGAAAGCAAATGAATATGCACAAGAAAATGAATAGATTATATATTTTCTGAGAAATTTGTCAAAGTATATGCAATGCGTTTGATCCTGATGATTAAATTATAATATCCAGGTAAGGTTTTTCAGTTGTGAGGCATAAGGCCTGTATTATTTTAAAGGCCGCCTTAGTAAGCCACTTCGGTTTATTATATCCTAGGTTTTCTTTGATGCAAGTGTTTTTTTTTCATTAGTCATTTGTCAGGGGACTAATAATGGCTTTTGTGTAAATACTTCATGGCTTTACTAGTCTTTATTACTATGTGACGCAGAACCATGTCTTTTGCTCCTGGAACCTTTTTTTCTTAGGAATTGTGCTTCATTTACATTCCTAAACATTTTTCTCTTGTAGCCTTTATTATTTTAAAGGCCACTCTGGTAAGCCACTTCGGTTTATTATATCCTAGGTTTTGTTTGATGCAAGTGTTTTTTTCCATTAGTCATTTGCCAGGGGACTAATTAATGGAAGTGTTTTTTTCCATTAGTCATTTCTCTCTTCGCCTTTATCTGTTACTGATGAGGATATTCAAGGTGTGACCTTTTCATATAGTATTAACTGGTAGTTGATTGTGTTTGCCACAGAATCTTACTGCCTCTTTTTAGTGAAATAGATATAAGGTCCTAATGCACGTTCCATTTCTCTTGGTGACCAGGTTATAATTCTAAACTTAAGCTTGAAGGAGGAGTTTTAGGACTTCCAGAATATGTTATATGCCAAACTGCTGATGATGCATCAATCATGAACCAGTTACTACTTGTGCACTAGTATTCGCTCATTTGTGTGGATCCAACGTCAGGTTCACTTGTCTTTTCCTTTTTGTATGTTCATTTATCCTGGTTTATTTTCTTTTATATCCTCAGATTAGATACAAAACATTTTAAATTTCAACTGGCTATTGGAATTTTCAGTCGTAAGAAATCTTCTCCTTAAACAAATCGTCTACAATTCCAGGTTATATTTTCCTCTTGGGGTATTGTTATAACCCAAAATTTTAAACAAATTGTTACACGGTAATTTAAAAATTAGGTAACCATTGGGAGTAACGACCATTTCGAAGTTAAATTAACTGTAGCGTGTCGATCATGTGTAAGTAATGGTATAATTATATGAAGTTCTTATATATGTATAGGGTAATAAAAAAGAAACGAAGGAAAAATAAATAAATAATAACAATATATAATAAACAATGACGGCACCGAAATAAAAGGAAAAGAAATAATATAAATAAATAAAATATATTAAAACTTAAAAGGGGTTGCTGAGGGATGAAAGAGTTTTAAAAAAAATGATGATAAATAAATAAACTTTATAAAAAAAAAGAAGGGGTCAGTTGGATAAGGAATTAAAAAAAAGGAGATAAGTTTAAAAAAAATAATGAAGAGATAAGGGGGGAGTAACCGACTCCCCCTAATGGTAGCAATAAGTGTCGGTTAAATGAGAGGGAGGGGAGCTGCGATTAGCGCAAAAAAAAAGAAAAAAAACGCAAGGAGCAGGGAAGTCGACGGCAGCAGGGAGGAAGAAAGAGAAGAAAGGGACAGAGAAAAGAGAAAGAGAGAAGGGGAGAGAGAGATCCAAGCGTTTTCAACCTGTCCACGGTGACATATAATCGCGTAATTGTCTGCGTCCAGGTAGGTTCCTTATTCCCCCTCCAATTGGTACAAATTCAAGCATGCTTTGGTGATATATTACGTGTTTATTGTTTCTGATTGTTGAAATCTACACTATGTTGCTTAATCTATGAAAAGCATGCGTTTTGATTACTGTGGAATGCGTTTGATGATCTGTGGAATGCCTGAAGTGTACTGCGTGCTTTGGTTTTGATTTTAGGGAAAAATTTGATAATCAAAATAGTATAGTTTTTGCGCATGCGTTTTTGAGTCTGTGGAATGCTGCGCAGAAGTTATGCGATGCGTGCTCTGCATCTATGTGATTTGATGTTAGGATGAATTTGATATCAAAAGAATTTCTAGGATTTATTTTATTAATGTTATTTAATTGATTAAAAATAGTATTAAATATAGAAAAAATATAAGTAAATACCAGAAAATTATAAATAAATTTCAGAAATTATAAAATACTGAAATTAAATTATTTTCATCAAATTTCTGTGTAGCGGGCCGATTGTGCGCAGGTCTGACTCATTTACTTACTCATTTACTTAATATATATAAAATAAAATAAAATAATTTACTGAGCCGACCGCGGGCCGGGCCGAATGGCCAACGGACCGGGCCCTAGTTGGCTGGCCTAATTAAACGGGAAAAAAATAATTATAATATAATTCTGAATTTCTAGAAATTCTATAAAGGTTATTTAATTAATTTTAAATAGTAATAATTATAGGGCAAATATAAATAAAATCGGAAAATTATATATAAATTCCAGAAAATATAAAATGCTGAGATTAAATTATTTTTACTAAAGTTCATTAATTGTGATAATTCATTTAATTTGGATAATTAGGTAATAAATAGAAATAAATTAGGAAAAATGAGAAGAATATAGAAAATGCACAATAAATGTATACAAGCCATGAAAAAAATAGGTTTAACGTCAAACAACATTAAATCATTACTCGGATAATAAATGAACCTAGATTTGAGTGCCGGAGGATGGTGAGGATGGGCCAGGGGCCTCAGACGATCTTTAAATGAACCTAGATTTGAGTGCCGGAGAATGGTGAGGATGAGGCAGGGGCCTCAGACGATTGTGTTGTTTGCATTCATGGCACGTGCATTGCATGATGGCGGTTCGTGACGTACGGGTCACGGGCGCTCAGGATGGTGTACGGTGGCGGGGCCACGACACTCAGGATGGTGTGCGGTAGCGCGGCCACGCACACTCAGTATGGTGATTGTGGGGTGTACGACCTGCAGCCACTCGGTAGGACCCGGGTTCATGCATTGCATGGTGGAGATATCGACATTTTGTGTGACATGACTTTGCTGCGTGTGACATGCATAGTAAGGACATGCATCACGATGTTGCGCATTCTTTATCTGGAGTGAATTACTTTCCGCATTCTTTCATATGCTTATGTGATATCATGTTTTATGTGCTATGTGTTATATCATTTTAGTATGCTCGTCTTATACTAGTTGGAGGCAGGTGTCTACTGGGTGATTTTCCGTCACTCGCCCCTACTTCCCCCCCACCAGGTGAGAACGAAGAAGCGTACGATTATATCTTTGCTGAGGACGGGGCTGACGCATTAGTATGGGCAGACTGATGGTCGCACCTAGGATACGAAGAGACCTTGCGGCTGTCTGTGGTTATTTTATTGAGATTATATCAGACACTACCTTGCATTAAATGATAGATAGTAGATGTTAGTACTCTTTCTAGAAGTCGGTACATTATTGTATTGAGGATTTTCTTTTATCAGAGAACTTTACGTTATTGTATTTCGTTTCCGCGCGAAAAATTTCTACGTCTTTTCGGACATGTTGGAGATTGATTCGACGTTTTGTATTCTCCTTAGTGAGATACGGCGGGCGCACTGTTTCCGATGCTAGGGTTCGGGAGCGGGGCGCTACAGGTATGCCTGGGAGGGCTGCTCTTACTTTCACACTCAATCATCTTTTAAAATATTTATTAATATACGTACGCCATCTTTTTTTTATACATATTTATTTTCTTGCAATTCTATTGTTTGTATTTGATAAAAACTTAGCTGTTGTCACATTCATTTAAACTGTTGTACTGTTTGGTATATTTCATTTCTTCTTTCTCCCATTTAGTTGATGGAAAGTGCAATAGTGCTACTGGATTGCAGTTGCCTGGTGTCCTTGATGAAATATTTATTGTCTTGCAATGGATCCCTTGGTACCATTTTTTCACCTGAAGCTGTGTCGCTTTATCTTTGGGCCCCCACTGCTGAAGTACAGAAGATTTACCTCCAATTATATAATTTTACTATGTCACTTTATGCCTAAATCTGCTGACGTAATTCTCTTTGTCGTGTGTTGTGTTTTACATCTAAAAAGCAGACAGTGCGTGCTTTTATATATAAGGGTGATCCACATGAAATTTTCTTGCTCAAAGAACTAAATGGTGTTTGGAGCACCTGTGGACCAAGAGACTGGGAAGGCTGCTATGATGTTTCTGATGTACAAAAGATTTACCTCCAATTATATAATTTTACTTTGTCACTATATGCCTAAATCTGCTTACATAATTCTCCTTGTCGTGATGTCGTGTTCTACATCTAAAACGCAGACAGTGCATGCTTTCATATATAAGGGTGGTCCACATGAAATTCTCTTGCTCAAAAAACTAAATGGTGTTTGGAGCACCTGTGGACCAAGAGACTGGGAGGCTGCTATTATGTTTATGAAGTCCTGGTATATCACCCTGGAACCTTGAATATAGAAACATGCATTGCCAATGACCCATATTCACAAGGGTATTTTTCTTCTCTAATTAGCTAGAAGTATTCCAAAGTACAAAGATGACATTTTAACATGATTTAGACCATTCATTGACACTGATCTGATGTATCATTAGAATTTCAACCGACGGCTCCCTGGTCTTGATAGTTGATCTTGTTCCGGCATGCTAAAAACTGAAGGATGGGATAAATTGGTAGATGAAAACCTGAAATTGTTTCTTTTTCTGATGTAAGTATATGTGAGTTGCATGTTAGAGATTTCAGGTTAGTATTAGCCGCTCTTTGAAAGTATTTTCATCAGGAGTTTTTTTGAGCATATTTATTATGTAGGGATAAAAGTTCTTCGATTCCTCTCTCTCTCTCTCTCTCTCAACTTCAGTTTTGGATATTTATCTTCTTTCTGCAGTGCCAGTGACAACTCAGCGCATCTAGATCTACGTGAAGGTTACTTCCCATTTACGTTGAAGGTACTTATAACTCTTTCATCATTATCTTGTGAAATTCAAGACCAATTTTCATGTATGAGCATGTACTTTTATGTCCTATTTTGGCTTGGTTATCTTTGTTTTGTCGACACTTGATTACGAAGCTACTTGAATGTGGTGATTAAAAAAGTTTCTTTTGAAAGAAAATCTGAAGGGATGACTAAATGACTTTGATCAGGGAACAATATTCACCTTCTGTCTAGAGAATATTAACAGTATTGAAGTGACCATCTGACTTGTTTTTGCATATGAAGTATTAGATAGGGTGTTAGCATCTTGTCCCTACAAACAAAAATATCTCTTTCGTAAATCACAACATCTTGAGGTGGTCTTCATAAACATCATGATGAAAAATATGTTAAGTTTAACGTGTTTGTGCTCTTTTTTGCAAATTATTTAATTTTTTATGAGCTTTAGTGTTTATAGACTGTTCTGGCTTGATAAGCTTTGTGTCATTACTGATCTAGTAAAACTGTCTCAATACTTACATTGGTGTGAAGTTTGGTAAGAATGATCAATTGAAAAGAGAGAAAGCAAATGGCTATGCACAAGAAAATGGATAAATTATATATTTTTTTGTGAAATATTGTCAAAGTGTATGCAACGCTTTTGATCCTGATGATTAAATTATGATATACAGGCAAGATTTTTCAGCTGTGAGGCATAAGGCCTTTATTATTTTAAAGGCCGTCCTAGTAAGCCACTTCGGTTTATTATATCCTAGGTTTTCTTTGATGCAAGTGTTTATTTTTCATTAGTCATTTGCCAGGGGACTAATAATGGCTTTTGAGTAAATACTTCAGGGCTTCACTAGTCTTTATTACTATGTGATGTAGATCCATGTCTTTTTCTCCTGAACCCTTCATGTTCCAGGAATTGTGCTTCATTTACATTCCTAAACATTTTTCTGTCATGGCATTTATTATTTTAAAGGCCACCCTAGTAAGCCACTTCGGTTTATTATATCCTAGGTTTTGTTTGATGCAATTGTTTTTTTTCATTCATTGACATTTTAACATGATTCAGACCATTCGTTGACATTGATGTGATGTACCATTAGAATTTCAACCGACGGCTCTCGGGTCTCGATAGTTGATCTTGATTCTGGCATGCTAAAAACTGAAGGATGGGATAAATTGGCAGATGAAAACCTGAAATTGTTTCTTTTTCTAATGTAAGTATCTATGAGTTGCATGTTAGAGATTTCAGGTTAGTATTAGCCGCTCTTTGAAAGTATTTTCATCAGGAGTTTTTGGGAGCATATTTATTATGTGGGGATAAAAGTTCTTCGATTCGATTCCCCCCTCTCTCTCAACTTTAGCTTTGGATATTTATCTTCTTTTTGCAGCGCCAGTGACAATTCAGCGCATCTAGATCTACGTGAAGGTTACTTAGCATTTACATTGAAGGTACTTATAACTCTTTCATCATTATCTTGTGAAATTCAAGACCAGTTTTCATGTATGAGCATGTACTTTTATGTCCTATTTTGGCTTGCTTATCCTTATTTTGTCGATGCATGATTACGAAGCTACTTGAATGTGGCGATTAAAAGAGTTTCTTTTGAAAGAAAATCTGAAGGGATGACTAAATGACTTTGATCAGAGAACAATATTCACCTTCTGTCTATAGAATACTAACAGTATTGAAATGACCAACTGACTTGTTTTTGCATCTGAAGTATTAGATAGGTTGTTGGCAGCTTGTCCCTGCAAACAAAAATATCTCTTTCATAAATTACATCGTGATGTGGTCTTCATAAACATGTTGTTGATGAAAAATATGTTAAGTCTAACGTGTTTGTGCTCTGTTTGCAAATTATTTAAATTTTTATGAGCTTTAGTGTTTATAGACTGTTCTGGCTTGATAAGCTTTGTGTCATTACTGATCTAGAAAAACTTTCTTAATATCAACATTGATGTGAAGTTTGGTAAGAATGATCCAATGAAAAGATAGAAAGCAAATGGCTATGCACAAGAAAATGAATAAATTATATATTTTTTTGAGAAATATTGTCAAAGTATATGCAATGCTTTTTTATCCCGATGATTAAATTATAATATCCAGGTAAGGTTTTTCAGTTGTGAGGCATAAGGCCTTTATTATTTTAAAGGCCACCGTAGTAAGCCACTTCGGTTTATTATATCCTAGGTTTTCTTTGATGCAAGTGTTTATTTTTCATTAGTCATTTGCCAGGGGACTAATAATGGCTTTTGAGTAAATACTTCAGGGCTTCACTAGTCTTTAATTACTATGTGATGCAGAACCATGTCTTTTGCTCCTGGACCCTTCATGTTCTAGGAATTGTGCTTCATTTACATTCCTAAACATTTTTCTCTCATGACATTTATTATTTTAAAGGCCACCTTAGTAAGCTACTTCGATTTATTATATCCTAGGTTTTGTTTGATGCAAGTTTTTTTTCCATTCATTGACATTTTAACATGATTCAGACCATTCGTTGACATTTATATGATGTATCATTAGAATTTCAACCGACGGCTCCCGAGTCTTGATAGTTGATCTTGATTCTGGCATGCTAAAAACTGAAGGATGGTATAAATTGGCATATGAAAACTGAAATTGTTTCTTTTTCTGGTGTAAGTATCTATGAGTTGCATGTTAGAGATTTCAGGTTAATATTAACCGCTCTTTGAAAGTATTTTCATCAGGAGTTTTTGGGAGCATATTTATTATGTGGGGATAAAAGTTCTTCGATTCCCCCCCTCTCAACTTCAGCCTTGGATATTTATCTTCTTTTTGCAGCGCCAGTGACAATTCATCGCATCTAGATCTACGTGAAGGTTACTTAGCATTTACATTGAAGGTACTTATAACTCTTTCATCATTATCTTGTGAAATTCAAGACCAATTTTCATGTATGAGCATGTACATCTATTTCCTATTTTGGCTTGGTTATCCTTATTTTGTCGAGGCCTGATTACGAAGCTACTTGAATGTGGCGATTAAAAGAGTTTCTTTTGTGAGAAAATCTGAAGGGGTGACTAAATAACTTTGATTAATGAACAATATTCATCTTCTGTCTAGAGAATATTAACAGTATTGAAGTGACCAACTGACTTATTTTTGCATCTGAAGTATTAAATAGGGTGTTAGCAGCTTGTCCCTGCAAACAAAATATCTTTCATAAATTACATTGTAATGTGGTCTTCATAAACATGTTGTTGATGAAAAATATGTTAAGTCTAACGTGTTTGTGCACTTTTTGCAAATTATTTAAATTTTTATGAGCTTTAGTGTTTATAGACTGTTCTGCCTTGATAAGCTTTGTGTCATTAGTGATCTAGAAAAACTGTCTCAATATCTACATTGCTGTGAAGTTTGGTAAGAATGATCAATTGAAAAGAAATGACTATGCACAAGAAAATGAATAAATTATATATTTTTGTGAGAAATTTTGTCAAAGTATATGCAATGCTTTTGATCCTGATGATTAAATTATAATATCCATGTAAGGTTTTTCAGTTGTGAGGCATAAGACCTTTATTATTTTAAAGGCTACCCTAGTAAGCCACTTCGGTTCTAGGTTTTCTTTGATGCAAGTGTTTAGTTTTCATTAGTCATTTGCTAGGGGACTAATAACGGGTTTTGAGTAAATACTTCAGGGCTTCACTAGTCTTTATTACTATGTGATGCAGAACCATGTTTTTTGCTCCTGGACCTTTCATGTTTCAGGAATTGTGCTTTATTTACATTCCTAAACATTTTTCTCTCGTGGCCTTTATTATTTTAAAGGCCACCCTAGTAATCCACTTCGGTTTATTATATCTAGGTTTTGTTTGATGCAAGTGTTTTTTTATTATTCATTTGCCAGGGGACTAATTAATGGAAGTTTTTTTTCCATTAGTCATTTCTCTCTTTGCCTTTATCTATTACCGATGAGGATATTCGAAGTGTGACCTCTTCATGTAGTACTAACGGGTAGTTGATTGTGTTTGCCACATAATCTTGCTGCCTTTTTTTAGTGAATTAGATATAAGGTCCTAATGCAAGTTCCATTTCTCTTGGTTACCAGGTTATAATTCTAAACTTAAGTTTGAAGGAGGAGTTTTAGGACTTCCAGAATATGTCATATGTCAAACTGGTGATGATGCATCAATCATGAACCAGTTACTACTTGCGCACTAGTATTCGCTCATTTGTGTGAATCCAACGTCGGGTTCACTTATCTTTTCCTTTTTGTATATTCGTTTATCCTGGTTGTTTTCTTTTATATCCTCAGATTATGAAAAGGTTTCCTTACATTGAGAGCTACAAAGCTTTTGACGTGCCTTCAAATTTAGATACAAAACATCTTCTTAAATGTCAACTTGCTATTGGAATTTTCAGTCATAAGAAATCTTCTCCTTAAACAAATCATCTACAATTCCGGGTTATATTTTCCTCTTGGGGTATGCCTGGGAGGGCTTCTCTTACTCTCACAGTCAAGTATTTTTTTTAAATATTTATTAAGATACGTAC
>AP025068.1:20787059-20822827 GCA_036186865.1 Eustoma russellianum
ACGTACGCCATCTTTTTTTATACATATTCATTTTCTTGCAATTCTATTGTTTGTATTTGATAAAAACTTAGCTGCTGTCACATTCATTTAACCTGCTGTACTGTTTGGTATATTTCATTTCTTCTTTCCCCTATTTAGCTGATGGAAAGTGCATTAAAGCTATTGGATTCCAGCTTCATGGTGTTCGGAGCACCTGTGAACCAAGAGACTGAGAAGGCTGCTATTATTTTTTTGAAGTACAAAAGATTTACCTCCAATTATATAATTTTACTCTGTCACTTTATGCATAAATCTGCTTACGTAATTCTCTTTGTCACGATGTCATGTTCTACATCTAAAACGCAGACAGTGCGTGCTTTCATATATAAAGGTGGTCCACATGAAATTCTCTTGCTCAAAGAACTACATGGTGTTTGGAGCACCTGTGGACCAAGAGACTGGAAATGTTGCTGTTATGTTTATGAAGTAATGGCATATCACCCTGGAACCTTGAAGATAGAAAATGCATTGCCAATAATCCATATTCACTGGGATATTTTTCTTCTCTAATTAGCTAGAAGTATTCCAAAGTACAAATATGACATTTTAACGTGATTGAAACCATTTGTTGACATTGATCTGGTTTATCATTAGAATTTCAACTGACGGCTCCTGGGTCTTGATAGTTGATCTTGATTCTGGCATGCTAAAAACTGAAGGATGAAATAAATGGGCAGATAAAAGTCTGAATTGTTTTTTTTCTGATGTAAGTATCTATGAGTTGCATGTTAGAGATTTCAAGTTAGTATTAGCCGCTCTTTGAAAGTATTTTAATTAGGAGTTTTTGGGAGCATATTTATTATGTGGGGATAAAAGTTCTTCGGTTTCCCTCTTTCTCTCTCTCAACTTCAGTCTTGGATATTTATCTTCTTTCTGCAGCGCCAGTGACAACTCAGCGCATCCAGATCTACGTGAAGGTTACTTAGCATTTACCTTGAAGGTACTTAACTCTTTCATCACTATCTTGTGAAATTCAAGACCAATTTTCATATATGAGCATGTACTTTTATGTCCTATTTTTGCTTGGTTATCCTTGTTTTGTCGATATCTGATTACGAAGCTATTTGAATGTGGCGATTAAAAGAGTTTCTTTTGAAAGGAAATTTGAAAGGATGACTAAATAACTTTGATCAAGGAACAGTATTCACCTTCTGTTTAGAGAATATTAACAGTATTGAAGTGACCAACTGGCTTGTTTTTGCAGCTGAAGTATTAGATAAGGTGTTAGCAGCTCATCCCTGCAAACAACAATATCTCTTTCATAAATTAGATCTTGACGTGGTCTTCATAAACATATCGTTGATGAAAATTATGTTATGTCTAATGTGTTTGTGCTCTTTTTGTGCAAATTATTTAAATGTTATGAGCTTTAGTGGTTTAGACTGCTCTGCCTTGATAAGATTTGTCTCATTACTGATTTAGAAAAACTAGCTCAATACTTACATTGTGGGTGAAGTTTGGTAAGAATGACCAATTGAAAAGAGAGAAAACAAATGGCTATGCACATGAAAATGAATAGATTAAATATTTTTGAGAAATTTTGTCAAAGTATATGCATTGCTTTTGATCCTGATGATTAAATTATAATATCCAGGTAAGGTTTTTCAGTTGTGAGGCATAAGGCCTTTATTATCTTAAAGGCCACCCTAGTAAGCCACTTCGGTTTATTATATCCTAGGTTTTGTTTGCGGCAAGTGTTTTTTATTAGTCATTTGCCAGGGGACTAAATGGATTTTGAGTAAATACTTCAGGGTTTCACTAGTCTTTATCACTATGTGACGCAGAACCATTTCTTTTGCTCCTCGACCCTTCATGTTCCAGGAATTATCCTTCATTTATATTCCTAAACATTTTTCTCTCTTGGTGTAGGACTTTTGTTCCTTGCAACCCTGTAGCCTTGCTAAATAATTATTACCGCTTGTTGGCTTGAACCTGAAGCAATTGTCGGGATCGATGATGAAAAGCACAAATGGGAAAAAGAAGGTAAGGAGAGAACATTTTTTTACATCTCGTGCTGTCAATGCATGAGAATTAGGTGTCCTGTTCAAGCGGTTTTTTATTTTATTACTCTTAGTTGCTCCATTTTCATTATATACCTCCACAACGTGGCATTCCAGGTTGTCCTTATGCGGGTCCTTTTCCTTGATGTTTATCAGACACTTATTTTTTTTTGTTTTGGTTGATTTGTTTGGAATAAAATAAGAATGTGGAAGTTGGAGAAACACTACTAGGCTCTTGAAACAACTCAACTAGCTCGGAGGTTTTATGCATTCCTTACATGTTTAGAAAGTTCTTTCTATATGATGGTGCGGTCAAAATGGCATTTAATAAGAATGAGGCACAACCTAATAAGATACATAATGGCAATGTATCTTTCTCATTTCTTCTTCAAATAACAGGATACCCCGCTATTCAGAGCTGTGCCAACATAATATTTCCTTATGATGGAATTGCATTTGATAAAATCGTTGTTTTTTTTTATTTCATGGAAAATGCTGAAATGGAATTCAGAAACTAATGAGTGCTCTTTTATGGAGTAATGATGTGACAACAACATTACCCCATTGCCTTATAGGCTTCCGCCTATGGCGGGGTATTGGGGGTCGAATATACGCGACCATACTCATGTGTTAGAAACACACAGACGTTTTTCTCGATGACCCATATTGAAAATTGCGTCAAGCTGTATCGATCATCTGCTACTTCACAACAAAAGAAACACAACCAATTTAGTAAGTCATTTTGATTTATTCCACCATATTCCAAAATCAAAGAAGAGTGAGTCATTTTGCTAATGATGTGAAATCTTGCTAAAATGAAATGGCGGACAGTTTGTTCCCTAGTTCAGTTTGGAGGGTTGAGTGTACCAAATATATATATACATACATATATATATATACATATATATATATATACATATATATCTATACATATATATATATATATGAAGAAATGAGAAGTAAGAAAAATGGATTCTTGTATTATCAAAGTTGTATAACCCAGCTATTTATAGCCTTGAGGAGATGCTAGTTAAATGTCGTAGTAAATACATAGTATCTACAGGATTTCCTATCTAAGGCAGTAATTCAAAACTAATTCAAAAACGGAATCAATATGATCCCCTTAAATTAGGTAGAATCCGGATCTTATCTAATAGCATCCGAGCCCTTATACTATCATAGTTTCCTTCCTTATATACTTACTAATCATATATTCTATTCATACATTCCTACACCCCCTCTCAAGCTTGACTGTAGATGTTTATATAGCCATGATTGGATAACAGTGACTGAAATGTTTTGATGGAGACTGGTTTGGCTAGAAGATCCGCTAGCTGAGTAGTTATAGAGATATGTTCGAGGCTGATCGTTCCGTCTTTTAATTTTTCTCGCATAAAGTGTCTATCAATTTCCACGTGCTTTGACTTGTCGTGTTGGACTGGGTTTTCAGCCATATGAATTGTTGATACATTGTCACAAAATACCCATATAGGCTTGTCTAGTTTTTGCCCAAGGCCACTTAGTACCCTTCTTAACCACAGTCCTTCGCATACTCCCAACACCAGTGCTCGCAGTTCTGCTTGCGAGCTGCTCCTTGTATACACTTTAGTGATGGGTGATTGAGTAGGGTAGCCTGTAGGCTGATTGAATCCTTCCTCTGGTGATGTGTCATCATGAGGTGAAATAGGATGGTTCTCTTGAGACTCAATTGTAGGTGATTGACTGTTAGTTGGTTGTTGAGTTTCAATATTACACACATCCAGTATATTCCACCTACTTTCTGATATTTTGTGATGTTGATAATTAGTATAGAATGACAGTGTTTCATTGAAGTGTACATCCAACGTAGTATAAATTTTCTTGGTATAGGGGCAGTAACATCTATAACCCTTTTGTTTGCCTGAGTAGCCAATAAACATACGCTTGATTGACTTAGGATCTACTTTACTTCTGTTGATTGACTGTATATATACATAAGTTGTACATCCAAACTCCTTCAGTGGGAGTTCAGATAATAGTTTTGTATGTGGGTATTTTTTGAGTAGTTTCTGCCTCGGTGTTTGGTATTGTAATATTTTTGGGGGCATCCTATTTATAAGATAAGCGGCTGTGAGTATAGCTTCTCCCCAATAATGTTTTGGAACCCGCATGGTGAACATCAAAGCCCTAGTGACTTCTAATAGGTGCTTGTTTTTCACTTTAGCAATTCCATTTTGCTGTAGTGTGTTTACACACAATGTCTGATGGTAAAGTCCTTCTTCAATCATGAATTGTTTTAAGTTTTGTTCTAAGTATTCAATGGCATGTCAGACCTTATAGTCTTAATATTTTCACCAAACTAAGTCTTTATCAGGTTGTGGAAGGTTTTGATTACTTGTCCAACCTCTGATTTATTTTTGAGTATGTAGACCCAGGTTAAGCAAGTTTGTGGTCATCTACAAATGTGATGAACCACCTTGCTCCATTGATATTGGCTACCCGTGAAGGTCTCCATATATCAGTATGTATTAAATTAAATGGTAGGCTTTCTTTATATGATTTTAATGGATGCACCTGCTATATAAGTTTTGCAAGTTGACTATTTTCACGCATAAGCATAGTTGGATCAATGTCAGTAAATAAAGTAGGCATAATTTTATTCAAATACTAGAAGTTGGGATGACCTAGCCTTTCGTGCCATAATAGTATCTGGTCACGGGCTGCATCCTTATTACAATTGATATTTTCTAGATATTTAGTACTACGACTACTGGATAGAGTACTAGGCTGCGTGTGCTCCAATATAGCAGAAATAGTCCTCTTGTTCTCTTAGCAAAGCCAATCTTCCACTTCAAATTTCTCTTCCGAAACAAACATGAAGTAGGTGAGAATAATACTTGACAGTTATTGTCAGTCATTATTTTTCTACTGAATGTTTTGGAACCCGCATGGTGAACATCAAAGCCCTAGTGACTTCTAATAGGTGCATGTTTTTCCCTTTAGAAATTCCATTTTGTTGTAGTGTGTTTACACACGATGTCTGATGATAAATTCCTTCTTCAATCATGAATTGTTTTAAGTTTTGTTCTAGGTATTCAGTGGCATTGTCAGACCTTATAGTCTTAATTTTTTCACCAAATTGAGTCTTTATCAGGTTGTGGAAGGTTTTGATTACTTGTCCAACCTTGATTTATTTTTGAGTATGTAGACACAGGTTCAAGTTTGTGGTCATCTACGAATGTGATGAACCACCTTGCTCCATTGATATTGGCTACCCGTGAAGGTCCCCATACATCAGTATGTATTAAATTAAATGGTAGGCTTTCTTTATATGATTTTAATGGATGCTCCTGCCTTGTAAGTTTTGCAAGTTGACAGTTTTCACGCATAAGCATAGTTGGATCAATGTCAGTAAATAAAGTAGGCACAATTTTATTCAAATACTGGAAGTTGGGATGCCCTAGCCTTTCGTGCCATAATAGTATCTGGTCACGGGCTGCATTCTTATTACGACTGATATTTTCTAGATATTTAGTACTACGACTACTGGATAGAGCACTAGGGTGCGTGTGCTCCATATATAGCAGAAATAGTCCTTTTGTTCTCTTAGCAAAGCCAATCTTCCACTTCAACTTTCTCTCCTGAAACAAACATGAAGTAGGTGAGAATAATACTTGACAGTTATTGTCAGTCATTATTTTCCCTACTGAGAGTAAATTGAATTTCAAATATGGTACATGTAATACATGTAGAGAGTCAGATTACGATTGACTTTCATAGTTCCTGATCCTAACACTTGGATCTGTTTGCCATTTGCTATTTTAACATGTTTAGTTATAGGAAATTTTGTATAATTGGAAAGGAGCTTACCATCCCCTGTCATATGGTCAAAGACTCATGAATCCACTATCCATGGCTGTCCCTTGTCACCGGAATTGTCACTGAGATTTTCCATTGACGCTTGAATAGGCTCTGGGCCTCATTCTGTTTTTGGTTCATCAGTGTTAGTAGCGCTTGTATCTGATCCTTAGTGGGTAGATTGTTGTTTGGCGGATCAGACACGGCCCTATTTGCGTAGCCTTGGTTGGGTGGTCTTGAAGCCCTCCAGTCGGCATTCGCTCGAGACTCAGGTCCAGTTGCTGGTTTACCATGTAACTTCCAACATTCTTTTGCAGTATGACCAGATTTCTTGCAATAGTTGCATAAGATTTTATTGGTAGCTAGCCGCTTGGTATTAGAACTTGGGCCTTCGGGTGAAGGGAATGACCGCTTCATCAAAACTGCTGACCTATCCGTGGTCATCAGTGATGGACCAATCATCAGTTTTCGTCTACTTTCTTCGTGCCTCACTTCGGGGAATACAGTCTTGAGGATGGGAAGGGGTTTCATACTCAGGATCCGGCCCCTTACACCATCCAGGTCAGAGTTTAGTCCAATCAAAAACCTGAATACCCTTTTGGTTTCGATCAGCTCTTCATATAGTAGAGCATCAACAGTACACGTCTAATTAATGGATTCAAATGCATCTATTTGTTGCCACGCCCGTATGAGTTGTGTAAAATATTTGGTGATATTCATGTCTCATTGCTTTATTTCCTACAATTGTGATTCAACCTCATATAGCTCGGATGTAGTTTCCTTTTTTGAGTACATTTCTTGGGCTGCCACCCATATTTCCTGCGCTGTTGAGTACAGCAGGAAATCTTCACTGATGTCTGGGTCCATGGACCCTATGAGCCAGGACATCACCATACTGTTTTCGGCCTTCTAACTCCGAAACCGCAGGTCAGTGATACCCGGGGCTATGATGTTACCAGTGATGTAATCTTCTTTGTCCTTTCCAATAATAAACATCTCCATGGCCTTTTGCCAGGAGAGATAATTGTAGTCAGTCAGCTTGTGACCGTTTATTACCATTAGGATCCCATCATTCTGGGAGTTGGACCCTGCCCCAGGTTTGTTGCCTGGAGTGGAAGAGTGCTCAATGGCACTAGTAGTTGATGACTCAGTGGCCATTGTCATGTGGAATTGATGAAGTTTTTGGGGTGAGTTGCGGAAGCAGAATTTTTTTTTCGTTCGGCCGGTTAGAGAGTGTGGCATGGTAGGCTCTGATACCATGAAGAAATGAGAAGTAGGAAAATGAATTCTTGTATTGTCAAAGTTGTACAACCCGTCTATTTATAGTCTTGAGGAGAGGCTAGTTAAATGCCGTAGTAAATACATAGTATCTACAGCATTTCCTATCTAAGGTAATAATTCAAAACTAATTCAAAAATGGAATCAATATGATCCCCTTAAATCAGGAAGAATCCGGATCTTATCTAATAATATCGGGGCCCGTATACTATCATAATTTTCTTCCTTATATACATACTAATCATATATTCTATTCATAAATTCCTACAATATATATATATATATATATATATATATATATATATATATATATATATATATATATATATATATATATATATATATGTATGTATGTATGTATGTATACGTATATTTATTTATTTATTAGTGATTGTGCGAATAAGTGCAACTGGCAAGTGGGAGGCAAGTGGTGTGCAGACTCTTGAATTAGGGAGAAATCATTGTTGATAGATGAAGGGTAAGGTGAAGATGCAGCTGGGAATAGGAGGAATGTGTCATCCTGTCGTGGCAACTGACACCCCTGGTGAAGACCTCAATATTTTCTGGCCTTAAGGCATTCTTTGTGGAGGAAGTGATACATTCCATTGCATTATATAATAGGTCCAGCTGGCAAGTGGAGGCAAGTAGATCAGACTCTTGGATTAGGGAGAATCATTGCTGGTAGATGAAGGGTAAGGCGAAGATGCAGCAGGAAATATGAAGGAATATGTCATTCTGGCATGACAATTGATACCTTCCAGGAAGACCTCAATAGTTTCTGGCCCTAGAGCATAAATTAGAATTAGTGATAAAGTAAAGTTTTCAGCTGATTGCAATAGCGGATGCTGCTGTCTTATTAGCAGAAGGATGGACCCTGGGGTGTCAAAATCCGATGACTGATAGATACATCAGAACACTTGTGAGCAGATTAAACTGTGATGATCTATTAATATGGGTCCCAAGAAAACAGGTTTTTACTGTCAAGAATGTGGTTAATATTCAGAATCATGGTGGACGGATGGTTAGATGTTTTAACTGTCAAGAGTGTTGTTTTGCCTGGTTGGCCTGTTTGAGAAGGTTAACCATACAAGACAGATTGCAAAACTGGTAATAATGAACGCGAAGCTGTGCTGCTTATGGAAACAGTTGATGGAGACACACGACCACTTATTTTTAGCCTTTTTTTTAGTTGAAAATAACGAATATACTATTGTGCCCTAGAAACGTGTGGTAGTTGGACCAACTTACAGAGTGAATAGTTAGAGATTTGCTTTGCTCATTCATTGCTATGTCGTACGGAGTAAAAGTTACTTTCGACTGCTTTTGCAGAAAGAAAGGAGACGTCATCAGATTCTGTAGGAGATTTTGACCAGCTTAAGGCTATATGTGGTACATGGAGAAAAACGAAGAAAAGAAGGAAGTTGGCTTATATGAGTAAATTGATGGATAGACGAGAGGACGTACTGTGCATTGTAATAGGTGGTGTAGGCTATATGTGAGTACACGGAGAAAGTGAAAGGAGAAGGAAAATTTGGCTTATATGAGCAAATTGCTACATAGACCAATAGATGTACTGTTTAGGTTTTTGTTTTTGCAGCTAGGGTTTATAATAGCCCTCCTAGCTTATTAGTATTATGGTTTTGTGTAGGTTGTTTCTGTTGTTATGCTGTTTAACTGCTATTAGACTAGGTTTTATTCCTCTAAATCTAGTTTACCTATGTATTTTGAATTAAGGTCCTAGTGTGTATGCTCTATATTGCTGATTCATCGATAAAATGAATCTCGTTGACAAAATGTCAGGATGTCTGCAGCTAGGCGTCAATGATATCGTTTCTTGATAATTGTGGTTGTGAAACTGTTGATCTGCTAAATTTTCTGCGTTTGCTTTTTTACATACTGGATGATTTTTCATGCTCTCGTACCGAATCTCGCTGCTATATGTATCACATGAAATTTCAAACAGATATCCAGTGGCTTCAATCTTTACCACCTGATTCTGATCAGCAACAGGCTCATATTGCATCAATCGGGCTATAATTGGGGGTACCGTACCCTCTTTGTGATACTTTTTATTAAATTTGCCTTTTGTACTTCATATGGTCAATTTTTCATCCCTTTGGCGAGAAAGTATATTCCATTTTGCTTAAAAGCTATAACCATGTTCCCCGGGGAGTCCCCAAGGGACAGCAATCCTAGTGGTGCTTGCCGTATTTCTGAGTTTAAGAAGATGGTGCGGGTAATAGGTTCCTTGATGCATGTTAACTGCTAAATGGTCTTGACATGCACCTTTAAACATTGAGACCCAGGATGCATTGCGTAGTAGAACTGCTGCTGAATTTGATGTAACTTTGGACATCTGGTTGGGTTTGAATCATATTGGTCTTCGTGTTGCGTACCAGTATAATTACCATAATTATACTTTCTTAATGTGCTTCTGCAAGAATGCAGTGGGTTTTAGTTTTAGTTCAGCTATGTAGGCACATAGTCGGAGTGGAGATTCAATAGGGTTTGGAATATTGATTCACTTAAGAATAATCTTGAACGTGGTTTTGGAAGATGTTTACTGCGGATGAAGCGGAAGAATGAGATATGTATTTGTCGTGTTTCTCCGTGTATCTTCTGCTGATGCTGATAAATCTAAGGATTTAATTATTGGTAAGATGTAGATGTACTATCTGTGGGAATATTCTGTTGAATATCTGATAATTATGAAGAGTTAAATGTGATAGATTGCCAATTGAAGGAATCCGGCTGTCAACATAAAGGAGTACCCGCCGGTTACAAGGAGTAATTGTAGAATATTGGTAGAGTAAATGTGATGTAATTATTAGGCTTGATCGTAGGAAAGATTAGTGGAAGATTTTTTTGGTAGGTAATTAGTATATGATCCCTTAATTAATGGGATTGATAGCTACTCATAAATGTCCATAATTGTCAATAGGTGTATAAGTTGAATGTAAAGTGTATACATGTTTTTCAAGGAAATACAAAATATTTTCCCTCCAAGAATTTCGGCTACTACCTTCATGGTATCAAAGCCAACCCTTTAGCCAAAAAAAACTCTAGCCGAAAAAAAACCATCAATCTCATCCCACAAACCGAGATGAGTTCTGAAAATTCTCCTTCCTCCTCCACTGAAAAAATAATGTCGGCCACCTCGAGTGACCTCAATATCCAGTCTACACTCAGTGAGAATGCCCGGTTGCAAATCACCAATCACAAACTCAATGGGAAAAACTTTCTCATGTGGTGTCAATCTGTGTTAATGGTGTTGCGAGGCCGAGGAAAGCTTGGTTTCATCAATGGCCAAGCTCCAAAACCAGACATCACCGATCCTAAACATCCGGCTTGGGAGCTTAACAATTCCCTTGCCATGTCTTGGCTTATCAATTCAATGGAACCTCATATTAGTCGTACGTATCTCTTCCTGTGCTCCGGTAAAGCTATCTGGGAAGCCGTTCAGGAGCATTATTCCGATCTGGAAAATGCTTCTCAAGTCTTTGAGATCAAGAATAAACTCAAAGAAATTCGTCAAGAAGGAATGAGTACTACTGAATACTACAATACTCTCCAAACTCTGTGGCAAGAATTTGACTTGCATTATGAAGCTGACTGGGGAGACTTCGAAGGGAACATCAAATTCAAAGAACATTTGGAAAAAGAGAGGTTATACGAGTTCCTGGCCGGAATGAACAGAGAATTAGACGAAGTCAGAGGACGTGTGTTAGGAAGGAGACCCCTTCCTTCCCTCAGTGAAGCCTTTGCCGAAGTCAGACGAGAAGAAAGCCGTCGTCGAGTTATGCTTGGAGAAAGAAGGGACTATCAATCCATGGCGCCACCTGGTGACTCATCCGCATTAGCAGTTAAGACAACTGTCACACGACCCACCAACCGCCCCAGATGTTCCTATTGCAACAGGCTTGGCCACACACAGGAGAAATGCTGGAACCTCCATGGGAAACCAGCGGATGCACGGCCCAGACGACCGCTGCAGTCACAAGGCCGGGGACTAACTGCGGTTGCGATAGATGCCCCCTCGGCAAATCCTCCAGGTCTGACCGCCCTAAACCAAACCAACTGCTTGCTCTGCTGAAAGGTCATACTGAGATACAACCCAATGTCAACAATCAATCAGCTATGGCCAATCTTGTGGAAACCTCACCTTGGATCCTAGATACAGGGCCACGGACCATATGACATGTAATGTTTCCTTGTTCTCGACCTATGTTCCCAATTCTGGAACGTTGAAAGTTTGTGTAGCGGATGGGACCTTTGCCACTGTGGCAGGACGTGGTTCAGTGAACGTGTCTCCCACACTAACCCTGCAAGCCGTGCTATTTATTCCAAAATTAGCATGCAATCTAATCTCTATCAGCAAGCTTACAAAGGATTTTGGATGTATTGCTAAGTTTTCTACACAACTTTGTGTCTTGTAGGAACAGGAATCGGGGAGGAGGATTGGCATTGCTAGAGAGAAAGGTGGACTCTATCATTTTGATGGTGACATTCATCCAGAAAACCGTGCACTTCACTCAGCCCTGCTTTTCCTGATAACCCGAGTTCTACTGCTCATAATGTACTCTTACTTCATCAAAGACTAGGACATCCTAGTCTTCAGTATCTAAAACAATTATTTCCTTCAAATTTGAATATTAAAAATTCTGTATTTCTGCCATGTGATGCGTGTACATTCGCTAAGCATACTCGACATCATTATTCTCCAAAAGCACATGTAGAATCCTATCCATTTCATCTTATACATAGTGATCTTTGGGGTCCCTCATGGGTTAAAAATATTTCAGGCGCACGATGGTTTATTACCTTCATTGATGATCATACAAGAGTATGTTGGATTTACCTCCTCAAAGAAAAGGCTGAGGTAGCAATTACTTTCCAAAATTTTCATTCCTTGATAAAGACCCAGTTCCAAACTTCCATAAAAATTCTATGCACCGACAATGGTACAAAATATTTCAACAAGGTCTTACATACTTATCTAGCCTCCGAAGGTATTGTTCACCAAAGCTCATGTCCAGACACACCTCAACAAAATGGTGTGGCTGAACGTAATAATCGCCATATTATGGAAGTCGCCCGAGCCCTAATGTTCACTATGCATATTCCTACCTACCTTTGGGGAGAAGCAGTCCTTACTTCCTGCCATTTGATTAATCGTCTTCCGTCAAAAACACTTCAGTTTAAAACTCCCATCTCAGTCCTACGACATTCCTATCCTCTGTTCCATAGTTGTTCTATTCTCCCACTTAAAGTGTTCGGGTGTGTCGCTTTTGTTCATAACCATGGCTCTCACGGATCCAAATTAGATCCACGCTCATCCAAGTGTGTGTTCATTGGCTACTCGGCCACTCAACGGGGGTACAAATGCCACTCTCCTATTCACCGAAGAGTATTTGTTACCATGGATGTCCACTTTCGAGAAAATGAATCATGTTTCTCCGCATCACCACCCTCCACGGAAACGTGGGCACAACCGAATTTTGATCCACTGAACCCGTCTTTTGTTCCCCCGTATCCTCTACCTAGAGGTTTCTCAAATGAATCGATGTCTCCTTCCACAAACTCCGACAACGCTTCAGGGGGAGCATCCGTAACCACCCAACCCGCGCCTCCTACATCTACGCCTAGTCCTATACCTTAGCTAAAGACACCCCATCCGAACTCCAATATTGTCTACTCACAAAAGAGTAAACCCTAAAATGATATGAATATTGCTATCGCTCCAGAGTGCCAATCCCCAGAACCGGCTCTTGGTCTATGTGAAGACACTCAAGAGGACCTGGATCTCCCTATTGCAGTAAGGAAAGGGAAACGAGTATGTACCCAGCATCACATCTCTAATTTTGTCTCCACTAATAAACTATCATCCAGTTTTTCGGCCTTCACAGCAAAGTTTACTAATGTCCAAGTTCCTAAAGATATTTATGAGGCTATGGCAGTCAAGGACTGGAGTGCGGCTGTCAGGGATGAACTGCAGGCGTTCGAGAAAAATGGTACTTGGAAAATTGTGCAATTATCAGTCAAGTTTAATTCAGACGGAAGTATCAACAGGTATAAGGCTCGATTTGTTGCTAAGGGCTTCACTCAGGTATCCAGAATTGATTACAATGAAACCTTTGCCCAAGTAGCGAAATTAAATTCAGTGGGAATACTTTTATCTCGAGCTGCGTGTCTTGATTGGCCCCTTCAACAACTAGATGTTAAAAATGCGTTATTAAACGGGGATTTGCATGAGGAAGTTTATATGGATCTCCCTCCTGGTATTACAGGAGAAAAAAATTCTGTGTGTAAATTGAACAAATCAATTTATGGTTTAAAACAATCACCGCGTGAATGGTTTGGAAAATTTAAATAGGCTGTTAAAACACAAGGATTTAAGCAATCCCAAGCTGATCACACCATGTTCTACAAACACTCAATAGGAGGAACGCGTGCTATTCTTATTGTCTATGTTGATGATATTATCATTACAGGGGATGCTTATGATGGATCAACTCACTGAAGAATTATTTGAGCAGTGTGTTTGAAATGAAAGACCTGGGGGCCTAAGATACTTTTTGGGCATGGAAGTTGCACGTAACACATCAGGTATATTTGTTTCTCAAAGGAAATATGTGCTTGATTTGTTAAAAGAACCAGGAACGCTAGGGTGTCGGCCCGCTGATACTCCTACGGAGCCAAACATGAAGTTGAGTCTTGAAGGCGGAGAAGAAGTAAATCAAGGGCAATATGAACGACTCGTGGATAAACTTATTTATTTGTCACACACTCGTCCTGATATTGCTTTTGCAGTTAGCATGGTGAGCCAATTTATGCATTCACCGAAGGCGCAACATTTTGAGGCAATATTTGGATACTGAGGTATTTAAAGAGAACTCCAGGTAGGGGCCTATTCTTTGGAAAAGGGGCGGAAAGGAGTCTCAAAGTTTATACGGACGCAGATTGGGCAGGATCCGTAGTAGACAGATTATCTACATCAGGGTATTGCACTTATGTAATGGGCAACTTGGTCATGTGGTGCAGTAAAAACACCTGTGGTGGCTCGAAGCAGTGCGGAGGCGGAATTCCGAGCTCTGGCGCATGGCGTGTGTGAAGGACTATGGGTAAAAAGATTACTCAGTGAGTTACTTATTATGCCAACCGGTCCAATACAGCTTTATTGTGACAACAAAGCCGCGGTAAGTATACAATCCAGTTCATCACGATCGAACAAAATATGTTGAAGTAGATCGTCACTTTATTAGAGAAAAAACGACGACAAAAGTTTCTCAATATGTTATATTCCTACCAAGCAGCAAGTGGCCGATATTTTGACAAAGGGGCTTCATAAGACCAACTTCAAAGAACTTGTTAGCAAGCTCGGAATGGAAAATATCTATATATCAGCTTGAGGGGGAGTGTGGGAATATTCTGTTGCATATCCGGTAATTATGAAGAGTTAAATGTGATAGATTGCTAATTGAAGGAATCCGGCTGTCAACATAAAGGAGTATCCGGCGGTTACAAGGAGTAATTGTAGAATATTGGTAGAATAAATGTGATTATTAGGCTTGATTGTAGGAAAGATTAGTAGAAGATTTTTTGGTAGGTAATTAGTGTATGATCCCTTAATTAATGAGATTGATAGCTACTCATAAATGTCCATAATTGTCAATAGGTGTATAAGTTGGATGTAAAGTGTATACATGTTTTTCAAGGAAATACAAAATATTTTCCCTCCAAGAATTTCGGCTACTACCTTCACTATCTTATTACTTATCAGAGTTAATTGCACCTGATATCCATTGTTTTCCACGAAGTTTTAAGTAGCATCCAATGTTTCATGAAACACACTTGGCATCCAGACTTATAGGGTTAATAGACACCTGGCATCCAGATGACCTGCTGGACGACCGTTGACCGCTGAAATCGACCTTTGACCGGACCTAACCCTACTTTTAACCTGACTTTAACCACGGTTGACTAATTTACCTTGAATATTAAAGAGAAAACAAAATCAAAATAATTCCCACTTCGTTTTCCCGTTACTCGTTTCTGAAAAGGCGAAAAAATCCCAGGGCGAAAGTGACGAAAATTGTCTAAATTTCTGGACGAATCACACAATCTGACTGTTTGTTGGAACAGGCGTAGTTGATCGGTGTGGATTTTGGAAGCAATAGCCGGGTTTGTGGAGCTGTATTTTCGAAGGTGAAAGGGGCGAAAAAAGACGTTAAGGCTGACAGGACTACCGAAGAACTTGCATCCTCTGTACAGTAAGAAAAAGGAACAATTTTTATTTCGAATATGTGTTATAATTTTTGATTTCGTTGCTGTTTTCATTATATTGTGTTTGCATGTCCATATTGGTGGTTTGAATGGCAACAGATGGTGTTTTTTTAGTATATTGCTGTTATTGTTGATGAGCATGAATAGTGAGTAGTTTTAAAGGTGTTCTTTGTTGAGTATAGTGTATGTCCGGAATGTTGGAGCAGTATTTGAAGTGAAGATGGTTTCTTGTTTCTGTGTTCATTTTTTTTTTGTGTTGATATACAGATCCCACAAGTGATGAAATAACTATTGTTTTTCATTACGGTGGGTTATTACTCAAGACTGGTACTGCAATTTACGTAGAAGGGGACACCTGCATCTATGATTATGTGGATGCTGATGAGATGTCCCTGTTGTACTTGGATGAAATGTGCAAAGATGCAGGAATATTTGGATTAAAGAAGCATTATACACGTGTAGTAGACAAGTTTGTGCAAATTGAGACTGATAGTGATTTGTATAATGCTGTCAGAAGTTGTGTAGCATCATCTAGGGTAATGAGATTGTATGTGGAGCATATTGTTCCACATAGTAGGTTAGAAAATGATGTTGCCGATATGGAAGATGAAAAGGTAAGTAATGCTGATTTGAAAATTGAGATTGAGGATGGCAGGTGCAATGTTAATGAAATTGGTGGTGATAATGAGGATAGTTTTGATGACGAGCAGGATGTGAAAGAAAACAATGAGGATGGCGGGTACGGTGTTAATGAAATTGGTGGTGATAATGAGGATAGTTTTGATGACGAGCAGGATGTGAAAGAAAACAATGAGGGATGATAGTTTTGATGACGAGCAGGATGTGAAAGAAAACAATGAGGATGGCGGGGACGGTGTTAATGAAATTGGTGGTGATAATGAGGATAGTTTTGATGACGAGCAGGATGTGAATGAAAACAATGAGGAAGGCGGAGTGAATCTTGAAGAAAAGGGTGATGGAATTGAAGATCCGTTGACGAGTGACACAGAGTATATACCTGAAACTGATGAGTTTCCAGGTGACGAGGAGGAATATGATGTACATGTTGACAAGAACAATGAGTTGGATGGGCTGAGTGAAGATGAAAATAATATACCATGTAAGAGTGTTGACGAAGCAACAGAGGACATAGACAAGGATTTAGGATTGAATGATGAAGAATTGGAGCACGGTAGCAATGTGTTTAACACTAGGACAGATGGGGAAAATCCTCATTTTGCTTGTGGGATGATGTTTAAAGATTTGGAGACATTTAAAGAAGGAGAAAATCTCACTTATTAGCCTAAGGTTTGGCCCATTACTCAGTTAGCAGCCTAACGTTGATGAAACTCACTTAACAACAACTCTTTTGCCGAAATGTCTCACTTGTAGCCAGACGACTGTTGACCAACCGTTGACCGACCGTTGACTTTCTCAGACCAATCAGAAGTTGACACGTGGCGACCTTTTTTAATTATAAAAAATACAATTGTATTTTTGAATAAAGTGGTTTAAAAGAAATTTAAAAATTCTAAAAATTTGTAAAAACCAATTAAAAATATTTTAAAGATTAAAAAATTAGGAAAAAAAGATAACAAAATAAAAAATTACCCACAACCCCCCGTCACTCCACCCACCTACCCCTCATGCCACACCACCCCCACCCCACCCTCACCCCCCGCGCCAAAAATTTTTTTTTCTTACTCACTCATAATGCTCCGACCACCCGGTCCACCCCCGCGTCCCCTCCCCCACCCCCTCCTCTCGCGAATTATTTTTTAAAAATTTTTTCTAACTCACCCATGACGTCCAAACCACCCCCGCGTCCCCTCCCCCACCCCCGCGCACACCCCAAAAAAAATTTAAAATTTTTTCAAATCACCCACAAAATTTTTGTAGAGTCTCTTGCTTATGATAGAGGATTTAGTATAAATGAGAAATGCACTCACATGTTTCATTATTTGATCCCTTCATTTTCTTTGTAATTTTATCTGATTCTATGTTATTCCATTTTATTTTAGTTGTTGCTGCTGTAGCATGTTTTGAGACTTTCATGCGGCTTCGTCTGCCACCATTTTTGGCTTATGATCAGTACGTTTACTTGCTATGGTAAAGGGACAGGAAATGCTGCATAATAAGTGATGGAAGTTACCTGTAGTGAAAGTATCCATGGTAACATAAAATGTATGCAAAGTTGTCTGTTTTCGTGTTGATTCTATTGTATGATTAATACCTTTTGACAAACTTTATGATGTTATTTTTATGCTGAGGGATGGTCGGAGCTTTGTGAGTGATTTGAAAAAATTTTAAAATTTTTTTGGGGTGTGCGTGGGGTGGGGGAGGGGACGCGGGGGTGGTTGGGACGTTATGGGTGAGTTAGAAAAAAATTTTTAAAAACATTTGCGAGAGGAGGGGGTGGGGGAGGGGACACGGGGGTGGACCGGGTGGTCGGAGCATTATGAGTGAGTAAGAAAAAAAATTTTAAAAAAATTTTTTGGCGCGGGGGTTGGGGGTGGGGTGGGGTGGGGGTGGTGTGGCGTGGGGGGTAGGTGGGTGGAGTGCTGGGGGGTTGTGGGTAATTTTATATTTTTTTATCTTTTTTTCCTAATTTTTCGATTTTTAAAATATTTTTTAATTAATTTTTACAATTTTTTAGAATTTTTAAATTTCTTTTAAATCACTTTATTCAAAAATACAATTTTATTTTTTAATTAAAAAGGGTCGCCACGTGTCAACTTCTGATTGGTCCGAGAAAGTCAACGGTCGGTCAACGGGTGGTCAACGGTTGGTCAACGATCGCCTGGCTATAAGTGAGACATTTCGGCAAAAGATTTGTTAAGTGAGTTCATCAACGTTAGGCTGCTAACTGAGTAATGGGCCAAACCTTAGGCTAATAAGTGAGATTTTTTCTTTAAAGAAGCCCTGAAGATGTATTCCATAAGAAATGGTCGGCCGGTTGTTATTTACAGAAGTGAGAATAGTAGATGCTGTTAGTGTATGTGCCCTAGGCCATGATTTGGATATTTATGTTATGCATTTATTATTAATAAAAGAGGTTTTATTATCATTATTGTTGGTTAGTATGTTACACAATTTTGATATATGTCCCTGATTCATTATTGTTATGTAGATAAAATAATTTATAATCAGTATGAGTATTGATTTGATAATCATGAGATGATTATGTGTATGGTAATACGAATCAATCTCATAGATACTTGTTAGAGAACAGTGTATTGGATAGACCCATCATGAGATTGCTACATGGATTAGCGTCATAAGTAAATCTCATGATAGTCATGTTTTAATCCTTTGACTTGAGATTGTCATAGTTTCCAACATAAGGACTATTATATTTTGACATGATCAAACGTTATCCATAACTGGATAATAATAAAGGTCATGATTGAATGTGATAGAAATTATGTAGAGGATATTGAACAATCAAGATAGAATTTGTCCCTCGCTTTTGAGAGAGATATCTTTGGGCCCCTCGATTAGTGAGACTGTGAAATGCATGGCCGTGCTCAAATGAATTGATAGTGTGATCAATATCATTTGTTTTATCAGTCTACTTAGAGATCGAGTAATCATATGTTTGAACTATATAAGTATGACGCTGACCATGACTTATGTTCAAACTAGATATCGTGTGACAAAGGGATTAGTGCATGTACTATTATTAGGCTAGTTGGACTTTACTCGTATTAATTGAATTGTTGTAATGCCTTGCTAGAGGCCAATTACGACTTGTTGGTTTAATAGAGATTTAATCAACTGCCAATTAATATGGGCCTATCGGGTCACACACAAGAATGCGTAAGGCTGATATTAATAATATTAATAATATTAATATTGGATATTAATTATTATTATCGTTTTAATATTAATAATATTAATATTGGATATTAATTATTATTATTATTATTATTTTCGGGTTTTTGGTGATTATATATACATGTGTATTATCGGATAATAACGAGAGAATCCATATCTGATATGGATTTTGAATATCCTGATAGAATCCGTATCTGATATGGATTTTTGATTGGCATCCACTAATCCGATTAGGACTCGGATTCTAATGTCTACGTATGTGCATATATACTTGTGTATCTCGTATACACAAGACACACGAAAAATACACAGAGTCATAAAAAAACCCTAGAGCCGTTTTGTGAAAAACGAGTTCTTCAGCCGCGCCGTTTGAAGAGCTAGCACTCCGGGCGGAAGTGTTCGTGTGGATACCGACAGAGTGTGATCGTATTTTCGCACCTCTTCCATCTGCAGATTTCGAATCTACGGAGGTACTTTTTGATTTCTTTTGTCGAATTAAACGAACAACATGGATCCTTGGTAGGAAATCAGAGATCAATTTTTGTTTTTCGCTGCGCGTTTTTGCAGTGATCTCGTTCGATTTCCTAACAGATGCTGTGCGAAGTGTAAGAATAGTGGGTGCAACTGGGACATCCGTGTGGGTTTGAATAGGAAGAATGTCATGTGAGAAAATCGCAAGCATTCAGGGCAAGGAAAAGGGCTTTGCAACTTGTTAGGGGAAAGGAGGAGTATGAATACGGTTTCATATGGAATTATATCGATGAAATGAAGAGGATTGATCCTGACAGTAATGTGACGGTGCAGACAGCGAGGTGTACGAATGAAGACGTGGAGTTGATGGAGGAACACATGAGCCTTAGGTCTGATAACATCCCACTGATTATAGATCAACCAAGGTTTCAGCGGATGTATTACTGCCTAGGTCCAATGAAGAAAGGATTTGTCAATGGATGTAGGAAGATATTTGGCGTTGACGGATGCCATGTCAAGTCGAAGTACGGTGGTATGTTACTCACTGCTGTGGGTTTAGATCCGAACAATAGTCTATTTCCCATTGCCCATGCAGCAGTTGAGAGTGAAACAAAAGATTCCTAGGAGTGGTTTCTTGGTAACTTGAAAGAGGACTTGCATATAGTGATGGATTTCGAATGGACTATCATTTCTGACAAGCAAAAGGGCCTTATTCAGGCATGTGACGAAGTGTTTCCTTCAGCCCAACATAGGTTTTGTGTTAGACATTTGCATGCTAATTGGGTTCTGGCTGGTTACAACATCTCACTGAAAAGAGCCTTGTACGAGGCTGCAATGGCAACCACTGTTGTGGAATTTAGGACTGCAATGAAGAAAATTGAGAAGCTTGATACAAATGCGGCAAGATGGCTGGATGACAAACCCCCTTATCAATGGAGCAAATCTCATTTTAGCTCAGTGGCTAAGTGTGACACCATTCTAAACAATTTATGCGAGAGCTACAATGCCGTCCTTTGTGAGGCTAGGGAGTTGCCAGTTCTGTCTATGTTCGAATGGATCCGACAATATCACATGACAAAATTTCAGGAAAATAGGGAAAGGGCGAGTAACAATTGGGAAGGAATGATGCTATGCCCGCGGATAATGAGAAGGCTAACCAAGGCGATGGAGGCCAGTGCAAACTGTATACCTTACAAAGCTGACATAAAGAAATTCCAGTGTGAGCAATTTGACGGTAAGAAGTTTGTTGTTGACCTTAGAGATCATACATGTTCGTGCAGAAAGTGGGATTTGACTGGAATCCCATGCTCCCATGCCTGCGCTGCTATTGCATTTGATCATGAAGATCCAGTGAACTATGTGGATCAGTGCTACCATGTCAGCACTTATAAGAGAGTATATGAGATTGCAATAGCTCCATGTGTGAGACTCACCCAGTTACCTGATAGTGGACATGAACCGCTGTTGCCACCAATAGTCCGAAGAAAAACTGACAGACCTAAAACACTGAGGAAAAGGTCTGCCGGTGAGCCACAGCTGATAACATTGAAGAGAAATAGGAGGGAGAAAGTGCAAAAGCTGAGCAGGCATGGGCAGCTGCACATTTGTAGATTGTGCCAGAAGGAGGGTCACAACATGAGGACATGTTCGACCAGATTAGATGCGTCAAATGTTGATACAATTCATGGGGAAGCTAGTCAAGGAAAGGTAATTTGTTTGTAATTTGTAATTTGTCATTATTTGTAATTTGTTTATTGGGAATTATTTGTAATGTGTTTATTGGGTTGACTACTTCAGAGACAGAGAACGCGTAAAAGGACAGTTGTCCGTGAAAGCGAAGAACACATGACAACGGAGAATGATATTCCAGGATCTTCTAGTGCACCAACTCAGTTTGATGATACCACAGTTCATCACGCAAAGAGGCCAAAAAAACTTGTAAGGGCCAACCATGTTATTTTAGTTTTTTTGAGCTAGTTTCAAATAACTTGACAGAAATGATTGTTTTATTTCAGGATGTTCGTAAACAAAGGAAGAAGAGTGAAGAAGTGGGGAGTGGCGTTGCTGCTAAAACAACATCATTGCCAAGAGAGGTGGAGAGTGTCGTTGCTGCTAAAACAACATCTTCAACAAGCGCATTACTAGAGGAATGTTTGGGCATGGATGAGCCAAGTAGCTCGAATGCAGTCAGAAAAGAACAGAGGAAATCAAGCAAGATTTGCAATATCTTCAATAAGCGCATTACTAGAGTATCTTTCAGGGTAAGTTGAATCAGTCTGCATTATTGAACCACCAAGACTTCAATTCTATTCATGACTTGCTTTGCTGTGTATTTGACAGTACCCTTGGAGGAAGCCTTTCACCGGCGTTATGACAATCGATGATGATGTTGGTACGAGTTCCAGTGCACCTACACAGCCGTTGAGGAGTTCTGCCAAGGAGGGGGAGAAAACAATGGATGCTACGAGTTCCATCGCACCAACAGCCGCGAATATTGCTGATGTGCTGCCAAATCAGTGGCCTTATTGTAGGACATCTTCCCGCACTGGTCAACTCATACCAAACTATGTCATACGTAATGGCCGAGTGTTCTTACCCCAGTCCACACTTAAAGAGGTTGCACAAGCCAAGCGGATGAATAAGGAAAAACCAGATGCTGATGCTGCTCCTTAAATTTGATGACTATGAACATTAATTTCTGTTGTGTCTGCACCTTATTGTTTATGGCTTACTTGAATGACATGGAAGCAGTTATTTTGGATACTTGTTTTCTACAAGAAAAGTGGTTTGCAGTTGTTAGAGTTGATCGTTATTTGGAAATGTACACAAATGTGCCCTTCTGTCATGAACATTTGTGGTTTGATGCTATTCTGCTTTCCATTTACACTAACCGTCCACTTCATCCTTGAACATATGATTTTGTACAAAACTTGAACATCTTACATTGCATACAAAAACATCAACCACAACACTGTTTAATTGCTAACACAAGAATTTGCATTACTCTAACACAACAAACAACAACACAGATTACATAAATCCCAAACACAAAATGGACGTTCGGCAACTTCATACACCTTCAAAATCCAAAAAAGCAGAAATGCATTAACTACTAAATACAACCTCAAACCATTACACATAAATACCATAACATCCAACCACAACCCATTACTTAATTAACATAACTGACTACATCACACATTATTCCAACTAATCTGCTGCCATTCTAGCAAATACAACCCCAAATAAAACCCAAGACAACACTAACATCCACAACATCACATTCCCTTTCCATTTCAATTTTCGTATTTCGTACTCATGGCCATTGCACAATTTAAGCCACTCCTCATATCTGTTGCAATGTTTCAGTGATCCCGGAATTACTTCCTTCGATCTTTGACAGATAGGGGGATCAACCCATTCAAAATACCCACAGCCTCCATCAACGTCCTATAAAAACATCACACAAAACATCATCCTTCGGCCATAAACAACGCACTTATTTACACACACAATTCATCTTCCTTCGGCCAAAATTCCCAGAAGATCAGCAGGAATAAATACATACCCGAGAATGTGGACATGAGAGAAACCTTCTTCCCAGATTGTCTTTGGTCCAAGACACTTGGATTTGCATTGTCAACCCACAATGGCACCTTGATTGACAAACATCCCGCCGCCTGTAGCTTGACCCCGCCGAAGACATGCTACTTTCTACTCTTCTTTGATTGCAGGCAGGAGATGTGTAGAAGAATTGGGGAAGAGTGATTTGGGTTTAGGTCAATTTTGGAGGGAGGATTGAAGAATTGGGGAAGAATGATTTGGGTTTAGGACAAATTTGGAGGGAGGATTCGGTTGGTATAAAGGAGGGAGTGAGGCTTTAACCATGGTTGAAAACTCATTTGCCGCCAATGACTTAAAAGGTTAAAATTAAAAGGAAAAATGCTAAAAACCGCCTATAGCAGGTGCTTTCCCAGTTGCAGGATGCCAGGTGTCTATTAACCCTATAAGTCTGGATGCCAAGTGTGTTTCATGAAACATTGGATGCTACTTAAAACTTCGTGGAAAACAATGGATACCAGGTGCAATTAACTCTTACTTATCATGTAAAAAAAGGATAGAGGGAAGTTTTCGTTATCCTCAAGGCTTCTATGAATTATACTGAATCTCATAATCAATTTTATTCTCTCTGACATGTTCTGTCCAAAAAGATATCATATCTTAAACAATTGTCACACCAGAAGCAGAATTAGAGGATATATAGCAGCAAATTCATCTCGTTACCATCCCACTCCTTGCATTTTATTAGTTGCTGGGTTATTCTAACTTCGAATATCAATAAATCAAAAGTTATCACCCTATAAAATGAGGCGGTGAAAAGATGGTGGTGAATTCTTGGTGTATGTATCACTACTCTAGGCAGGAATAGTGTTTTGCAATTAATGCATACATTTTTGACTTTATCGGCTTTGCAGATCAAAAGATTTTTGTTGCCTTAAGACGTTTTCGTCTTTGCCTTTCAGGAAAAATAGCGCCATAATTTCAACCTTTATTAAGTTCAGGATAGCTTGTTGTACTCAAGAGCATTTTGGGTTATTAAATCTATAATCGCTTGGAATGTGGAAGTGGGAAGTGCTTCATGCTTTCTCTATGCCAGCAAAACTGCAGTTTTATCTGTTACTGATGAGGATATTCAAGGTGTGACCTTTGCATATAGTTCTTGCTCTGTCACTTTATGCCTAAATCTGCTTATGTAATTATCCTTGTCGTGATGTCGTGTTTACATCTAAAATGCAGACAATGCATGCTTTCATATATAAGGGTGATCCACATGAAATTCTCTTGCTCAAAGAACCAAATGGTGTTTGGAGCACCTGTGGACCAAGAGACTGGGAAGGCTGCTATTATATTTCTGAAGTGCAGAAGATTTACCTCCAATTATATAATTCTACTGTCACGCCTAAATCTGCTTACGTAATTCTCCTTGTCGCGATGTCGTGTTTACATCTAAAACGCAGACAATGCATGCTTTCATATATAAGGGTGATCCACATGAAATTCTCTTGCTCAAAGAACTAAATGGTGTTTGGAGCACCTGTGGATCAAGAGACTGGGAAGGCTGCTATTATGGTTCTGAAGTGCACATGATTTACCTCCAATTATATAATTCTACTCTTCTCTTTATGCCTAAATCTGCTTACGTAATTCCCCTTGTCGTGATGTCTTGTTTACATCTAAAACACAGACAGTGTGTGCTTCATATATAAGAATGATCCACATGACATTCTCTTGCTCAAAGAACTAAATGGTGTTTGGAGCACCTGTAGACCAAGAGACTGGGAAGGCTGGTATTATGTTTATGAAGTCCTGGTATATCACCCTGGAACCTTGAAGATAGAAAAATGCATTGCTAATGACCCATATTCACGGGGTTTCTTCTCTAATTAGCTAGAAGTATTCCAAAGTACAAAGATGACATTTTAACATGATTCAAACTAGTCGTTGACATTGATCTAGTGTATCATTAGAATATTAACTGGCGGTTCCCTGGTCTTGATAGTTGATCTTGATTCTGACATGCTAAAAACTGAAGGATAGGATACATTGTTAGATGAAAACCTGAAATTGTTTCTTTTTCTGATGTATGTATCTATGAGTTGCATGTTAGAGATTTCAGGTTAGTATTAGCCGCTCTTTGAAAGTATTTTCATCAGCAGTTTTTGGGAGCATATTTATTATGTGGGGATAAAAGTTCTTCGATTCCTCTCTCTCTCAACTTCAGTCTTGGATATTTATCTTCTTTCTGCAGTGCCAGTGACAATTCAGCGCATCCAGATCTACGTGAAGGTTAACATTTACCTTGAAGGTACTTATAGCTCTTTCATCATTATCTTGTGAAATTCAAGACCAATTTTCATGTATGAGCATGTACTTTACGTCTTATTTGGCTTTGTTATTCTTGTTTTATCGATACCTGATTACGAAGCTACTTGAATGTAGCGATTAAAAGAGTTTCTTTTGAAAGAAAATCTGAAGCGAGGACTAAATGACTTTGATCAGGGAACAATATTCACCTTCTGTTTAAAGAACTAATGACTTTAATCAGCCAATATTATTCACCTTCTGTTTGAAGAATATTAACCGCATTGAAGTGACCAACGGGCTTGTTTTTGCAGCTGAAGTATTACATAAGGTGTTAGCAGCTTGTCGTTGCAATATCTCTTTTATAAATTAGATCTTGATGTGGTCTTCATAGAAATGTCATTAATGAAAAATATGTTAAGTGACATTGATCTGGTTTATCATTAGAATTTCAACCGACGGCTCCTGGGTCTTGATAGTTGATCTTGATTCTGGCATGCTAAAACCTGGAGGATGGAATAAATTGGCATATGAAAACTTGAAATTATTTCTTTTTCTGATGTCAGTATCTATGAGTTGCATTTTAAAGATCAAGTTAGTATTAGCCACTCTTTGAAAGTATTTTCATCATTAGTTTTCGGGAGCATATTTATTATGTGTAGACAAAAGTTCTTCGATTCCTCTCTCTCTCTCAACTTCAGTCATGGATGTTTATCTTCTTTATGCAGTGCCAGTGACAATTCAACACATCCAGATCTACATGATGGTTACTTAGCATTTACCTTGAAGGTACTTACAACTCTTTCATCATTATCTTGTGAAATTCAAGACCAATTTTTCATGTATGAGTATGTACTTTTATGTCCTATTTTGGCTTGGTTATCCTTGTTTTGTCGATACATGATTACGAAGCTACTTCAATGTGGCGATTAAAAGAGTTTCTTTTGAAAGAAAATCTGAAGGAGAGACTAAATGACTTTGATTACGGAACAATATTCACCTTATGTTTAAAGAACTAATGACTTTGATCAGCCAAGATTTTTCACCTTTTGTTTATAGAATATTAACAGTATTGAAGTGACTAATTGGTTTGTTTTTGCAGTTGAAGTATTAGATAAGATGTTAGCAGATTGTCACTGCAAGTAAAAGTATCTATTTCATAAATTAGATCTTGATGCGGTCTTCGTAATCTTGTCGTTGATGAAAAATATGTTAAGTCTAATGTGTTACGCTCTTTTTGTGCAAATTATTTAGATTATGAGCTTTAGTGCTTATAGGTTGCTCTGTCTTGATAAGCTTTGTGTCATTACTGATCTAGAAAAACTGTCTCAATACTTAAATTATGGTGAAATTTGGTAAGAATGATCAATTGAAAAGAGAGGAAGCAAATGGCTATGCACAAGTAAATGGATAAATAAGATATTTTTTGAGAAATTTTGTCAAGGTATATGCAATGCTTTTGATCTTGATGATTAAACTATAATAATATCCAGGTAACATTTTTCAGTTGTGAGGCATAAGGCCTTTATTATTTTAAAGGCCACCTTAGCAAGCCTCTTCGGTTTATTATATCCTATGTTTTGTTTGATGTAAGTGTTTTTTTTTCATTAGTCATTTGCCAGGGCTTAATTAATGGCTTTTGAGTAAATACTTCACGGCTTCACTAGTCTTTATTACTATGTGACGCAGAACTATGTCTTTTGTTCCTGATCCTTCATGTTCCAGGAATTGTGCTTCTTGGAACTCAGTAGCCTTGCTAAATAACTATTACCGGTTGTTGGCTTGAACCTGATACGATTGCCGGGGTCGATGATGAAAAGCACAAATGGGAGAAGGAAGGTAGGGTGAGAACATTCTTTTACGTATTGTGATGTCAATGCATGATAATTAGGTGTCCTATTCAAGCGTTTTTTTATTTTATTACTCTTAGTTGCTTCATTTCTATTATTTACCTCCACAAGGTGGCCTTCCATGTTGTCCTTTTGCGAGTCCTTTTCCTTAATGTTTATCGGCCACTTTTTTGTTCTTATTTATTTTTTGTTTTAGCTGATTTCATTTGGAATAAAATAAGAATGTTGAAATTGGAGAAACACTACTAGGCTCTGTAAACAAATCAACTGGCTCGGAGGTTTTCTGCATTCCTTACAGGTTTAGAAAGTTCGTTCCATATGATGGTGCAGTCAAAAGGGAATTTAATAAGAATGAGGCACAACCTAACAAGTTACAGAATGACAATGTACCTTGTTCTCATGTAAACGAAAAAATTACCTCGAGTGAGCACAATCCGTTAAACTTGCAATAGATGGGAAGTTAGACTATCTTACTGGTGCCATCAAACCCCATGTGGATGGAGACTTTGGGATCAACCACAAAGATCAGATGACTCGCTTGTCCGCGCTTCATTGATCAACTCCATGGAGCCATCAGTCGGCAGACCCGATCTCTTCCTGCTTACTGCCAAGGATGTTTGAGATGCTATTAGAGACACCTACTCGGATCTTGAGAACTTCTCTCAGATTTATGAGTTAAAAACCAGACTTTGGTAAGGCAAGCACAGTGGAAGAGAGGTAACGGAGTATTATAATGAAATGATCTCATTATAGCATGAATTGAATCAGTGCTATAGTGATGAGTGGGACTGTCCTATTGACAGTGCCAAGTTCTTGAAAAAATGAGGAGAGTGAGAGAGTGTATCTGTTTCTGGCAGGCTTAGACAAAACCTTTGATGAAGTAAAGTCCCAGATTCTGGGGAGGAAACCTCTCCATACGCTTAGGGGTGGCAATCTCAGACACGACATGAAAACACGACCCGAACCTGACACGTTTTTTACAGGTATGGGTATAGCCTTAGCATGTATCATGTACAAATCGGGTAAGACATGAAACTTACCCGCTAAGAGCTGACAGTGCCTGGGTACACCCGCGGGACCCATTTATACCTGTCATACCTAATTCTTTAAATATATTTTAAATATAAATATTAAATTATTAAAGTAAAAAATTATAAAATAAAAAAAACTACTAAAACCTAAAAACCTAATCCCTAATTCCCAATTTTCAATTACTTTCCTTCTTCCCTCTGCAAACCCTACCCATCATTCTCTATTTTCCATCTCTTCACTCAGTCTTCACTCTTTTCAGTTCTCAGTTTGACCTCCACTTAAGCGGCAGTCGGAAAGCAAGCAGTCTTAGTTCTGTTCCGACAAAGTTGGTGAAGCCGAAGGACATACTGAAATTCACTCCAAACAGAAAAAAACATTGTAGAGATGAAGATCATTCGAAGTTATGATTTAACTTTTTATTTTTTAAATGTTGAAATACTTTTTATCCGAAAGTCTTCCATTAGCGACACGCCATCACCGTCACCGGCCTCATCCTCACCGAAGACGCGAAGTAAACGGGTAAGGTATGGGTCTGATACTTTGATACCTAAAACACGAAAAACACAAAACACGAAACACGATCTGTTTGTCACCCCTACCTACGCTGAGGATAAGTTCTAAGAAATCATACAAGAAGAGAATAGGAGAGTGATGATGAGTTCTGAGGTGAAGAGTCCAATCCTGGCTGAAAATTGAGCCTTTGCTGTTGTCAAGGAGGAAGAGGAGGGTAATAAACGGAAGAAACCTTGGTGTGACCATTGTAAGAAACTCTGGCACACTAAGGAAACCTGTTGGAAGCTTCATGGCAAGCCAGCCAATTGGAAGAAAAAAGACCTGGAGACAATAGGGCATACTCAGCCCAGGTGACTGATGAAGGCTTGCAGGACACCCAAGAATCACCTATATTCACAAAAGACCAGCTTGACCAGCTGTACAAAATCCTTAGGACCTCTCTATTAAATCATGGTACAACAAATTGACCAGATTCCTCCTGTTCCTTTGCTAAGTCAGGTAAAACCTCGCTATCCCTTCTACACCAATGACTAACTCACAGATCCTTGATTCCGGAGCAACATATCATATGGCAGGGTGCTCCTCTTTTTTCTCTACTTATTACCCCTGTGCAGGGAACAGAAAAATACAGATTGCAGATCGTTCTTACTCAGCTGTTTCTGGGACAGGAACCATAAGACTTTCCGAGTCTCTTACTCTACATAATGTGATTCATGTTCCTAGATTATCATGTAACCTCTTGCCCATCAGCAGAATTACCACTTCATTAAACTGTTATGTTAAATTTCAACCTTTTGAATGTGTTCCACAGGATATACTCACGGAAGAGATGATTGGCAGTGCTAAAGAGGGTGGAGGGCTCTACATACTTGAAAGCCGTCCTATTTATAGCCACAATAACAAAGAACCTGAGGCCTCATGTAATTCCAGTTCAATGCAAGATAGTGTTATGCTTTGGCATCAAAGATTAGGCCATCCCAGTTTTCCCTAATTAAAACAATTGATGCCTCAATTGTTCTAGAATAAAAGTTATTTCTCCTTCAAATGTGATGTATATGCCTTAGCCAAGCATCACAGGACTGTGTTTCATTCAAAACAATATATTCCATCTGAACCTTTTTATCTTATACATAGTGATGTTTGGGGATCATCCAAAACACCTCCTCTGTATGGAAAGAGGTGGTTTGTAAGTTTTATAGATGATCACACTAGACTTAAAAAGGTATACCTTCTAAGGGACAAAGCTGAAGTTAAAGAAGTTTTTTAAACATTTCATAAAATAGTTCATACCCGGTTTCAGAAAAATATAAAAATCATTAGGACATACAATGGGAGGGAATATTACAATTCTATCCTTAGAAATTTTTTCTTGGCCAATGGTATGGTGTATCAAAGTTCCTGTTCTGATACACCACAAGAAAATGGTGTAGCAGAAAAAAAAATCATAGCCTACTTGAAGACACAAGAGCTCTACACTTTACTAACTATGTCCCTAAATATATGTGGAAGAATCTTTGCTCACTGCCACATACCTTATTAACCGTATGCCTTCTAAACCACTCTAATATCAGACTCCATTTCAAACCCTTCAAACAGCTTGTCCTAGTCCAAAATTAACCACGGACCTTCACTGAAAGGTGTTTGTATGTACTGCCTTTGTTCACGTTCATTAACCACATAGAACTAAACTCGATTCTAAGGCAAAAAGATGCATCTTTGTTGGCTATGCCTCAAATAAGCGGGGTTATAAGTGTTTTGATGTCTCTTCCAAGAAAGTACTAACATCTATTGCTGTCACTTTCTTCAAATCCGTTCCTTGCTTCAAATCTAGTCTTCAGGGGGACCACCCTAGTAAAGACTATTGGGAGATTGTTGAAACAGAACCCAAAAACACACCTAGATCTATCTTCCACCTTCCCACCCAAACATTGCAACGCAGAATTCTTGATTAACACAGTTATAGAAGACATAAATATTCATAGTCATAGGGAGACTAAACTGCTGCCAAGTCATAGCACTGAATCTGAAGGGAATACAGAGGTAAAGGATGTTATTGTGTATAGGAGGAGGAATCCTACTTTTAGATTGGAGACTCAAGCCCCTCCAGTCACTACCGAGTATGAACCAGTGACTATGTCCAAGCAATCCAGTTGACTACTCTGACACTAAGTTACCTATAGCTTTGAGAAAAAAGAGGAGGAACTGTGTAAAATAACCAATGTCAAACTATGATGTGTCAACCCAGAAACTGTCCTTAGCCTTCTCAACCTTAATGTCCAATTTGTCTCGTATAACTACCTAAGGGAATAGATGACGCAATGCTGGTCCTAGAGTGGAGAGAGGTTGTTCTTGAGGAACTGAGGGCCTTAGATAAGAATGGTATATGGGAATGTGGTACAACTGCCAAAGGGGAACAAAATAGTCGGATGTAAGTGGGTCTTTACAGTAAAGTATAAAGCTGATGGCATGTCGGATAGATATAAGGCATGTCTAGTGGCTAAAAGGTTCACTCAAACCTTTGAGATTGATTTTCTAGAGACCTTTACGAAACTAAACACAATCAGAGTTCTTCTATCATTGGCTACTAACTTAGACTGGTCGCTCCACCAACTAGATGTAAAGAATGCCTTCCTAAATGGTAACTTTGAAGAACAAGTGTACATATGAGTCCACCACCAAGTTTTGAGGCAGATTTAGAACTCAGGTGTGTAAACTGAGAAAATCACTATACGCGTTGAAACAGTCACATAAGGCCTGGTTTGAGCGCTTTGCACACTTCATTAAAAAAAGGTTATGTATGTTGATGATATCATCTTAACATGAAATGATGATGAGCAAGAGATTACCTGACTACAAGTTGAGATGTCCAAGGAGTTTGAGGTAAAAAAAACCTGGGGCAGATGAAGTACTTCTTAGGCATGGAAGTGGCACGGGCAAATAAAGGGATTGTATTGTCCCAGAGGAAGTATGTTCTGCATCTTCTTAGAGAAGTAGGTATAAGTGGATGTAAACCAATAGAGACACCAGTTGACCCAAACAAGAAATTTGGAGGCATAAATAGTAGACCAGTGGATGTGAGGCAGTATTAAAGACTGGTGGGAAAACTCATTTATCTATCCCATACTACGCTAGATATAGCCTTGCTTATGTTTAGTGAGCCAATTCATGCATTCCTCATAGGAGGAACACTTGAAGACTGCTTATAGAATCCCGAGGTATATTAAGGGCACACTAGAAAAGGGGTTGTTCTTGAAAAAGACATATCAGAGAGGCATTGAAGTTTACACAGATGTAGACTTGGTTGGGTCACCTACAGACAGAAGATCAACCTCATGTTATTGTACATTCGTATGGAGAAACCTAGTCACATGGAGAAGAAAAAAGCAGAATGTGGTGGCTAGGAGCAGTGCAGAAGCTGAGTACAGATCTATGGCTCATGGAGGATGTGAGATAATGTGGATAAAAAGAATCTTAGACGAATTAAGAATAACAGTACACAGGCCTATGAAGCTTTACTATGACAACAAAGCTGCGATTAATATATCTCATAACCCTATCCAACACGACAGGACCAAACATATTGAGGTTGACAGATACTTTATAAAAGAGTAACTTGGTTGTGGACTTATATGTATTCTATTTGTTCTCTCTACTCAACAATTGGCAGATGCACTTACCAAAGGGTTTTTTAAACCATGGTTTGAAGACCTACTCAGCAAGTTGGGCATGATAGATATCTATGCACCAACTTGAGGAGTGTTTAAAACATTTGGATGAGTATATATTTAGTGTAGATATATGTTTAGTGCAGGTGCGCAGGTGTTTATAATTGTATATTCAGTTAGAGTAAATAAGTTGGTTTAGATAGGAAAGTATATATTTGATGACATAGAATCCAAGATAGGACAGTTAGAATCAAATCAAAATCCTTCGGTTCTGGGGTAATGATTTGATGACAATTGTACTATAAATATTGAACCTTTGTTGAATGAAAGTATTATCCTCGAGTTGATACAAATTATACATATATATGTTTGTTTAGTTTATTTATTAGTGAAAGCATTGTGGAATGTCTGTGTGAATAAGTGCAACTGGCAAGTGGAGGCAAGTGGTGTGCACACTCTTAAACTAGGGACAAATTAGAATTAAGAATCCCAGTACACGGGCCTATGAAGCTTTACTGTGACAACAAAGCTGCGATTAATATAACTCATAACCTTATCCAACAAAACAAGACCAAACATATTGAGGTTAACAGACACTTTATAAAAGAGAAACTTGACATGTGGACTTATATGTATTCCATTTGTTCCTTCTACTCAACAATTGGCAGGTGTGCTTACCAAAGGGTTGTCTAAACCATAGTTTGAAGACCTACTCAGCAAGTTGGGTATGATAGATATCTATGCAACAACTTGAGGAGGAGTCTTGAAAACATTCGGATGAGTATAAATTTAGTGTAAATATATGTCTAATGCAGGTGTTTATTGTTGTATATTTGATAAACTCAGTTAAACGGTATAACTCAGGTTATTGGCACTTGAACTATGTGAAAGACTGTGACTTAAAAGAGTTCTAGAGGAACTGGGATAGAAGATGACTTTTCCTATCAGAATCTATTGTGATAATGTACCTACAACCAATGGGGTAAAAAATCCTCTCCAATATGATAAATCCAAGGTTTTGAAATTGATAAACACTTCGTAAGAGAGAAGATCGAAGCCAAAGTTATCAGTTTGAGTTATTGGCACCTGTAATCCATTTGTTTTTCTAAAATTTGTACCAAACATCTATAAGTACTGAAACTACACATTTTATCCAAATTTAGAAAAAGTTTAGCAGCCAGTATCCAACCACCAAGACCTGACTTTCTATAGTATGTCATCGACTTTTAGAGTGTGCAAAGACAAAAATTATTCGTTTTTGTAGGTGCCTTTTGTCTTTATCTTCTTCCTCCCTCTTTCATATCCTTTTCTTCTGCGGGCTATCCCAAAAAAGACTCTGCATGCTTGCCATCTTCTCCCTTAACAACTGCCACAAGCCACCATTTATGAACAACCTCTGCTATCCTATTCAAACCTACCCCCCAACGGCCATCCCACCCTTACTCTTACCTTTCAAACAGCCACTTGTGCCACCCCTAGATCCTAAAACCCTCTCCATTCTTCTCCCAATGGCCACCAATAGCAAACCGTCATCCTTACCCCCTTCCTATTCCTATCGAGAACAAGTGAATTACTGAAGTTGTGAATACTTTTACGTTCTGAGGAAGTCTATTTTGAATAATTTCCATGATTCAAAAATAATACGTAAGTGTGGTATGATGTGAGATAGGAGCTGCTGTGAGAAGGCTATTGGTCGGAGTTTTAGTTGAAGAGTGGTGATCTAATGACAGTTGCAGCTAAGAGGGCTGGATGGGTTCTGGGAGGGGCAGTAATCTGGTGGAGAGAAACTCAAGAGAAGAGGAAAAAATGATGGAATAGAATTAAATTTCAGAAGAATGAAGCCAAAGTTATTAGTTTGAGTTATTGGCACATGTTATCCATTTGTTTTTTAAAAAAAACTACACCAAACATCCATAAGTAATGAAACTATACATTTTATGCAAAATTAAAAAAGTTTGACAGCCACTATCCAGCCACTGGGACCTGACCTTCTACAACCGGTCATCACCTTTTAGAAAATGATAATTTTTGTAAAATGATAATCTAAGCTTTATCAAATTTGGATAAAATGATAATTTTTGTAGCTATGGATGTTTGGTGCAAAATTTTAAAAAAATGGATAGAAAGTTCCTATAACTCTTATAATTTTAAAACGTGTGTCTTCAAGAGATCAAATAACAAACATATTAACCAAGCCTGTCTTATAAAGATATTAATGATCAAGCTTGGTTGCGTTAACATATACATCAACCTCGAGAGAGAGTATAGAAATAAACAGCGAAATACATATGAATATACAAATCTAAGTGTCTTTTGTATACATATACAAATACATATAGGATGCACATTTATATTCATAGAAATACATATAGTATACACACATTGGTATACGCCACTATTTTAGTGGTCGAGTGATCACCGCAATACTGTTGTTTGGCAGAATGCAGCCATTAGGCTAGTGAGCTTTATAGCCGTTAAAGTCGTGTGGGCATTGAGGACTTTGTAAACTTGCTTTGTAATAATGCAAACCTTACATTTAAAGAGATAATTGTACCTGGTATCCAAATTTATCCACAAAATTTTAAGTGGCATCCGTACTTTAACAAATTTCTTTGAGTATCCATACTTATTTGGGAAATTATCACATGGCATCCTTGCTGACGTCATAAAGGCAATTTTCATTTATTTTTTAAAAGTTTAAGAAAAAATAATTAAAAATAAAAAAGAAAATCCCTACCCCCACCGCCCGCTCATCTTATTCTTCAGTTGCAGTTAATTGCAGCAATTAACTCTTTCTCTGACCTCCAAAATAGCTTTGATGCAATTGTGATCAAGGACAAAGCCAGATTACAAAGCCAATATCTTTGCTTCTTTGATGTTCCAGAAGAACCTGGACAAAATTTTGGTGTTTGTTGTTGTGCTCACCTTCGTCGCCACCAGCTTTCTGTATGCGAAGATAAACGGACCGGCGAAGAAGAGGAGCAACGAATGTGGGGAAGATAGCAAAGACGATTGCAAATCCTCAAAGAAATTTGACCTCTTAAAAGAAAACACATTCGGGAGGGGATTTATGGTTAATGCCCAACATTATTCTTCTGCTG
>AP025068.1:20822837-20836463 GCA_036186865.1 Eustoma russellianum
ATTATTCTTCTGCTGCTTCCCCCTCAGTCCTGGGTATGCTCCAAATGACTTGTTTCATCCATCTTCTCTCTTACAAAGACGAGAGAAACTTCACTTTGGAACCATCATCTGTTGCTTATTCAAACCCCCAAAAGATGAGTAAGAGGTCCATAATTTTCACCGTGCCTGCAAATAGTTGTTGGGTGCTGGAGGAGTTGACCAAAGAAGAAGATGAAGGGGGGATGAGAGTGGGGGTGGGGGTTTTCTTTTTTATTTTTGAATTATTTTTTCTTAAAGTTTTAAAAAATAAATGAAAATTGCCTTTATGACGTCAGCAAGAATGTCATTTGCTAATTTCCCCAATAAGTATGGATACCCAAAGAAATTCGTTAAAGTATGGATGCCACTTAAAGTTTTATGGATACCTTTGGATACCATGTGCAATTAACTCTACATCTAAACTAACTTGATAAATATATTATTCTTAATTATCTATAATTTATAATCATAATAGAAGCTCTAGCAAAAGAGGAAGGAGATGAGGCCTTACGCCCTACTCCTGAATGTTGTTTGAGAGTGGAAGTTGTCTCGTTTCCCTTCTCTTAGCAGGAAGTGTAGCCATACTTAAAAAATACTAGATTTTTTTAAAGGTGGCTCTAATGCCATATAGAGAATTAAGAATAATATTTCATCAAGTTAGTTTAAATAAACAAAGGTTTGCCTTTTATAGAGGTAGTTTACAAACGCCTCAAGTTTCCATAAGACACTAACGGCTTAGTAGACCGCTATTCTAACATCTACATTCTGCCAACGACAATATTTCTGTGATTATCAACCTCTGAAATAGTGGGTTATACCAGTGCATACTACATCTTTTGTATGTAAGTGTGTATCATCTATATATTTTATATGTATACCGTATATACATATAAGTGTATTTACATTTGTATTTAACTGTTTCTAGGTACTATTGATTGTTTATTACTTCTCCATGTGACCAAATTTTCCTATAAATAAGTCGTGTGACATGTAGTTTACCTTTATATCTTTTATCTAGGCCAATCAGCATCAGTAAAGACTTGAATGTCCATGCTTTCATTCTTTCTGAAGTATAACCCTTGTTTTGGTGTTGCTTTAACTACCTGAGAATTTTTAAAGCAGCCTTGAGATGTTTATTAGTAAAATCATACTTAACATGACTTACAAAGCTCACCACTGCATAACATATATCATGTCTGGTATGAGATGAATAAAACAGTTTACCTACTAATTTTTGGTAACTTAGCCTATCTGTACTTACCAAAAAAACTTAGCCTATCTGCGGCTATTTTATCCCATAATTCTTTAGATGTGTGCTAGTTCAATTGGTGTATGACGAGGACGGATCCTCACCAGGTGCATCAGAGATGATCCAGAGATAACGCCGCTAGCGTCTCGTTAAGGCCTATTCCATAACCTACGAGAGGAAGACAATGTTAGAGGCCCAGGGCTAATACCCAAAGAAAACCCTCCAACGCTCAAGTAAGTAATGTACATGTTTATGTGAATATATTTTTGAAGTAGAGGTCAAAGCAACCTGGAAAGTGTTCTCTTTGTAGAGAGGGTGGTTGTTTTAGCTGGGTAGAGCTGTATTTAGCGTGGGTGAGCTCAGAGTTGGCTTAGGTCAGCACAGAATGAGCATCAGATAGCATGAAATAAGCTTGAGGGAGCGTGGAATGAGCTTTAGATAGCATAAAATGGGCTTGACTTGGCTTCTGCTGAGGAAGCGCTTCTTTATAGACGTTGAGGTAGAAGGTTGCATGGCAAGGAGCAATATGGTGATGACACTTAACTGCTCTACTGGCAGCCTTTGCTTGCATGGCTGCCATGCAGTGACAGGTGGTTGCGATGCTGGCAGCTCTCGTCTGCATGGTGGCCACGTGGAGATAGATGGTTGCGCTGCTGGCAGTCTCATTATGCATGGTAGCCACGTGTTGTCACGTGTTAGGCTATGTGGCCAAGGTTGCCGGGTGACAGGTGTCTGCCTAAGCATGCTGTGTCCGAGCTGAGGTGTTGCCTGAGCAGTTCAGCTAGGAAACCGAGGTAGGGGTAGCATGTCTGAAGTTAGTCAAGGGCTCTGCCGAGCTGACCTGCAGGGTGTTGGCGTTGGCCTTCAGCGGAGCTGATGTGAGGAATTTCCACTTACTGATCTGTTGACCTGGTCATTTCATTGACCGTGCTGAACTGAAAGGCACCGCTATGCTCTAACCGAGATGGACTAATAGTGACATTCTGATCTGGACCTTTGGTTGTGGCCGAGCTAAACTAGACAGGCCTGCTGGGGAAGTTCACTTTCTAGACAGAGCTGGCCTGATAGTTCGAATGAGGGAGTGGAACTGAATTAGCTTTGCTGAATTGAGCTGCTACCAGCAGTGGGGCCCATCAAAATTGACTTGCTGACATAAAATATTGTCGTATCCAGCAGCTAGTTTCTGGGTTCGTCAGTGTAAGACCAGGCTTACAATCAAGCATCTTTGTTTCCTGTAGTAAATCAAGAAGATATTTCTTTGTGATGTAGTCATCCCAGTTTGGGTCGTGTTTACTTCCATACCCATAAAATACTTTGGTCTTCCTAAGTGTTTAATCTCAAATTCATTAGATAACTGTTCTTTAATCAATTTAATGCCATGTTAGTATTTTTATGTATATATGTGTACCTCATATGTATTTGTATATGTATACAACATATACGTATATGTGTATTTAATTACATGTGTATTTCGCTTTTACTTCTACACTCCCCTCAAAGTTTATATATATGCTAGCGAAACCAAGCTTGACTATCGACGTCAGGAATGTCTTTGTAGGGACAGGATTGGTTAGTATGTTTGCTATTCGATCTCTTGAAGAGACATATTGTAAACTCATAACTTTATCTTCAATATTCTCCCTTATAAAGTGTGTGTTGATTTGAACATGCTTTGATTTATCATGTTAGACTGGATTTTTGGCCATTACTGATTGCCAATACATTACCACCATATATTTTGATAGGAGTAGTAATCTTCTGTCCCTGTTATTCTCTCTTATGAGATGTATGTCAATTTGAACATGCTTTAATTTATTAAGTTGGACTGAATTTTCTGCTATAACTGATTGTAGATACATTGACACAATAAATTCTGATAGGAGAAGTAATCTTTTAACCCTATTCCTCTAGAACCCTTTTAAACCCTAGTTCTTCATATAGTCCAAGTTACAGTGCCCTGAGTTCTACCTTTACACTACTTCTAGTCACGACTGATTGTTACTTCTCCATGTAACCAAATTTCTCCATAGATAAGTCCCATAACCTGTAGCGTTGATCTCATGTCTATTTTTTATCTATCCTAATCATCATTAGTAATGACTTGGTTGGCCCTGCTTTCATTCTTTTGGAGTATAACCACGGCCTTGGTGCTGCTTTTAGGTATCTGAGAATTCTTAAAGTAACCTTAAGCTATTCAATAGTGTACGACCATGCATAAATTGACTTCCAAACCTCACTATATATCATATATCAGGTATGGTATGAGATAAATGTAGAAAATATTCAGCTTAAATGTATTATAAATAACAGGTTTACTGATAGATTACTGTAAATAATTAGGATAATGATTTTATAGCCGTTGTACCTCTGTGTTAGTCAATATAGCCGTTGTGGCTTATGCTGTATAGTTAGGAAGTATATATAATGCTATCTTCAGCCTGTTGAAGTAAGCCTTATAGAACAGTTACTTGAAATAATATTGGTTCATTATTCTCCAAGAGAGAAGAAACAGATCTCGGTTATATTTGAGCTTCAAGCTCCACATTTATTAAAGCAGTCAAGAATTCTGTTGCTACTAGTTTTTCTATATGGTATCAGAGCTGAGGAAAAGGAGAAGAGACTGCTTATCATAAATCGTTTCAAATTGTTTTTGCAAAGCTTTGGAGTTGCGAAAAAAAAATTTTCCTCAGTTGAAGAACAAGTGCAGACCAGAGAATACATCTCATGTGAAGGAGACGAAGTTGCTTACTGTTCAACAAAGGAAAAACTTGGCTACATGTGTCTACACAAAAAGGAAACAGCTGGTGGTATATGTTCCTAATTTGTATCCACGAAAATTTTTTTTCCACTTGCACAATTCCTGAGTGAGAAATTGTTTAATAATAAACAAAGGGCTTGGGTCTTGTGTAAAATAGTACATCGAATATATCGAGAAAAGCTGGCTCAAAGTTTCTGTATTATTCATATTTTTTCAAAATTTTAGCTTCTCGAAAATTCTGCTGAAGAGGGACAGCGGTAAAAAATAACACAAAAAGGGGTACAAGAGACAAGACACGTTAGGGTCTTCTGGGGTAGGAAGTGACACGTCTACCGCCTTTGCACGATTGCCGAGATAGTGGAAAGGAAGAATCCAAATTTTGTCAAAAAGGCAAGATTTGCTAAGAGATTTTTTTTTCTCTGCCTTGACTAAAACAACCGTCCTTGCACCTCTAATTTCACCATCAACTTTTTTACCTTGAACCACACAACTATCCTTGCATGTTACTTCTTACTATCCTCTTCTGATTTCCTTCTTCTCTAAATCTGTCCTAAATCACAGTTCATCCACCAAATCTTCATCCGTCATCAAAAAACTCCAACCATCTAAATCACCATTTTTTATCCAAAAACCATGACAGATCAGAGTGAGGTTACCTCTAGTATGGAAAAATCAGTTCCACCGCCTATGATGGATACAGCTCCATCCAATATAGTCAAATTGAACGGAAACAATTATCTTGCATGGAGCCGTGCAATTGAGCTCTTTATCACTGGAAAAGGGAAGAAGGATTATCTTCTAGGGAAAATAACAGTCCCGTCTGAAAATGATGCCAAGTTTCAATCCTGGGAAGCTGAAAATTCTATGCTCATGTCCTGGATTCTTGGGTCCATGAATCCAGAGATAAGGGAAACTTTTATGCTTTACCAGACGGTGGAAGAAATATGGAAAGCAACCAAAGAAATGTTTTCAAAGAAGGATAATATTGCTAAACTATACGAGCTAAAGGCTCAACTGAAGGAAATCAAACAAGGAGATGCAACAGTAACAAAGTACTATGGACTTCTCACACATATATGGCAACAACTCAACTCATTTGAAGTCTATAGATGGAGTACTCCTGCTGATGAACAGACATATAAGGGAATAAAGGAGACGGAGAGAATATTCAGTTTCCTTGCTGGTCTGCACAAGGATTTCGATGCTGTAAGGAGCAGGATTCTAGGAACTAAACCACTTCCTAGTATGAATGCAACATTTTCACAAGTTAGGCAAAAAGAGAGTAGGATTAAAGTAATGATGGGAACAATTCCCACCGTTACTTCTGAATCCTCTGCTTTGACAGCTGATTCTCATCCTCAAGGGAAAACTTTAGCAGATTCTCAAACATCTTTGTCCCAAAACACCACCGGTTGTGTTTCTAGGAAAAATGGAGGTAAGAAATTTTGCAGGTACTGTCAAAGAACAGGTCACCTGTTTGAAGAGTGCTACAGGCGCCCTGGCTCAACCATTAAACCACCATTCCGCCAGAATTTCTCCAGATCTAATCAGTTTTGGAGGCCTGAACCTAACATGTCTAGAGCTGATTCTAGCAATACTAGGAGGAACTCTCGTGGAAACATGGTTACTGCTCAAGAAAACAGTGGGAACTCTAGTGCAGGAGAGACATGCAATCAAAACCTGAACCAGAATCTGCCCAAACAACAGATTGAAGCGTTGTTCAGACTCCTCAATCAACAGTTGAATGAGGAAAATCCTACTCATGTCAGAGCTACTATGGCAAGTACCATTATTAATGGTAAGAGTTGTTCCTGGATTATTGATTCTGGGGCAACTGATCACATGACATGCAGTAGGAATTTACTTAGTGAATACGAATCTGTTCATCATCCAAAAACGGTTAAGATAGCAAACGGTACATGTTTACAGATTATAGGTAAAGGAACTGTGCGTCTCTCACAAAATCTTATACTTAAGAATGTGTTACATGTGCCTCAGTTAGACTGCAAATATTTCAGATCGTGTACGGATCATTTCAGGTATTTTCAGGTTTCGTGTATTTTTCAGGAATTGTCATAGACCTAAATATACTGATTTCTATGAAGAAATATGAGACCCACGTGCATTTTCCCCAGCAAAAAATTCATATAGATATTTGATAAGATCACATTATATCTTAGACAAAGACCAGCCTGACCAGCTTGGTATAACAAAACTCTTACAACAAGCTCAATTTAGTACATGATTTATATACCTAACCATACATATAGAAGAGGTTACGTGAAAACCTTTATCATGATTTATTGCTATATTTGAGAACCTACTCTTGGATAATCAGGTGAACCAATATGCAATGACAACAATGCATACTCGGTTGTCATGATGCTCTGCGTTAATAGTTGATATGCATGTAATAAGAGTAAACCCGATTCAACGCCCAAAAGAAAATTGTGGGGGGTGAAGAATAGAGTGCAGTTACAATTATCTCACCACAGAAGACTCCAATATTTGAACATTGGAGATGACGAACTTCCAGATACAGAAGTTGCTAAATTCGATTGGGAGTAGTTGTCACTAATGATATAACAAGAGTATTCACCAGTTAACAGTAGCAAGTCAACATGATGATGTGGTATGGCTTACTGGGGATAGCGGCGCATGAGGTCAGGGCTATTGCAACATTTGCATTTTGCATAGGGGAATGGAAGAACTAAGAAGGATGGAGGGCAGAAGGGAGGAAAAAAAGGAAATGGAATGGGGGATATTAGATTAGGTTTTTACTTTTTAGGTATGAGTCTTTTTACTCTATTAATTTATAATTTATATTTAAAATATATTTTTAAAAATCGGATGTAACGGGTATAAGTGGGTAACCTGCAGGTATACCCGGATACGACCCGCTCTTAACAGGTAATTTTTAGGTCTTATCCAATTTGTACATGAAACCCGTCAAGGCTATATCTATACCTGCGAAAAGCATGATAGGTTCAGGTCGTGTCTGAGATTGTCACCCCAACTTTTCCCTAAAAACTATTCTAAGTACAAATGAAAGTATGATACTAAACCTACGTCAGCAAACCATAAGTGCAATTAGAACATCTAAACACATGGATGCAAATTTTCCAATAAGCAAACATGGAAAGGTATTCGAGTGGAATCCAGTTCATTGCATAAGTATTTAAAATTTTCGAACTGTTCTGTTCGCCTTTCTGTCTCAATGAAAGCGTTCATTTTTAGTATTTAAAACAAAATTATCGTTTTTATTCTAAAAGTGGTTTGTACAAATGAAATCGTTCATTTTTAGTATTATCGAATTAATATTAATAGTTCACATGAAAAACTTATCATTCATTCAATAATTGACACTTTTCATTTTTAGTTATTGTTTGTTTAATTATAGATAATAATATAATATCAGAGCATACATAATTTTCATATATATTCTAACTTCAAGTATTACATTCAAAACTAGACGAATATTAATTTGCATAAAATTGATTTGTTTAATATTTAAGAAGAGTAGAATTCAATCTCAAACTTTATTAAAGTGAAATAGGCAAAGCAAAACCCTAAAGACGACTTTGATCACTTCAAAACCAAAGTTGAAAGAATCATAAGAGAAAAAAGGTTTACAGATCCTTCTCGATCATCAAAACCGTCAAATTAGGTTCAGATTTTCCCAAAAAAAGAAAAATTAAAAAAAACTAAAATAATTTCACAAACACAGTCCTGGGCCCGGGTTCTTTTTTTTTAAATAATGAAAGTAGCTATTGTACAACGTCTAGGTATTTTTTGACACGTTTTTTTTTAAAGATTTTTTTTGACATGTTTAAATTCCAAAAAGATCCTAACCTTTGCTGTATATTCTGTTCAATTTAAAATTTCAATACGTTACCTCCATCCTCTATAAAAGGAGAAGAAGTCTCCCACATCCTGTGAATTCATCACTTTTCGAGAAGTAAAATCCTACAGAGGTTTGTAGGACTTCCTGCAGAACTCTTTTCCCTTTCTTATTTTCTCTCAGTAATTTCATCAAATGCCCGGTAGGTTTCCGATGCACCACTTCATCTATTCTGCATCGCACACTGTTCCTCGCCGATTCCTCGAGTTACTTTGTTGCCAATCGACGACGATTGCTTCTTTCACATTCAAGAACTCGAGTTGTTCAAGCCGCCACTTTCTTGGTGTTGCCACAACAAGAGTCCTTCCTACTGCAGGCCTTCGTTGTCGCGCCTCTTCTTGCCCGTTGATGTCTCTGCATCGCACACCGTTCCTTGCCGATTCCTCGAATTACTTTGTTGCCAATCGACGACGATTGCTTCTTTTCACATTCAAGAACTCGAGTTGTTCAGGCCGCCACTTTCTTGGCGTTGCCAAGAACAAGAGTCCTTCCTACTGCATACCTTCGTTGTCGTCCCTCTCTCATGCCCGTTGATGTCTCTGCTTCATCATGTTATCCTCCTCCTCGCCAGGTTTCTTGGAGTTGTTTGCTCATTGTGAATTTGTTTCTTGCAGATCATTGTAGTAATTACGGTCATTACACTTTCTTAATGTGCTTCTGCAAGAATGCAGTGGGTTTTAGTTTCTTCGAGTTGTTTGTCGCGCCTCTCTCACACCCGTTGATGTCTCTGCTTCATCATCTTCTCCTCCTCCTCCTTGCCAGGTTTCTTGGAGTTGTTTGCTATTGTGAATTTGTTTCTTGCAGATCATTGTACCGTCATTATACTTTCTTAATGTCTCTTCGAGTTGTTTGCTCATTGTGAATTTGTTTCTTGCATATCATTGTTGTAATTACCATCATTATACTTTCTTAATGTGCTTCTGTAAGAATGTAGTGGGTTTTAGTTTTCATCATCTTCTCCTCCTCCTCCTTGCCATGTCTCTTGGAGTTGTTTGCTCATTGTGAATTTGTTTCTTGCAGATCATTGTAGTAATTACCGTCATTATACTTTCTTAATGTCTCTTCGAGTTGTTGCTCATTGTGAATTTGTTTCTTGCAGATCATTGTAATAATTACCGTCATTATACTTTCTTAATGTTGCTTCTGCTAGAATGCCGTGGGGTTTTAGCTTTAGTTTAGATATGTAGGCGCATAGTCGGAGAGGAGATTCGATAGGATTTGGAATATTGATTCAATTAAGAAGAATCTTGAACGTGGTTTCGGAAGATGTTTACTGAGGATGAAGCGGATTTATTTTTCGTGTTTCTCCGTATAACTCAAGCGTTCGTTGTCGTCATCATCTTCTCCTCCTTGCCAGGTCTCTTCGAGTTGTTTGCTCTTTGTGAATTTGTATCTTGCATATCATTGTAGTAATTACCATCATTATATTTCCTTAATGTGCATTCTGCAAGAATGCAGTGGGTTTTAATTTTAGTTTAGATATGTAGGCGCATAATCTGAGAGGAGATTCAATAGGATTTGGAATATTGATTCAATTAAGAAGAATCTTAAACGTGGTTTCGGAAGATGTTTACTGCGGATAGGAATAATGAGATCTGTATTTGTCGTGTTTCTCCGTGTGCCGATAAATCTGAGGATTTTATGATTGTCAAATTTAGATGTACTATCTTATTACTTATCATGTAAAAAAAATGGATAGAGGGATGTTTATGTTGTCCTCGAGGCTTCTTCGGATTATATTCAATCTCATCATCAGTTTTATTCTCTCTGGGCAGAAATAGTGTTTTGCAATTAATATTTGATTTTTTAATGCATACATCTTTGACTTTGTCGGCTTTGCAGATCAAAAGATTTTGTTGCCTCAGGACGTGAAACCACGCGTTCTTCAGTTTTTCTTTCTTTTTCTTTTTTCTGCCTTTAAGGGAACATTCCGCCATAATATCAACTTTTATTAATTTCAGGATAGCTTGTTGTGGAAGTGGGAAGTGCTTCATGCTTTCTCTATGCCAGCAAAACTGCAGTTTTATCTGTACTTGAGGAGGATATTGAAGGTGTGACCTCTGCATATAGCACTTACTGGTAGTTGATTGTGTTTGCCGCATAATCTTACTGCCTTTTTTAGTGAAATAGATATAAGGTCCTAATGCAAGTTCCATTTATCTTGGTGAACAGGTTATAATTCTAAAATTAAGCTTGAAGGAGGAGTTTAGGACTTCCAGAATATGTAATATGCCAAACTGCTGATGATGCATCAATCCTAAACCATTTACTACTTGTGCACTAGTATTCGCTCAGTTGTGTGGATCCAACGTCGTGTTCACTTGTCTTTTCCTTTTTGTATGTTCATTTATCCTGGTTTTTTTCTTTTATATCCTCAGATTATGAAAAGGTTTCCTTACATTGAGGGCTACAGAGCTTTTGACGTGCCTTCAGATTTAGATACAAAACATCTTCTTAAATGTCAACTGGCTATTGGAATTTTTAGTCATAAGAAATCTTCTCCTTAAACAAATCATGTGCAATTCCGGGTTATATTTTTCTCTTGGGGTATGCCTGGGAGGAATGCTCTTACTCTCACACTCAAGCATTTTTTAAAATATTTATTAAGATACGTACGCCATCTTTTTTTTATATATTTATTTTCTTGCAATTCTATTGTTTGTATTTGATAAAAACTTAGCTGCTGTCACATACATTTAAACTGCTGTACTGTTTGATATATTTCCTTCTTCCCCCCATTTAGCTGATGGAAAGTGCACTAGCGCTACTGGATTACAGCTGCCTGGTGTCCTTGATGAAATATTTATGATTTAGACATTTTAACATGATTCAGACCATTCATTGACATTGATCTGATTTATCGTTAGAATTTCAACCGACGGCGTCTGGGTCTTGATAGTTGATCTTGATACTAGCATGCTAAAAACTGAAGGATGAGATAAATTGGCAGATGAAAACCTGAAATTGTTTCTTTTTCTGATGTAAGTATCTTTGAGTTGCATGTTAGAGATTTAAGGTTAGTATTAGCGCCCTTTGAAAGCATTTTCATCAGGAGTTTTTGGGAGCATAATAAAAGTTCTTTGATTCCTCTCTCTCTCTCTCTCTCTCGCAACTTCAATCTTGGATATTTATCTTCTTTCTGCAGTGCCAGTGACAACTTAGCGCATCTAGATCTACATGAAGGTTACTTCCCATTTACATTGAAGGTACTTATAACTCTTTCATCATTATCTTGTGAAATTCATGACCAATTTTCATGTATGACTATGTGCTTTTATGTCCTATTTTGGCTTGGTTATCCTTGTTTTGTCAACACCTGATTACGAAGCTACTTGAATATGGTGATTAAAAGAGTTCCTTAAAATTTGAAGGGATGACTAGATGACTTTGATCAGGGAACAATATTCACCTTTTGTTTAGAGAATATTAACAGTATTGAAGTGACCAACTCGCTTGTTTTTGCAGCTGTATTAGATCTACATGAAGGTTACTTCCCATTTACATTGAAGGTACTTATAACTCTTTCATCATTATCTTGTGAAATTCATGACCAATTTTCATGTATGACTGTGTGCTTTTATGTCCTATTTTGGCTTGGTTATCCTTGTTTTGTCAACACCTGATTACGAAGCTACTTGAATATGGTGATTAAAAGAGTTCCTTAAAATTTGAAGGGATGACTAGATGACTTTGATCAGGGAACAATATTCACCTTTTGTTTAGAGAATATTAATAGTATTGAAGTGACCAACTCGCTTGTTTTTGCAGCTGTATTAGATGTTAAGTCTAACGTGTTTGTGCTCTTTTTTCGCAAATTATTTACATTTTTATGAGATTTAGTGTTTATAGATTGTTCTGCCTTGATAAGCTTTGTGTCATTACTGATTTAGAAAAACTGTCTCAATACTTAACATTGTTGTGAATACTTCAGGGCTTCACTAGTCTTTATTTTTCATTAGTCATTTGCGAGGGGACTAATAATGGCTTTTGAGTAAATACTTCAGGGCTTCACTAGTCTTATTACTATGTGATGCAGAACCATGTCTTTTGCTCCTGGACCCTTCATGTTCCAGGAATTGTGCTTCATTTACATTCCTAAACATTTTTCTTTCGTGGCCTTTATTATTTTAAAGACCACCCTAGTAAGCCACTTCGGTTTATTATATCCTAAGTTTTGTTTGATGTAAGTGTGTTTTTTCCATTAGTCATTTGCCAGGGGACTAATTAATGGAAGTTTTTTTCCATCAGTCATTTCTCTCTTTGCCTTTATGTGTACTGATGAGGATATTCAAGGTGTGACCTCTTCATATAGTACTAACTGGTAGTTGATTGTGTTTGCTACAGAATCTTGCTGCCTCTTTTTAGTGAAATAGATATAAGGTCCTAATGCAAGTTCCATTTCTCTTGGTGACCAGATTATAATTCTAAACTTAAGATTGAAGGTGGAGTTTTAGGACTTCCAGAATATGTAATATGTCAAACTGGTGATGCTGCATCAATCCTGAACCAGTTACTACTTGTGCACTAGTATTCGCTCATTTGTGTGAATCCAACGTCGGGTTCACTTGTCTTTTCCTTTTTGTATGTTCATTGATCCTGGTTGTTTTCTTTTATATCCTCATATTATGAAAAGGTTTCCTTACATTGAGAGCTACAAAGCTTTTGACGTGCCTTCAGATTTAGATACAAAACATCTTCTTAAATGTCAACTGGATATTGGAATTTTCAGTCGTAAGAAATCTTCTTCTTAAACAAATCATCTGCACTTCCATGTTATATTTTCCTCTTGGGTGTGCCTGGGAAGGCTGCTCTTACTCTCACCCAAGCATTTGACATCTTTTTTATATTTATTTTCTTGCAATTCTATTGTTTGTATTTGATAAAACTTAGTTGCTGTCACATTCATTTAAACTGCTGTACTGTTTGATAAATTTCATGTCTTCTTTCCCCCAGTCAGCTGATGGAAAGTGCAGTAGCGCTACTGGATTGCAGCTGCCTGGTGTCCTTGATGAAATATTTATTGTCTTGCATGGACCCGTTGGTACCATTTTTTCACCTGAAGCCGTGTCGCTTTATCTTTGGGCTCCCACTGCTGAAGTACAAAAGATTTACCTCCAATATATAATTTTACTATGTCACCTTATGCCTAAATCTGCTTACGTAATTCTCTTCGTCGTGTGTCGTGTTTTACATCTAAAACGCAGATAGTGCGTGCTTTCATATATAAGGGTGATCCACATGAAATTCTCTTGCTCAAAGAACTAACTGGTGTTTGGAGCACCTGTGGAACCAATAGACTGGAAGGCTGCTATTATGTTTACAGAAGATTTACCTCTAATTATATAAATTTACTCTGTCACTTTATGCGTAAATCTGCTTACGTAATTCTCCTTGTCGTGATGTCGTGTTCTACATCTAAAACGTAGGCAATGTGTGCTTTCATATATAAAGGTGGTCCACATGAAATTCTCTTGCTCAAAGAACTACATAGTGTTTGGAGCACTTGTGGGCCAAGAGACTGGGAAGGCTACTGTTTATGAAGTAATGGCATATCACCCTGGAACCTTGAAGATAGAAAAATGCATTGCCAATGATCCATATTTACGGGGGTATTTTTCTTCTCTAATTAGCTGGAAGTATTCCAAAGTACAAATATGACATTTTAACATGATTCAAACCATTTATTGACATTGATCTGGT
>AP025068.1:20840299-20865496 GCA_036186865.1 Eustoma russellianum
GACTTGTTTTTGCATATGAAGTATTAGATAGGGTGTTAGCATCTTGTCCCTACAAACAAAAATATCTCTTTCGTAAATCACAACATCTTGAGGTGGTCTTCATAAACATCATGATGAAAAATATGTTAAGTTTAACGTGTTTGTGCTCTTTTTGCAAATTATTTAATTTTTTATGAGCTTTAGTGTTTATAGACTGTTCTGGCTTGATAAGCTTTGTGTCATTACTGATCTAGTAAAACTGTCTCAATACTTACATTGGTGTGAAGTTTGGTAAGAATGATCAATTGAAAAGAGAGAGAAAGCAAATGGCTATGCACAAGAAAATGGATAAATTATATATTTTTTTGTGAAATATTGTCAAAGTGTATGCAACGCTTTTGATCCTGATGATTAAATTATAATATACAGGCAAGGTTTTTCAGTTGTGAGGCATAAGGCCTTTATTATTTTAAAGGCCGTCCTAGTAAGCCACTTCGGTTTATTATATCCTAGGTTTTCTTTGATGCAAGTGTTTATTTTTCATTAGTCATGTGCCAGGGGACTAATAATGGCTTTTGAGTAAATACTTCAGGGCTTCACTAGTCTTTATTACTATGTGATGTAGATCCATGTCTTTTTCTCCTGAACCCTTCATGTTCCAGGAATTGTGCTTCATTTACATTCCTAAACAATTTTCTGTCATGGCATTTATTATTTTAAAGGCCACCCTAGTAAGCCACTTCGGTTTATTATATCCTAGGTTTTGTTTGATGCAATTGTTTTTTTCCATTCATTGACATTTTAACATGATTCAGACCATTCGTTGACATTGATGTGATGTACCATTAGAATTTCAACCGACGGCTCCCGGGTCTCGATAGTTGATCTTGATTCTGGCATGCTAAAAACTGAAGGATGGGATAAATTGGCAGATGAAAACCTGGAATTGTTTCTTTTTCTAATGTAAGTATCTATGAGTTGCATGTTAGAGATTTCAGGTTAGTATTAGCCGCTCTTTGAAAGTATTTTCATCAGGAGTTTTTGGGAGCATATTGTTAGAGCCGAAAAAAAAAATATAAATAAAAATATATAGATATATATATATAGATATTATATATATAGATATAGATATACATGTATTTATATAGTAGATATATGCATACACAAATGCACCACATAAGATAATAATGATAACGATACTAAAGAAATGAGATGATGACAATAAGGATAACTATAACTAATAAGTATTAGAATCACATTAGGAAACCTAAACCAAAATCAAATGGGAAAAAAACCTAAAATCTACCCTAACTCCCCCATGATATATACGTACACACGCACAACAACACTCACACGCACAAAGGAACATATACCGCCAAAAAAAAAATAAATAAATAAAAAAATTGATTGATAAATGGGCGGCCCGCTAACGGGCCGGGCCGGATGGCCAGCGGACCGGACCCAAAGGCAGGCCGGCCCACTACTTCCATAAATTAAAAAAAAATAATAAAAAAAAATAAAAGGAAAAGGGGGACAGCGAACGCGGGCCGGGCTGGAGCAGGTGAACGCGGGCCGGGCTGGAGCAAACGGTTATACCCGGCCCGCCAAAAAAAAAGAATTTTGAGAATTTTAATAATTCTGTAAATTTAGAAATTAGTAAATAAATCATTTTAAATTCCAGAAAAATACAATTAAATATCCGAAAATTCCAAATAAATTCCAGAAAATATAAAATGGTTAAATTAAATTATTTTCCACTAGTTTAATGAATTTTGACAAATGTAAGTAATTAAGATAATTAGTAATAAATAGAATTAAATAAGGAAAAAAAATAGGGAAAATTAGTAGAAAATTCTAGAAAATTAGTACAAGCTAAGGAAAAATAAAAGGAATGCTACATAACCACTTTCCAATATTCGTAAATTTTATGAAGCCAAATATTGAGTGCCGGAGTTGGTGAGGATGGGCGTACGGGCCCCAGACGACTAGTGTTGAGTGCCGGAGTTGGTGAGGATGGGCGTACGGGCCCCAGGCGATTTTGTTGTTGCATTCATGGCACGTGCATTGCATTGGGAGTGGGCTGAGATGTACGGGTCTCAGACACTCGAGTGAAGAGGACCATGGTGTACGGGCCATGGGTATGTGATTTTGATGGACCATGGTGTACGGGCCATGAGTATGTGATTATGATGGACCATGGTGTACGGGCCATGAGTATGTGGTTATGGTGGATCGTGGTGCACGGGCCACGGGCATCGGTTGGGGTGGATCGTGGTGCACGGGCCACGGGCATCCGTAAGGATGGATTGTAGTGCACGGGCTACAGGCATCCTGTCAATCCCGGGATCATGCATTGCATATAGGTCTAGGGCATATTGCATGACATGATTCTTGTTGCGTGTGACACGTTAATTGAGCATGCATCACGTACTTGCGCATTTTTATGTGGAGTGCTTTACTTACCGCATTTATTTTATCTTATGCATGTTATCTTATATTTATGTGCTATGTGTCATGTCATGTTATGTGCTATGTGGCTATATCATTTCGGTATGTACGTTTTGTATCTGTTTGAGGCGGGCATCTACTGGGTGATTTCTGTCACTCACCCCTACTTCCCAGGTGAGCCGGATGAGGACTATGAGCATATCTTCATTGAGGACGGGACGGACATAGCAGAGTGGGCTGGTTGAGAGCTGCGGCTAGGATATGAGGGGACGCTGCAGTTGTTTTGTTCTTATTTATGTTTTGAGGATTTTCACACACTACTTTACTATTTTATTTCCAGAGTTTTATTTAGCAATGTAATGACGATTATTGGGGTTTAATATATGTTATGGATTACGTTTCTGCGAAAAAAATTTCTACGTCATTTTGACAAGTAAGAGATTGATTCGACGCTTTGTATTCTCCTTAGTGAGGTACGGCGGGTGCACTGTTCCCGAGGCTAGGGCTCGGGAGCGCGGCGCTACAGGTGGTATCAGAGCCAAGGCTTCAGATCCGCCTCGGAAACGCAGGATTAATTAGAACACATAGACATAAGCTACGATTTCGCCCTAATAAACAAAGTAGACTTAAGAAATGATTTTAGACCTAAGTTATGATCGGGTTGTGGGAGGTGTGTGCCGATGGTGAGCTTTTTTGATTAATATTCGCCTTATCCGCATTCCACCATTCAACTTCCATTGACTAATCTGATTTCGTCTGATGAACTTGGATTTCAGAAAATGCCTCCACGACGTGATCCGGCTGGTAACAACGGCGATGATCAGCAGGGTCAGGGGGCCATTCCCCAGGTACTGGCAGATACGCTGGCCACTCTGACTGCCTTGGTGGCCCAGCAACAGGCGCAGATGGCTCACCTGCAACAACAGCAGGAGCAACTGCAGCAACAGTAGCAGCAGCAACCGCCACAAACACCACCACCACCACCACCGCCACCACCACCAACCCAGGGGCTTCGATTCTTTTACCGGGAGATGCAGCACTCCCGGATACCTATGTTCAGGGGTACTACCCGACCAGAGGAGGCAGAGATTTGGCTCAAGAATGTATCCGAGCAGTTGAGGTTGCTAGAGGTTCCGGATAACTTGAAAGTGGATGTGGTGGTACCATTCTTGGAGGGCGATGCAGAGCGATGGTGGCAGGGTGTGAAACGCAGACGGACCACACCACCGACTTGGACCCAGTTTAGGGAGGAGTATAAGAGGCACTACGTTCCCGAGAGTGCCATTCAGAGGAGGATGACAGAGTTTCAGCTCCTGACCCAAGGGTCTATGACTGTTGATGAGTATTCTGAGAGATTCCATGCACTTGGGAGATACATGCCTGCCACCATGGACGACGAGAAGGCTAAGATGTTGAAATTCGAGACGGGTTTGAACTCACGCATTCAATCACTGATTATATGTGCCCAGCCTACCACTTTCGAGGGATTGTTAGAGGTGTGTCGTAAGGTCGAGGGTGACCTTGCGAGGGTTGCATCGGCCGACAGGGCCAAAAGATCGCGGGAGGAGTTCCGTTCAGGGAGACCAGGGAGATGGTTAAAGATTCCACGCCGACATCCGGCCGGGAGATTCTCCGGGCCACCACAGCAGGGTCAGGGATCGGCGACTCGGCCACTGATGATCGAGGGTGCTACAGCGACGGCAGCGCAGCCACTCAGGGCGGTTGGACCGCCACCCCCAGCATGTGCTCAGTGTGGTCGTCCTCATAGGGGACCGTGTTGGAGAGCTCAGCAGGTTTGCTACAATTGCGGCAAACAAGGACATTATGCTAGGGAGTGCCCTACACCGGCACAAGCACCCCTGCCACAGGGTCAGACGCAGCAGAGAGGAAAAGGAAAGACCAACGCTCGAGTGCATGTCATGACAGATGCTGAGCTACAGGAGGTCGGAGACGTAGTCACCGGTACGTTTAAATTTAAGCAATTATTATTTTAAAATCTTGAACATATATTTTCTCCTTGTTTTGATGGTTTGTGCTATGTGCATAACTACGAACCTGATAGGGGAAATATTAATTAACCAAGTCCCAGCATACGTTCTATTCGATAGTGGTGCTAGCCACTCATTCGTTGCTAGGAGATTTGCCAAAAACCTAGGTATCCTACCGGAACGGCTAGAGATTCCATATCGTGTTCAAGCCGCCGGGGATCAAGTGTTAGTATCTCATTATCAGTACAAGGATTGCCCGTTGGAGATTAATGAGCTTGAGTTCTCTGCCACTCTGATTCCGATCCAGATGCAAGATTTCGACATTATTTTGGGCATGGACTTCATGGCGAAATACAGTGCTAACATCGACTGCCGCCAGAGACAGGTCAGTATGCAGACACTAGATAAGAGAGAGACCATCTTCCAGGGGGATGTCAAATTGAAGAAGTCCTCCAGGAAAATCTATATTACCGCAGCACAGGCTTCTCGGGCGTTAAAGAAAGGAGCTGAGGGTTTTCTTGTGTATGCTCTAAATGCCAGTGCTGAGACGCCATCGATTGAGGATATTCCAGTGGTACAAGATTTTAAGGATGTCTTTCCCGACGAGTTACCAGGCTTGCCACCGAGCAGAGAAGTGGAATTCGAGATCGATCTCGTGCCTGGAGCCGAGCCGATTTCGAAGGCACCGTATAGGATGGCACCAGTAGAGTTAAAAGAACTCAAGGAACAGTTGCAGGAGCTACTGGACAGGAAATTTATCAGGCCTAGTGTTTCGCCCTGGGGAGCACCAGTATTGTTTGTGAAGAAGAAAGACGGTACTATGAGGCTATGTATCGATTATCGTGAGCTGAATAAGATCACGATAAAGAACAAATACCCACTACCGAGGATCGACGACCTATTTGATCAATTGAAGGGTGCCAGGGTATTCTCGAAGATTGACCTACGATCAGGGTACCATCAGCTAAGGATTAAAGCAGAAGATATAGCAAAGACTGCGTTCCGCACTCGATATGGGCACTACGAGTTTCTTGTAATGCCCTTTGGACTGACGAATGCACCTGCGGCTTTCATGGATCTGATGAACACAGTATTCAGGGAGCAGCTGGACCATTTTGTGGTGGTGTTCATCGATGACATCTTGGTGTACTCGCCTAATGAGGAGACTCATGCTGAACACTTGCATGAGGTATTAGAGACTCTCAGAAAGAAGAAGTTGTACGCTAAGTTCAGTAAGTGCGAATTCTGGTTGAAGAGTGTGACCTTCTTGGGTCACGTAATCTCTGAAGAAGGTATTTCGGTTGACCCAAAGAAGATAGAGGCGATCACAGAATGGCCACGACCTACTAACGTCACTGAGGTACGCAGCTTTCTTGGCCTTGCCGGTTATTATCGCAAATTTGTGGAGGGATTTTCGAGGATTGCAGCACCACTGAGTCGACTGACTCAGAAAAAGACTAAGTTTGTATGGACCTCCGAGTGTGAGAAAAGCTTTGCAGAGTTGAAGCAGAAATTGACGACTGCACCAGTGTTGGCGCAACCCTCCGGTACTGAAGGATTTGTCATATACAGCGACGCCTCGAAGAATGGGCTAGGTATATGTATATAAAAATTTTAAGTTACCCTCATGTACATATTAACTTTAGCCTAACACTTTCGTCGCAGGATGCGTGTTAATGCAAGGAGGTAGGGTTATCGCATACGCATCGAGACAGTTGAAGCAATATGAGCAAAATTACCCGACCCATGATCTGGAGTTAGCAGCGGTAGTGTTTGCGCTAAAGATTTGGCGTCATTACCTATATGGTGTGAAGTGCGAGGTCTTTACCGATCATAAGAGCTTGAAATATTTGTTCACACAGAAAGAATTGAATATGCGTCAGAGGAGATGGCTGGAGCTACTGAAGGACTACGACCTAACAATTAATTATCATCCGGGGAAGGCAAACCGAGTTGCTGATGCCTTGAGTAGAAAGTCTAATCACGCCAGACAGACACCACTAGAGAAAGAAATGGCAGAGTTTGATCTCGACATTGTTGATTCCACTGCTAACGTTCTGGCGACCTTAGTCATTACACCATCTCTGGTGGAGCGAATCAAAGAGGCGCAAAAGGAGGATGTGACGCTTAGTGATGTCCGCGATAGGATGTTGACTAACCTAATTGAGGGCTTGCAAATACATGACGATGGCAGTATTTGGTACCAAGGAAGGTTGTGCGTGCCTGATGATGAGGAACTAAGGAGGGAATTGCTGAAGGAGGCACACAATTCGAAGTTGTCGATTCACCCCGGTGCTACGAAGATGTATAATGATCTAAAGAAACACTACTGGTGGAGTGGGATGAAAAGACACATTGCTGAGTTCATTGAGAGATGCCTCGTTTGTCAGCAGGTTAAGGCAGAGCATCAGAGGCCGGGAGGTTTGATGTTACCGTTAGAGATACCGGAGTGGAAGTGGGAGCATGTGACGATGGACTTTGTAGCAGGACTTCCAAAAACAAGAAACGGTAACGACATGATCTGGGTGATTGTTGATCGATTGACGAAGACTGCTCACTTCCTACCCGTGCCTAGTAATGTGACCGTGGAAAGACTGGTAACGCTATATATTGATGATGTGGTTAGCCTACATGGAGTTCCAGTCAGTATCGTCTCAAACCGTGACTCGAAGTTCACCTCTCGCTTCTGGTCAGCTTGTCAAAAAAGGTTGGGGACAGAGCTGCGACTGAGTACCGCTTTCCACCCACAAACGGACGGGCAGTCTGAGAGGACCATTCAGACATTAGAGGACATATTGAGAGCGTGCGCATTGGACTTCAAGGGGAACTGGGACGGAATGATCAAGCTAATTGAGTTCTCCTACAATAACAGTCACCACAGTGCCATCGGCATGGCACCCTTTGAAGCGCTCTATGGACGTAAGTGCAGGTCTCCGGTTCATTGGGACGAGGTTGGCGAGCGTGTTATTACCGGCCCTGAGCTGGTTGAGCAGACTAGAGAGAAAGTAAAATTAATACGAGATAGACTAAGGGTTGCTCAAGACAGAAGCAAGAGCTGGGCCGATTCGAAACGACGTCCACTGGAGTTCGACGTGGGCGAGAAGGTTTACTTGAGAGTGTCACCTACGAAGGGGGTTTCGCGATTTGGTATAAAGGGTAAACTGAAGCCTCGCTACATTGGTCCATACGAGGTGCTCGAGAAGGTCGGTACTTTGGCCTACCGACTGGCATTACCCCCTGCCTTGGCTCAGGTTCACAACATATTTCACGTTTCCCAGTTAAGGAAGTATGTTCCGGACCCAAGCCATGTTTTGGATGCGCCACCGTTGAGGATCCGACCTGACATTACATATGAGGAGACTCCCATCAGGATAGTGGATCGCAAGGACCAAGTGTTGAGACATCGAGTCATCCCTTATGTCAAAGTGCAGTGGACCAATCACACCGAGCGCGAGGCGACTTGGGAGCTTGAGGAGCAAATGCGAGAGAGATATCCACAGCTTTTCGAATAAGGTACGTCAAGTTTCGAGGACGAAACTTCTTGTAAGGTGGGTAGGATGTTAGAGCCAAAAAAAATTATATAAATAAAAATATATAGATATATATATAGATATTATATATATAGATATAGATATACATGTATGTATATAGTAGATATATGCATACACAAATGCACCACATAAGATAATAATGATAACGATACTAAAGAAATGAGATGATGACAATAAGGATAACTATAACTAATAAGTATTAGAATCACATTAGGAAACCTAAACCAAAATCAAATGGGAAAAAAAACCTAAAATCTACCCTAACTCCCCCATGATATATACGTACACACGCACAACAACACTCACACGCACAAAGGAACATATACCGCCAAAAAAAAAAAAAATTGATTGATAAATGGGCGGCCCGCTAACGGGCCGGGCCGGATGGCCAGCGGACCGGACCCGAAGGCAGGCCGGCCCACTACTTCCATAAATTAAAAAAAAATAATAAAAAAAAATAAAAGGAAAAGGGGGACAGCGAACGCGGGCCGGGCTGGAGCAGGTGAACGTGGGCCGGGCTGGAGCAAACGGTTATACCCGGCCCGCCAAAAAAAAAAAAAAAGAATTTTGAGAATTTTAATAATTCTGTAAATTTAGAAATTAGTAAATAAATCATTTTAAATTCCAGAAAAATACAATTAAATATCCGAAAATTCCAAATAAATTCCAGAAAATATAAAATGGTTAAATTAAATTATTTTCCACTAGTGTAATGAATTTTGACAAATGTAAGTAATTAAGATAATTAGTAATAAATAGAATTAAATAAGGAAAAAAAATAGGGAAAATTAGTAGAAAATTCTAGAAAATTAGTACAAGCTAAGGAAAAATAAAAGGAATGCTACATAACCACTTTCCAATATCCGTAAATTTTATGAAGCCAAATATTGAGTGCCAGAGTTGGTGAGGATGGGCGTACGGGCCCCAGACGACTAGTGTTGAGTGCCGGAGTTGGTGAGGATGGGCGTACGGGCCCCAGGCGATTTTGTTGTTGCATTCATGGCACGTGCATTGCATTGGGAGTGGGCTGAGATGTACGGGTCTCAGACGCTCGAGTGAAGAGGACCATGGTGTACGGGCCATGGGTATGTGATTTTCATGGACCATGGTGTACGGGCCATGAGTATGTGATTATGATGGACCATGGTGTACGGGCCATGAGTATGTGGTTATGGTGGATCGTGGTGCACGGGCCACGGGCATCGGTTGGGGTGGATCGTGGTGCACGGGCCACGGGCATCCGTAAGGATGGATTGTAGTGCACGGGCTACAGGCATCCTGTCAATCCCGGGATCATGCATTGCATATAGGTCTAGGGCATATTGCATGACATGATTCTTGTTGCGTGTGACACGTTAATTGAGCATGCATCACGTACTTGCGCATTTTTATGTGGAGTGCTTTACTTACCGCATTTATTTTATCTTATGCATGTTATCTTATATTTATGTGCTATGTGTCATGTCATGTTATGTGCTATGTGGCTATATCATTTCGGTATGTACGTTTTGTATCTGTTTGAGGCGGGCATCTACTGGGTGATTTCTGTCACTCACCCCTACTTCCCAGGTGAGCCGGATGAGGACTATGAGCATATCTTCATTGAGGACGGGACGGACATAGCAGAGTGGGCTGGTTGAGAGCTGCGGCTAGGATATGAGGGGACGCTGCAGTTGTTTTGTTCTTATTTATGTTTTGAGGATTTTCACACACTACTTTACTATTTTATTTCCAGAGTTTTATTTAGCAATGTAATGACGATTATTGGGGTTTAATATATGTTATGGATTACGTTTCCGCGAAAAAAATTTCTACGTCATTTTGACAAGTAAGAGATTGATTCGACGCTTTGTATTCTCCTTAGTGAGGTACGGCGGGTGCACTGTTCCCGAGGCTAGGGCTCGGGAGCGCGGCGCTACAGGTGGTATCAGAGCCAAGGAATTGTGCTTTATTTACATTCATGTTTCAGGAATTGTGCTTTATTTACATTCATGTTTCAGGAATTGCGCTACAGGTGGTATCAGAGTGGGCTCCTGGACCTTTCATGTTTCAGGAATTGTGCTTTATTTACATTCCTAAACATTTTTCTCTCGTGGCCTTTATTATTTTAAAGGCCACCCTAGTAATCCACTTCGGTTTATTATATCTAGGTTTTGTTTGATGCAAGTGTTTTTTTCTATTATTCATTTGCCAGGGGACTAATTAATGGAAGTTTTTTTTTTCCATTAGTCATTTCTCTCTTCGCCTTTATCTGTTACCGATGAGGATATTCGAAGTGTGACCTCTTCATGTAGTACTAACTGGTAGTTGATTGTGTTTGCCACATAATCTTGCTGCCTTTTTTTAGTGAATTAGATATAAGGTCCTAATGCAAGTTCCATTTCTCTTGGTTACCAGGTTATAATTCTAAACTTAAGTTTGAAGGAGGAGTTTTAGGACTTCCAGAATATGTCATATGTCAAACTGGTGATGATGCATCAATCATGAACCAGTTACTACTTACGCACTAGTATTCGCTCATTTGTGTGAATCCAACGTCGGGTTCACTTATCTTTTCCTTTTTGTATATTCGTTTATCCTGGTTGTTTTCTTTTATATCCTCAGATTATGAAAAGATTTCCTTACATTGAGAGCTACAAAGCTTTTGACGTGCCTTCAAATTTAGATACAAAACATCTTCTTAAATGTCAACTTGCTATTAGAATTTTCAGTCATAAGAAATCTTCTCCTTAAACAAATCATCTACAATTCCGAGTTATATTTTCCTCTTGGGGTATGCCTGGGAGGGCTTCTCTTACTCTCACAGTCAAGTATTTTTTTTAAATATTTATTAAGATACGTACGCCATCTTTTTTTATACATATTCATTTTCTTGCAATTCTATTGTTTGTATTTGATAAAAACTTAGCTGCTGTCACATTCATTTAACCTGCTGTACTGTTTGGTATATTTCATTTCTTCTTTCCCCTATTTAGCTGATGGAAAGTGCATTAAAGCTATTGGATTGCAGCTTCATGGTGTTCGGAGCACCTGTGAACCAAGAGACTGAGAAGGCTGCTATTATTTTTTTGAAGTACAAAAGATTTACCTCCAATTATATAATTTTACTCTGTCACTTTATGCATAAATCTGCTTACGTAATTCTCTTTGTCATGATGTCATGTTCTACATCTATAACGCAGACAGTGCGTGCTTTCATATATAAAGGTGGTCCATATGAAATTCTCTTGCTCAAAGAACTACATGGTGTTTGGAGCACCTGTGGACCAAGAGACTGGAAAGGTTGCTGTTATGTTTATGAAGTAATGGCATATCACCCTGGAACCTTGAAGATAGAAAATGCATTGCCAATGATCCATATTCACTGGGATATTTTTCTTCTCTAATTAGCTAGAAGTATTCCAAAGTACAAATATGACATTTTAACGTGATTGAAACCATTTGTTGACATTGATCTGGTTTATCATTAGAATTTCAACTGACGGCTCCTGGGTCTTGATAGTTGATCTTGATTCTGGCATGCTAAAAACTGAAGGATGAAATAAATTGGCAGATAAAAGTCTGAATTGTTTTTTTTCTGATGTAAGTATCTATGAGTTGCATGTTAGAGATTTCAAGTTAGTATTAGCCGCTCTTTGAAAGTATTTTGATTAGGAGTTTTTGGGAGCATATTTATTATGTGGGGATAAAAGTTCTTCGGTTTCCCTCTTTCTCTCTCTCAACTTCAGTCTTGGATATTTATCTTCTTTCTGCAGCGCCAGTGACAACTCAGCGCATCCAGATCTACGTGAAGGTTACTTAGCATTTACCTGGAAGGTACTTAACTCTTTCATCACTATCTTGTGAAATTCAAGACCAATTTTCATATATGAGCATGTACTTTTATGTCCTATTTTTGCTTGTTATCCTTGTTTTGTCGATATCTGATTACGAAGCTATTTGAATGTGGCGATTAAAAGAGTTTCTTTTGAAAGGAAATTTGAAAGGATGACTAAATAACTTTGATCAAGGAACAGTATTCACCTTCTGTTTAGAGAATATTAACAGTATTGAAGTGACCAACTGGCTTGTTTTTGCAGCTGAAGTATTAGATAAGGTGTTAGCAGCTCATCCCTGCAAACAACAATATCTCTTTCATAAATTAGATCTTGACGTGGTCTTCATAAACATATCGTTGATGAAAATTATGTTATGTCTAATGTGTTTGTGCTCTTTTTGTGCAAATTATTTAAATGTTATGAGCTTTAGTGGTTTAGACTGCTCTGCCTTGATAAGCTTTGTCTCATTACTGATTTAGAAAAACTAGCTCAATACTTACATTGTGGGTGAAGTTTGGTAAGAATGATCAATTGAAAAGAGAGAAAACAAATGGCTATGCACATGAAAATGAATAGATTAAATACTTACATGCGGGGGTGGTTGGGACGTTATGGGTGAGTTAGAAAAAATTTTTAAAAAAATTCGCGAGAGGAGGGGGTGGGGGAGGGGACGCGGGGGTGGACCGGGTGGTCGGAGCATTATGAGTGAGTAAGAAAAAAATTTTAAAAAAAATTTTTTGGTGCGGGGGGGTGGGGGTGGGGTGGGGTGGGGTGGTGTGGTGTGGGGGGTAGGTGGGTGGAGTGCTGGGGGGTTGTGGGTAATTTTTTATTTTTTTATCTTTTTTTCCTAATTTTTCGATTTTTAAAATATTTTTTAATTAATTTTTACAATTTTTTAGAATTTTAAAATTTCTTTTAAATCACTTTATTCAAAAATACATTTTATTTTTTTAATTAAAAAGGTCGCCACGTGTCAACTTCTGATTGGTCTGAGAAAGTCAACGGTCGGTCAACGGTTGGTCAACGGTTGGTCAACGATCGCCTGGCTATAAGTGAGACATTTCGGCAAAAGATTTGTTAAGTGAGTTTCATCAACGTTAGGCTGCTAACTGAGTAATGGGCCAAACCTTAGGCTAATAAGTGAGATTTTTTCTTTAAAGAAGCCCTGAAGATGTATTCCATAAGAAATGGTCGGCCGGTTGTTATTTACAGAAGTGAGAATAGTAGATGCTGTTAGTGTATGTGCCCTAGGCCATGATTTGGATATTTATGTTATGCATTTATTATTAATAAAAGAGGTTTTATTATCATTATTGTGGGTTAGTATGTTACACAATTTTGATATATGTCCCTGATTCATTATTGTTATGGAGATAAAATAATTTATAATTAGTATGAGTATTGATTTGATAATCATGAGATGATTATGTGTATGGTGATACGAATCAATCTCATAGATACTTGTTAGAGAACAGTGTATTGGATAGACCCATCATGAGATTGCTACATGGATTAGCGTCATAAGTAAATCTCATGATAGTCATGTTTTAATCCTTTGACTTGAGATTGTCATAGTTTCCAACATAAGGACTATTATATTTTGACATGATCAAACGTTATCCGTAACTGGATAATAATAAAGGTCATGATTGAATGTGATAGAAATTATGTAGAGGATATTGAACAATCAAGATAGAATTTGTCCCTCTCTTTTGAGAGAGATATCTTTGGGCCCCTCGATTAGTGAGACTGTGAAATGCATGGCCGTGCTCAAATGAATTGATAGTGTGATCAATATCATTTGTTTTATCAGTCTACTTAGAGATCGAGTAATCATATGTTTGAACTATATAAGTATGACGCTGACCATGACTTATGTTCAAACTAGATATCGTGTGACAAAGGGATTAGTGCATGTACTATTATTAGGCTAGTTGGACTTTACTCGTATTAATTGGGTAGTTGTAATGCCTTGCTAGAGGCCAATTACGACTTGTTGGTTTAATAGAGATTTAATCAACTGCCAATTAATATGGGCCTATCGGGTCACACACAAGAATGCGTAAGGCTGATATTAATAATATTAATAATATTAATATTGGATATTAATTATTATTATTATTATTATCGTTTTAATATTAATAATATTAATATTGGATATTAATTATTATTATTATTATTATTTTCGGGTTTTTGGTGATTATATATACATGTGTATTATCGGACAATAACGAGAGAATCCATATCTAATATGGATTTTGAATATCCTGATAGAATCCGTATCTGATATGGATTTTTGATTGGCATCCACTAATCCGATTAGGACTCGAATTCTAATGTCTACGTATGTGCATATATACTTGTGTATCTCGTATACACAAGACACACGAAAAATACACAGAGTCATAAAAAAACCCTAGAGCCGTTTTGTGAAAAACGAGTTCTTCAGCCGCGCCGTTTGAAGAGCTAGCACTCCGGGCGGAAGTGTTCGTGTGGATACCGACAGAGGGTGATCGTATTTTCGCACCTCTTCCATCTGTAGATTTCGAATCTACAGAGGTACTTTTTGATTTCTTTTGTCGAATTAAACGAACAACATGGATCCTTGGTAGGAAATCAGAGATCAATTTTTGTTTTTCGCTGCGCGTTTTTGCAGTGATCTCGTCCGATTTCCTAACAGATGCTGTGCGAAGTGTAAGAATAGTGGGTGCAACTGGGACATCCGTGTGGGTTTGAATAAGAAGAATGTCATGTGAGCAAATCGCAAGCATTCAGGGCAAGGAAAAGGGCTTTGCAACTTGTTAGGGGAAAGGAGGAGTATGAATACGGTTTCATATGGAATTATATCGATGAAATGAAGAGGATTGATCCTGACAGTAATGTGACGGTGCAGACAGCGAGGTGTACGAATGAAGACGTGGAGTTGATGGAGGAACACATGAGCCTTAGGTCTGATAACATCCCACTGATTATAGATCAACCAAGGTTTCAGCGGATGTATTACTGCCTAGGTCCAATGAAGAAAGGATTTGTCAATGGATGTAGGAAGATATTTGGCGTTGACGGATGCCATGTCAAGTCGAAGTACGGTGGTATGTTACTCACTGCTGTGGGTTTAGATCCGAACAATAGTCTATTTCCCATTGCCCATGCAGCAGTTGAGAGTGAAACAAAAGATTCCTGGGAGTGGTTTCTTGGTAACTTGAAAGAGGACTTGCATATAGTGATGGATTTCGAGTGGACTATCATTTCTGACAAGCAAAAAGGCCTTATTCAGGCATGTGACGAAGTGTTTCCTTCAGCCCAACATAGGTTTTGTGTTAGACATTTGCATGCTAATTGGGTTCTGGCTGGTTACAACATCTCACTGAAAAGAGCCTTGTACGAGGCTGCAATGGCAACCACTGTTGTGGAATTTAGGACTGCAATGAAGAAAATTGAGAAGCTTGATACAAATGCGGCAAGATGGCTGGATGACAAACCCCCATTATCAATGGAGCAAATCCCATTTTAGCTCAGTGGCTAAGTGTGACACCATTCTAAACAATTTATGCGAGAGCTACAATGCCGTCCTTTGTGAGGCTAGGGAGTTGCCAGTTCTGTCTATGTTCGAATGGATCCGACAATATCACATGACAAAATTTCAGGAAAATAGGGAAAGGGCGAGTAACAATTGGGAAGGAATGACGCTATGCCCGCGGATAATGAGAAGGCTAACCAAGGCGATAGAGGCCAGTGCAAACTGTATACCTTACAAAGCTGACATAAAGAAATTCCAGTGTGAGCAATTTGACGGTAAGAAGTTTGTTGTTGACCTTAGAGATCATACATGTTCGTGCAGAAAATGGGATTTGACTGGAATCCCATGCTCCCATGCTTGCGCTGCTATTGCATTTGATCATGAAGATCCAGTGAACTATGTGGATCAGTGCTACCATGTCAGCACTTATAAGAGAGTATATGAGATTGCAATAGCTCCATGTGTGAGACTCACCCAGTTACCTGATAGTGGACATGAACCGCTGTTGCCACCAATAGTCCGAAGAAAACCTGACAGACCTAAAACACTGAGGAAAAGGTCTGCCGGTGAGCCACAGCTGATAACATTGAAGAGAAATAGGAGGGAGAAAGTGCAAAAGCTGAGCAGGCATGGGCAGCTGCACATTTGTAGATTGTGCCAGAAGGAGGGTCACAACATGAGGACATGTTCGACCAGATTAGATGCATCAAATGTTGATACAATTCATGGGGAAGCTAGTCAAGGAAAGGTAATTTGTTTGTAATTTGTAATTTGTCATTATTTGTAATTTGTTTATTGGGAATTATTTGTAATGTGTTTATTGGGTTGACTACTTCAGAGACAGAGAACGCGTAAAAGGACAGTTGTCCGTGAAAGCGAAGAACACATGACAACGGAGAATGATATTCCAGGACCTTCTAGTGCACCAACTCAGTTTGATGATACCACAGTTCATCACGCAAAGAGGCCAAAAAAACTTGTAAGGGCCAACCATGTTATTTTAGTTTTTTTGAGCTAGTTTCAAATAACTTGACAGAAATGATTGTTTTATTTCAGGATGTTCGTAAACAAAGGAAGAAGAGTGAAGAAGTGAGGAGTGGCGTTGCTGCTAAAACAACATCATTGCCAAGAGATGTGGAGAGTGTCGTTGCTGCTAAAACAACATCTTCAACAAGCGCATTACTAGAGGAATGTTTGGGCATGGATGAGCCAAGTAGCTCGAATGCAGTCAGAAAAGAACAGAGGAAATCAAGCAAGATTTGCAATATCTTCAATAAGCGCATTACTAGAGTATCTTTCAGGGTAAGTTGAATCAGTCTGCATTATTGAACCACCAAGACTTCAATTCTATTCATGACTTGCTTTGCTGTGTATTTGACAGTACCCTTGGAGGAAGCCTTTCACCGGCGTTATTACAATCGATGATGATGTTGGTACGAGTTCCAGTGCACCTACACAGCCGTTGAGGAGTTCTGCCAAGGAGGGGGAGAAAACAATGGATGCTACGAGTTCCAGCGCACCAACAGCCGCGAATATTGCTGATGTGCTGCCAAAGCAGTGGCCTTATTGTAGGACATCTTCCCGCACTGGTCAACTCATACCAAACTATGTCATACGTAATGGCCGAGTGTTCTTACCCCAGTCCACACTTAAAGAGGTTGCACAAGCCAAGCGGATGAATAAGGAAAAACCAGATGCTGATGCTGCTCCTTGAATTTGATGACTATGAACATTAATTTCTGTTGTGTCTGCACCTTATTGTTTATGGCTTACTTGAATGACATGGAAGCAGTTATTTTGGATACTTGTTTTCTACAAGAAAAGTGGTTTGCAGTTGTTAGAGTTGATCGTTATTTGGAAATGTACACAAATGTGCCCTTCTGTCATGAACATTTGTGGTTTGATGCTATTCTGCTTTCCATTTACACTAACCGTCCACTTCATCCTTGAACATATAGTTTTGTACAAAACTTGAACATCTTACATTGCATACAAAAACATCAACCACAACACTGTTTAATTGCTAACACAACAATTTGCATTACTCCAACACAACAAACAACAACACAGATTACATAAATCCCAAACACAAAATGGACGTTCGGCAACTTCATACACCTTCAAAATCCAAAAAAGCAGAAATGCATTAACTACTAAATACAACCTCAAACCATTACACATAAATACCATAACATCCAACCACAACCCATTACTTAATTAACATAACTGACTACATCACACATTATTCCAACTAATCTGCTGCCATTCTAGCAAATACAACCCCAAATAAAAACCAAGACAACACTAACATCCACAACATCACATTCCCTTTCCATTTCAATTTTCGTATTTCGTACTCATGGCCATTGCACAATTTAAGCCGCTTCTCATATCTGTTGCAACGTTTCAGCGATCCCGGAATTACTTCCTTCGATCTTTGACAGATAGGGGGATCAACCCATTCAAAATACCCACAGCCTCCATCAACGTCCTATAAAAACAACACACAAAACATCATCCTTCGGCCATAAACAGCACACTTATTTACACACACAATTCATCTTCCTTCGGCCAAAAATTCCCAGAAGATCAGCAGGAATAAATACATACCCGAGAATGTGGACATGAGAGAAACCTTCTTCCCGGATTGTCTTTGGTCCAAGACACTTGGATTTGCATTGTCAACCCACAATGGCACCTTGATTGACAAACATCCCGCCGCCTGTAGCTTGACCCCGCCGAAGACATGCTACTTTCTACTCTTCTTCGATTGCAGGCAGGAGATGTGTAGAAGAATTGGGGAAGAATGATTTGGGTTTAGGTCAATTTTGGAGGGAGGATTGAAGAATTGGGGAAGAATGATTTGGGTTTAGGACAAATTTGGAGGGAGGATTCGGTTGGTATAAAGGAGGGAGTGAGGCTTTAACCATGGTTGAAAACTCATTTGCCGCCAATGACTTAAAAGGTTAAAATTAAAAGGAAAAATGCTAAAAACCGCCTATAGCAGGTGCTTTCCCGGTTGCAGGATGCCAGGTGTCTATTAACCCTATAAGTCTGGATGCCAAGTGTGTTTTATGAAACATTGGATGCTACTTAAAACTTCGTGGAAAACAATGGATACCAGGTGCAATTAACTCTTACTTATCATGTAAAAAAAAGGATAGAGGGAAGTTTTCGTTATCCTCAAGGCTTCTATGAATTATACTGAATCTCATAATCAATTTTATTCTCTCTGACATGTTCTGTCCAAAAAGATATCATATCTTAAACAATTGTCACACCAGAAGCAGAATTAGAGGATATATAGCAGCAAATTCATCTCGTTACCATCCCACTCCTTGCATTTTATTAGTTGCTGGGTTATTCTAACTTCGAATATCAATAAATCAAAAGTTATCACCCTATAAAATGAGGCGGTGAAAAGATGGTGGTGAATTCTTGGTGTATGTATCACTACTCTAGGCAGGAATAGTGTTTTGCAATTAATGCATACATTTTTGACTTTATCGGCTTTGCAGATCAAAAGATTTTTGTTGCCTTAAGACGTTTCTGTCTTTGCCTTTCAGGAAAAATAGCGCCATAATTTCAACCTTTATTAAGTTCAGGATAGCTTGTTGTACTCAAGAGCATTTTGGGTTATTAAATCTATAATCGCTTGGAATGTGGAAGTGGGAAGTGCTTCATGCTTTCTCTATGCCAGCAAAACTGCAGTTTTATCCGTTACTGATGAGGATATTCAAGGTGTGACCTTTGCATATAGTTCTTACTCTGTCACTTTATGCCTAAATCTGCTTATGTAATTCTCCTTGTCGTGATGTCGTGTTTACATCTAAAATGCAGACAATGCATGCTTTCATATATAAGGGTGATCCACATGAAATTCTCTTGCTCAAAGAACCAAATGGTGTTTGGAGCACCTGTGGACCAAGAGACTGGGAAGGCTGCTATTATATTTCTGAAGTGCAGAAGATTTACCTCCAATTATATAATTCTACTGTCACGCCTAAATCTGCTTACGTAATTCTCCTTGTCGCGATGTCGTGTTTACATCTAAAACGCAGACAATGCATGCTTTCATATATAAGGGTGATCCACATGAAATTCTCTTGCTCAAAGAACTAAATGGTGTTTGGAGCACCTGTGGATCAAGAGACTGGGAAGGCTGCTATTATGGTTTCTGAAGTGCACATGATTTACCTCCAATTATATAATTCTACTCTTCTCTTTATGCCTAAATCTGCTTACGTAATTCCCCTTGTCGTGATGTCTTGTTTACATCTAAAACACAGACAGTGTGTGCTTCATATATAAGGATGATCCACATGACATTCTCTTGCTCAAAGAACTAAATGGTGTTTGGAGCACCTGTAGACCAAGAGACTGGGAAGGCTGGTATTATGTTTATGAAGTCCTGGTATATCACCCTGGAACCTTGAAGATAGAAAAATGCATTGCTAATGACCCATATTCACGGGGTTTCTTCTCTAATTAGCTAGAAGTATTCCAAAGTACAAAGATGACATTTTAACATGATTCAAACTAGTCGTTGACATTGATCTAGTGTATCATTAGAATATTAACTGGCGGTTCCCTGGTCTTGATAGTTGATCTTGATTCTGACATGCTAAAAACTGAAGGATAGGATACATTGTTAGATGAAAACCTGAAATTGTTTCTTTTTCTGATGTATGTATCTATGAGTTGCATGTTAGAGATTTCAGGTTAGTATTAGCCGCTCTTTGAAAGTATTTTCATCAGGAGTTTTTGGGAGCATATTTATTATGTGGGGATAAAAGTTCTTCGATTCCTCTCTCTCTCAACTTCAGTCTTGGATATTTATCTTCTTTCTGCAGTGCCAGTGACAATTCAGCGCATCCAGATCTACGTGAAGGTTAACATTTACCTTGAAGGTACTTATAGCTCTTTCATCATTATCTTGTGAAATTCAAGACCAATTTTCATGTATGAGCATGTACTTTACGTCTTATTTGGCTTGGTTATTCTTGTTTTATCGATACCTGATTACGAAGCTACTTGAATGTGGCGATTAAAAGAGTTTCTTTTGAAAGAAAATCTGAAGCGAGGACTAAATGACTTTGATCAGGGAACAATATTCACCTTCTGTTTAAAGAACTAATGACTTTAATCAGCCAATATTATTCACCTTCTGTTTGAAGAATATTAACCGCATTGAAGTGACCAACGGGCTTGTTTTTGCAGCTGAAGTATTACATAAGGTGTTAGCAGCTTGTCGTTGCAATATCTCTTTTATAAATTAGATCTTGATGTGGTCTTCATAGACATGTCATTAATGAAAAATATGTTAAGTGACATTGATCTGGTTTATCATTAGAATTTCAACCGACGGCTCCTGGGTCTTGATAGTTGATCTTGATTCTGGCATGCTAAAACCTGGAGGATGGAATAAATTGGCATATGAAAACTTGAAATTATTTCTTTTTCTGATGTCAGTATCTATGAGTTGCATTTTAAAGATCAAGTTAGTATTAGCCACTCTTTGAAAGTATTTTCATCATTAGTTTTCGGGAGCATATTTATTATGTGTAGACAAAAGTTCTTCGATTCCTCTCTCTCTCTCAACTTCAGTCATGGATGTTTATCTTCTTTATGCAGTGCCAGTGACAATTCAGCACATCCAGATCTACGTGATGGTTACTTAGCATTTACCTTGAAGGTACTTACAACTCTTTCATCATTATCTTGTGAAATTCAAGACCAATTTTTCATGTATGAGTATGTACTTTTATGTCCTATTTTGGCTTGGTTATCCTTGTTTTGTCGATACATGATTACGAAGCTACTTCAATGTGGCGATTAAAAGAGTTTCTTTTGAAAGAAAATCTGAAGGAGAGACTAAATGACTTTGATTACGGAACAATATTCACCTTATGTTTAAAGAACTAATGACTTTGATCAGCCAAGATTTTTCACCTTTTGTTTATAGAATATTAACAGTATTGAAGTGACTAATTGGTTTGTTTTTGCAGTTGAAGTATTAGATAAGATGTTAGCAGATTGTCACTGCAAGTAAAAGTATCTATTTCATAAATTAGATCTTGATGCGGTCTTCGTAATCTTGTCGTTGATGAAAAATATGTTAAGTCTAATGTGTTACGCTCTTTTTGTGCAAATTATTTAGATTATGAGCTTTAGTGCTTATAGGTTGCTCTGTCTTGATAAGCTTTGTGTCATTACTGATCTAGAAAAACTGTCTCAATACTTAAATTATGGTGAAATTTGGTAAGAATGATCAATTGAAAAGAGAGGAAGCAAATGGCTATGCACAAGTAAATGGATAAATAAGATATTTTTTGAGAAATTTTGTCAAGGTATATGCAATGCTTTTGATCTTGATGATTAAACTATAATAATATCCAGGTAACATTTTCAGTTGTGAGGCATAAGGCCTTTATTATTTTAAAGGCCACCTTAGCAAGCCACTTCGGTTTATTATATCCTATGTTTTGTTTGATGTAAGTGTTTTTTTTTCATTAGTCATTTGCCAGGGCTTAATTAATGGCTTTTGAGTAAATACTTCAGGGCTTCACTAGTCTTTATTACTATGTGACGCAGAACTATGTCTTTTGTTCCTGACCCTTCATGTTCCAGGAATTGTGCTTCTTGGAACTCAGTAGCCTTGCTAAATAACTATTACCGGTTGTTGGCTTGAACCTGATACGATTGCCGGGGTCGATGATGAAAAGCACAAATGGGAGAAGGAAGGTAGGGTGAGAACATTCTTTTACGTATTGTGATGTCAATGCATGATAATTAGGTGTCCTATTCAAGCGGTTTTTTATTTTATTACTCTTAGTTGCTTCATTTCTATTATTTACCTCCACAAGGTGGCCTTCCATGTTGTCCTTTTGCGGGTCCATTTCCGTTAAACTTGCAATAGATGGGAAGTTAGACTATCTTACTGGTGCCATCAAACCCCATGTGGATGGAGACTTTGGGATCAACCACAAAGATCAGATGACTCGCTTGTCCGCGCTTCGTTGATCAACTCCATGGAGCCATCAGTCGGCAGACCCGATCTCTTCCTGCTTACTGCCAAGGATGTTTGAGATGCTATTAGAGACACCTACTCGGATCTTGAGAACTTCTCTCAGATTTATGAGTTAAAAACCAGACTTTGGTAAGGCAAGCACAGTGGAAGAGAGGTAACGGAGTATTATAATGAAATGATCTCATTATAGCATGAATTGGATCAGTGCTATAGTGATGAGTGGGACTGTCCTATTGACAGTGCCAAGTTCTTGAAAAAATGAGGAGAGTGAGAGAGTGTATCTGTTTCTGGCAGGCTTAGACAAAACCTTTGATGAAGTAAAGTCCCAGATTCTGGGGAGGAAACCTCTCCATACGCTTAGGGGTGGCAATCTCAGACACGACATGAAAACACGACCCGAACCTGACACTTTTTTTACAGGTATGGGTATAGCCTTAGCATGTATCATGTACAAAATCGGGTAAGACATGAAACTTACCCGCTAAGAGCTGACAGTGCCTAGGTACACCCGCGGGACCCCATTTATACCTGTCATACCTAATTCTTTAAATATATTTTAAATATAAATATTAAATTATTAAAGTAAAAAATTATAAAATAAAAAAAACTACTAAAACCTAAAAACCTAATCCCTAATTCCCAATTTTCAATTACTTTCCTTCTTCCCTCTGCCGCCCCTACCCATCATTCTCTATTTTCCATCTCTTCACTCAGACTTCACTCTTTTCAGTTCTCAATTCTGACCTCCACTTAAGCGGCAGCCGGAAAGCAAGCAGTCTTAGTTCTGTTCCGACAAAGTTGGTGAAGCCGAAGGACATACTGAAATTCACTCCAAACAGAAAAAAACATTGTAGAGATGGAGATCATTCGAAGTTATGATTTAACTTTTTATTTTTTAAATGTTGAAATACTTTTTATCCGAAAGTCTTCCATTAGCGACGCGCCGTCACCGTCACCGGCCTCATCCTCACCGAAGACGCGAAGTAAACGGGTAAGGTATGGGTCTGATACTTTGATACCTGAAACACGAAAAACACAAAACACGAAACACGACCTGTTTGTCACCCCTACCTACGCTGAGGATAAGTTCTAAGAAATCATACAAGAAGAGAATAGGAGAGTGATGATGAGTTCTGAGGTGAAGAGTCCAATCCTGGCTGAAAATTGAGCCTTTGCTGTTGTCAAGGAGGAAGAGGAGGGTATAAACGGAAGAAACCTTGGTGTGACCATTGTAAGAAACTCTGGCACACTAAGGAAACCTGTTGGAAGCTTCATGGCAAACCAGCCAATTGGAAGAAAAAAGACCTGGAGACAATAGGGCATACTCAGCCCAGGTGACTGATGAAGGCTTGCAGGACACCCAAGAATCACCTATATTCACAAAAGACCAGCTTGACCAGCTGTACAAAATCCTTAGGACCTCTCAATTAAATCATGGTACAAACAAATTGACCAGATTCCTCCTGTTCCTTTGCTAAGTCAGGTAAAACCTCGCTATCCCTTCTACACCAATGACTAACTCACAGATCCTTGATTCCGGAGCAACAGATCATATGGCAGGGTGCTCCTCTTTTTTCTCTAATTATTACCCCTGTGCAGGGAACAGAAAAATACAGATTGCAGATCGTTCTTACTCAGCTGTTTCTGGGGACAGGAACCATAAGACTTTCCGAGTCTCTTACTCTACATAATGTGATTCATGTTCCTAGATTATCATGTAACCTCTTGCCCATCAGCAGAATTACCACTTCATTAAACTGTTATGTTAAATTTCAACCTTCTGAATGTGTTCCACAGGATATACTCACGGAAGAGATGATTGGCAGTGCTAAAGAGGGTGGAGGGCTCTACATACTTGAAAGCCGTCCTATTTATAGCCACAATAACAAAGAACCTGAGGCCTCATGTAATTCCAGTTCAATGCAAGATAGTGTTATGTTTTGGCATCAAAGATTAGGCCATCCCAGTTTTCCCTAATTAAAACAATTGATGCCTCAATTGTTCTAGAATAAAAGTTATTTCTCCTTCAAATGTGATGTATATGCGTTAGCCAAGCATCACAGGACTGTGTTTCATTCAAAACAATATATTCCATCTGAACCTTTTTATCTATACATAATGATGTTTGGGGATCATCCAAAACACCTCCTCTGTATGGAAAGAGGTGGTTTGTAAGTTTTATAGATGATCACACTAGACTTAAAAAGGTATACCTTCTAAGGGACAAAGCTGAAGTTAAAGAAGTTTTTAAAACATTTCATAAAGTAGTTCATACCCGGTTTCAGAAAAATATAAAAATCATTAGGAAGACAATGGGAGGGAATATTACAATTCTATCCTTAGAAATTTTTTCTTGGCCAATGGTATGGTGTATCAAAGTTCCTGTTCTGATACACCACAAGAAAATGGTGTAGCAGAAAAAAAAAATCATAGCCTACTTGAAGACACAAGAGCTCTACACTTTACTAACTATGTCCCTAAATATATGTGGAAGAATCTTTGCTCACTGCCACATACCTTATTAACCGTATGCCTTCTAAACCACTCTAATATCAGACTCCATTTCAAACCCTTCAAACAGCTTGTCCTAGTCCAAAATTAACCACGGACCTTCATTGAAAGGTGTTTGTATGTACTGCCTTTGTTCACGTTCATTAACCACATAGAACTAAACTCGATTCTAAGGCAAAAAGATGCATCTTTGTTGGCTATGCCTCAAATAAGCGGGGTTATAAGTGTCTTGATGTCTCTTCCAAGAAAGTACTAATATCTATTGCTGTCACTTTCTTCAAATCCGTTCCTTGCTTCAAATCTAGTCTTCAGGGGGACCACCCTAGTAAAGACTATTGGGAGATTGTTGAAA
>AP025068.1:20865506-20878213 GCA_036186865.1 Eustoma russellianum
AACAGAACCCAAAAACACACCTAGATCTATCTTCCACCTTCCCACCCAAACATTGCAACGCAGAATTCTTGATTAACACAGTTATAGAAGACATAAATATTCATAGTCATAGGGAGACTAAACTGGTGCCAAGACATAGTACTGAATCTGAAGGGAATACAGAGGTAAAGGATGTTATTGTGTATAGGAGGAGGAATCCTACTTTTAGATTGGAGACTCAAGCCCCTCCAGTCACTACCGAGTATGAACCAGTGACTATGTCCAAGCAATCCAGTTGACTACTCTGACACTAAGTTACCTATAGCTTTGAGAAAAAGAGGAGGAACTGTGTAAAATAACCAATGTCAAACTATGATGTGTCAACCCAGAAACTGTCCTTAGCCTTCTCAACCTTAATGTCCAATTTGTCTCGTATAACTACCTAAGGGAATACATGACGCAATGCTGGTCCTAGAGTGGAGAGAGGTTGTTCTTGAGGAACTGAGGGCCTTAGATAAGAATGGTATCTGGGAATGTGGTACAACTGCCAAAGGGGAACAAAATAGTCGGATGTAAGTGGGTCTTTACAGTAAAGTATAAAGCTGATGGCATGTCGGATAGATATAAGGCATGTCTGGTGGCTAAAAGGTTCACTCAACCTTTGAGATTGATTTTCTAGAGACCTTTACGAAACTAAACACAATCAGAGTTCTTCTATCATTGGCTACTAACTTAGACTGGTCGCTCCACCAACTAGATGTAAAGAATGCCTTCCTAAATGGTAACTTTGAAGAACAAGTGTACATATGAGTCCACCACCAAGTTTTGAGGCAGATTTAGAACTCAGGTGTGTAAACTGAGAAAATCACTATACGCGTTGAAACAGTCACATAAGGCCTGGTTTGAGCGCTTTGCACACTTCATTAAAAAAAGGTTATGTATGTTGATGATATCATCTTAACATGAAATGATGATGAGCAAGAGATTACCTGACTACAAGTTGAGATGTCCAAGGAGTTTGAGGTAAAAAAAACCTGGGGCAGATGAAGTACTTCTTAGGCATGGAAGTGGCACGGTCAAATAAAGGGATTGTATTGTCCCAGAGGAAGTATGTTCCGCATCTTCTTAGAGAAGTAGGTATAAGTGGATGTAAACCAATAGAGACACCAGTTGACCCAAACAAGAAATTTGGAGGCATAAATAGTAGACCAGTGGATGTGAGGCAGTATTAAAGACTGGTGGGAAAACTCATTTATCTATCCCATACTACGCTAGATATAGCCTTGCTTATGTTTAATGAGCCAATTCATGCATTCCTCATAGGAGGACACTTGAAGACTGCTTATAGAATCCCGAGGTATATTAAGGGCACACTAGAAAAGGGGTTGTTCTTGAAAAAGACATATCAGAGAGGCATTGAAGTTTACACAGATGTAGACTTGGTTGGGGTCACCTACAGACAGAAGATCAACCTCATGTTATTGTACATTCGTATGGAGAAACCTAGTCACATGGAGAAGAAAAAAGCAGAATGTGGTGGCTTGGAGCAGTGCAGAAGCTGAGTACAGATCTATGGCTCATGGAGGATGTGAGATAATGTGGATAAAAAGAATCTTAGACGAATTAAGAATAACAGTACACAAGCCTATGAAGCTTTACTATGACAACAAAGCTGCGATTAATATATCTCATAACCCTATCCAACACGACAGGACCAAACATATTGAGGTTGACAGATACTTTATAAAAGAGTAACTTGGTTGTGGACTTATATGTATTCTATTTGTTCTCTCTACTCAACAATTGGCAGATGCACTCACCAAAGGGTTTTTTAAACCATGGTTTGAAGACCTACTCAGCAAGTTGGGCATGATAGATATCTATGCACCAACTTGAGGAGTGTTGAAAACATTTGGATGAGTATATATTTAGTGTAGATATATGTTTAGTGCAGGTGCGCAGGTGTTTATAATTGTATATTCGGTTAGAGTAAATAAGTTGGTTTAGATAGGAAAGTATATATTTGATGACATAGAATCCAAGATAGGACAGTTAGAATCAAATCAAAATCCTTCGGTTCCGGGGAATGATTTGATGACAATTGTACTATAAATATTGAACCTTTGTTGAATGAAAGTATTATCCTCGAGTTGATACAAATTATACATATATATGTTTGTTTATTTATTTATTAGTGAAAGCATTGTGGAATGTCTGTGTGAATAAGTGAAACTGGCAAGTGGAGGCAAGTGGTGTGCACACTCTTAAACTAGGGACAAATTAGAATTAAGAATCCCAGTACACGGCCTATGAAGCTTTACTGTGACAACAAAGCTGCGATTAATATAACTCATAACCTTATCCAACAAAACAAGACCAAACATATTGAGGTTAACAGACACTTTATAAAAGAGAAACTTGACATGTGGACTTATATGTATTCCATTTGTTCCTTCTACTCAACAATTGGCAGGTGTGCTTACCAAAGGGTTGTCTAAACCATAGTTTGAAGACCTACTCAGCAAGTTGGGTATGATAGATATCTATGCAGCAACTTGAGGAGGAGTCTTGAAAACATTCGGATGAGTATAAATTTAGTGTAAATATATGTCTAATGCAGGTGTTTATTGTTGTATATTTGATAAACTCAGTTAAACAGTATAACTCAGGTTATTGGCACTTGAACTATGTGAAAGACTGTGACTTAAAAGAGTTCTAGAGGAACTGGGATAGAAGATGACTTTTCCTATCAGAATCTATTGTGATAATGTACCTACAACCAATGGGGTAAAAAATCCTCTCCAATATGATAAATCCAAGGTTTTGAAATTGATAAACACTTCGTAAGAGAGAAGATCGAAGCCAAAGTTATCAGTTTGAGTTATTGGCACCTGTAATCCTTTCTAAAATTTGTACCAAACATCTATAAGTACTGAAACTACACATTTTATCCAAATTTAGAAAAAGTTTAGCAGCCAGTATCCAACCACCAAGACCTGACTTTCTATAGTATGTCATCGACTTTTAGAGTGTGCAAAGACAAAAATTATTCGTTTTTGTAGGTGCCTTTTGTCTTTATCTTCTTCCTCCCTCTTTCATATCCTTTTCTTCTGCGGGCTATCCCAAAAAAGACTCTGCCTGCTTGCCATCTTCTCCCTTAAACAACTGCCACAAGCCACCATTTATGAACAACCTCTGCTATCCTATTCAAACCTACCCCCCAACGGCCATCCCACCCTTACTCTTACCTTTCAAACAGCCACTTGTGCCACCCCTAGATCCTAAAACCCTCTCCATTCTTCTCCCAATGGCCACCAATAGCAAACCGTCATCCTTACCCCCTTCCTATTCCTATCGAGAACAAGTGAATTACTGAAGTTGTGAATACTTTTACGTTCTGAGGAAGTCTATTTTGAATAATTTCCATGATTCAAAAATAATACGTAAGTGTGGTATGATGTGAGATAGGAGCTGCTGTGAGAAGGCTATTGGTTGGAGTTTTAGTTGAAGAGTGGTGATCTAATGACAGTTGCAGCTAAGAGGGCTGGATGGGTTCTGGGAGGGGCAGTAATCTGGTGGAGAGAAACTCAAGAGAAGAGGAAAAAATGATGGAATAGAATTAAATTTCAGAAGAATGAAGCCAAAGTTATTAGTTTGAGTTATTGGCACATGTTATCCATTTGTTTTTTAAAAAAAAACTACACCAAACATCCATAAGTAATGAAACTATACATTTTATGCAAAATTAAAAAAGTTTGACAGCCACTATCCAGCCACTGGGACCTGACCTTCTACAACCGGTCATCACCTTTTAGAAAATGATAATTTTTGTAAAATGATAATCTAAGCTTTATCAAATTTGGATAAAATGATAATTTTTGTAGCTATGGATGTTTGGTGCAAAATTTTAAAAAAATGGATAGAAAGTTCCTATAACTCTTATAATTTTAAAACGTGTGTCTTCAAGAGATCAAATAACAAACATATTAACCAAGCCTGTCTTATAAAGATATTAATGATCAAGCTTGGTTGCGTTAACATATACATCAACCTCGAGAGAGAGTATAGAAATAAACAGCGAAATACATATGAATATACAAATCTAAGTGTCTTTTGTATACATATACAAATACATATAGGATGCACATTTATATTCATAGAAATACATATAGTATACACACATTGGTATACGCCACTATTTTAGTGGTCGAGTGATCACCGCGATACTGTTGTTTGGCAGAATGCAGCCATTAGGCTAGTGAGCTTTATAGCCGTTAAAGTCGTGTGGGCATTGAGGACTTTGTAAACTTGCTTTGTAATAATGCAAACCTTACATTTAAAGAGATAATTGTACCTGGTATCCAAATTTATCCACAAAATTTTAAGTGGCATCCGTACTTTAACAAATTTCTTTGGGTATCCATACTTATTTGGGAAATTATCACATGGCATCCTTGCTGACGTCATAAAGGCAATTTTCATTTATTTTTTAAAAGTTTAAGGAAAAAAAAATTAAAAATAAAAAAGAAAATCCCTACCCCCACCGCCCGCTCATCTTATTCTTCGGTTGCAGTTAATTGCAGCAATTAACTCTTTCTCTGACCTCCAAAATAGCTTTGATGCAATTGTGATCAAGGACAAAGCTAGATTACAAAGCCAATATCTTTGCTTCTTTGATGTTCCAGAAGAACCTGGACAAAATTTTGGTGTTTGTTGTTGTGCTCACCTTCGTCGCCACCAGCTTTCTGTATGCGAAGATAAACGGACCGGCGAAGAAGAGGAGCAACGACTGTGGGGAAGATAGCGAAGACGATTGCAAATCCTCAAAGAAATTTGACCTCTTAAAAGAAAACACATTCGAAGAGGGGATTTATGGTTAATGCCGAACATTATTCTTCTGCTGCTTCCCCCTCAGTCCTGGGTATGCTCCAAATGACTTGTTTCATCCATCTTCTCTCTTACAAAGACGAGAGAAACTTCACTTTGGCACCATCATCTGTTGCTTATTCAAACCCCCAAAAGATGAGTAAGATGTCCATAATTTTCACCGTGCCTGCAAATAGTTGTTGGGTGCTGGAGGAGTTGACCAAAGAAGAAGATGAAGGGGGGATGAGAGTGGGGGTGGGGGTTTTCTTTTTTATTTTGAATTATTTTTTCTTAAAGTTTAAAAAATAAATGAAAATTGCCTTTATGACGTCAGCAAGAATGTCATGTGCTAATTTCCCCAATAAGTATGGATACCCAAAGAAATTCGTTAAAGTATGGATGCCACTTAAAGTTTTATGGATAACTTTGGATACCATGTGCAATTAACTCTACATCTAAACTAACTTGATAAATATATTATTCTTAATTATCTATAATTTATAATCATAATAGAAGCTCTAGCAAAAGAGGAAGGAGATGAGGCCTTACGCCCTACTCCTGAATGTTGTTTGAGAGTGGAAGTTGTCTCGTTTCCCTTCTCTTAGCAGGAAGTGTAGCCATACTTAAAAAATACTAGATTTTTTTAAAGGTGGCTCTAATGCCATATAGAGAATTAAGAATAATATTTCATCAAGTTAGTTTAAATAAACAAAGGTTTGCCTTTTATAGAGGTAGTTTACAAACGCCTCAAGTTGCCATAAGACACTAACGGCTTAGTAGAACCGCTATTCTAACATCTACATTCTGCCAACGACAATATTTCTGTGATTATCAACCTCTGAAATAGTGGGGTTTTACCAGTGCATACTACATCTTTTGTATGTAAGTGTGTATCATCTATATATTTTATATGTATACCGTATATACATATAAGTGTATTTACATTTGTATTTAACTGTTTCTAGGTACTATTGATTGTTTATTACTTCTCCATGTGACCAAATTTTCCTATAAATAAGTCGTGTGACATGTAGTTTACCTTTATATCTTTTATCTAGGCCAATCAGCATCAGTAAAGACTTGAATGTCCATGCTTTCATTCTTTCTGAAGTATAACCCTTGTTTTGGTGTTGCTTTAACTACCTGAGAATTTTAAAGCAGCCTTGAGATGTTTATTAGTAAAATCATACTTAACATGACTTACAAAGCTCACCACTGCATAACATATATCATGTCTGGTATGAGATGAATAAAACAGTTTACCTACTAATTTTTGGTAACTTAGCCTATCTGTACTTACCAAATAAACTTAGCCTATCTGCGGCTATTTTATCCCATAATTCTTTAGATGTGTGCTAGTTCAATTGGTGTATGACGAGGACAGATCCTCACCAGGTGCATCAGAGATGATCCGGAGATAACGCCGCTAGCGTCTCGTTAAGGCCTTTTCCATAACCTACGAGAAGAAGACAATGTTAGAGGCCGAGGGCTAATACCCGAAGAAAACCCTCCAACGCTCAAGTAAGTAATGGACATGTTTATGTGAATATATTTTTGAAGTAGAGGTCAAAGCAACCTGGAAAGTGTTCTCTTTGTAGAGAGGGTGGTTGTTTTAGCTGGGTAGAGCTGTATTTAGCGTGGGTGAGCTCAGAGTTGGCTTAGGTCAGCACAGAATGAGCATCAGATAGCATGAAATAAGCTTGAGGGAGCGTGGAATGAGCTTTAGATAGCATAAAATGGGCTTGACTTGGCTTCTGCTGAGGAAGCGCTTCTTTATAGACGTTGAGGTAGAAGGTTGCATGGCAAGGAGCAATATGGTGATGACACTTAACTGCTCTACTGGCAGCCTTTGCTTGCATGGCTGCCATGCAGTGACAGGTGGTTGTGATGCTGGCAGCTCTCGTCTGCATGGTGGCCACGTGGAGATAGATGGTTGCGCTGCTGGCAGTCTCATTATGCATGGTAGCCACGTGTTGTCACGTGTTAGGCTATGTGGCCAAGGTTGCCGGGTGACAGGTGTCTGCCTAAGCATGCTGTGTCCGAGCTGAGGTGTTGCCTGAGCAGTTCAGCTAGGAAACCGAGGTAGGGGTAGCATGTCTGAAGTTAGTCAAGGGCTCTGCCAAGCTGACCTGCAGGGTGTTGACGTTGGCCTTCAGCGGAGCTGATGTGAGGAATTTCCACTTACTGATCTATTGACCTGGTCATTTCATTGACCGTGCTGAACTGAAAGGCACCGCTACGCTCTAACCGAGCTGGACTAATAGTGACATTCTGATCTGGACCTTTGGTTGTGGCCGAGCTAAACTAGACAGGCCTGCTGGGGAAGTTCACTTTCTAGGCAGAGCTGGCCTGATAGTTCGAATGAGGGAGTGGAACTGAATTAGCTTTGCTGAATTGAGCTGCTACCAGCAGTGGGGCCCATCAAAATTGACTTGCTGACATAAAATACTGTCGTATCCAGCAGCTAGTTTCTGGGTTCGTCAGTGTAAGACCAGGCTTACAATCAAGCATCTTTGTTTCCTGTAGTAAATCAAGAAGATATTTCTTTGTGATGTAGTCATCCCAGTTTGGGTCGTGTTTACTTCCATACCCATAAAATACTTTGGTCTTCCTAAGTGTTTAATCTCAAATTCATTAGATAACTGTTCTTTAATCAATTTAATGCCATGTTAGTATTTTTATGTATATATGTGTACCTCATATGTATTTGTATATGTATACAACATATACGTATATGTGTATTTACATGTGTATTTCGCTTTTACTTCTACACTCCCCTCAAAGTTTATATATATGCTAGCGAAACCAAGCTTGACTATCGACGTCAGGAATATCTTTGTAGGGATAGGATTGGTTAGTATGTTTGCTATTCGATCTCTTGAAGAGACATATTGTAAACTCATAACTTTGTCTTCAATATTCTCCCTTATAAAGTGTGTGTTGATTTGAACATGCTTTGATTTATCATGTTAGACTGGATTTTTGGCCATTACTGATTGCCAATACATTACCACCATATATTTTGATAGGAGTAGTAATCTTCTGTCCCTGTTATTCTCTCTTATGAGATGTATGTCAATTTGAACATGCTTTAATTTATTAAGTTGGATTGGATTTTCTGCTATAACTGATTGTAGATACATTGACACAATAAATTCTGATAGGGGAAGTAATCTTTTAACCCTATTCCTCTAGAACCCTTTTAAACCCTAGTTCTTCATATAGTCCAAGTTACAGTGCCCTGAGTTCTACCTTTACACTACTTCTAGTCACGACTGATTGTTACTTCTCCATGTAACCAAATTTCTCCATAGATAAGTCCCATAACCTGTAGCGTTGATCTCATGTCTATTTTTTATCTATCCTAATCATCATTAGTAATGACTTGGTTGACCCTGCTTTCATTCTTTTGGAGTATAACCACGGCCTTGTTGCTGCTTTTAGGTATCTGAGAATTCTTAAAGTAACCTTAAGCTATTCAATAGTGTACGACCATGCATAAATTGACTTCCAAACCTCACTACATATCATATATCAGGTATGGTATGAGATAAATGTAGAAAATATTCAGCTTAAATGTATTGTAAATAACAGGTTTACTGATAGATTACTGTAAATAATTAGGATAATGATTTTATAGCCGTTGTACCTCTGTGTTAGTCAATATAGCCGTTGTGGCTTATGCTGTATAGTTAGGAAGTATATATAATGCTATCTTCAGCCTGTTGAAGTAAGCCTTATAGAACAGTTACTTGAAATAATATTGGTTCATTATTCTCCAAAAGAGAAGAAACAGATCTCGGTTATATTTGAGCTTCAAGCTCCACATTTATTAAAGCAGTCAAGAATTCTGTTACTACTAGTTTTCTATATGGTATCAGAGCTGAGGAAAAGGAGAAGAGACTGCTTATCATAAATCGTTTCAAATTGTTTTTGCAAAGCTTTGGAGTTGCGAAAAAAAAAAAATTTCCTCAGTTGAAGAACAAGTGCAGACCAGAGAATACATCTCATGTGAAGGAGACGAAGTTGCTTACTGTTCAACAAAGGAAAAACTTGGCTACACGTGTCTACACAAAAAGGAAACAGCTGGTGGTATATGTTCCTAATTTGTATCCACGAAATTTTTTTTCCACTTGCACAATTCCTGAGTGAGAAATTGTTTAATAATAAACAAAGGGCTTGGGTCTTGTGTAAAATAGTACATCGAGTATATCGAGAAAAGCTGGCTCAAAGTTTCTGTATTATTCATATTTTTTCAAAATTTTAGCTTCTCGAAAATTCTGCTGAAGAGGGACAGCGGTAAAAAATAACACAAAAAGGGGTACAAGAGACAAGACACGTTAGGGTCTTCTGGGGTAGGAAGTGACACGTCTACCGCCTTTGCACGATTGCCGAGATAGTGGAAAGGAAGAATCCAAATTTTGTCAAAAAGGCAAGATTTGCTAATAGATTTTTTTTTCTCTGCCTTGACTAAAACAACCGTCCTTGCACCTCTAATTTCACCATCAACTTTTTTACCTTGAACCACACAACTATCCTTGCATGTTACTTCTTACTATCCTCTTCTGATTTCCTTCTTCTCTAAATCTGTCCTAAATCACAGTTCATCCACCAAATCTTCATCCGTCATCAAAAAACTCCAACCATCTAAATCTCCAGGTTTTATCCAAAAACCATGACAGATCAGAGTGAGGTTACCTCTAGTATGGAAAAATCAGTTCCACCGCCTATGATGGATACAGCTCCATCCAATATAGTCAAATTGAACGGAAACAATTATCTTGCATGGAGCCGTGCAATTGAGCTCTTTATCACTGGAAAAGGGAAGAAGGATTATCTTCTGGGGAAAATAACAGTCCCGTCTGAAAATGATGCCAAGTTTCAATCCTGTGAAGCTGAAAATTCTATGCTCATGTCCTGGATTCTTGGGTCCATGAATCCAGAGATAAGGGAAACTTTTATGCTTTACCAGACGGTGGAAGAAATATGGAAAGCAACCAAAGAAATGTTTTCAAAGAAGGATAATATTGCTGAACTATACGAGCTAAAGGCTCAACTGAAGGAAATCAAACAAGGAGATGCAACAGTAACAAAGTACTATGGACTTCTCACACATATATGGCAACAACTCAACTCATTTGAAGTCTATAGATGGAGTACTCCTGCTGATGAACAGACATATAAGGGAATAAAGGAGACGGAGAGAATATTCAGTTTCCTTGCTGGTCTGCACAAGGATTTCGATGCTGTAAGGAGCAGGATTCTAGGAACTAAACCACTTCCTAGTATGAATGCAACATTTTCACAAGTTAGGCAAAAAGAGAGTAGGATTAAAGTAATGATGGGAACAATTCCCACAGTTACTTCTGAATCCTCTGCTTTGACAGCTGATTCTCATCCTCAAGGGAAAAGTTTAGCAGATTCTCAAACATCTTTGTCCCAAAACACCACCGGTTGTGTTGCTAGGAAAAATGGAGGTAAGAAATTTTGCAGGTACTGTCAAAGAACAGGTCACCTGTTTGAAGAGTGCTACAGGTGCCCTGGCTCAACCATTAAACCACCATTCCGCCAGAATTTCTCCAGATCTAATCAGTTTTGAAGGCCTGAACCTAACATGTCTAGAGCTGATTCTAGCAATTCTTGGAGGAACTCTCGTGGAAACATGGTTACTGCTCAAGAAAACAGTGGGAACTCTAGTGCAGGAGAGACATGCAATCAAAACCTGAACCAGAATCTGTCCAAACAACAGATTGAAGCGTTGTTCAGACTCCTCAATCAACAGTTGAATGAGGAAAATCCTACTCATGTCAGAGCTACTATGGCAAGTACCATTATTAATGGTAAGAGTTGTTCCTGGATTATTGATTCTGGGGCAACTGATCACATGACATGCAGTAGGAATTTACTTAGTGAATACGAATCTGTTCATCACCCAAAAACGGTTAAGATAGCAAACGGTACATGTTTACAGATTATAGGTAAAGGAACTGTGCGTCTCTCACAAAATCTTATACTTAAGAATGTGTTACATGTGCCTCAGTTAGACTGCAAATATTTCAGATCGTGTACGGATCATTTCAGGTATTTTAGGTTTCGTGTATTTTTCAGGAATTGTCATAGACCTAAAATATACTGATTTCTATGAAGAAATATGAGACCCACGTGCATTTTCCCCAGCAAAAAATTCATATAGATATTTGATAAGATCACATTATATCTTAGACAAAGACCAGCCTGACCAGCTTGGTATAACAAAACTCTTACAACAAGCTCAATTTAGTACATGATTTATATACCTAACCATACATATAGAAGAGGTTACGTGAAAACCTTTATCATGATTTATTGCTATATTTGAGAACCTACTCTTGGATAATCAGGTGAACCAATATGCAATGACAACAATGCATACTCGGTTGTCATGATGCTCTGCGTTAATAGTTGATATGCATGTAATAAGAGTAAACCCGATTCAACGCCCAAAAGAAAATTGTGGGGGGTGAAGAATAGAGTGCAGTTACAATTATCTCACCACAGAAGACTCCAATATTTGAACATTGGAGATGACGAACTTCCAGATACAGAAGTTGCTAAATTCGATTGGGAGTAGTTGTCACTAATGATATAACAAGAGTATTCACCAGTTAATAGTAGCAAGTCAACATGATGATGTGGTATGGCTTACTGGGGATAGCGGCGCAGGAGGTCAGGGCTATTGCAACATTTGCATTTTGCATAGGGGAATGGAAGAACTAAGAAGGATGGAGGGCAGAAGGGAGGAAAAAAAGGAAATGGAATGGGGGATATTAGATTAGGTTTTTACTTTTTAGGTATGAGTCTTTTTACTCTATTAATTTATAATTTATATTTAAAATATATTTTTAAAAATCGGATGTAATGGGTATAAGTGGGTAACCTGCAGGTATACCCGGATACGACCCGCTCTTAACAGGTAATTTTTAGGTCTTATCCAATTTGTACATGAAACCCGTCAAGGCTATATCTATACCTGCGAAAAGCATGATAGGTTCAGGTCGTGTCTGAGATTGTCACCCCAACTTTTCCCTAAAAACTATTCTAAGTACAAATGAAAGTATGATACTAAACCTATGTCAGCAAACCATAAGTGCAATTAGAACATCTAAACACATGGATGCAAATTTTCCAATAAGCAAACATGGAAAAGTATTCGAGTGGAATCCAGTTCATTGCATAAGTATTTAAAATTTTCGAACTGTTCTGTTCGCCTTTCTGTCTCAACGAAAGCGTTCATTTTTAGTATTTAAAAACAAAATTATCGTTTTTATTCTAAAAGTGGTTTGTACAAATGAAATCGTTCATTTTTAGTATTATCGAATTAATATTAATAGTTCACATGAAAAACTTATCATTCTTTCAATAATTGACACTTTTCATTTTTAGTTATTGTTTGTTTAATTATAGATAATAATATAATATCAGAGCATACATAATTTTCATATATATTCTAACTTCAAGTATTACATTCAAAACTAGACGAATATTAATTTGCATAAAATTGATTTGTTTAATATTTAAGAAGAGTAGAATTCAATCTCAAACTTTATTAAAGTGAAATAGGCAAAGCAAAACCCTAAAGACGACTTTGATCACTTCAAAACCAAAGTTGAAAGAATCATAAGAGAAAAAAGGTTTACAGATCCTTCTCGATCATCAAAACCGTCAAATTAGGTTCAGATTTTCCCGAAAAAAAGAAAATTAAAAAAACTAAAATAATTTCACAAACACAGTCCTGGGCCCGGGTTCTTTTTTTTTTAAATGATGAAAGTAGCTGTTGTACAACGTCTAGGTATTTTTTGACACGTTTTTTTTGAAGATATTTT
>AP025068.1:20878223-20905864 GCA_036186865.1 Eustoma russellianum
GGTATTTTTTGACACGTTTTTTTTGAAGATATTTTTTTTTGACATGTTTAAATTCCAAAAAGATCCTAACCTTTGCTGTATATTCTGTTCAATTTAAAATTTCAATACGTTATCTCCATCCTCTATAAAAGGAGAAGAAGTCTCCCACATCCTGTGAATTCATCACTTTTCGAGAAGTAAAATCCTACAGAGGTTTGTAGGACTTCCTGCAGAACTCTTTTCCCTTTCTTATTTTCTCTCAGTAATTTCATCAAATGCCCGGTAGGTTTCCGATGCACCACTTCATCTATTCTGCATCGCACACTGTTCCTCGCCGATTCCTCGAGTTACTTTGTTGCCAATCGACGACGATTGCTTCTTTCACATTCAAGAACTCGAGTTGTTTCAAGCCGCCACTTTCTTGGTGTTGCCACAACAAGAGTCCTTCCTACTGCAGGCCTTCGTTGTCGCGCCTCTTCTTGCCCGTTGATGTCTCTGCATCGCACACCGTTCCTTGCCGATTCCTCGAATTACTTTGTTGCCAATCGACGACGATTGCTTCTTTTCACATTCAAGAACTCGAGTTGTTCAGGCCGCCACTTTCTTGGCGTTGCCAAGAACAAGAGTCCTTCCTACTGCATACCTTCATTGTCGTCCCTCTCTCATGCCCGTTGATGTCTCTGCTTCATCATGTTATCCTCCTCCTCGCCAGGTTTCTTGGAGTTGTTTGCTCATTGTGAATTTGTTTCTTGCAGATCATTGTAGTAATTACGGTCATTACACTTTCTTAATGTGCTTCTGCAAGAATGCAGTGGGTTTTAGTTTCTTCGAGTTGTTTGTCGCGCCTCTCTCACGCCCGTTGATGTCTCTGCTTCATCATCTTCTCCTCCTCCTCCTTGCCAGGTTTCTTGGAGTTGTTTGCTATTGTGAATTTGTTTCTTGTAGATCATTGTAGTAATTACCGTCATTATACTTTCTTAATGTCTCTTCGAGTTGTTTGCTCATTGTGAATTTGTTTCTTGCATATCATTGTTGTAATTACCATCATTATACTTTCTTAATGTGCTTCTGCAAGAATGTAGTGGGTTTTAGTTTTCGTCATCTTCTCCTCCTCCTCCTTGCCATGTCTCTTGGAGTTGTTTGCTCATTGTGAATTTGTTTCTTGCAGATCATTGTAGTAATTACCGTCATTATACTTTCTTAATGTCTCTTCGAGTTGTTGCTCATTGTGAATTTGTTTCTTGCAGATCATTGTAATAATTACCGTCATTATACTTTCTTAATGTTGCTTCTGCTAGAATGCCGTGGGTTTTAGCTTTAGTTTAGATATGTAGGCGCATAGTCGGAGAGGAGATTCGATAGGATTTGGAATATTGATTCAATTAAGAAGAATCTTGAACGTGGTTTCGGAAGATGTTTACTGAGGATGAAGCGGATGTATTTTTCGTGTTTCTCCGTATAACTCAAGCGTTCGTTGTCGTCATCATCTTCTCCTCCTTGCCAGGTCTCTTCGAGTTGTTTGCTCTTTATGAATTCGTATCTTGCATATCATTGTAGTAATTACCATCATTATATTTCCTTAATGTGCATTCTGCAAGAATGCAGTGGGTTTTAATTTTAGTTTAGATATGTAGGCGCATAATCTGAGAGGAGATTCAATAGGATTTGGAATATTGATTCAATTAAGAAGAATCTTAAACGTGGTTTCGGAAGATGTTTACTGCGGATGGGAATAATGAGATCTGTATTTGTCGTGTTTCTCCGTGTGCCGATAAATCTGAGGATTTTATGATTGTCAAATTTAGATGTACTATCTTATTACTTATCATGTAAAAAAATGGATAGAGGGATGTTTATGTTGTCCTCGAGGCTTCTTCGGATTATATTCAATCTCATCATCAGTTTTATTCTCTCTGGGCAGAAATAGTGTTTTGCAATTAATATTTGATTTTTTAATGCATACATCTTTGACTTTGTCGGCTTTGCAGATCAAAAGATTTTGTTGCCTCAGGACGTGAAGCCACGCGTTCTTCATTTTTTCTTTCTTTTTCTTTTTTCTGCCTTTAAGGGAACATTCTGCCATAATATCAACTTTTATTAATTTCAGGATAGCTTGTTGTGGAAGTGGGAAGTGCTTCATGCTTTCTCTATGCCAGCAAAACTGCAGTTTTATCTGTCACTGAGGAGGATATTGAAGGTGTGACCTCTGCATATAGCACTTACTGGTAGTTGATTGTGTTTGCCGCATAATCTTACTGCCTTTTTTTAGTGAAATAGATATAAGGTCCTAATGCAAGTTCCATTTATCTTGGTGAACAGGTTATAATTCTAAAATTAAGCTTGAAGGAGGAGTTTTAGGACTTCCAGAATATGTAATATGCCAAACTGCTGATGATGCATCAATGCTAAACCATTTACTACTTGTGCACTAGTATTCGCTCAGTTGTGTGGATCCAACGTCGTGTTCACTTGTCTTTTCCTTTTTGTATGTTCATTTATCCTGGTTGTTTTCTTTTATATCCTCAGATTATGAAAAGGTTTCCTTACATTGAGGGCTACAGAGCTTTTGACGTGCCTTCAGATTTAGATACAAAACATCTTCTTAAATGTCAACTGGCTATTGGAACTTTTAGTCATAAGAAATCTTCTCCATAAACAAATCATGTGCAATTCCGGGTTATATTTTTCTCTTAGGGTATGCCTGGGAGGAATGCTCTTACTCTCACACTCAAGCATTTTTTAAAATATTTATTAAGATACGTACGACATCTTTTTTTTATATATTTATTTTCTTGCAATTCTATTGTTTGTATTTGATAAAAACTTAGCTGCTGTCACATACATTTAAACTGCTGTACTGTTTGATATATTTCCTTCTTCCCCCCATTTAGCTGATGGAAAGTGCACTAGCGCTACTGGATTACAGCTGCCTGGTGTCCTTGATGAAATATTTATGATTTAGACATTTTAACATGATTCAGACCATTCATTGACATTGATTTGATGTATCGTTAGAATTTCAACCGACGGTGCCTGGGTCTTGATAGTTGATCTTGATACTAGCATGCTAAAAACTGAAGGATGAGATAAATTGGCAGATGAAAACCAGAAATTGTTTCTTTTTCTGATGTAAGTATCTTTGAGTTGCATGTTAGAGATTTAAGGTTAGTATTAGCGCCCTTTGAAAGCATTTTCATCAGGAGTTTTTGGGAGCATAATAAAAGTTCTTTGATTCCTCTCTCTCTCTCTCTCTCTCTCTCTCTCGCAACTTCAATCTTGGATATTTATCTTCTTTCTGCAGTGCCAGTGACAACTTAGCGCATCTAGATCTGCATGAAGGTTACTTCCCATTTACATTGAAGGTACTTATAACTCTTTCATCATTATCTTGTGAAATTCATGACCAATTTTCATGTATGACTATGTGCTTTTATGTCCTATTTTGGCTTGGTTATCCTTGTTTTGTCAACACCTGATTACAAAGCTACTTGAATATGGTGATTAAAAGAGTTCCTAAAAATTTGAAGGGATGACTAGATGACTTTGATCAGGGAACAATATTCACCTTTTGTTTAGAGAATATTAACAGTATTGAAGTGACCAACTCGCTTGCTTTTGCAGCTGTATTAGATCTACATGAAGGTTACTTCCCATTTACATTGAAGGTACTTATAACTCTTTCATCATTATCTTGTGAAATTCATGACCAATTTTCATGTATGACTATGTGCTTTTATGTCCTATTTTGGCTTGGTTATCCTTGTTTTGTCAACACCTGATTACGAAGCTACTTGAATATGGTGATTAAAAGAGTTCCTTAAAATTTGAAGGGATGACTAGATGACTTTGATCAGGGAACAATATTCACCTTTTGTTTAGAGAATATTAACAGTATTGAAGTGACCAACTCGCTTGTTTTTGCAGCTGTATTAGATGTTAAGTCTAACGTGTTTGTGCTCTTTTTTCGCAAATTATTTACATTTTTATGAGATTTAGTGTTTATAGATTGTTCTGCCTTGATAAGCTTTGTGTCATTACTGATTTAGAAAAACTGTCTCAATACTTAACATTGTTGTGAATACTTCAGGGCTTCACTAGTCTTTATTTTTCATTAGTCATTTGCGAGGGGACTAATAATGGCTTTTGAGTAAATACTTCAGGGCTTCACTAGTCTTTATTACTATGTGATGCAGAACCATGTCTTTTGCTCCTGGACCCTTCATGTTCCAGGAATTGTGCTTCATTTACATTCCTAAACATTTTTCTTTCATGGCCTTTATTATTTTAAAGACCACCCTAGTAAGCCACTTCGGTTTATTATATCCTAGGTTTTGTTTGATGTAAGTGTGTTTTTTCCATTAGTCATTTGCCAGGGGACTAATTAATGGAAGTTTTTTTTTTCCATCAGTCATTTCTCTCTTTGCCTTTATGTGTACTGATGAGGATATTCAAGGTGTGACCTCTTCATATAGTACTAACTGGTAGTTGATTGTGTTTGCTACAGAATCTTGCTGCCTCTTTTTAGTGAAATAGATATAAGGTCCTAATGCAAGTTCCATTTCTCTTGGTGACCAGATTATAATTCTAAACTTAAGATTGAAGGTGGAGTTTTAGGACTTCCAGAATATGTAATATGTCAAACTGGTGATGCTGCATCAATCCTGAACCAGTTACTACTTGTGCACTAGTATTCGCTCATTTGTGTGAATCCAACGTCGGGTTCACTTGTCTTTTCCTTTTTGTATGTTCATTGATCCTGGTTGTTTTCTTTTATATCCTCATATTATGAAAAGGTTTCCTTACATTGAGAGCTACAAATCTTTTGACGTGCCTTCAGATTTAGATACAAAACATCTTCTTAAATGTCAACTGGATATTGGAATTTTCAGTCGTAAGAAATCTTCTTCTTAAACAAATCATCTGCACTTCCAGGTTATATTTTCCTCTTGGGTGTGCCTAGGAAGGCTGCTCTTACTCTCACCCAAGCATTTGACATCTTTTTTTATATTTATTTTCTTGCAATTCTATTGTTTGTATTTGATAAAAACTTAGTTGCTGTCACATTCATTTAAACTGCTGTACTGTTTGATAAATTTCATGTCTTCTTTCCCCCAGTCAGCTGATGGAAAGTGCAGTAGCGCTACTGGATTGCAGCTGCCTGGTGTCCTTGATGAAATATTTATTGTCTTGCATGGACCCGTTGGTACCATTTTTTCACCTGAAGCCATGTCGCTTTATCTTTGGGCTCCCACTGCTGAAGTACAAAAGATTTACCTCCTATTATATAATTTTACTATGTCACCTTATGCCTAAATCTGCTTACGTAATTCTCTTCGTCGTGTGTCGTGTTTTACATCTAAAACGCAGACAGTGCGTGCTTTCATATATAAGGGTGATCCACATGAAATTCTCTTGCTCAAAGAACTAAATGGTGTTTGGAGCACCTGTGGACCAATAGACTGGAAGGCTGCTATTATGTTTACAGAAGATTTACCTCTAATTATATAAATTTACTCTGTCACTTTATGCGTAAATCTGCTTACGTAATTCTCCTTGTCGTGATGTCGTGTTCTACATCTAAAACGTAGGCAATGTGTGCTTTCATATATAAAGGTGGTCCACATGAAATTCTCTTGCTCAAAGAACTACATAGTGTTTGGAGCACCTGTGGGCCAAGAGACTGGGAAGGCTACTGTTTATGAAGTAATAGCATATCACCCTGGAACCTTGAAGATAGAAAAATGCATTGCCAACGATCCATATTTACGGGGGTATTTTTCTTCTCTAATTAGCTAGAAGTATTCCAAAGTACAAATATGACATTTTAACATGATTCAAACCATTTATTGACATTGATCTGGTTTATCATTAGAATTTCAACCGACGGTTCCCGGGTCTTGATAGTTGATCTTGATTCTGGCATGCTAAAAACTGAAGGATGGAATAAATTGGCAGATGAAAACCTAAATTGTTTCTTTTTTTGATGTAAGTGTCTATGAGTTGCATGTTAGAGATTTCACGTTAGTATTAGCCGCTCTTTGAAAGTATTTCCATCATGAGTTTTTGGGAACGTATTTATTATGTGGGGATAAAAGTTCTTCGATTCCTCTCTCTCTCAACTTCAATGTTGGATATTTATTTCTTTCTGTAGTGCCAGTGACAACTCACCGCATCTAGATCTACGTGAAGGTTACTTCCCATTTACATTACAGGTACTTATAACTCTTTCATCATTATCTTGTGAATTTCAAGACCAATTTTCATGTATGACTATGTACTTTTATGTCCTATTTTGGCTTGATTATCCTTGTTTTGTCGACACCTGATTACGAAGCTACTTAAATGTGGTGATTAAAAGAGTTTCTTTTGAAAGAAAATCTGAAGGGATGACTAAATGACTTTGATCAGGGAACAGAAAATTTAAGACCAATTTATGATCCATACTTGAAGGTACTTACAACTCTTCATCATTATCTTGTGAAATTTAAGACCAATTTTTCATGTATGAGTATACACTTTTATGTCCTATTTTGGATTGGTTATCCTTGTTTTGTCGATACATCATTACGAAGCTACTTGAATGTGGCGATTAAAAGAGTTTTTTTGAAAGAAAATCTGAAGGGGAGACTAAATGACTTTGATTATGGAACAATATTCACCTTCTGTTTAAAGAACTAATGACTTTGATCAGCCAACATTATTCACCTTTTGTTTATAGAATATTAACAGTATTGAATTGACCAATTGGTTTGTTTTTGCAGCTGAAGTATTAGATAAGGTATTAGCAGCTTGTCCTTGCAATATCTCTTTCATAAATTAGATCTTGATGTGGTCTTCATAAACATGTCGTCGATGAAAAATATGTTAAGTGACATTGATATAGTTTATCATTAGAATTTCAGCCGACGGCTTCTGGGTCTTGATAGTTGATCTTGATTCTGGCATGCTAAAACCTGGAGGATGGGATAAATTGGCATATGAAAACCTGAAACTATTTCTTTTTCTGATGTCAGTATCTATGAGTTGCATGTTAGAGATCAGGTTAGTATTAGCTACTCTTTGAAAGTATTTTCATCATTAGTTTTTGGGAGCATATTTGTTATGTGTGGACAAAAGTTCTTCGATTCCTCTCTCTCTCAACTTCAGTCTTGGATGTTTATCTTCTTTATGCAGTGCCAGTGACAATTCAGCGCATCCAGATCTACGGGAAGTTTACTTAGCATTTACCTTTAAGGTACTTACAACTCTTTCATCATTATCTTGTGAAATTCAAGACCAATTTTTCATGTATGAGTGTGCACTTTTATGTCCTATTTTGGATTGGTTATCCTTGTTTTGTCGATACATCATTACGAAGCTACTTGAATGTGGCGATTAAAAGAGTTTCATTTGAAAGAAAATCTGGAGGGTAGACCAAATGACTTTGATTATGGAACAATATTCACCTTCTGTTTAAAGAACTAATGACTTTGATCAGCCAACATTATTCACCTTTTGTTTATAGAATATTAACAATATTGGATTGACCAATTAGTTTGTTTTTGCGGCTGAAGTATTAGATAAGGTGTTAGGAGCTTGTCATTGCCATATCTCTTTCATAAATTAGATCTTGATGTGGTCTTCATAAACATGTCGTCGATGAAAAATATGTTAAGTTACATTGATCTGGTTTATCATTAGAATTTCAGCCGACGGCTCCTGGGTCTTGATAGTTGATCTTGATTTTGGCATGCTAAAAGCTGGAGGATGGGATTAAATTGGCATATGAAAACCTGAAACTATTTCTTTTTCTGATGTCAGTATCTATGAGTTGCATGTCAGAGATCAGGTTAATATTAGCTACTCTTTGAAAGTATTTTCAACATTAGTTTTTGGGAGCATATTTATTATGTGTGGACAAAAGTTCTTCGATTCCTCTCTCTCTCTCTCTCTCAACTTCAGTCTTGGTTGTTTATCTTCTTTATACAGTGCCAGTGACAATTCAGCGCTTCTAGATCTACGTGAAGTTTACTTAGCATTTACATTGAAGGTACTTACAACTCTTTCATCATTATCTTGTGAAATTCAAGACCAATTTTTCATGTATGAGTATGCACTTTTATGTCCTATTTTGGATTGGTTATCCTTAATTTGTCGATACATCATTGCGAAGCTACTTGAATGTGGCGATTAAAAGAGTTTCTTTTGAAAGAAAATCTTAATGGGAGACTAAATGACTTTGATTATGCAACAATATTCACCTTCTGTTTAAAGAACTAATGACTTTGATCAGCCAACATTATTCACCTTTTGTTTATAGAATATTAACACTATTGAATTGACCAATTGGTTTGTTTTTGCAGCTGAAGTATTAGATAAGGTGTTAGCAACTTGTCATTGCAATATCTCTTTCATTAATTCGATCTTGACGTGGTCTTTATAAACATGTCGTCGATGAAAAATATGTTAAGTGACAATGATCTGGTTTATCATTAGAATTTCAGCCGACGGCTCCTGGGTCTAGATAGTTGATCTTGATTCTGGCATCCTAAAACATGGAGGATGGGATAAATTGGCATATGAAAACCTGAAACTATTTCTTTTTCTGATGTCAGTATCTATCAGTTGCATGTTAGAGTCAGGTTAGTATTAGCTACTCTTTGAAAGTATTTTCATCATTAGTTTTTGGGAGCATATTTATTATGTGTGGACAAAAGTTCTTCGATTCCTCTCTCTCTCTCTCTCAACTTCAGTATTGGATGTTTATCTTCTTCATGTAGTGCCAGTGACAATTCAGCGCTTCCAGATCTACGTGAAGTTTACTTAGCATTTACCTTGAAGGTACTTACAACTCTTTCATCATTAAGGAACAATATCCACCTTCTGTTTAAAGAACTAATGACTTTGATCAGCCAACATTATTCTCCTTTTGTTTATAGAATATTAACATTATTGAATTGACCAATTGGTTTGTTTTTGCAGCTGAATTATTAGATAAGGTGTTAGCAACTTGTCATTGCAATATCTCTTTCATTAATTCGATCTTGATGTGGTCTTCATAAACATGTCGTCGATGAAAAATATGTTAAGTGACATTGATCTGGTTTTTCATTAGAATTTCAGCCGACGGCTCCTGGGTCTTGATAGTTGATCTTGATTCTGGTATGCTAAAACCTGGAGGATGGGATAAATTGGCATATGAAAATCTGAAACTATTTCTTTTTCTGATGTCAGTATCTATGAGTTGCATGTTAGAGATCAGGTTAGTATTAGCTACTCTTTGAAATTATTTTCATAATTAGTTTTTGGGAACATATTTATTATGTGTGGATAAAAGTTCTTCGATTCCTCTCTCTCTCAACTTCAATCTTGGATGTTTATCTTCTTTATGCAGTGCCAGTGACAATTCAGCGCATCGAAATCTACGTGAAGTTTACTTAGCATTTACCTTGAAGGTACTTACAGCTCTTTCATCATTATCTTGTGAAATTCAAGACCAATTTTTCATGTATGAGTATGTAATTTTATGTCCTATTTTGGATTGGTTATCCTTGTTTTGGCGATACATCATTACGAAGCTATTTGAATGCGGCGAGTAAAAGAGTTTCTTCTGAAAGAAAATCTGAAGGGGATACTAAATGACATTGATTATGGAACAATATTCACCTTCTGTTTAAAGAACTAATGACTTTGATCAGCCAACATTATTCACCTTTTGTTTATAGAATATTAACAATATTGAATTGACCAATTGGTTTGTTTTTGCAGGTGAAGTATTAGATAAGGAGTTAGCAGCTTGTCATTGCCATATCTGTTTCATAAAATAGATCTGGATGTGGTCTTCGTAAGCATATCGTCGATGAAAAATATGTTAAGTGACATTTATCTGGTTTATCATTAGAATTTCAGTCGACGGCTCCTGGGTCTTGATAGTTGATCTTTATTCTTGCATGCTAAAACCTGGAGGATGGGATTAACTGGCATATGAAAACCTGAAACTATTTCTTTTTCTGATGTCAGTTTCTATGAGTTGCATGTTAGAGATCAGGTTAGTATTAGCTACACTTTGAAAGTATTTTCATCATTAGTTTTTGGGAGCATATTTATTATATGTGGACAAAAGTTCTTCGATTCCTCTCTCTCTCTCTCAACTTCAGTATTGGATGTTTATCTTCTTTATGTAGTGCGAGTGACAATTCAGCGCTTCCAGATCTACGTGAAGTTTACTTAGCATTTACCTTGAAGGTACTTACAACTCTTTCATCATTATCTTGTGAAATTCAAGATCAATTTTTCCTGTATGAGTATGTAATTTTATGTCCTATTTTGGATTGGTTATCCTTGTTTTGGCGATACATCATTACGAAGCTACTTGAATGTGGCGATTAAAAGAGTTTCTTCTGAAAGAAAATCTGAAGGGGAGACTAAATGACTTTGATTATGCAACAATATTCACCTTCTGTTTAAAGAACTAATGACTTTGATCAGCCAACATTATTCACCTTTTGTTTATAGAATATTAACAGTATTGAATGACCAATTGGTTTGTTTTTGCTGCTGAAGTATTAGATAAGGTGTTAGGAGCTTGTCATTGCCATATCTCTTTCATAAATTAGATCTTGATGTGGTCTTCATAAACATGTCGTTTATGAAAAATATGTTAAGTGACATTGATCTGGTTTATCATTAGAATTTCAGCCGACGGCTCCTAGTCTTGATAGTTGATCTTGATTCTGCATGCTAAAACCTGGAGGATGGGATAATTGGCATATGAAAACCTGAAACTATTTCTTTTTCTGATGACAGTTTATGAGTTGCATGTTAGAGATCAGGTTAGTATTAGCTACACTTTGAAAGTATTTTCATCATTAGTTTTTGGGAGCATATTTATTATATGTGGACAAAAGTTCTTCGATTCCTCTCTCTCTCTCTCAACTTCAGTCTTGGATGTTTATCTTCTTTATACAGCGCCAGTGACAATTCAGCGCATCGAGATCTACGTGAAGTTTACTTAGCATTTACCTTGAAGGTACTTACAACTCTTTCATCATTATCTTGTGAAATTCAAGACCAATTTTTCATGTATGAGTATGTTTTTATGTCCTATTTTGGATTGGTTATCCTTGTTTTGGCGATACATCATTACGAAGCTACTTGAATGTGGCGATTAAAAGAGTTTCTTCTGAAAGAAAATCTGAAGGGGAGACTAAATGACTTTGATTATGCAACAACATTCACCTTCTGTTTAAAGAACTAATGACTTTGATCAGCCAACATTATTCACCTTTTGTTTATAGAATATTAACAGTATTGAAATGACCAATTGGTTTGTTTTTGCAGGTGAAGTATTAGATAAGGTGTTAGCAGCTTGTCAATTGCAATATCTCTTACATAAATTAGATCTTGATGTGGTCTTCGTAAACATGTCGTCGATGAAAAATATGTTAAGTGACATTATCTGGTTTATCATTAGAATTTCAGTCGACGGCTCCTGGGTCTTGATAGTTGATCTTTATTCTGGCATGCTAAAACCTGGAGGATGGGATTAATTGGCATATGAAAACCTGAAACTATTTCTTTTTCTGATGTAGTTTCTATGAGTTGCATGTTAGAGATCAGGTTAGTATTAGCTACACTTTGAAAGTATTTTCATCATTAGTTTTTGGGAGCATATTTATTATATGTGGACAAAAGTTCTTCGATTCCACTCTCTCTCTCTCAACTTCAGTCTTGGATGTTTATCTTCTTTATACAGTGTCAGTGACAATTCAGCGCTTCCAGATCTACGTGAAGTTTACTTAGCATTTACCTTGAAGGTACTTACAACTCTTTCATCATTATCTTGTGAAATTCAAGACCAATTTTTCATGTATGAGTATGTAATTTTATGTCCTATTTTGGATTGGTTATCCTTGTTTTGGCGATACATCATTACGAAGCTACTTGAATGTGGCGATTAAAAGAGTTTCTTCTGAAAGAAAATCTGAAGGGGAGACTAAATGACTTTGATTATGGAACAATATTCACCTTCTGTTTAAAGAACTAATGACTTTGATCAGCCAACATTATTCACCTTTTGTTATAGAATATTAACAGTATTGAATTGACCAATTGGTTTGTTTTTGCTGCTGAAGTATTAGGTAAGATGTTAGCAGCTTGTCATTGCAATATCTCTTTCATAAATTATCTTGATGTGGTCTTCATAAACATGTCGTCGATGAAAAATATGTTAAGTGACATTGATCTGGTTTATCATAGAATTTCAGCCGACGGCTCCTGGGTCTTGATAGTTGATCTTGATTCTGGCATGCTAAAACCTGGAGGATGGATTAATTGGCATATGAAAACCTGAAACTATTTCTTTTTCTGATGTCAGTTCTATGAGTTGCATGTTAGAGATCAGGTTAGTATTAGCTACTTTGAAAGTATTTTCATCATTAGTTTTTGGGAGCATATTTATTATGTGGACAAAAGTTCTTCGATTCCTCTCTCTCTCTCTCTCAACTTCAGTCTTGGATGTTTATCTTCTTTATACAGCGCCAGTGACAATTCAGCGCATCGAGATCTACGTGAAGTTTACTTAGCATTTACCTTGAAGGTACTTACAACTCTTTCATCATTATCTTGTGAAATTCAAGACCAATTTTTCATGTATGAGTATGTAATTTTATGTCCTATTTTGGATTGGTTATCCTTGTTTTGGCGATACATCATTACGAAGCTACTTGAATGTGGCGATTAAAAGAGTTTCTTCTGAAAGAAAATCTGAAGGGGAGACTAAATGACTTTGATTATGGAACAAATTCACCTTCTGTTTAAAGAACTAATGACTTTGATCAGCCAACATTATTCACCTTTTGTTTATAGAATATTAACAGTATTGAATGACCAATTGGTTTGTTTTGCAGCTGAAGTATTAGATAAGGTTTAGCAGCTTGTCATTGCAATATCTCTTACATAAATTAGATCTTGATGTGGTCTTCATAAACATGTCGTCGATGAAAAATATGTTAAGTGACATTATCTGGTTTATCATTAGAATTTCAGTCGACGGCTCCTGGGTCTTGATAGTTGATCTTGATTCTGGCATGCTAAAACCTGGAGGATGGGATAATTGGCATATGAAAACCTGAAACTATTTCTTTTTCTGATATCAGTTTCTATGAGTTGCATGTTAGAGATCAGGTTAGTATTAGCTACACTTTGAAAGTATTTTCATCATTAGTTTTTGGGAGCATATTTATTATATGTGGACAAAAGTTCTTCGATTCCACTCTCTCTCTCTCAACTTCAGTCTTGGATGTTTATCTTCTTTATACAGTGTCAGTGACAATTCAGCGCTTCCAGATCTACGTGAAGTTTACTTAGCATTTACCTTGAAGGTACTTACAACTCTTTCATCATTATCTTGTGAAATTCAAGACCAATTTTTCATGTATGAGTATGTAATTTTATGTCCTATTTTGGATTGGTTATCCTTGTTTTGGCGATACATCATTACGAAGCTACTTGAATGTGGCGATTAAAAGAGTTTTTTCTGAAAGAAAATCTGAAGGGGAGACTAAATGACTTTGATTATGGAACAATATTCACCTTCTGTTTAAAGAACTAATGACTTTGATCAGCCAACATTATTCACCTTTTGTTTATAGAATATTAACAGTATTGAATTGACCAATTGGTTTGTTTTGCTGAAGTATTAGGTAAGATGTTAGCAGCTTGTCATTGCAATATCTCTTTCATAAATTAGATCTTGATGTGGTCTTCCTAAACATGTCGTCGATGAAAAATATGTTAAGTGACATTGATCTGGTTTATATTTAGAATTTCAGCCGACGGCTCCTGGGTCTTGATAGTTGATCTTGATTCTGGCATGCTAAAACTGGAGGATGGGATTTGGCATATGAAAACCTGAAACTATTTCTTTTTCTGATGTCAGTATCTATAGTTGCATGTTAGAGATCAGGTTAGTATTAGCTACTCTTTGAAAGTATTTTCATCATTAGTTTTTGGGAGCATATTTATTATGTGGACAAAAGTTCTTCGATTCCTCTCTCTCTCTCTCAACTTCAGTCTTGGATGTTTATCTTCTTTATGCAGTGCCAGTGACAATTCAGCGCATCCAGATCTACGTGAAGTTTACTTAGCATTTACCTTGAAGGTACTTACAACTCTTTCATCATTATCTTGTTAAATTCAAGACAATTTTTCATGTATGAGTATGTACTTTTATGTCCTATTTTGGATTGGTTATCCTTGTTTTGTCGATACATCATTACGAAGCTACTTGAATGTGGCGATTAAAAGAGTTTCTTTGAAAGAAAATCTGGAGGGAGACTAAATGACTTTGATTATGGAACAATATCACCTTGTTTAAAGAACTAATGACTTTGATCAGCCAACATTATTCACCTTTTGTTTATAGAATATTAACAGTATTGGATTGACCAATTGGTTTGTTTTTGCAGCTGAATTATAGATAAGGTGTTAGCAGCGTGTCATTGCAATATGGTCTTCATAAACATGTCGTTGATGAAAAATATGTTAAGTGACATTGATCTGGTTTATCATTGAATTTCAGCCGACGGTCCTGGGTCTTGATAGTTGATCTTGATTCTGGCATGCTAAAACTGGAGGATGGGATTAATTGGCATATGAAAACCTGAAACTATTTCTTTTTTATGTTAGTATCTATCAGTTGCATGTGAGATCAGTTAGTATTAGCTACTCTTTGAAAGTATTTTCATCATTAGTTTTTGGGAGCATATTTATTATGTGTGGACAAAAGTTCTTCGATTCCTCTCTCTCTCTCTTAACTTCAGTCTTGGATGTTTATCTTCTTTATACAGTGTCAGTGACAATTCAGCGCTTCCAGATCTACGTGAAGTTTACTTAGCATTTACCTTGAAGGTACTTACAACTCTTTCATCATTATCTTGTGAAATTCAAGACCAATTTTCATGTATGAGTATGTACTTTTATGTCCTATTTGGATTGGTTATCCTTGTTTTGTCGATACATCATTACGAAGCTACTTGAATGTGGCGATTAAAAGAGTTTCTTTTGAAAGAAAATCTGAAGGGGAGACTAAATGACTTTGATTATGGAACAATATTCACCTTCTGTTTAAAGATTTAATGACTTTGATCAGCCAACATTATTCACCTTTTGTTTATAGAATATTAACAGTATTGAATTGACCAATTGGTTTGTTTTTGCTGCTGAAGTATTAGGTAAGATGTTAGCAGCTTGTCATTGCAATATCTCTTTCATAAATTAGATCTTGATGTGGTCTTCATAACATGTCGTTGATGAAAAATATGTTAAGTGACATTGATCTGGTTTATCGTTAGAATTTCAGCCGACGGCTCCTGGGTCTTGATAGTGATCTTGATTCTGGTATGCTAAAACCTGGAGGATGGGATAAATTGGCTTATGAAAACCTGAAACTATTTACTTTTCTGATGTCAGTATCTATGAGTTGCATGTTAGAGATCAGGTTAGTATTAGCTACTCTTTGAAAGTATTTTCATCATTAGTTTTTGGGAGCAAATTTATTATGTGAGGATAAAAGTTCTTCGATTCCTCTCTCTCTCAACTTCAGTCTTGGATGTTTATCTTCTTTATACAGTGCCAGTGACAATTCAGCGCATCGAGATCTACGTGAAGTTTACTTAGCATTTACCTTGAAGGTACTTACAACCTCTTTCATCATTATCTTGTGAAATTCAAGACCAATTTTTCATGTATGAGTATGTAATTTTATGTGCTATTTTGGATTGGTTATCCTTGTTTTGGCGATACATCATTACGAAGCTACTTGAATGTGGCGATTAAAAGAGTTTCTTCTGAAAGAAAATCTGAAGAGGATACTAAATGACTTTGATTATGGAACAATATTCACCTTCTGTTTAAAGAACTAATGACTTTGATCAGCCAACATTATTCACCTTTTGTTTATAGAATATTAACAGTATTGAAATGACCAATTGGTTTGTTTTTGCAGGTGAAGTATTAGATAAGGTGTTAGCAGCTTGTCAATTGCAATATCTCTTACATAAATTAGATCTTGATGTGGTCTTCGTAAACATGTCGTCGATGAAAAATATGTTAATGACATTAATCTGGTTTATCATTAGAATTTCAGTCGACGGCTCCTGGGTCTTGATCGTGTGATCTTTATTTTATGCTTTTTCTGGTCATATTCTAACAATAAAAAAAACTGGAGGATGGGATTAGATTTTGGCATATGAAAAACCTGAAACTATTTCTTTTTCTGATGTCAGTTTCTATGAGTTGCATGTTAGAGATCAGGTTAGTATTAGCTACACTTTGAAAGTATTTTCATCATTAGTTTTTGGGAGCATATTTATTATATGTGGACAAAAGTTCTTCGATTCCTCTCTCTCTCTCAACTTCAGTCTTGGATGTTTATCTTCTTTATACAGTGCCAGTGACAATTCAGCGCTTCCAGATCTACGTGAAGTTTACTTAGCATTTACCTTGAAGGTACTTACAACTCTTTCATCATTATCTTGTGAAATTCAAGACCAATTTTTCATGTATGAGTATGTAATTTTATGTCCTATTTTGGATTGGTTATCCTTGTTTTGGCGATACATCATTACGAAGCTACTTGAATGTGGCGATTAAAAGAGTTTCTTCTGAAAGAAAATCTGAAGGGGAGACTAAATGACTTTGATTATGGAACAATATTCACCTTCTGTTTAAAGAACTAATGACTTTGATCAGCCAACATTATTCACCTTTTGTTTATAGAATATTAACAGTATTGAAATGACCAATTGGTTTGTTTTTGCAGGTGAAGTATTAGATAAGGTGTTAGCAGCTTGTCATTGCAATATCTCTTTCATAAATTAGATCTTGATGTGGTCTTCGTAAACATGTCGTCGATGAAAAATATGTTAAGTGACATTGATCTGGTTTATCATTAGAATTTCAGCCGACGGCTCCTGGGTCTTGATAGTTGATCTTGATTCTGGCATGCTAAAACCTGGAGGATGGGATTAATTGGCATATGAAAACCTGAAACTATTTCTTTTTCTGATGTCAGTATCTATGAGTTGCATGTTAGAGATCATGTTAGTATTAGCTACTCTTTGAAAGTATTTTCATCATTAGTTTTTGGGAGCATATTTATTATGTGTGGACAAAAGTTCTTCGATTCCTCTCTCCCTCTCTCTGAACTTCAGTCTTGGATGTTTATCTTCTTTATGCAGTGCCAGTGACAATTCAGCGCATCGAGATCTACGTGAAGTTTACTTAGCATTTACCTTGAAGGTACTTACAACACTTTCATCATTATCTTGTGAAATTCAAGACCAATTTTTCATGTATGAGTATGTAATTTTATGTCCTATTTTGGATTGGTTATCCTTGTTTTGGCGATACATCATTACGAAGCTACTTGAATGTGGCGATTAAAAGAGTTTCTTCTGAAAGAAAATCTGAAGGGGAGACTAAATGACTTTGATTATGAACAACATCACCTTCTGTTTAAAGAACTAATGACTTTGATCAGCCAACATTATTCACCTTTTGTTATAGAATATTAACAGTATTGAAATGACCAATTGGTTTGTTTTTGCAGGTGAAGTATTAGATAAGGTGTTAGCAGCTTGTCAATTGCAATATCTCTTACATAAATTAGATCTTGATGTGGTCTTCGTAAACATGTCGTCGATGAAAAATATGTTAAGTGACATTAATCTGGTTTATCATTAGAATTTCAGTCGACGGCTCCTGGGTCTTGATAGTTGATCTTTATTCTGGCATGCTAAAACCTGGAGGATGGGATTAATTGGCATATGAAAACCTGAAACTATTTCTTTTTCTGATGTCAGTTCTATGAGTTGCATGTTAGAGATCAGTTAGTATTAGCTACACTTTGAAAGTATTTTCATCATTAGTTTTTGGGAGCATATTTATTATATGTGGACAAAAGTTCTTCGATTCCTCTCTCTCTCTCAACTTCAGTCTTGGATGTTTATCTTCTTTATACAGTGCCAGTGACAATTCAGCGCTTCCAGATCTACGTGAAGTTTACTTAGCATTTACCTTGAAGGTACTTACAACTCTTTCATCATTATCTTGTGAAATTCAAGACCAATTTTTCATGTATGAGTATGTAATTTTATGTCCTATTTTGGATTGGTTATCCTTGTTTTGGCGATACATCATTACGAAGCTACTTGAATGTGGCGATTAAAAGAGTTTCTTCTGAAAGAAAATCTGAAGGGGAGACTAAATGACTTTGATTATGCAACAACATTCACCTTCTGTTTAAAGAACTAATGACTTTGATCAGCCAACATTATTCACCTTTTGTTATAGAATATTAACAGTATTGAATTGACCAATTGGTTTGTTTTTGCAGTGAAGTATTAGATAAGGTTAGCAGCTTGTCATTGCAATATCTTTCATAAATTAGATCTTGAGTGGTCTTCATAAACATGTCGTCGATGAAAAATATGTTAGTGACATTGATCTGGTTTATCATTAGAATTTCAGCCGACGGCTCCTGGGTCTTGATACTTGATCTTGATTCTGGCATGCTAAAACCTGGAGGATGGGATAATTGGCATATGAAAACCTGAAACTATTTCTTTTTCTGATGTCAGTATCTATGAGTTGCATGTTAGAGATCAGGTTAGTATTAGCTACTCTTTGAAAGTATTTTCATCATTAGTTTTTGGGAGCATATTTATTATGTGTGGACAAAAGTTCTTCGATTCCTCTCTTCCCTCTCTAACTTCAGTCTTGGATGTTTATCTTCTTTATGCAGTGCCAGTGACAATTCAGCGCATCAGATCTACGTGAAGTTTACTTAGCATTTACCTTGAAGGTACTTACAACTCTTTCATCATTATCTTGTGAAATTCAAGACCAATTTTTCATGTATGAGTATGTAATTTTATGTCCTATTTTGGATTGGTTATCCTTGTTTTGGCGATACATCATTACGAAGCTACTTGAATGTGGCGATTAAAAGAGTTTCTTGAAAGAAAATCTGAAGGGGAGACTAAATGACTTTGATTATGAACAACATTCACCTTCTGTTTAAAGAACTAATGACTTTGATCACCAACATTATTCACCTTTTGTTTATAGAATATTAACAGTATTGAATGACCAATTGGTTTTTTTGCAGTGAAGTATTAGATAAGGTGTTAGCAGCTTGTCAATTGCAATATCTCTTCCATAAATTAGATCTTGATGTGGTCTTCGTAAACATGTCGTCGATGAAAAATATGTTAAGTGACATTAATCTGGTTTATCATTAGAATTTCAGTCGACGGCTCCTGGGTCTTGATAGTTGATCTTTATTCTGGCATGCTAAAACCTGGAGGATGGATTAATTGGCATATGAAAACCTGAAACTATTTCTTTTTCTGATGTCAGTTCTATGAGTTGCATGTTAGAGATCAGGTTAGTATTAGCTACTTTGAAAGTATTTTCATCGTTATTTTGGGAGCATATTTATTATATGTGGACAAAAGTTCTTCGATTCTTCTCTCTCTCTCAACTTCAGTCTTGGATGTTTATCTTTTTTACAGTGCCAGTGACAATTCAGCGCTTCCAGATCTACGTGAAGTTTACTTAGCATTTACCTTGAAGGTACTTACAACTCTTTCATCATTATCTTGTGAAATTCAAGACCAATTTTTCATGTATGAGTATGTAATTTTATGTCCTATTTTGGATTGGTTATCCTTGTTTTGGCGATACATCATTACGAAGCTACTTGAATATGGCGATTAAAAGAGTTTCTTCTGAAAAAATCTGAAGGGGAGACTAAATGACTTTGATTATGAACAATATTCACCTTTTTTAAAGAACTAATGACTTTGATCAGCCAACATTATTCACCTTTTGTTTATAGAATATTAACAGTATTGAATGACCAATTGTTTGTTTTTGCAGTGAAGTATAGATAAGGTGTTAGCAGCTTGTCATTGCAATCTCTTTCATAAATAGATCTTGATGTGGTCTTCATAAACATGTCGTCGATGAAAAATATGTTAAGTGACATTGATCTGGTTTATCATTAGAATTTCAGCCGACGGCTCCTAGTCTTGATAGTTGATCTTGATTCTGGCATGCTAAAACCTGGAGGATGGGATTAATTGGCATATGAAAACCTGAAACTATTTCTTTTTGATGTCAGTATCTATGAGTTGCATGTAGAGATCAGGTTAGTATTAGCTACTCTTTGAAAGTATTTTCATCATTAGTTTTTGGGAGCATATTTATTATGTGTGGACAAAAGTTCTTCGATTCCTCTCTCTCTCTTCAACTTCAGTCTTGGATGTTTATCTTCTTTATGCGTGCCAGTGACAATTCAGCGCATCAGATCTACGTGAAGTTTACTTAGCATTTACCTTGAAGGTACTTACAACTCTTTCATCATTATCTTGTGAAATTCAAGACCAATTTTTCATGTATGAGTATGTATTTTATGTCCTATTTTGGATTGGTTATCCTGTTTTGTCGATACATCATTGCGAAGCTACTTGAATGTGGCGATTAAAAGAGTTTCTTTTGAAGAAAATCTGAAGGGGAGACTAAATGACTTTGATTAGGAACAATATCACCTTCTGTTTAAAGAACTAATGACTTTGATCAGCCAACATTATTCACCTTTTGTTTATAGAATATTAACAGTATTGAATTGACCAATTGGTTTGTTTTTGCAGCTGTATTAGATAAGGTGTTAGCAGCTTGTCATTGCAATATCTCTTTCATTAATTCGATCTTGATGTGGTCTTCATAAACATGTCGTCGATGAAAAATATGTTAAGTGACATTGATCTGGTTTATCATTAGAATTTCAGCCGACGGCTCCTGGGTCTTGATAGTTGATCTTGATTCTGGCATGCTAAAACCTGGAGGATGGGATAAATTGGCATATGAAAACCTGAAACTATTTCTTTTTCTGATGTCAGTATCTATGAGTTGCATGTTAGAGATCAGGTTAGTATTAGCTACTCTTTGAAAGTATTTTCATAATTAGTTTTTGGGAGCATATTTATTATGTGTGGAAAAAGTTCTTCGATTCTCTCTTCTCTCAACTTCAGTCTTGGATGTTTATCTTCTTTATGCAGTGCCAGTGACAATTCAGCGCATCAGATCTACGTGAAGTTTACTTAGCATTTACCTTGAAGGTACTTACAACTCTTTCATCATTATCTTGTGAAATTCAAGACCAATTTTTCATGTATGAGTATGTAATTTTATGTCCTATTTTGGATTGGTTATCCTTGTTTTGGCGATACATCATTACGAAGCTACTTGAATGTGGCGATTAAAAGAGTTTCTTTGAAAGAAAATCTGAAGGGGAGACTAAATGACTTTGATTATGGAACAATATTCACCTTCTGTTTAAAGAACTAATGACTTTGATCAGCCAACATTATTCACCTTTTGTTTATAGAATATTAACAGTATTGAATTGACCAATTGGTTGTTTTTGCAGCTGAAGTATTAGATAAGGGTTAGCAGCTTGTCATTGCAATATCTTTCATAAATAGATCTTGATGTGGTCTTCATAAACATGTCGATGAAAAATATGTTAAGTGACATTGATCTGGTTTATCATTAGAATTTCAGCCGACGGCTCCTGGGTCTTGATAGTTGATCTTTATTCTGGCATGCTAAAACCTGGAGGATGGGATTAATTGGCATATGAAAACCTGAAACTATTTCTTTTTCTGATGTCAGTATCTATGAGTTGCATTTAGAGATCAGGTTAGTATTAGCTACTCTTTGAAAGTATTTTCATCATTAGTTTTTGGGAGCATATTTATTATGTGTGGACAAAAGTTCTTCGTTTCTCTCTCTCTTCAATCTTGGATGTTTATCTTCTTAATGCAGTGCCAGTGACAATTCAGCGCATCCAGATCTACGTGAAGTTTACTTAGTATTTACCTTCAAGGTACTTACAACTCTTTCATCATTATCTTGTGAAATTCAAGACCAATTTTTCATGTATTAGTATGTACTTTTATGTCCTATTTTGGATTGGTTATCCTTGTTTTGTCGATACATCATTGCGAAGCTACTTGAATGTGGCGATTAAAAGAGTTTCTTTTGAAAGAAAATCTAAAGGGGAGACTAAATGACTTTGATTATGGAACAATATTCAGCTTCTGTTTAAAGAACTAATGACTTTGATCAGCCAACGTTATTCACCTTTTGTTTATAGAATATTAACAGTATTGAATTGACCAATTGGTTTGTTTTTGCAGCTGAAGTATTAGATAGGGTTAGCAGCTTGTCGTTTCTATATCTATTTCATAAATTAGATCTTGATGTGGTCTTCATAAACATGTCGTCGATGAAAAATATGTTAAGTGACATTGATCTGGTTTATCATTAGAATTTCAGCCGACGGCTCTGGGTCTTGATAGTTGATCTTGATTCTGGCATGCTAAAACTGGAGGATGGGATTATTGGCATATGAAAACCTGAAACTATTTCTTTTTCTGATGTCAGTATCTATGAGTTGCATGTAAGATCAGGTTAGTATTAGCTACTCTTTGAAAGTATTTTCATCATTAGTTTTTGGAGCATATTTATTATGTGTGGACAAAAGTTCTTCGATTCCTCTCTCTCTCTCTCAAGTTCAGTCTTGGATGTTTATCTTCTTTATGCAGTGCCACGTGACAATTCAGCGCATCCAGATCTACGTGAAGTTTACTTAGTTTACCATGAAGGTACTTACAACTCTTTCATCATTATCTTGTGAAATTCAAGACCAATTTTTCATGTATAGTATGTACTTTTATGTCCTATTTTGGATTGGTTATCCTTGTTTGTCGATACATCATTGCGAAGCTACTTGAATGTGGCGATTAAAAGAGTTTCTTTTGAAAGAAAATCTAAGGGGAGACTAAATGACTTTGATTATGGAACAATATTCAGCTTCTGTTTAAAGAACTAATGACTTTGATCAGCCAACATTATTCACCTTTTGTTTATAGAATATTAACAGTATTGAATTGACCAATTGGTTTGTTTTTGCAGCTGAAGTATTAGATAAGGTGTTAGCAGCTTGTCTTTGCAATGTCTCTTTCATAAATAACATCTTGATGTGGTCTTAAACATGTCGTCGATGAAAAATATGTTAAGTGACATTGATCTGGTTTATCATTAGAATTTCAGCCGACGGCTGCTGGGTCTTGATACTTGATCTTGATTCTGGCATGCTAAAACTTGGAGGATGGGATTATTTGGCATATGAAAACCTAAAACTATTTCTTTTTCTGATGTCAGTATCTATGAGTTGCATGTAAGATCAGGTTAGTAATAGCTACTCTTTGATAGTATTTTCATCATTAGTTTTTGGGAGCATATTTATTATGTGTGGACAAAAGTTCTTCGATTCCTCTCTCTCTCTCTCAACTTGAGTCTTGGATGTTTATCTTCTTTATGGCGTGCCAGTGACAATTCAGCGCATCCAGATCTACGTGAAGTTTACTTAGCATTTACCTTGAAGGTACTTACAACTCTTTCATCATTATCTTGTGAAATTAAGACCAATTTTCATGTATGAGTATGTATTTTATGTCCTATTTTGGATTGGTTATCCTTGTTTTGCGATACATCATTGCGAAGCTACTTGAATGTGGCGATTAAAAGAGTTTCTTTGGAAGAAAATCTGAAGGGGAGACTAAATGACTTTGATTAGGAACAATTCACCTTCTGTTTAAAGAACTAATGACTTTGATCAGCCAACATTATTCACCTTTTGTTTATAGAATATTAACAGTATTGAATTGACCAATTGGTTTGTTTTTGCAGCTGAATTATTAGATAAGGTGTTAGCAGCTTGTCATTGCAATATCTCTTTCATTAATTCGATCTTGATGTGGTCTTCATAAACATGTCCGTGATGAAAAATATGTTAAGTGACATTGATCTGGTTTATCATTAGAATTTCAGCCGACGGCTCCTGGGTCTTGATAGTTGATCTTGATTCTGGTATGCTAAAACCTGGAGGATGGGATAATTGGCATATGAAAACCTGAAACTATTTCTTTTTCTGATGTCAGTATCTATGAGTTGATGTTAGAGATCATGTTAGTATTAGCTACTCTTTGAAAGTATTTTCATAATTAGTTTTTGGGAGCATATTTATTATGTGTGGATAAAAGTTCTTCGATTCCTCTCTCTCTCTCAACTTCAGTCTTGGATGTTTATCTTCTTTATTAGTGCCAGTGACAATTCAGCGCATCGAGATCTACGTGAAGTTTACTTAGCATTTACCTTGAGGTACTTACAACTCTTTCATCATTATCTTGTGAAATTCAAGACCAATTTTTCATGTATGAGTATGTAATTTTATGTCCTATTTTGGATTGGTTATCCTTGTTTTGGCGATACATCATTACAAAGCTATTGAATCTGAATTTTGATTAAAAGAGTTTCTTCTGAAAGAAAATCTGAAGGGGAGACTAAATGGACTTTGATTATGGAACAATATTCACCTTCTGTTTAAAGAACTAATGACTTTGATCAGCCAACATTATTCACCTTTTGTTTATAGAATATTAACAGTATTGAATTGACCAATTGGTTTTTTTTGCAGTGAAGTATTAGATAAGGGTTTAGCAGCTTGTCAATTGCAATATCTCTTCATAAATTAGATCTTGATGTGGTCTTCGTAAACAGTCGATGAAAAATATGTTAAGTGACATTAATCTGGTTTATCATTAGAATTTCAGTCGACGGCTCCTGGGTCTTGATAGTTGATCTTTATTCTGGCATGCTAAAACCTGGAGGATGGGATTAATTGCATATGAAAACCTGAAACTATTTCTTTTCTGATGTCAGTTCTATGAGTTGCATGTTAGAGATCAGTAGTAAGCTACACTTTTGAAAGTATTTTCATCATTAGTTTTTGGGAGATTTATTATATGTGGACAAAAGTTCTTCGATTCCTCTCTCTCCTCTCTCAACTTCAGTCTTGGATGTTTATCTTCTTTATGTAGTGCCAGTGACAATTCAGCGCTTCAGATCTACGTGAAGTTTACTTAGCATTTACCTTGAAGGTACTTACAAACTCTTTCATCATTTTGTGAAATTCAAGACCATTTTTCATGTATGAGTATGTAATTTTATTCCTATTTTGGATTGGTTATCCTTGTTTTGCGATACATCATACGAAGCTACTTGAATGTGGCGATTAAAAGAGTTTCTTTTGAAAAGAAAATCTGAAGGGGAGACTAAATGACTTTGATTATGGCAACAACTATTCACCTTCTGTTTAAAGAACTAATGACTTTGATCAGCCAACATTATTCACCTTTTGTTTATAGAATATTAACAGTATTGAATGACCAATTGGTTTGTTTTGCAGTGAAGTATTAGATAAGGTGTTTAGCAGCTTGTCATTGCATATCTCTTTCATAAAATTAGATCTTGATGTGTCTTCATAAACATGTCGTCGATGAAAAATATGTTAAGTGACATTGATCTGGTTATCATTAGAATTTCAGCCGACGGCTCCTGGGTCTTGATAGTTGATCTTGATTCTGGCATGCTAAAACCTGGAGGATGGGATTTGGCATATGAAAACCTGAAACTATTTCTTTTTCTGATGTCAGTTATCTATGAGTTGCATGTAGAGATCAGTTAGTATTAGCTACTTTGAAAGTATTTTCATCATTAGTTTTTGGGAGCATATTATTATGTGTGGACAAAAGTTCTTCGATTCCTTCTCTTCTCTCTCAACTTCAGTCTTGGATGTTTATCTTCTTTATGCAGTGCCAGTGACAATTCAGCGCATCAGATCTACGTGAAGTTTACTTAGCATTTACCTTAAGGTACTTACAACTCTTTCATCATTATCTTGTGAAATTCAAGACCAATTTTTCATGTATTAGTATGTATTTTATGTCCTATTTTGGATTGGTTATCCTTGTTTTGTCGATACATCATTGCGAAGCTACTTGAATGTGGCGATTAAAAGAGTTCTTTGAAAGAAAATCTGAAGGGGAGACTAAATGACTTTGATTATGGAACAATATTCACCTTCTGTAAAGAACTAATGACTTTGATCAGCCAACATTATTCACTTTGTTTATAGAATATTAACAGTATTGAATTGACCAATTGGTTTGTTTTTGCAGCTGAAGTATTAGAGTATAGAAGGTGTTAGCAGCTTGTCTTGCAATGTCTCTTTCATAAATAAGATCTTGATGTGGTCTTCATAACATGTCGTCGATGAAAAATTGTTAAGTGACTTGATCTGGTTTATCATTAGAATTTCAGCCGACGGCTCTGGGTCTTGATAGTTGATCTGATTCTGGCATGCTAAAACCTGGAGGATGGGATGAATTGGCATATGAAAACCTGAAAACTATTTCTTTTTCTGATGTCAGTATCTATGAGTTGCATGTAAGATCAGAGTTAGTATAGCTACTCTTTGAAAGTATTTTCATCATTATTGGGAGCATATTTATTATGTGTGGAAAAGTTCTTCGATTCCTCTCTCTCTTAACTTTAGTCTTGGATGTTATCTTTATGCGTGCCGGGACAATCAGCGCATCCAGATTACGTGAAGTTACTTAGCATTGTACCTTGAAGGTATTACAACTCTTTCATCATTATCTTGTGAAATTCAAGACCAATTTTTCATGTATGAGTGTAACTTTTATGTCCTATTTTGGATTGGTTATCCTTTTGTCGATACATCATTACGAAGCTACTTGAATTGTGGCGATTAAAAGAGTTTCTTTGAAAGAAAATTAAGGGGAGACTAAATGACTTTGATTATGGAACATTCACCTTCTGTTAAAGAACTAATGACTTTGATCAGCCAACATTATTCACTTTTGTTTTATAGAATATTAACAGTATTGAATGACCAATTGGTTTGTTTTTGCTGAAGTATTAGATAAGGTGTTAGCAGCTTGTCATTGCAATATCTCTTTCATAAATCGATCTTGATGTGGTCTTCATAAACATGTCGTCGATGAAAAATATGTTAAGTGACATTGATCTGGTTTATCATTAGAATTTCAGCCGACGGTCTGGGTCTTGATAGTGATCTTTGATTCTGGCATGCTAAAACCAGAGGAGGGATTAAAATTGGCATATGAAAACCTGAAAACTATTTCTTTTTCTGATGTCAGTATCTATGAGTTGCATGTCAAAGATCAGGTTAGGTAGTAATAGCTACTCTTTGATAGTATTTCATCATTAGTTTTGGGAGCATATTTATTATGTGTGGACAAAAGTTCCGATTCCTCTCTCTCTCTTTCAAACTTGTAGTCTTGATGTTTATCTTCTTATGGCGTGCCAGTGACAATTCAGCGCATCCAGATCTACGTGAAGTTTACTTAGCATTTACCTTGAAGGTACTTACAATCTTTCATCATTATCTTGTGAAATTCAAGACCAATTTTTCATGTAGAGTATGCCTTTTATGTCCTATTTTGGATTGGTTTCCTGTTTGTCGATACATCATTGCGAAGCTACTTGAATGTGGCGATTAAAAAGTTTCTTTTGGAAGAAAATCTGAAGGGGAGACTAAATGACTTTGATTATGGAACAATATCCACCTTCGTTTAAAGAACTAATGACTTGATCAGCCAACATTATTCTCCTTTGTTTAGAGAATATTAACAGTATTGAATTGACCAATTGGTTTGTTTTTG
>AP025068.1:20905964-20944316 GCA_036186865.1 Eustoma russellianum
CTCAGATTTATGAGTTAAAAACCAGACTTTGGTAAGGCAAGCACAGTGGAAGAGAGGTAACGGAGTATTATAATGAAATGATCTCATTATAGCATGAATTGGATCAGTGCTATAGTGATGAGTGGGACTGTCCTATTGACAGTGCCAAGTTATTGAAAAAAGGAGGAGAGTGAGAGAGTGTATCTGTTTCTGGCAGGCTTAGACAAAACCTTTGATGAAGTAAAGTCCCAGATTATGGGGAGGAAACCTCTCCATACGCTTAGGGGTGGCAATCTCAGACACGATATGAAAACACGACCCGAACCTGACACTTTTTTTACAGGTATGGGTATAGCCTTAGCATGTATCATGTACAAAATCGGGTAAGACATGAAACTTACCCGCTAAGAGCTCACAGTGCCTAGGTACACCCGCGGGAACCCATTTATACCTGTCATACCTAATTCTTTAAATATACTTTAAATATAAATATTAAATTATTAAAGTAAAAAATTATGAAATAAAAAAAACTCCTAAAACCTAAAAACCTAATCCCTAATTCCCAATTTTCAATTACTTTCCTTCTTACCTCTGCCGCCCCTACCCATCATTCTCTATTTTCCATCTCTTCACTCACTCTTCACTCTTTTCAGTTCTCAGTTCTGACCTCCACTTAAGCGGCAGCCGGAAAGCAAGCAGTCTTAGTTCTGTTCCGACAAAGTTTGTGAAGCCGAAGGACATACTGAAATTCACTCCAAACAGAAAAAAATATTGTAGAGATGGAGATCATTCGAAGTTATGATTTAACTTTTTATTTTTTAAATGTTGAAATACTTTTTATCAGAAAGTCTTCCATTAGCAACGCGCCGTCACCGTCACCGGCCTCATCCTCACCGAAGACGCAAAGTAAACGGGTAAGGTATGGGTCTGATACTTTGATACTTGAAACACGAAAAACACAAAACACGAAACACGACCTGTTTGTCACCCCTACCTACGCTGAGGATAAGTTCTAAGAAATCATACAAGAAGAGAAAAGGAAAGTGATGATGAGTTCTGAGGTGAAGAGTCCAATCCTGGCTGAAAATTGAGCCTTTGCTGCTGTCAAGGAGGAAGAGGAGGGTAATAAACGGAAGAAACCTTGGTGTGATCATTGTAAGAAACTCTGGCACACTAAGGAAACCTGTTGGAAGCTTCATGGCAAGCCAGCCAATTGGAAGAAAAAAGACCTGGAGACAATAGGGCATACTCAGCCCAGGTGACTGATGAGGGCTTGCAGGACACCCAAGAATCACCTATATTCACAAAAGACCAGCTTGACCAACTGTACAAAATCCTTATGACCTCTCAATTAAATCATGGTACAACAAATTGACCAGATTCCTCATGTTCCTTTGCTAAGTCAGGTAAAACCTCGCTATCCCTTCTACACCAATGCCTAACTCACAGATCCTTGATTCCGGAGCAACAGATCATATGACAGGGTGCTCCTCTTTTTTCTCTACTTATTACCCCTGTTCAGGGAACAGAAAAATACAGATTGCAGATCGTTCTTGCTCAGCTGTTGCTGGGACAAGAACCATAATACTTTCCGAGTCTCTTACTCTACATAATGTGATTCATGTTCCTAGATTATCATGTAACCTCTTGCCCATCAGCAGAATTACCACTTCAGTAAACTGTTATGTTAAATTTCAACCTTCTGAATGTGTTCCACAGGATATAGTCACGGAAGGGATGATTGGCAGAGCTAAAGAGGGTGGAGGGCTCTACATACTTGAAAGCCGTCCTATTTATAGCCACAATAACGAAGAACCTGAGGCCTCATGTAATTCCAGTTCAATGCATGATAGTGTTATGCTTTGGCATCAAAGATTAGGCCATCCCAGTTTTCCCAATTTAAAACATTTGATGCCTCAATTGTTCTAGAATAAAAGTTATTTCTCCTTCAAATGTGATGTATGTGTCTTAGCCAAGCATCACAGGACTGTGTTTCATTCAAAACAATATATTCCATCTGAACCTTTTTATCTTATACATAGTGATGTTTGGGGACCATCCAAAACACCTCCTCTGTATGGAAAGAGGTGGTTTGTAAGTTTTATAGATGATCACACTAGACATACAAGGGTATACCTTCTAAGGGACAAAGCTGAAGTTAAAGAAGTTTTTAAAACATTTCATAAAATAGTTCATACCCGGTTTCAGAAAAATATAAAAATCATTAGGACAGACAATGGGAGGGATATTACAATTCTATCCTTAGAAATTTTCTTGGCCAATGGTATGGTGTATCAAAGTTCCTGTTCTCATACACCACAACAAAATGGTGTAGCAGAAAGAAAAAAAATCAAAGCCTACTTGAAGACCCAAGAGCTCTACACTTTACTAACTCTGTCCCTAAATATATATGGAAGAATCTTTGCTCACTGCCACATACCTTATTAACCGCATGCCTTCTAAACCACTCTAATATCAGACTCCATTTCAAACCCTTCAAACAGCTGTCCTAGTCCAAAATTAACCACGGACCTTCATTGAAAGGTGTTTGGATGTACTGCCTTTGTTCACATTCATGAACCACATAGAACTAAACTCGATTCTAAGGCAAAAAGATGCATCTTTGTTGGCTATGCCTCAAATAAGCGGGGTTATAAGTGTTATGATGTCTCTTCCAAGAAAGTACTAATATCTATTGCTGTCACTTTCTTTGAATCCGTTCCTTGCTTCAAATCTAGTCTTCAGGGGGACCACCCTAGTAAAGACTATTGGGAAATTGTTGAAACAGAACCCAAAAACACACCTAGATCTATCTTCCACCTTCCCACCCAAACATTGCAACGCAGAATTCTTGATTAACACAGTTATAAAAGACATAAATATTCATAGTCATAGGGAGACTAAACTGGTGCCAAGTCATAGCACTGAATCTGAAGGGAATACAGAGGTAAAGGATGTTATTGTGTATAGGAGGAGGAATCATACTTTCAGATTGGAGACTCAAGCCCCTCCAGTCACTACCGAGTATGAACCAGTGACTATGTCCAAGCAATCCAGTTGACTACTCTGACACTAAGTTACCTATAGCTTTGAGAAAAGGGTGGAGGAACTGTGTAAAATACCCAATGTCAAACTATGATGTGTCAACCCAGAAACTGTCCTTAACATTCTCAACCTTAATGTCCAATTTGTCCCGTATAACTACCTAAGGGAATACATGATGCAATGCTGGTCCCAGAGTGGAGAGAGGTTGTTCTTGAGGAACTGAGGGCCTTAGATAAGAATGGTACCTGGGAATGTGGTACAACTGCCAAAGGGGAACAAAATAGTCGGATGTAAGTGGGTCTTTACAGTAAAGTATAAAGCTGATGGCATGTCGGATAGATATAAGGCATGTCTAGTGGCTAAAAGGTTCACTCAAACCTTTGAGATTGATTTTCTAGAGACCTTTACGAAACTAAACACAATCAGAGTTCTTCTATCATTGGCTACTAACTTAGACTGGTCGCTCCACCAACTAGATGTAAAGAATGTCTTCCTAAATGGTAACTTTGAAGAACAAGTGTACATATGAGTCCACCACCAAGTTTTGAGGCAGATTTAAAACTCAGGTGTGTAAACTGAGAAAATCACTATACGCGTTGAAACAGTCACATAAGGCCTAGTTTGAGCGCTTTGCACACTTCATTAAAAAAAGGTTATGTATGTTGATGATATCATCTTAACATGAAATGATGATGAGCAAGAGATTACCTGACTACAAGTTGAGATGTCCAAGGAGTTTGAGGTAAAAAACCTGGGGCAGATGAAGTACTTCTTAGGCATGGAAGTGGCACGGTCAAATAAAGGGATTGTATTGTTCCAGAGGAAGTATGTTCTGCATCTTCTTAGAGAAGTAGGTATAAGTGGATGTAAACAAATAGATACACCAGTTGACCCAAACAAGAAATTTGGAGGCATAAATAGTAGACCAGTGGATGTGAGGCGGTATCAAAGACTGGTGGGAAAACTCATTTATCTATCCTATACTACGCCAGATATAGCCTTGCTTATGTTTAGTGAGCCAATTCATGCATTCCTCGTAGGACGAACACTTGAAGACTGCTTATAGAATCCCGAGGTATATTAAGGGCACGCTAGAAAAGGGGTTGTTCTTAAAAAAGACATATCAGAGAGGCATTGAAGTTTACAGAGATGTAGACTTGGTTGGGTCACCTACAGACAGAAGATCAACCTCATGTTATTGTACATTCATATGGAGAAACCTAGTCACATGCAGAAGAAAAAAGCAGAATGTGGTGGCTAGGAGCAGTGCAGAAGCTGAGCACAGATCCATGGCTCATGGAGGATGTGAGATAATGTGGATAAAAAGAAACTTAGATGAATTAAGAATCCCAGTACACAGGCCTATGAAGTTTTACTGTGACAACAAAGCTGCGATTAATATATCTCATAACCCTATCCAACACGACAGGACCAAACATATTGAGGTTGACAGATACTTTATAAAAGAGAAACTTGGTTGTGGACTTATATGTATTCTATTTGTTCTCTCTACTCAACAATTGGCAGATGCACTTACCAAAGGGTTGTTTAAAACCATGGTTTGAAGACCTACTCAGCAAGTTGGGCATGATAGATATCTATGCACCAACTTGAGGAGTGTTGAAAACATTTGGATGAGTATATATTTAGTGTAGATATATGTTTAGTGCAGGTGTGCAGGCGTTTATAGTTGTATATTCAGTTAGAGTAAATAAGTTGGTTTAGATAGAAAAGTATATATTTGATGACATAGAATTCAAGATAGGACAGTTAGAATCAAATCAAAATCCTTTGGTTCTGGGGAATGATTTGATGACAATTGTACTATAAATATTGAACCTTTGTTGAATGAAAGTATTATCCTCGAGTTGATACAAATTATACATATATATGTTTGTTTATTTATTTATTAGTGAAAGCATTGTGGAATGTCTGTGTGAATAAGTGCAACTGGCAAGTGGAGGCAAGTGGTGTGCACACTCTTAAACTAGGGACAAATTAGAATTAAGAATCCCAGTACACGGGCCTATGAAGCTTTACTATGACAACAAAGCTGCGATTAATATATCTCATAACCCTATCCAACACGACAGGACCAAACATATTGAGGTTGACAGAGACTTTATAAAAGAGTAACTTGGTTGTGGACTTATATGTATTCTATTTGTTCTCTCTACTCAACAATTGGCAGATGCACTTACCAAAGGGTTGTTTAAACCATGGTTTGAAGACCTACTCAGCAAGTTGGGCATGATAGATATCTATGCACCAACTTGAGGAGTGTTGAAAACATTCGGATGAGTATAAATTTAGTGTAAATATATGTCTAATGCAGATGTTTATTGTTGTATATTTGATAAACTCAGTTAAACGGTAGAACTCAGGTTATTGCCACTTGAACTATGTGAAAGACTGTGACTTAAAAGAGTTCTAGAGGAACTGGGATAGAAGATGACTTTTACTATCATAATCTATTGTGATAATGTACCTACAACCAATGGGGTAAAAAATCCTATCCAATATGATAAATGAAAGGTTTTGAAATTGATAAACACTTCGTAAGAGAGAAGATCGAAACCAAAGTTATCAGTTTGAGTTATTGGCACCTGTAATCCATTTGTTTTTCTAAAATTTGTACCAAACATCTATAAGTACTGAAACTACACATTTTATCTAAATTTAGAAAAAGTTTAGCAGCCAGTATCCAACCACCAACACCTGACTTTCTATAGTATGTCATCAACTTTTAGAGTGTGCAAAGACAAAAATTATTCGTTTTTGTAGGTGCCTTTTGTCTTTATCTTCTTCCTCCCTCTTTCATATCCTTTTCTTCTGCGGGCTATCCCAAAAAAGACTCCGCCTGCTTGCCATCTTCTCCCTTAACAACTGCCACAAGCCGCCATTTATAAACAACCTCTGCTATCCAATTCAAACCTACCCCCAACGGCCATCCCACCCTTACTCTTACCTTTCAAACAGCCACTTGTGCCACCCCTAGATCCTAAAACTCTCTCCATTCTTCTCCCAATAGCCACCAATAGCAAACCGTCATCCTTACCCCCTTCCTATTCCTATCGAGAACAAGTGAATTACTGAAGTTGTGAATACTTTTACGTTCTAAGGAAGTCTATTTTGAATAATTTCCATGATTCAAAAATAATACGTAAATGTGGTATGATGTGAGAGAGGAGCTGCTGTGAGAAGGCTATTGGTCGGAGTTTTAGTTGAAGAGTGGTGATCTAATGACAGTTGCAGCTAAGAGGGCTGGATGGGTTCTGGGAGGGGCAGTAATTTGGTGGAGAGAAACTCAAGAGAAGAGGGAAAAAATGATGGAATAGAATTAAATTTCAGAAGAGTGAAACCAAAGTTATTAGTTTGAGTTATTGGCACATATTATCCATTTGTTTTTTTAAAAAAACTACACCAAACATCCATAAGTAATGAAATTATACATTTTGTGCAAAATTAAAAAAGTTTGACAGCCACTATCCAGCCACTGGGACCTGACCTTCTACAACCGGTCATCACCTTTTAGAAAAAGATAATTTTTGTAAAATGATAATCTAAGTTTTATCAAATTTGGATAAAATGATAATTTTTTAGCTATGGATGTTTGGTGCAAAAGTTTAAAAAAATGGATAGAAAGTTCATATAACTCTTATAATTTTAAAACGTGTGTCTTCAAGAGATCAAATAACAAACATATTAACCAAGCCTGTCTTATAAAGATATTAATGATCAAGCTTGGTTGCGTTAACATATACATCAACCTCGAGAGAGAGTATAGAAATAAACAGCGAAATACATATGACTATACAAATCTAAGTGTCTTTTGTATACATATACAAATACATATAGGATGCACATTTATATTCATAGAAATACATATAGTATACACGCATTAGTATAAGCCACTATTTTAGTGGTCAAGTGATCACCGCAATACTGTTGTTTGGCAGAATGCAGCCATTAGGCTAGTGAGCTTTCTAGCCGTTAAAGTCGTGTGGGCATTGAGGACTTTGTAAACTTGCTTTGTAATAATGCAAACCTTACATTTAAAGAGATAATTGTAACTGTTATCCAAAGTTATCCACAAAATTTTAAGTGGCATCCGTACTTTAACGAATTTCTTTGGGTATCCATACTTATTTGGGAAATTATCACATGACATCCTTGCTGACGTCATAAAGAGAATTTTCATTTATTTTTTAAAAGTTTAAGAAAAAATAATTAAAAATAAAAAGGAAAATCCCTACCCCCACCGCCCGCTCATCTCATTCTTCGGTTGCAGTTAATTGCAGCAATTAAATCTTTCTCTGACCTCCAAAATAGCTTTGATGCAATTGTGATCAAGGACAAAGCCAAGATTACAAAGCCAATATCTTTGCTTCTTTGATGTTCCAGAAGAACCTGGACAAAATTTTGGTGTTTGTTGTTGTGCTCACCTTCGTCGCCACCAGCTTTCTGTATGCGAAGATAAACGGACCGGCGAAGAAGAGGAGCAACGATGGTGGGGAAGATGGCAAAGACGATTGCAAATCCTCAAAGAAATTTGACCTTTTAAAATAAAACACATTCGAAAAGGGGATTTATGGTTAGTGCCCAACATTATTCTTCTGCTGCTTCCCCTTCAGTCCTGGGTATGCTCCAAATGACTTGTTTCAGCCATCTTCTATCTTACAAAGACGAGAGAAACTTGACTTTGGAACCATCATCTATTGCTTATTCAAACCCCCAAAAGATGAGTAAGATGTCTATAATTTTCACCGTGCCTGCAAATAGTTGGGGTGCTGGAGGAGTTGACCAAAGAAGAAGATGAAGGGGGGATGAGAGTGGGGGTGGGGGTTTTCTTTTTTATTTTTGAATTATTTTTTCTTAAATTTTTAAAAAATAAATGAAAATAGTCTTTATGACGTCAGCAAAGATGTCATGTGCTAATTTCCCTAATAAGTATGGATACCCAAATAAATTCGTTAAAGTATGGATGCCACTTAAAGTTTTATGAATAACTTTGGCTACCAGGTGCAATTAACTCTACATTTAAATTAACTTGATAAATATATTATTCTTAATTATCTATAATTTATAATCATAATAGAAGCTCTAGCAAAAGAGGAAGGAGATGAGGCCTTACGCCCTACTCCTGAATGTTGTTTGAGAGTGGAAGTTGTCTCGTTTCCCTTCTCTTAGCAGGAAGTGTAGCCATACTTAAAAAATACTAGGTTTTTCTTAAAGGTGGCTCTAATGCCATATAGAGAATTAAGAATAATATTTCATCAAGTTAGTTTAAATAAACAAAGGTTTGCCTTTTATAGAGGTAGTTTACAAACGCCTCAAGTTGCCATAAGACACTAACGGCTTAGTAGACCGCTATTCTAACATCTACATTCTGCCAACGACAATATTTCTGTGATTATCAACCTTTGAAATAGTGGGTTATACCAGTGTATACTACATCTTTTGTATGTAATTGTGTATCCTCTATATATTTTATATGTATACCGTATATACATATAAGTGTATTAACATGTGTATTTAACTGTTTCTAGGTACTATTGATTGTTTATTACTTCTCCATGTGACCAAATTTTCCTATAAATAAGTCATATGACATGTAGTTTACCTTTCTATCTTTTATCTAGGCCAACCAGCATCACTAAAGACTTGAATGTCCAGGCTTTCATTCTTTCTTAAGTATAACCCTTGTTTTGGTGTTGCTTTAACTACCTGAGAATTTTTAAAGCAGCCTTGAGATGTTTATTAGTAAAATCATACTTAACATGACTTACAAAGCTCACCACTGCATAACATATATCATGTCTGGTATGAGATGAATAAAACAGTTTACCTACTAATTTTTGGTAACTTAGCCTTTCTGTACTTACAAAAAAAAACTTAGCCTATCTGCGGCTGTTTTATCCCATAATTATTTAGATGTGTGCTGGTTCAATTGGTGTATGACGAGGACGGATCCTCACCAGGTGCATCAGAGATGATCCGGAGATAACGCCGCTAGCGTCTCGTTAAGGCCTTTTCCGTAACCTACGAGAGGAAGACAACGTTAGAGGTCCATGGCTAATGCCCGAAGAAAAACCTCCAACGCTCAAGTAAGTAATGGACATGTTTATGTGAATATATTTTTGAAGCAGAGGTCAAAGCAACCTAGAAAGTGTTCTCTTTGTAGAGAGAGTGGTTGTTTTAGCTGGGGTAGAGCTGTATTTAGCGTGGGTGAGCTCAGAGTTGGCTTAGCTCAGCACAGAATGAGCATCAGATAGCATGAAATAGGCTTGAGGGAGCGTGGAATGAGCTTTAGATAGCATAAAATGGGCTTGACTTGGCTTCTGTTGAGGAAGCGCTTCTTTATAGACGTTGAGGTAGAAGGTTGCATGGCAAGGAGCAATATGGTGATGACAATTAACTGCTCTGCTGGCAGCCTTTGCTTGCATGGCTGCCATGCAGTGACAGGTGGTTGCGATGCTGGCAGCTCTCGTCTGCATGGTGGCCACGTGGAGATAGATGGTTGCGCTGCTGGTAGTCTCACTATGCATGGTGGCCACGTGTTGACGTGTTAGGCTATATAGCCAAGGTTGCCGGGTGACAGGTGTCTGCCTAAGCATGCTGTGTCCGAGCTGAGGTGTTGCCTGAGCAGTTCAGCTAGGAAACCGAGGTAGGGGTAGCATGTCTGAAGTTGGTCAAGGGCTCTGCCGAGCTGACCTGCAGGGTGTTGGCGTTGGCCTTCAGCGAAGCTGATGTGAGGAATTTCCACTTACTGATCTGTTGACCTGGTCATTTTCATTGACCGTGCTGAACTGAAAGGCACCGCTACACTCTAACCGAGCTGGGCTAATAGTGACATTCTAATCTGGACCTTTGGTTGTGGCCGAGCTAAACTAGCCAGGCCTGTTGGGGAAGTTCACTTTCTAGGCAGAGCTGGCCTGCCAGTTCGAATGAGGGAGTGGAACTGAATTAGCTGGGCTGAATTGAGCTGCTACCAGCAGTGGGGCCCAGCAAAGTTGACTTTCTGACATAAAATATTGTCGTATCTAGTAGCTAGTTTCTGGGTTCGTCAGTGTAAGACCAGGCTTACAATCAAGCATCTTTGTTTCCTGTAGTAAATCAAGAAGATATTTCTTTGTGATGTAGTCATCCCAGTTTGGGTCGTGTTTACTTCCATACCCATAAAATACTTTGGTCTTCCTAAGTGTTTAATCTCAAATTCATTAGATAACTGTTCTTTAATCAATTTAATGCCATGTTAGTATTTTTATGTATATATGTGTACCTCATATGTATTTGTATATGTATACAACATATACGTATATGTGTATTTACACGTGTATTTCGCTTTTACTTTTACACTCCCCTCAAAGTTTATATATATGCTAACAAAACCAAGCTTGACTATCGACGTCAGGAATGTCTTTGTAGGGACAGGATTGGTTAGTATGTTTGCTATTCAATCTCTTGAAGAGACATATTCTAAACTCATAACTTTGTCTTCAATATTCTCCCTTATAAAGTGTGTGTTGATTTGAACATGCTTTGATTTATCATGGTAGACTGGATTTTTGGCCATTACTGATTGCCAATACATTACCACCATAGATTTTGATAGGAGTAGTAATCTTCTGTCCCTGTTATTCTCTCTTATGAGATGTATGTCAATTTGAACATGCTTTAATTTATTAAGTTGGACTGGATTTTCTGCTATAACTGATTGTAGATACATTGACACAATAAATTCTGATAGGAGAAGTAATCTTTTAACCATATTCCTCTAGAACTCTTTTAAACCCTAGTTCTTCATATAGTCCAAGTTACAGTGCCTTGAGTTCTACCTTTACACTACTTCTAGTCACGACTGATTGTTACTTCTCCATGTAACCAAATTTCTCCATAGATAAGTCCCATAACCTATAGCGTTGATCTCATGTCTATTTTTTATCTATCCTAATCATCATTAGTAATGACTTGGATGACCCTGCTTTCATTCTTTTGGAGTATAACCACGGTCTTGGTGCTGCTTTTAGGTATCTGAGAATTCTTAAAGTAACCTTAAGCTATTCAATAGTGTACGATCATGCATAAATTGACTTCCAAACCTCACTACATATCATATATCAGGTATGTTATGAGATAAATAAAGTTTTTTACCTACTAAATTTTGATAACTTAACCTATCTATAGAAGGTTTATCTCATAAATCTCTTAGTTTATGCCCTGGTTCAACTGGTGTAAGAGTAGACTTAAAACCAAGCATCCTTGTTTCCTGTAGTATATCAATTATGTATTTTCTAAAGGTGATGACCTTACTATGTGAATTATACTAAAGACACTATTCTGATCAAGTATAGGAGCAGTAATCTTTTGCTGCAGTTTCTCTAACACTCTTTGAAGCCATAATTTTTCTGTAAGTTTTGTTGCTGCACTGCTTGTGGCCACCACTGATATTTTCTTACTTCTCCATTTAACCAAATTTTCCTTTAGATCCTTCATAACCTATAGTTGATCTCATATCTGTTTTTTCAGCCTAATCACTATCAGTAAATACTTGAATGTCTGTGTTTTCATTCTTTCTGAGTGCATACAAACTACAATAAATACTTGAATGTCTGTGCAATTATTGTAACCTTCGTTGAACGAAGAAATTATCTTTGAGTGCATACAAACTACAGTATGATTATCCAATGAACTAGTTAAAGATTTAAACTATAGATTAAGCTGAGCATATGATAAATAATTATATAAAGGGTTTTTAGTACATATCTTCCTCATGCATAAAGGTTCTTAGTCTTTATGCCTATTTTTTTTCTTTTAGTCAATGAACTAGTACAACATCATTATCTTATTGCTTTAGAGGCTCCCGCCATATATAGGGGGGGTCAGATATACGCAACCATACCCATATGTTAGAAACACACAGAGGTGGTTTTCTGATGGTTTCTTTTTTCAGTCACACCGTTTTGCTCAGGTGTATTTACACAAGATGTCTGATGTTAAATACTTTCCTCATGCATAAATGCTCTTAGTATTTTCTTTAGATAATCAGTTATGTTGTCTAATATGAGAGTTTTAACTTTAGCGTAAAACTGGTTATGAATTAGCTTGTAAAAGTTTCTAAACATCTGACCTACTTGTGATTTATGTTTCATTAGATAGGTCTGTATAACCTTTGTGTGATCATCTACAAAGTTCACAAATCACTTAGTACCATTGATATTGGTTACCTAGATGGCCCCCTAAATATCTGTGTGAATTAAGTTAAAAGGATGAGTACCTTTGTAGGATTTTAAGGGATAGATGTGTCTAGTCTATTTAGACAGTTGGCATACTTCACAATGAAGAGACTTGATGTCAACAATAGAAAATAATACAGGAAATAGTCTTTTAAAATATTGAAAGTTGGGGTGTCCAAGTCTTTTATGACATAGTATAATTTGGCTATATGGACCTAAGTCTCTGATCTCCTAAAGTATGTGGTCATATGGGATGTGATTGTGTATTTCAAATTCTTTAGTCTTCTAGACTTAATGTTTAGTGCCTTGAGAGAGTGCAGACTTATAGCAGAAACAGATGTTCTATTTTTTTTTTAGCAATGTCAATCCTCACTTTCATGTGATTTTTCTTAAAGTAGCATTCAGAATGTGAGATAATAACAGTGCAATTATTGTCCTTCATTAATTTATTGACTTATAAAAGTTTGTATTGGAGGTGGAGAACTTGTAACATATTACATAAGCTCAGTGTAGAAGTCGATTGTATTGATCATGCTCCTGTTATGGGCCTAGATATACCATCTACAATTTTAACATATTTTGTTATTGAAAGGGATATGTATATGGTAAATAACCTACCATTGTTTGTTACATGGTCAAAGACTTTTGAATCAATGATTCAAAGTTGTCTCTGACCGAATGACAGGTTTCCAGAACTTGCCATTGATGTTTATGCTTGGACCTTTGGTCAAGTAGGCTGTTGTTGATGAAGGAGTTGAAATAATGCTTCCAGCTAATCCTTAATAGACAAGGTTGGGAAAGCTTATGCTTTTGGATGGTCCACATAGCTGTAGCTAGTGGGTTGTCCCATTGGTCTAAGTGCCTTCCAATATTTGATGAAGGTCTTCACGCCCTCATCAGGCCTGCAATGGGTTTTTTCAGCATTCAGACATCGTATGCCCTGATTTCTTACAATAATTGCAGAAAGATTTATCCTTCTTAGTTGGTGGATTTTAAGGTCCCGTCTAACAGCTAACGCTGAGCTTTGAGAGAATGAAGTGTTGTTAACCATCAGCTCTCTTTTTCTTTCTTTATGCCGACTTCCAGAGAATGCTTTTTTAGGCTAAGTAAGGGTTTAGTACTCAATATCCTGTCCCTGGCTGCATCAAACTCGGGGTCGGGTCTTGTTAAGAACTTGAAAATCCTCTTGTTCTCTGTGATTTGTTGTAAACTTGAGAATCAGTGGTGCAAGTCCATTTATATAACTCAAAAGCATCAAGTTGTTGCCATGCTCGGATGAGAAGGGCAAAATATCTGGTGACTGAAAAGTCACCGTGTTTGATTTCATGAAGTTGGGTATCAACTTCATAAAGTTCAGAGGTGTTACACTTTTTTAGAATACATCTCCTCAGTTGCAGACTAGATTCCGCTTGTTGTTGAATGACGCTGGAAATCTTCACTTAATGGACCCAACAAGTTAGGACATCACAATGCTATTATCAGTCTTCGAAGTTCTGGTTCAGTGACAATTTGAGTGGTTATTTTGCCGAAATATCTTCTTTTTTGCTTTTGTCATTGAAGAACATTTTCATGGCCTTAAACCAGGAGAGATACTTGTTGTCATTTAGCTTGCGACTAGTGACGATCAGAGGAATCATATGAAAGATTCTGAAAATGAGTAATCTTTCTTATTACAGTGTGTGTCTTGCTAAAATACATTGGGTCTATTTATAGCATAGCCTGTAGTGTGTAGAGATAAATCAGATTTCTCTATTATAAGCAACTATTTAAATTTCAAATATGAGATCAATGTGATCTCCTAACTATGGAAAGAGTATATACACTAGTAATTACATCATATCACACATATTCACATAATTATTTCATGTATATTTCTAGAGCCCCCCTTCAAGCTGGTTTTTTTTAGATTTTAATACAACCAAGCTTGGACATCAAGTGATCAAACACAAACTTTTATAAGTCAATACATCAAGCTTGGACATTAAGAAGATATGCTAGTTGATCTTTAGAGGATACACGCTCTTTGTTGATAACTCCAGACTTAAGTTTTTTTCCTGATAAAGTTCCTATCAATGTCCACGTGCTTAGATTTGTCATGTTGTATCAGATTCTCTGCCGTATTGATTGCTTATACTTTGTCATACCTTACTTGAACAGGGTTATCATTTTTGTCTTAGGTTTGTAGTCAGTGTATTGAGCCATATTCCTAGGGCCAAAGCCTGTAGCTCTGCCTCAGCACTGCTTCGGGCTACACCCATTACTTCTCACTCTGTCTAGTAACCTATAGTCGACCTTCTATCTGTCTTTGATCATGTCCAATCTGCATCTGTATATACCGTTATGCATTTGCCTTGAGTCTTCCTGAAGTGTAATCTTTGTCTTGGTGTGTTCTTCAAATACTTGAGAATTCTCATGGCATCGTTGAGATGTTCATTAGTAGGTTGGTGCATAAACTGACTAATAAGACTCGTTGCACAACATATATCTGGCCTTGTATGAGATAGGTATATAAATTTCCCTACCAACATTTGGTACTTGAGCTTATCTACTGGTGTTGAATCCCATACACTTGTTGGTTTATACCTTGTTTATACTGGAGTTGAGGCTGGTTTGCACCCTAACATACCAATGTCCTTAAGCAGATCTAGTATATACTTCCTTTGTGATATACTCGTCCCTTCTTTATTGCTTGCTACTTCCATCCCAACAAAGTATCTAAGTTTTCCAAGATCTTTCTCTTCAAATTGCTGTGATAGTTTTCTTTTAGTATCTTGAATCCCTACCTCATTGTCTTCTATGATGATTATACCATCAACATAGACTATCAGGACAATTAACTTTTCAGTTTTATAAGAATGAATAAACAAGGCGTGGTCGTTGTGACACTGGACAAAGCCTTAACAAGGTGTGGTCGCTGTGACACTTGACAAAGCCTTGTTCTTTAATACTTTTTGTGAGTTTCTAGAACCAGGTTCCAGGTGACTGTTTTAGGCCATAAAGGGATTTGTTTAGTTTGCATACCAATTGTTGGTTAGTTGTATTTTTGTAGCCTGGAGTGATATGCATGTAGACTTCTTCCTGTAATTCTCCATTTAGGGAATGCATTTTAATATCCAACTGATGTAGTTTCCAGTCTAGATTTACTAATATGGAAAATGTTACTCTAACAGTGTTTAGTTTTGCTACTGGTGCAAACGTTTATAAGTAGTCTATTATATAGATTTGGGTGAACCCCCTAGCCACTAACCTTGCTTTGTATCTGCTTATGGTTCCATTTCTATTGTATTTTATTGAGAAGATCCACCTACACCCAACTGGCTTAGCTCCATTTGGTAGTGGGGTTAGATTCCATGTGTTGGTTTTAATTATGGGACTCATTTCTTCCTCAACAGCCTTCCACCAATAGGGTACTAGCATTGCCTATTGAATATTCTTAGGAATTAGTTGAGTGTATAAGTTACTTGTGTACTTCTGGTATTCTGGTCTTAACTTTCTATAGGACATGAAGTTGTATAGAGGATGTCTTATACATTCCATGGCTCCTTTTTTAAGAGCTATATGTCGATCATCAATTGTAGGTCCTTCTCCTTGGTTCTCCCTATCATGTGAATTCATAGTTTTAGTTTCTTGTTGTGATGAAAGTTGATCACTAGCAGGTTGATCAGGTGGCTCTACTGATGTGTGGCTTTTCGTCCACACTTGGCTCTTTATTAGGTAAGCCTTCAGGTACTTGTGGTTGTGCTGCTGTTTATCCTAGGTATATCGGTTCCAGTAAGTCTCCTGGACTATATTCTGAGTTATGTCATTATAGAATGCTTGTGGATAATTGGATCTAGGGTGATATAAGTTTTCCTTGTACTAGGGCAATAGCTTTTGTAACCCTTTTGTTTACCTGAATAACCTATGAAGATGCATTTTATTGCTTTAGGGTCTAACTTTGTTTTGTTATGGCGGTAGATATGAACATATGGTGTGCATCCAAAGATCTTAAGGGTAATTCCGACAGTAGGTTAACCTATGGACGTCTATCAAGTAAGACTTGCTTACGGGTGTTAAACTTGAGAACCTTGGAAGGCATTCTATTTATGATATAAGTTGCAGTCAATACATCCTCTCCCTAGTAGTATTTCGACACTTCCATTGAGAACAGGAGTGTTCTAGCAACTTCTAATAAGTGTCTGATTTTTTTTCAGCTACCCCATTTTGTTGGGATGTTTTAACACACGAGGTTTGATGGTAAATGCCTTCTTCTGTCATATAGTCTTTCAATGTTTTGTCTATACTCAGCTGTATTATCAGACCTTAAGGTCTTGATTTTAGCATTGAACTTTGTTTATACAAGTTTACAGAAGTTTTTGAATATATTTCCCATTTCTGACTTATGTTTCATAAGCTATGCCCATGTTACTCGTGTATGATCATCTACAAACGTAACAAACCACCTTGTTCCGCCAATGTTAGCAACTTAGGATGGTCCCCAAATGTCAGTATATACCAGATGAAATGGTTGAGTTTCCATATAGGATTTGTTAGCGTATGTGTGTCTTGTATATTTAGCTAGTTGGCATGTCTCACATGTGAGAAGATCAGGACTAATAATGAGAAATAAATTTGGGAACACTTTCTTCAAGTACTAAAAATTAGGGTGCCCTAACTTCCTATGCCAAAGCATGAGTTGACTAAAGGAGTTCATTTATTCTGGCCTATTTCATAGGGGACATTACACTTATTCATGCCTAATAGGCTACTGTGTGTCCCAAATGTTTTGTTGGGCGATTCAGGCTGGAGAAGAAACACTCTCCCAGTTTACTCAGCACTGTAGGATCTGCAAGGCACCACTAGAAGGGGGGTTGAATAGTGGGTGCGGAAAATGTGGTTTTTAAAATTAGTTTGAACCAAAAACCCAACTTCTGAAAACAGTTTCTGTTTTCAGGACTAGTTTTAAAACGTTTTGAAAACTAGGTTTCAGGTCTTCAAAAATTCTGAAATTTGAGAGAACTTAGCCCCAGATGTTATGAGTGTCTCCTAAAAATTTCAGATTTAAATTCAACCTCTAACCCCTCCAAAAATCGTTGGTGGTCAGATTGTGCGAATCTGCCAGAAACGGTAGACTGATTTCAAAAATTAATTCCTATTTGTACGTAACTCTAAATGCTTTGAAATTTTAATCACTAACCCCTTATAAGTTATATTTAAATGAGTTGAAACAGTTTTGAAAAATTCTTTTGGGAAGTTAGTCAAATACGATCAAAGTCTCAACCTTTGCAAGCCTGAAAATCAGACTGCACTAGTCTTAGAACTTTGGACATTTGAATGACTTATACTTGTCCAAAAGGGTTGAAAATTGCGCAAAAAAACCCTAGAACGTGTGGTTATATTTTCTGAAAGTTTCGTGATTTTTGAAATTCGTTTACTATTTTTACGAACGTGATTAAAAACAGTCAACAGTGCTGAAACAGAAAATCAGTGCTGAAAGTAAATGACACCAAAAATTTTATACTGGTTCGGTTATCAACAACCTACTCCAGTCTTCAAAGAACACCTTCCTTGGTTCACACTAATCACACAACTCAAAAACACCTTACCACAGGGTTGATGGAGTTACACACCAACTCCAACCCTTTACAAACCTTGTATTCAATACAATGCACACGAACACCACCACCTTGCAAGAATGAAGATTGATCACACCTTGATCAATATTTTACAAAGATAAAGAATGTGTGGTGGTCTAAGATAAGCCTATTCAAGAATATGAATGTAAGTACAATAGGCTTTTTGAAAGAAGAAAGAAAGAAGTGTAGAAACAAGAAGTAAAAAACGTTTTTTTTTCTTTGAAACTTGTAAGCCTTGTCTTCTATTTTGTTTGTTCTCCTTCTTCTCTTTTATCACTCTCTTCCTCTTGAAAATTATCTTCAAAGCCCTTGGAAGAGTGTATTGCATCATTGTGACATTTCCTTGCTTATTTGGCAACTCCTCATTGGATGATCATTAAGCTCTTGCTTACTTGGCACTTCATGATTGATCTAACCTTGTCGCCATTTAGTGTGCTGTAAAAATCTGAGATTAACTTGAAAAACATGTGCCAAAAAGAATTCAAAACACTACCAAATAATCACCATTTAATCCCTTCAATTTTGGGATGCAAGTTAGGGACAAATGAATAGTAAATTCGGCCACTATTCACATGTGCTGAAAATTTTCAGCATGTGTTGCATTTTTGAAATATTTCCTTGTGTGTTGCCCTCTTCAAAGTCACCCATCATGTGTGGCTTATTTTCCACCAATTAAAGTGCCAAATAAGCTCCATCTAGGCTCCAACAAAGCTGAAAATGGTGTGTGAAATTCCTGCACATGTGCTGAATTATTTTTGCAAACTTTGTAAAATAGTGCACATTTAATTATACACACATGGTATATTCCAATCAGCCCTTAATTGAATTTTCTAGAACACTTTGAGATGTATGACATATGTAAAAAGTGTCTAGATACATGTTGTATGATGTGCCAAAAACATTCCATGTGTCGTGTACGTAGAAAACCCAATTTTCGATGTTTATCGATTACCCAAATTTTCTCTAAATAAATTCCAAATTTTTGCACATGTTATATATATTATGTTACACATAATATACATAATATAAACTTTAATATTCAGCTCATGAGGCTGATTAAAGTGGCGCCTAGACATGTGACAAAATTGAAATTGGAATCTCCACAATTTGGCCTTAATGTGGGGTGATTTGTGTGTGCCAACATGGAATGATTTTATGGCTGCACATAACATGTAGGCCACGAAATTTATGGCTAATTTTGAAGTGTAGGGGCTGGCCATCTATTTATGGCAAGTACGTGACACGTTGGCGAAGTTTCGGTATTCGCCCGATACGACAATTTTCGGTTTAGAACCTTTTAACGTGTCGTATTTAATTTGTCATCACCATGACTTATATCATATGATATAAGACCTGAATATACTCATAAAAATAAGTTAAGTATAGTGGTGTGACGTTAACGTGCGTACGTGAAATATATAACGTGTCGGTAGTACGTTGGAATACATGTGTATGTGCCTTTTTCAAAAAATCTGAAAATATATGTATTATATATGTATATGGCGTGTATATATTAATGAGGGGAGGAGAAGAAGACTTTCCTTCCTTAGCCTTGTTGCCTTTGTGCCTTTTCCAAATGTGGCTTCCTTTAATGAACTACTTAGTTTTATTAACTAAGTACTTCACTTAATGAACTAGTTTAGTTCATTAATGGTGGCACCTGAAAATAGTGTAAACACAACAAATGTTTGCCATATGATGTAAGCTTTAACGCTTCATGGCTCGTTAGTACGACAACATTATATATGAACTATATAAGGCAACTTTCATGCAACAACGTGTTATGTCATAAAATATGTCATGCATTTCTTTGTAACACGTTATTTAAATCATGCATTTTGAAATCACTCAAACCCCTTTTTCTCAACAATCTCCCCCTTTTGATGATTTTCAAAATAACCTACATACATGATTTAAATCTTATCGCTCCCCCTCCAATTGTGCATAAATTAAACTTTTGAATTTCATTTTTATAATTCGCTCCCCCTTGATTTATGCAATTAATCTTTCTCTCTCCCCCTTAAATCATGCATTCTCTCCCCCTTTATTTTGGAAAGTCAATCAAAAGCACATGTAAATAAGAAAAAAATCATGCATTTTAAGTAATCTCAAAGTTGCGTTCTTAAGGGTTATTTATTCAACCCTTTGAAAATGTCCCTTTTGGTACCCAAATTTGGGTGACCTTTCTAGGTCTTCCAAAATGTGAGAAAGGTGATGAAAATACAACATAGTATACGTTGGGGGCAAATGCGTTTGGCCTTTGGCCAAGAATCCCATCATGCATATAGTATGGTTTTTGTTTTTGGTTTGCATGCACGGGGAGTGATCTAGATGTATTTTTATGATATGAATGTCGCATATGCATCAGTGGCTTTCTATATGGCACGTGATTTCTCTTTGTATGATAAGAAGCACGATGAGATGAGATAAGCGGTGTACTAGTTTTCTTCTCATATTTATGCGGCACATAATTATACTTCGTATGAGATGAAGAAGAGATATGACGAGATGAGGGGAGAGGGGGTCTTTGTGTTACTTTAGACGCTACGCATGCCTTTGATGTGTCTTCTTTCTTAGATAAAACAAACTTGGATGGTTTAGATGATGCTTCGTTTGTCTCAATGTATCCTAATCCAGTTTTATCACTGTCATGTTTTTGTGATAAAATAATGCGATCTAGCATGTTAGATCCCGTATCATATTGTTTCATCATTTTCTCTAACTCGGTATTCCTTGATTTCAAGTTTGAAATCTCGGATTTCATTTCAGTGTTCTCGGATGTCAATGATGAAATTTCAGACCTTAATGAATTTATGATGCAGGACGACTCTTCTTTTCAATCGTTTAATTGAGACACAAGATTTGTGTTAGAAGATTCTAACAATTTCTTGTCTTCAATTAACCGTTTCTTTTGTTTTGCAAGAGTTCTAGCAAACTTATGTAATTCAAGATATTCAACATATAAATCATCATAAGATAGTTCAGAATCCGAGTCAGAATCAGAATTTACCTCATTTTCAAATAGTGGAGGCATTTGGCTTGACATACCTTCTTGCTCGGTTTTGTCGCTAGTGGTTGCCATCTCACTAAGATCGTTGGATCCTTTTGTCGTGAGTGTTCCTGCGCTCTGATACCAATTGTAGGATCTGCAAGGCACCACTAGAAGGGGGGTTGAATAGTGGGTGCGGAAAATGTGGTTTTTAAAATTAGTTTGAACCAAAAACCCAACTTCTGAAAACAGTTTCTGTTTTCAGGACTAGTTTTAAAACGTTTTGAAAACTAGGTTTCAGGTCTTCAGAAATTCTGAAATTTGGAGAGAACTTAGCCTCAGATGTTATGAGTGTCTCCTAAAAATTTCAGATTTAAATTCAACCTCTAACCCCTCCAAAAATCGTTGGTGGTCAGATTGTGCGAATCTGCCAGAAACGGTAGACTGATTTCAAAAATTAATTCCTATTTGTAAGTAACTCTAAATGCTTTGAAATTTTAATCACTAACCCCTTATAAGTTATATTTAAATGAGTTGAAACAGTTTTGAAAAATTCTTTTGGGAAGTTAGTCAAATACGATCAAAGTCTCAACCTTTGCAAGCCTGAAAATCAGACTGCACTAGTCTTAGAACTTTGGACATTTGAATGACTTATACTTGTCCAAAAGGGTTGAAACTTGCGCCAAAAGAACCCTAGAACGTGTGGTTATATTTTTTGAAAGTTTCGTGATTTTTGAAATTCGTTTACTATTTTTACGAACGTGATTAAAAACAGTCAACAGTGCTGAAACAGAAAATCAGTGCTGAAAGTAAATGACACCAAAAATTTTATACTGGTTCGGTTATCAACAACCTACTCCAGTCTTCAAAGAACACCTTCCTTGGTTCACACTAATCACACAACTCAAAAACACCTTACCACAGGGTTGATGGAGTTACACACCAACTCCAACCCTTTACAAACCTTGTATTCAATACAATGCACACGAACACCACCACCTTGCAAGAATGAAGATTGATCACACCTTGATCAATATTTTACAAAGATAAAGAATGTGTGGTGGTCTAAGATAAGCCTATTCAAGAATAGAATGTAAGTACAATAGGTTTTTTGAAAGAAGAAAGAAAGAAGTGTAGAAAGAAGAAGTAAAAAACGTTTTTTTTTCTTTGAAACTTGTAAGCCTTGTCTTCTATTTTGTTTGTTCTCCTTCTTCTCTTTTTATCACTCTCTTCCTCTTGAAAATTATCTTCAAAGCCCTTGGAAGAGTGTATTGCATCATTGTGACATTTCCTTGCTTATTTGGCAACTCCTCATTGGATGATCATTAAGCTCTTGCTTACTTGGCACTTCATGATTGATCTAACCTTGTCGCCATTTAGTGTGCTGTAAAAATCTGAGATTAACTTGAAAAACATGTGCCAAAAAGAATTCAAAACACTACCAAATAATCACCATTTAATCCCTTCAATTTTGGGATGCAAGTTAGGGACAAATGAATAGTAAATTTGGCCACTATTCACATGTGCTGAAAATTTTCAGCATGTGTTGCATTTTTGAAATATTTCCTTGTGTGTTGCCCTCTTCAAAGTCACCCATCATGTGTGGCTTATTTTCCACCAATTAAAGTGCCAAATAAGCTCCATCTAGGCTCCAACAAAGCTGAAAATGGTGTGTGAAATTCCTGCACATGTGCTGAATTATTTTTGCAAACTTTGTAAAATAGTGCACATTTAATTATACACACATGGTATATTCCAATCATCCCTTAATTGAATTTTCTAGAACACTTTGAGATGTATGACATATGTAAAAAGTTTCTAGATACATGTTGTATGATGTGCCAAAAACATTCCATGTGTCGTGTACGTAGAAAACCGAATTTTCGATGTTTATCGATTACCCAAATTTTCTCTAAATAAATTCCAACTTTTTGCACATGTTATATATATTATGTTACACAAAATATACATAATATAAACTTTAATATTCAGCTCATGAGGCTGATTAAAGTGGCGCCTAGACATGTGACAAAATTGAAATTGGAATCTCCACAATTTGGCCTTAATGTGGGGTGATTTGTGTGTGCCAACATGGAATGATTTTATGGCTGCACATAACATGTAGGCCACGAAATTTATGGCTAATTTTGAAGTGTAGGGGCTGGCCATCTATTTATGGCAAGTACGTGACACGTTGGCGAAGTTTCGGTATTCGCCCGATACGACAATTTTCGGTTTAGAACCTTTTAACGTGTCGTATTTAATTTGTCATCACCATGACTTATATCATATGATATAAGACCTGAATATACTCATAAAAATGAGTTAAGTATAGTGGTGTGACGTTAACGTGCGTACGTAAAATATATACGTGTCGGTAGTACGTTGGAATACATGTGCATGTGCCTTTTTCAAAAAATCTGAAAATATATGTATTATATATGCATATGGCGTGTATATATTAATGAGGGGAGGAGAAGAAGACTTTCCTTCCTTAGCCTTGTTGCCTTTGTGCCTTTTCCAAATGTGGCTTCCTTTAATGAACTACTTAGTTTTATTAACTAAGTACTTCACTTAATGAACTAGTTTAGTTCATTAATGGTGGCACCTGAAAATAGTGTAAACACAACAAATGTTTGCCATATGATGTAAGCTTTAACGCTTCATGGCTCGTTAGTACGACAACATTATATATGAACTATATAAGGCAGCTTTCATGCAACAACGTGTTATGTCATAAAATATGTCATGCATTTCTTTGTAACACGTTATTTAAATCATGCATTTTGAAATCACTCAACCCCCTTTTTCTCAACAAGCACTACCAATCTTCATTTTCAAATTGGTGTTCGGAAAGTACAAGCACCATATGAGAATCTAACTGTGCATTTTGTGTCTTTTATTAGTTTGCCAACAGACAGAAGATTAAACCTTAAGTCTTGGATATGAAGAACATCTTTCAATAGTAGGTGTAGGTTCAATCTTACTGACTCTTTTCCTTTTATTTGCCTAGATGCATTGTCAACAAGTTTTACGTATTTAGGTGTAAGGAATTTATTGTAGTCGGTCATATTTGTACCTTCATGAGTCATGTGATCCGAGGTCCCTGAGTCGATGATCCGGGGTTGATTTTGATCACATGTGTTTCCAGCATTTGCCATAGAGGCTTGGATGGGCTTATGCGTGTCTCTTTCTCTTTTATTGAGCAATTGTAGCAGTGCCTCAATCTGAGTTTTAGTCAGGAGGTTTATGCTTCGAGGAGCCCCAGGAATAGCCATATTACTATCGGTGTTGTTAGAGGTCTCCCCTGACCTGGATGATCTCCAGTTAGTGGCACTCCCTGAGTTGGATGTCTTCCAACTGTTTTTGATTGATTTGCCTTATGTAGGTTTGTCATTCAACTTCCAGCATTCATTTAGAGTGGTCAGAATTTTGCAGTATGTACAGAAGGGTTTGCCATTAGCAGGTGGGTTGGTATTATGAAGACGAACCCTTTTTACTGCGAGGGCTGAATTGTCACTAGGCACAGTCAAGATCATGAGCTCTCTACGGCTCTCTTCATGCCTAACTTCTGAGAAGGCAGTCTTTAGGCTAGGTGTAGATGCTTGATCCCTAAGATCCTTCCCCTAACTCCATCTAGCCTTGTGTTTAGTCCAATAAGGAACCTGAACAATCTCTTGGTTTCAGTGATTTACTTATATATCTGCGCATCAGCAGTGCAGGTTCAGTTATAGACTTCAAATGCATCCAATTGCTGCCAGGCCCTAGTCAACTAGGTGATGTACTTAGTGACAATCATTTCACCCTTCTTAAGGTCTTGTAATTGAGCCTGTATACCATATAACTCCGTGGTATTGTCCTTCTTGGAGTACATTTCTTTAACAGCAGATCATATTTCATCAGCCGTGGAATGCAGAAGGAAATCCTTGCTGATCTCAGATGTCATTTATCCCACTAGCCAAGACAGGATGATGCAGTTTTCAGCCTTCCAAGCTTTGTACTTAGGATCATCAGTAGTTGGGGGTTTTAAGGTCCCAAAGAGATAATCCTCCTTGCCCTTACCTGTGATGAACATCTCCATGGCCTTTGACCAGGAGAGGTAATTATTTCCATTCAGCTTATGGCCAGAGATGACCACGAGAATACCATCATAAGTGATAGCATTAGACCATGCTCCAGTATTAGTGCCTGGAGTGGAAAAGTGTTCGATGACACTAGATGAGGCTGAGTTTTCTGCAGCCATATGAATCAGAGAAGTAGGTAGTTTGGCTCTGATACCATGAAAGATTCTGAAAAACGAGTAATCTTTCTTATTACAGTGTGTGTCTTTCTAGAATACATTGGGTCTATTTGTAGCCTAGCCTATAGTGTGAAAAGATCAATCGGATCTCTCTATTCTAGGCAACTATTTAAATTTCAATTATATGATATCAATGTGATCTCCTAACTATGGAAAGAGTATATACACTAGTAATTACACCATATCACACATATTCACATTATTATTTCGTGTATATTTCTACATCATGCCATAGTGAGATCTGGAGTGAGAACTGCCTCCATGACACTAGATGTGCCAGATGTCTCAATCGCCATGGGGGTGAAGCTTAGAAAGTAGAGAGGCAATAGCTCTGATTATATAAAGAGTTAAAGAAAGTGATTATATTCACATGTATGTAAATAATTTGTACATCAGTCTTTTATAGTATGTAATCAGTCTAAGGAAATTTATGAGATCCCTCTTAAATATGGTAAGAGTATGTATGCATATCTCCTAATTGTACCAACTAGATATTTTATTGTTTAAACTCTGAATCCCTACTTTATGATTACTTTTGAATATTCAAACATCTATAATATCATAGCTACTAACATTAATGGCCTGTATACAGACTTAATTATATGTACGTTCATGCATTATTTAGTGAATCAACATGAGTCTTCTGCAAATATATCTTCAGTTTCTGTCATCTGTCAATTTATGTCATGTAGAACTGGAATGAAGAATGCCTATTCACCATCTTGAGTGGAGTGTGGCAATATAACTGATATAGGTGATTTTGGTCTTATTCGTTTGATACATTTTATTTGCTAGAATTCCTATAATTTGGCTTATCATTCGACTTTTATTCATAACTAATATCTCAGAATCATATAATTTGATTGACGTTTCCTTTATATTACCAGGACTATTGTATAGAAATGATCAATATCATTCAATCAATCAAGAAAATCTTCTGCAAATATGTTTCTCAGTTTCTGTCATCTTTTAATTGATGTCCGGGTTTTGTAAGTAAAGGGTTTCTCTTTTTCTGATTGTTTTTGTATTTGACGTATCTTAGCCTTTATCCATGATACAGTATTTTTAGCTTTGGTATTTGTTGTTCTTTGGCTTACACATGAGCTGATTGAAGAAGTCCAAGTAATTCCAGAGAAGGAATTACCAAAAACAAACCTGCATTGAATTCCAGTCTTATGCATAATGATCCTGCAACTTAGGTTCAATACTAAATTTTGAGGTGGAAATTAGTCCTTTTGAAAATCTATTTTCCTTCGTATTTCTAAACTTTTCCCTGTCGGTCTCTGGTTACATTTATTTTCCAACCTCAACCAGTTTTATTATATATATGCATGTGTATGTCTGTCTCTGCTTGTGACCATGCATTTTTGCGTGCGTGCGTGCCTCAACAATTTCATTCTCTTTCAATCTGGGTCCTCATTTCCCTTATCTTCTTGTATAAGTCGTTGGCTTTCCATTTAAAGTTTGTCCTTGAATAGATGTTATTAATTTGTCTTAAGTTGGAACGGCAAGAAACCTCAGGGATCATGTGATGACCAACTTTCGTGGTGAAGACATCTTCTGTTGGTCATATGATGAAATACAATTGTTTTCTTTTTGCATTGGCTCTGCACCTCCACCCCCTCCCTGCCGGAAAGAAGAAAAAAGAGAGAACCCTCTCTCTCTCTCTCTCTTTCTTCCAAATTGAAAGAACCGTGTCTATCCTCCAAATCACCAACTTATCAGTAGATGTCCTTTCTACCTACAGGAATTCATACTGCCTAAAAATTGTAGGAAAACAGCATCCGATGTATAACAATTAACACAAAACTACCATTTGGGTCCTATACCTTTGACCCTCTTCCTGGTGCCAGCATATATCCTAATTATTCACGATACATTGGATTACCTCGAGAGCCTCCTTTCTTTAGATGTGTATAGCCTGAAGTTCCCTGCCAGATGGTATATAATCTGAGGATAATCTTGCAAATGAGCTCCTTCTTAGAAGTACTCTTCCACTCTCCATTCATTTTGCACACCAGCACTTGATCCCTTTCATAGTGGCATACTTAATAGCTCAGGTCTGTAAGGCTGCTCCCAACTTTACATCGGACATGAAAATAAAGAAAAGAATTGCCATGTGTTATTAACTTCGTACATAACCAGCACTCTTTTTTAGGCTATTAGACCCCATTAGCCTATCTTGAGTAGCAAGCTTTTGCTGAAATACATGCCATAATATAATAGCTTATCTGGGCATATACATCTTAGCCTATCTCACATGTTGACCAGCTCTCCCAAGAGGTCGAATCGCACTATGCTGGGCGCTCAAGTTGAGCAATTACTCCTGTTCCTTATCATGTAGTCTTAATACCATGCGCAATGCACCAAGTTATGGCCTATAAACATGTTTGGCATTGATACAGGATGCAAAAGTATACAACTTAATATTGATCCTCATTTTATTATGTTTGGAAACTCTCAGCTTTATTACTTTTCATGTCCTTGCGCTTGTTGTTTTGTGTCTATACATGTCTTTGAGAGCTACTTTGTGCACTCTACTATGCTGTTCAAAATTTCCTGCATGATTTCTCCTGCTTTCTATTGTTTTCATCCCCACCTTCGGGACATGCATCTAAAATGGTTCTCTGGATCCTGAGTGTTCTTTCAATAACCTTCCCAAAGTTACAGACAAACTTTAAGAAGACTGTTGAGTTTATTACTTTTGTTCTATAATTTGAACTTTTAGTGTCCATGTCTTCTTAAACCAAGATTATAAGTATTTTCCTCCTCTTGCTAGACATTTTAATCTTCAAAATCATTTTGAACATATTTAAAGTCCATACAATACCTTCTTCCCCGAATATATCCCTCTCGCATTATAATTGTCATATGTCTAACTGCCTTGTCGTATTATCTGGTGCAACTTTTATCTCCAACATTTAACTATCTTTTTATTATATGACAAAATGGAAGAAATCCACTTTAACAGTGTTGGGCCTTCTCCCTTATGCCCGAATGAACATATGGTATTGTTAGAATATTCAGCTAAAAGGCTGTTGGTTTGTTATGATATTAAACTGATGTTGCACCTAGGCTGTTAATGAGGAGGAGGCAATGGCAGCGGGAACATACGCTTCGAGTTGACAGGCTGGCGATAATACAAGAGGATGGAGTAGGAGGGCCAGCGATAAGGTGGGAGGTGGGAGGTGGGAGGTGGGTGGTGGGCACGGGGAGGGAAGTGGGGAAGGAGATGATGACATATTGAAATTTTTGATTATATGACGATTGTCTTTAAAATTTCAGAAAGGAATTTGGGACCTATTATCTCTGGTAAATCTGATGAAAAAATAGTATGATTAGGTAAAATGCTACGAAATATAGAAGAGGGATAAATCATTTTCACATAAATAGTTTAATGTTACAAGTAGCTTTTCTGTGTCAAACTGTCGTGTTTCGTGTTTCGTGTTTTTTGGGTTTCGGGATATCAAAGTATCAGACTCATACCTTACCCGTTTGCTTCGCGTCTATGGAAGTAAATACCAAAATCTGTACATGTCAGGTTTCATGTCGTGTATCGGGTATACCCACGAACTTGACAGATATAAATATTTCAGGTCGTGTACGGATCATTTCAGGTATTTTCAGGTTTCGTAGTATTTTTCAGGAATTGTCATAGACCTAAATATACTGATTTCTATGAAGAAATATGAGACCCACGTGCATTTTCCCCAGCAAAAAATTCATATAGATATTTGATAAGATCACATTATATTTTAGACAAAGACCAGCCTGACCATCTTGGTATAGCAAAACTCTTACAACAAGCTCAATTTAGTACATGATTTATATACCTAACCATACATATAGAAGAGGTTACGTGAAAACCTTTATCATGATTTCTTGCTATATTTGAGAACCTACTCTTGGATAATCAGGTGAACCAATATGCAATGACAACAATGCATACTCGGTTGTCATGATGCTCTGCGTTAATAGTTGATATGCATGTAATAAGAGTAAACCTGATTCAACGCCCAAAAGAAAGTTGTGGGGGGTGAAGAATAGAGTGCAATTACAATTATCTCACCACAGAAGACTCCAATATTTGAACATTGGAGATGACGAACTTCCAGATACAGAAGTTGCTAAATTCGATTGGGAGTAGTTGTCACTAATGATATAACAAGAGTATTCACCAGTTAACAGTAGCAAGTCAACATGATGATGTGGTATGGCTTACTGGGAATAGCGGCGCAGGAAGGTCAGGGCTATTGCAACATTTGCATTTTGCATAGGGGAGTGGAAGAACTAAGAAGGATGGAGGGCAGCAAGGGAGGAAAAAAGGAAATGGAATGGGGGATATTAGATTAGGTTTTTACTTTTTAGGTATGAGTTTTTTTACTCTATTAATTTATAATTTATATTTAAAATATATTTTTAAAAATCGGATGTAATGGGTATAAGTGGGTAACCTGCAGGTATACCTGGATATGACCCGCTTTTAACGGGTAATTTTTAGGTCTTATCCAATTTGTACATGAAACCCGTCAAGGCTATATCTATACCTGCGAAAAGCATGATAGGTTCAGGTCGTGTCTGAGATTGTCACCCCAACTTTTCCCTAAAAACTATTCAAGTACAAATGAAAGTATGATACTAAACCTATGTCAGCAAACCATAAGTGCAATTAGAACATCTAAACACATGGATGCAAATTTTCCAATAAGCAAACATGGAAAAGTATTCGAGTGGAATCCAGTTCATTGCATAAGTATTTAAAATTTTCGAACTGTTCTGTTCGCCTTTCTGTCTCAATGAAAGCGTTCATTTTTAGTATTTAAAACAAAATTATCGTTTTTATTCTAAAAGTGGTTTGTACAAATGAAATCGTTCATTTTTAGTATTATCGAATTAATATTAATAGTTCACATGAAAAACTTATCATTCTTTCAATAATTGACACATTTCATTTTTAGTTATTGTTTGTTTAATTATAGATAATAATCTAACATTCAGAGCATAGATAATTTTCATATATATTCTAACTTCAAGTATTACATTCAAAACTAGACGAATATTAATTTGCATAAAATTGATTTGTTTAATATTTAAGAAGAGTAGAATTCAATCTCAAACTTTATTAAAGTGAAATAGGCAAAGCAAAACCCTAAAGACGACCTTGATCACTTCAAAACCAAAGTTGAAAGAATCATAAGAGAAAAAAGGTTTACAGATCCTTCTCGATCATCAAAACCGTCAAATTAGGTTCAGATTTTCCCAAAAAAAGAAAAACTAAAAGAAACTAAAATAATTTCACAAACACAGTCCTGGGCCCCGGGTTCTTTTTTTTTTAAATGATGAAAGTAGCTGTTGTACAACGTCTAGGTATTTTTTGACACGTTTTTTTTTGAAGATTTTTTTTTGACATGTTTAAATTCCAAAAAGATCCTAACCTTTGCTGTATATTCTGTTCAATTTAAAATTTCAATACGTTATCTCCATCCTCTATAAAAGGAGAAGAAGTCTCCCACATTCTGTGAATTCATCACTTTTCGAGAAGTAAAATCCTACAGAGGTTTGTAGGACTTCCTGCAGAACTCTTTTCCCTTTCTTATTTTCTCTCAGTAATTTCATCAAATGCCCGGTAGGTTTCCGTGCATCGCTTCATCTATTCTGCATCGCACACTGTTCCTCGCCGATTCCTCGAATTACTTTGTTGCCAATCGACGACGATTGCTTCTTTTCACATTCAAGAACTCGAGTTGTTCAAGCCGCCACTTTCTTGGCAGTTGCCAAGAACAAGAGTTCTTACTACTGCAGGCCTTCGTTGTCGCGCCTCTTCATGCCCGTTGATGTTTCTGCATCGCACACCGTTCCTCGCCGATTCCTCGAATTACTTTGTTGCCAATCGACGACGAGTGCTTCTTTTCACATTCAAGAACTAGAGTTGTTCAAGCCGCCACTTGCTTGGCGTTGCCAAGAACAAGAGTCCTTCCTACTGCAGGCCTTCGTTGTCGCGCCTCTGTCATGCTCGTTGATGTCTCTGCCTCATCATCTTCTCCTCCTCCTCCTTGCCAGGTTTCTTGGAGTTGTTGTTCATTGTGAATTTGTTTCTTGCATATCATTGTAGTGATTACCGTCATTATACTTTCTTAATGTCTCTTGGACTTGTTTGCTGATTTTGGATTTAGTTTCTTGCAGATCATTGTAGTAATTACCTTCATTATACTTACTTAATGTGCTTCTGCAAGAATGCAGCGGGTTTTAGTTTCTTCGAGTTGTTTGTCGCGCCTCTGTCATGCCCGTTGATGTCTCTGCTTCATAATCTTCTCCTCCTCCTTGCCAGGTCTCTTGGAGTTGTTTGCTCATTGTGAATTTGTTTCTTGCAGATCATTGTAGTAATTACCGTCATTATACTTTCTTAATGTGCTTCTGCAAGAATGCAGTGGATTTTAGTTTCTTCAAGTTGTTTGTCGCACCTCTCGCATGCCCGTTGATGTCTCTGCTTCATCATCTTCTCCTCCTCCTCCTTGCCAGGTCTTTTGGAGTTGTTTGCTCATTGTGAACTTGTTTCTTGTAAATCATTGTAATAATTATCGTCATTATACTTTCTTGATGTCTCTTCGAGTTGTTGCTCATTGTGAATTTGTTTCTTGCAGATCATTGTAATAATTACCGTCATTATACTTTCTTAATGTTGCTTCTGCAAGAATGCCGTGGGTTTTAGTTTTAGTTTAGATATGTAGGCGCATAGTCGGAGAGGAGATTCAATAGGATTTGGAATATTGATTCAATTAAAAAGAATCTTGAACGTGGTTTCGGAAGAAAAAGTATCTTGAACGTGGTTTCAGAAGATGTTTACTGAGGATGAAGCGGAAGAATGAGATCTGTATTTTTTTGTTTCTCTGTGTAACTGCAGGCGTTCGTTGTCTTCATCATCTTCTCCTCCTTGCCAGGTATCTTCGAGTTGTTTGCTCTTTGTGAATTTGTATCTTGCATATCATTGTAGTAATTACCATCATTATATTTCCTTAATGTGCATTATGCAAGAAGCAGCGGGTTTTAGTTTTAGTTTAGATATGTAGGCGCATAATTGGAGAGGAGATTCAATAGGATTTGGAATATTGATTCAATTAAGAAGAATCTTAAACGTGGTTTCGGAAGATGTTTACTGCGGATGGGAATAATGAGATCTTTATTTGTCGTGTTTCTCCGTGTGCCGATAAATCTGAGGATTTTATGATTGTCAAGATGTAGATGTACTATCTTATTACTTATCATGTAAAAAAATGGATAGAGGGATGTTTCTGTTGTCCTCAGGCTTCTTCGGATTATATTTAATCTCATCATCAGTTTTATTTTCTCTGACAAATATTCTCTCCGAAAAGATATCACTCCTTAAACAGCTGTCAGACCAAAAGCAGAATTAGATGATATGTAGCACCAAATTCATCTCACTACCATCCTACTCCTTGCATTTTATTAGTTGCTGGGTTATTCTAACTTCGAATATCAATAAATCAAAAGTTATCACCCTATAAAACGAGGTGGTGAACAGATGGTGATGAATTCTTGGTGTATGCATCACTACTCTAGGCAGAAATAGTGTTTTGCAATTAATATTTGATTTTTTTAATGCATACATCTTTGACTTTGTCGGCTTTGCAGATCAAAAGATTTTGTTGCCTAAGGACGTGAAGCCACGTGTTCTTCAGTTTGTCTTTTTTTTCTTTTTCTTTTTTCTTTTGCCTTTAAGGGAACATTCCGCCATAATATCAACTTTTATTAATTTCATGATAGCTTGTTGTACTCAAGAGCATTTTGGGCTAGTAAATCTATATCGCTTGGAATGTGGAAGTGGGAAGTGCTTCATGCTTTCTCTATGCCAGCAAAACTGCAGTTTTATCTGTTACTGATGAGGACGTTCAAGGTGTGACCTCTGCTTATAGCACTTACTGGTAGTTGATTGTGTTTGCCGCATAATCTTACTGTCTCTTTTTAGTGAAATAGATATAAGGTCCTAATGCAAGTTCCGTTTATCTTGGTGAACAGGTTATAATTCTAAAATTAAGCTTGAAGGAGGAGTTTTAGGACTTCCAAAATATGTAATATGCCAAACTGCTGCTGATGCATCAATCCTAACCAGTTACTACTTGTGCACTAGTATCCACTCAGTTGTGTGGATCCAACGTCGTGTTCACTTACTTGTCTTTTCCTTTTTGTAGGTTCATTTATCCTGGTTGTTTTCTTTTATATCCTCAGATTTTGAAAAGGTTTCCTTACATTGAGGGCTACAAAGCTTTTGACGTGCTTTCAGATTTAGATACAAAACATCTTCTTAAATGTCAACCGGCTATTGGAATTTTCAGTCGTAAGAAATCTTCTCCATAAACAAACCATTTGCAATTCCGGGTTATATTTTCCTCTTGGGGTATGCTTGGGAGGACTGCTCTTACTCTCACGCTCAAGCATTTTTTAAAATATTTATTAAGATACGTACGCCATCTTTTTTTTATATATTTATTTTCTTGCAATTCTATTGTTTGTATTTGATAAAAACTTAGCTGTTGTCACATGCATTTAAAATGCTGTACTGTTTGATATATTTCATTTCTTCTTTCCCCCCATTTAGCTGATGGAAAGTGCACTAGCGCTATTGGATTACAGCTGCCTGGTGTCCTTGATGAAATATTTATGATTTAGACATTTTAACATGAGTCAGACCATTCAGTGACATTGATCTGATGTATCATTAGAATTTCAACTGACGGCTCCCGAGTCTTGATTGTCGATCTTGATACTGGCATGCTAAAAACTGAAGGGTGGGATAAATTGGCAGATGAAAACCTGAAATTGTTTCTTTTTATAATGTAAGTATCTATGAGTCGCATGTTAGAGATTTCAGGTTAGTATTAGCCGCTCTTTGAAAGTATTTTCATCAGGTTTTTTGGGAGCATATTTATTACGTGGGGATAAAAGTTCTTCGATTCCTCTCTCTTTCTCTGAACTTCAGTCTTGGATATTTATCTTCTTTCTGCAGTGCCAGTGACAACTCAGCGCATCTAGATCTACGTGAAGGTTACTTACCATTTACATTGAAGGTACTTATAACTCTTTCATCATTATCTGTATGACCATGTACTTATATGTCCTATTTTAGCTTGGTTATCCTTGTTTTGTCGACGCCTGATTACGAAGCTACTTGAATTTGGTGATTAAAAGAGTTTCTTTTGAAAGAGAATTTGAAGGGATGACTAGATGACTTTGATCAGGGAACAACAGTCACCTTCTGTTAAGAAAATATTAACAATATTGAAGTGACCAACTCGCTTGTTTTTGCAGCTGAAGTATTAGATGTTAAGTCTAACGTGTTTGTGCTCTTTTTTGCAAATTATTTAAATTTTTATGAGCTTTAGTGTTTATAGACTATTCTGCCTTGATAAGCTTTGTGTCATTACTGATTTAGAAAAACTGTCTCAATACTTAAATTGTTGTGAAGTTTGGTAAGAATGGTCAATTGAAAAGATAGAAAGCAAATGGCTATGCACAAGAAAATGAATAGATTATATATTTTTTGAGAAATTGTGTCAAAGTATATGCAATGCTTTTGATCCTGATGATTAAATTATACTATCCAGGTAAGGTTTTTCTGTTGTGAGGCATAAGGCTTGTATTATTTTAAAGGCCACCCTAGTAAGCCACTTCGGTTTATTATATCCTAGGTTTTCTTTGATGCAAGTTTTTTTTTTCCATTAGTCATTTGCCAGGGGACTAATAATGGCTTTTGAGTAAATACTTCAGGGCTTCACTAGTTTTTATTACTATGTGACGCATAACCATGTCTTTTGCTCCTGGAACCTTTTTTCTTAGGAATTGTGCTTTATTTACATTCTTAAACATGTTTCTCTCGTGGCCTTTATTATTTTAAAGGCCACCCTAGTAAGCCACTTTGGTTTATTATATCCTAGGTTTTGTTTGATGCAAGTGTTTTTTTCCATGATGATGAAGTCATTTGCCAGGGGACTAATTAATGGAAGTGTTTTTTTTTTCTCCATTAGTCATTTCTCTCTTCCCCTTTATCTGTTACTGATGAGGATATTCAAGGTGTGACCTCTTCATATAGTACTAACTGGTAGTTGATTGTGTTTGCCAAATAATCTTATAGGCCTGTTTTTAGTGAAATAGATATAAGGTCCTAATGCAAGTTCCATTTCTCTTGGTGACAAGGTTATAATTCTAAACTTAAGCTTGAAGGAGGAGTTTTAGGACTTTCAGAATATGTAATATGTCAAACTGGTGATGATGCATCAATCATGAATCAGTTACTACTTAAGCACTAGTATTCGCTCATTCGTGTGGATCCAACGTCAGGTTCACTTGTCTTTTCCTTTTTGTATGTTCATTTATCTTGGTTGTTTTCTTTTATATCCTCAGATTAGATACAAAACATCTTCTTAAATGTCAATTGGCTGTTGGAATTTTCAGTCGTAAGAAATCTTCTCCTTAAACAAATCATCTACAATTCCATGTTATATTTTCCTCTTCGGGTATGCCTGGGAGGGATGCTCTTACTCTCACACTCAAGCATTTTTTAAAATATTTATTAAGATACGTACGCCATCTTTTTTTATACATATTTATTTTCTTGCAATTCTATTGTTTGTATTTGATAAAAACATAGCTGCTGTCACATTCATTTAAACTGCTGTACTGTTTGGTATATTTCATTTTTTCTTCCCCCATTTAGCTGATGGAAAGTGCAATAGCGCTACTGGATTGCAGCTGCCTGGTGTCCTTGATGAAATTTTATTGTCTTGCAATGGACCCCTTGGTACCTTTTTTTCACCTGAAGCCGTGTCGCTTTATTTTTGGGCTCCCACTGCTAAAGTACAGAAGATTTACCTCCAATTATATAATTTTACTATGTCACTTTATGCCTAAATCTGCTTACGTAATGCTCTTTGTCGTGTCTCGTGTTTTACATCTAAACCGCAGCATGCTTTCATATATAAGGGTGATCTACATGAAATTTTCTTGCTCAAAGAACTAAATGCTGTTTGGAGCACCTGTGGAACAAGAGACTGGGAAGGCTGCTATTATGTTTCTGAAGTACAAAAGATTTACCTCCAATTATATAATTTTACTCTGTCACCATATGCCTAAATCTGCTTACGTAATTCTCCTTGTCGTGATGTCGTGTTCTACATCTAAAATGCAAACAGTGCGTGTTTTCATATATAAGGGTGATCCACATGAAATTCTCTTGCTCAAAGAACCAAATGGTGTTTGGAGCACCTGTGGACCAAGTGACGGGAAGACTGTTATTATGTTTCTGTAGTGCAGAAGATTTACCTCCAATTATATAATTCTACTGTCACTTTATGCCTAAATCTGCTTACGTAATTCTCTTTGTCGTGTGTCGTGTTTTACATCTAAAACGCAGACAGTGCGTGCTTTCATATATAAGGGTGATCCACATGAAGTTCTCTTGCTCAAAGAACTAAATGGTGTTTGGAGCAATGTGGACCAAGAGACTGGGAAGGCTGCTATTATGTTTTTGCAGTGCAGATGATTTACCTCTAATTATATAATTCTACTCTTCACTTTATGCCTAAATCTGCTTACGTAATTCTCCTTGTCGTGATGTCGTGTTTACATCTAAAACGCAGACAATGCATGCTTTCCTATATACGGGTGATCCACATGAAATTCTCTTGCTCAAAGAACCAAATGGTGTTTGGAGCACCTGTGGACCAAGAGACTGGGAAGGCTGCTATTATGCTTATGAAGTCCTGGTATATCACCCTGGAACCTTGAAGATAGAAAAATGCATTGCCAATGACCCATATTCACGGGGTATTTTTCTTCTCTAATTAGCTAGAAGTATTCCAAAGTACAAAGATCACATTTTCACATGATTCAAAACATTAATTGACATTGATTTGCTGTATCATTAGAATTTCAACCGACGGCTCCCAGGTTTTGATAGTTGATCTTGATTTTGGCATGCTAAAACCTGGAGGATGGGATAAAATGGCAGATGAAAACAAGTAACTGTTTAATTTTCTAATATCATTGTCTATGAGTTGCATGTTAGAGATTTCAGGTTAGTATTAGCCGCTCTTTGAAAGTATTTCATCAGGAGTTTTTGGGAGAATCTTTATTATGTGGGGATAAAAGTTCTTTGGTTCCTCTCTCAACTTCAGTCTTGGATGTTTATCTTCTTTATGCAGTGCCAGTGACAATTCAGCGCATCCAGATCTACGTGAACTTTACTTAGCGTTTACCTTAAAGGTACTTACAACTCTTTCATCATTATCTTGTGAAATTGAAGACCAATTTTTCATGTATGATTATGTACTTTTATGTCCTATTTTGGAATGGTTATCCTTGTTGTGTCGATACATCATTACGAAGCTACTTGAATGTGGCGATTAAAAAGTTTCTTTTGAAAGAAAATCTGAAGGGAGACTAAATGGCTTTGATTATGGAACAATATTCACCTTCTGTTTAAAGAACTAATGACTTGGATCAACTAACATTATTCTCCTTTTGTTTATAGAATATTAACAGTATTGGATTGACCAATTAGTTTGTTTTTGCAGCTGAAGTATTAGATAAGGCGTTAGCAGCTTGTCATTGCAATATCTCTTTCATAAATTAGATCTTGATGTGGTCTTCATAAACATGTCGTTGATGAAAAGTATGTTAAGTGACATTGATCTGGTTTATCATTAGAATTTCAGCCGACGGCTCCTGGGTCTTGATAGTTGATCTTGATTCTTGCATGCTAAAACCTGGAGGATGGGATAAATTGGCATATGAAAATCTGAAACTATTTCTTTTTCCGATGTCAGTATCTATGAGTTGCATGTTAGAGATCAGGTTAGTATTAGCTACTCTTTGAAAGTATTTTCATCATTAGTTTTTGGGAGCATATTTATTATGTGTGGACAAAAGTTCTTCGATTCCTCTCTCTCTCCACTTCAGTCTTGGATGTTTATCTTCTTTATGCAATGCCAGTGACAATTCAGCGCATCCAGATCTACGTGAAGTTTACTTAGCATTTACCTTGAAGGTACTTACAACTCTTTCATCATTATCTTGTGAAATTCAAGACCAATTTTTCATGTATGAGTATGTACTTTTATGTCCTATTTTGGATTGGTTATCCTTGTCTTGTCGATACATCATTACGAAGCTACT
>AP025068.1:20944326-20975728 GCA_036186865.1 Eustoma russellianum
GTTTGTTTTTGCAGCTGAAGTATTAGATAAGGCGTTAGCAGCTTGTCATTTCAATATCTCTTTCATAAATTAGACATTGATGTGGTCTTCATAAACATGTCGTTGATGAAAAATATGTTATGTGACATTGATATGGTTTATCATTAGAATTTCAGACGACGGCTCCTGGGTCTTGATAATTAATCTTGATTCTGGCATGCTAAAACCTGGAGGATGGGACAAATTGGCATATGAAAACCTGAAACTATTTCTTTTTCTGATGTCAATGTCTATGAGTTGCATGTTAGAGATCAGGTTAGTATTAGCTACTATTTGAAAGTATTTTCATCATTAGTTTTTGGGAGCATATTTATTATGTGTGGACAAAAGTTATTCGATTCTTCTCTCTCTCTCCCTCTCTCAACTTCAGTCTTGGATGTTTATCTTCTTTATGCAGTGCTAGTGACAATTCAGCGCATCCAGATCTACGTGAAGTTTACTTAGGATTTACCTTGAAGGTACTTACAACTCTTTCATCGTTATCTTGTGAAATTCAAGACCAATTTTTCATGTATGAGTGTGTACTTTTATGTCCTATTTTGGATTGGTTATCCTTGTTTTGTCGATACATCATTACGAAGCTACTTGAATGTGGCGATTAAAAGAGTTTCTTTTGAAAGAAAATCTGGAGGGGAGACTAAGTGACTTTGATTATGGAACAATATTCACCTCCTGTTTAAAGAACTAATGACCTTGATCAGCCAACATTATTTACCTTTTGTTTATAGAATATTAATAGTATTGGATTGACCAATTGGTTTGTTTTTGCAGCTGAAGTATTAGATAAGGCGTTAGCAGCTTGTCATTGCAATATCTATTTCATAAATTAAATCTTGATGTGGTCTTCATAAACATGTCGTTGATGAAAAATATGTTAAGTGACATTGATCTGGTTTATCATTAGAATTTCAGCCGACGGCTCCTGGGTCTTGATAGTTGATCTTGATTCTGGCATGCTAAAACCTGGAGGATGGGATAAATTGGCATATGAAAACCTGAAACTATTTCTTTTTCTGATGTCAGTATCTATGAGTTGCATGTTAGAGATCAGGTTAGTATTAGCTACTCTTTGAAAGTATTTTCATCATTAGTTTTTGGGAGCATATTTATTATGTGTGGACAAAAGTTCTTCGATTCCTCTCTCTCTCTCTCAACTTCAGTCTTGGATGTTTATCTTCTTTATGCAGTGCCAGTGACAATTCAGCGCATCCAGATCTACGTGAAGTTTACTTAGCATTTACCTTGAAGGTACTTACAACTCTTTCATCATTATCTTGTGAAATTCAAGACCAATTTTTCATGTATGAGTATGTACTTTTATGTCCTATTTTGGATTGGTTATCCTTGTTTTGTCGATACATCATTACGAAGCTACTTGAATGTGGCGATTAAAAGAGTTTCTTTTGAAAGGAAAATCTGAAGGGGAGACTAAATGACTTTGATTATGGAACAATATTCACCTTCTGTTTAAAGAACTAATGACTTTGATCAGCCAACATTATTCTCCTTTTGTTTATAGAATATTAAAAGTATTGAATTGACCAATTGGTTTGTTTTTGCAGTTGAAGTATTAGATAAGGCGTTAGCAGCTTGTCATTGCAATATCTCTTTCATAAATTAGATCTTGATGTGGTCTTCATAGACATGTCGTTGATGAAAAATATGTTAAGTGACCTTGATATGGTTTATCATTAGAATTTCAGCCGACGGCTCCTGGGTCTTGATAGTTGATCTTGATTCTGGCATGCTAAAACCTGGAGGATGGGATAAATTGGCATATGAAAACCTGAAACTATTTCTTTTTCCGATGTCAGTATCTATGAGTTGCATGTTAGAGATCAGGTTAGTATTAGCTACTCTTTGAAAGTATTTTCATCATTAGTTTTTGGGAGCATATTTATTATGTGTGGACAAAAGTTCTTCGATTCCTCTCTCTCTCTCTCTCAACTTCAGTCTTGGATGTTTATCTTCTTTATGCAGTGCCAGTGACAATTCAGCGCATCTAGATCTACGTGAAGTTTACTTAGCATTTACCTTGAAGGTACTTACAACTCTTTCATCATTATCTTGTGAAATTCAAGACCAATTTTTCATGTATGAGTATGTACTTTTATGTCCTATTTTGGATTGGTTATCCTTGTTTTGTCGATACATCATTACGAAGCTACTTGAATGTGGCGATTAAAAGAGTTTCTTTTGAAAGAAAATCTGAAGGGGAGACTAAATGACTTTGATTATGGAACAATATTCACCTTCTGTTTAAAGAACTAATGACTTTGATCAGCCAACATTATTCACCTTTTGTTTATAGAATATTAACAGTATTGGATTGACCAATTGGTTTGTTTTTGCAGCTGAAGTATTAGATAAGGCGTTAGCAGCTTGTCATTGCAATATCTCTTTCATAAATTAGATCTTGATGTGGTCTTCATAAACATGTCGTTGATGAAAAATATGTTAAGTGACATTGATCTGGTTTATCATTAGAATTTCAGCCGACGGCTCCTGGGTCTTGATAGTTGATCTTGATTCTGGCATGCTAAAACATGGAGGATGGGATAAATTGGCATATGAAAACCTGAAACTATTTCTTTTTCTGATGTCAGTATCTATGAGTTGCATGTTAGAGATCAGGTTAGTATTAGCTACTCTTTGAAAGTATTTTCATCATTAGTTTTTGGGAGCATATTTATTATGTGTGGACAAAAGTTCTTCGATTCCTCTCTCTCTCTCTCTCAACTTCAGTCTTGGATGTTTATCTTCTTTATGCAGTGCCAGTGACAATTCAGCGCATCCAGATCTACGTGAAGTTTACTTAGCATTTACCTTGAAGGTACTTACAACTCTTTCATCATTATCTTGTGAAATTCAAGACCAATTTTTCATGTATGAGTATGTACTTTTATGTCCTATTTGGATTGGTTATCCTTGTTTTGTCGATACATCATTACGAAGCTACTTGAATGTGGCGATTAAAAGAGTTTCTTTTGAAAGAAAATCTGAAGGGGAGACTAAATGACTTTGATTATGGAACAATATTCACCTTCTGTTTAAAGAACTAATGACTTTGATCAGCCAACATTATTCACCTTTTGTTTATAGAATATTAACAGTATTGAATTGACCAATTGGTTTGTTTTTGCAGCTGAAGTATTAGATAAGGCGTTAGCAGCTTGTCATTGCAATATCTCTTTCATAAATTAGATCTTGATGTGGTCTTCATAAACATGTCGTTGATGAAAAATATGTTATGTGACATTGATCTGGTTTATCATTAGAATTTCAGCCGACGGCTCCTGGGTCTTGATAGTTTATCTTGATTCTGGCATGATAAAACCTGGAGGATGGGATAAATTGGCATATGAAAACCTGAAACTATTTCTTTTTCTGATGTCAGTGTCTATGAGTTGCATGTTAGAGATCAGGTTAGTATTAGCTACTATTTGAAAGTATTTTCATCATTAGTTTTTGGGAGCATATTTATTATGTGTGGACAAAAGTTATTCGATTCTTCTCTCTCTCTCCCTCTCTCAACTTCAGTCTTGGATGTTTATCTTCTTTATGCAGTGCCAGTGACAATTCAGCGCATCCAGATCTACGTGAAGTTTACTTAGCATTTACCTTGAAGGTACTTACAACTCTTTCATCATTATCTTGTGAAATTCAAGACCAATTTTTCATGTATGAGTATGTACTTTTATGTCCTATTTTGGATTGGTTATCCTTGTTTTGTCGATACATCATTACGAAGCTACTTGAATGTGGCGATTAAAAGAGTTTCTTTTGAAAGAAAATCTGGAGGGGAGACTAAGTGACTTTGATTATGGAACAATATTCACCTTCTGTTTAAAGAACTAATGACCTTGATCAGCCAACATTATTCACCTTTTGTTTATAGAATATTAATAGTATTGGATTGACCAATTGGTTTGTTTTTGCAGCTGAAGTATTAGATAAGGCGTTAGCAGCTTGTCATTGCAATATCTCTTTCATAAATTAGATCTTGATGTGGTCTTCATAAACATGTCGTTGATGAAAAATATGTTAAGTGACCTTGATATGGTTTATCATTAGAATTTCAGCCGACGGCTCCTGGGTCTTGATAGTTGATCTTGATTCTGGCATGCTAAAACCTGGAGGATGGGATAAATTGGCATATGAAAACCTGAAACTATTTCTTGTTCCGATGTCAGTATCTATGAGTTGCAATGTTAGAGATCAGGTTAGTATTAGCTACTCTTTGAAAGTATTTTCATTATTAGTTTTTGAGAGCATATTTATTATGTGTGGACAAAAGTTCTTCGATTCTTCTCTCTCTCTCTCAACTTCAGTCTTGGATGTTTATCTTCTTTATGGAGTGCCAGTGACAATTCAGCGCATCTAGATCTACGTGAAGTTTACTTAGCATTTATCTTGAAGGTACTTGCAACTATTTCATCATTATCTTGTGAAATTCAAGACCAATTTTTCATGTATGAGTACGTACTTTTATGTCCTATTTGGATTGGTTATCCTTGTTTTGTCGATACATCATTACGAAGCTACTTGAATGTGGCGATTAAAAGAGTTTCTTTTGAAAGAAAATCTGAAGGGGAGACTAAATGACTTTGATTATGGAACAATATTCACCTTCTGTTTAAAGAACTAATGACTTTGATCAGCCAACATTATTCACCTTTTGTTTATAGAATATTAAAATATTGAATTGACCAATTGGTTTGTTTTTGCAGCTGAAGTATTAGATAAGGCATTAGCAGCTTGTCATTTCAATATCTCTTTCATAAATTAGACATTGATGTGGTCTTCATAAACATGTCGTTGATGAAAAATATGTTATGTGACATTGATCTGGTTTATCATTAGAATTTCAGCCGACGGCTGCAAGGTCTTGATAGTTTTTCTTGATTCTGGCATGATAAAACATGGAGGATGGGACAAATTGGCATATGAAAACCTGAAACTATTTCTTTTTCTGATGTCAGTGTCTATGAGTTGCATGTTAGAGATCAGGTTAGTATTAGATACTATTTGAAAGTATTTTCATCATTAGTTTTTGGGAGCATATTTATTATGTGTGGACAAAAGTTCTTTGATTCCACTCTCTATCTCCCTCTCTCAACTTCAGTCTTGGATGTTTATCTTCTTTATGCAGTGCCAGTGACAATTCAGCGCATCCAGATCTACGTGAAGTTTACTTAGCATTTACCTTGAAGGTACTTACAACTCTTTCATCGTTATCTTGTGAAATTCAAGACCAATTTTTCATGTATGAGTGTGTACTTTTATGTCCTATTTTGGATTGGTTATCCTTGTTTTGTCGATACATCATTACGAAGCTACTTGAATGTGGCGATTAAAAGAGTTTCTTTTGAAAGAAAATCTGGAGGGGAGACTAAGTGACTTTGATTATGGAACAATATTCACCTTCTGTTTAAAGAACTAATGACCTTGATCAGCCAACATTATTTACCTTTTGTTTATAGAATATTAATAGTATTGGATTGACCAATTGGTTTGTTTTTGCAGCTGAAGTATTAGATAAGGCGTTAGCAGCTTGTCATTGCAATATCTCTTTCATAAATTAGATCTTGATGTGGTCTTCATAAACATGTCGTTGATGAAAAATATGTTAAGTGACATTGATCTGGTTTATCATTAGAATTTCCAGCCGATGGCTCCTGGATCTTGATAGTTGATCTTGATTCTGGCATGCTAAAACTTGGAGGATGGGATAAATTGGCATATGAAAACCTGAAACTATTTCTTTTTCCGATGTCAGTATCTATGAGTTGCAAGTTAGAGATCAGGTTAGTATTAGCTACTCTTTGAAAGTATTTTCATTATTAGTTTTTGAGAGCATATTTATTATGTGTGGACAAAAGTTCTTCGATTCTTCTCTCTCTCTCTCAACTTCAGTCTTGGATGTTTATCTTCTTTATGGAGTGCCAGTGACAATTCAGCGCATCTAGATCTACGTGAAGTTTCTTAGCATTTATCTTGAAGGTACTTGCAACTATTTCATCATTATCTTGTGAAATTCAAGACCAATTTTTCATGTATGAGTACGTACTTTTATGTCCTATTTGGATTGGTTATCCTTGTTTTGTCGATACATCATTACGAAGCTACTTGAATGTGGCGATTAAAAGAGTTTCTTTTGAAAGAAAATCTGGAGGGGAGACTAAGTGACTTTGATTATGGAACAATATTCACCTTCTGTTTAAAGAACTAATGACTTTGATCAGCCAACATTATTCACCTTTTGTTTATAGAATATTAAAAATATTGAATTGACCAATTGGTTTGTTTTTGCAGCTGAAGTATTAGATAAGGCATTAGCAGCTTGTCATTTCAATATCTCTTTCATAAATTAGACATTGATGTGGTCTTCATAAACATGTCGTTGATGAAAAATATGTTATGTGACATTGATCTGGTTTATCATTAGAATTTCAGCCGACGGCTGCAAGGGTCTTGATAGTTTTTCTTGATTCTGGCATGATAAAACATGGAGGATGGGACAAATTGGCATATGAAAACCTGAAACTATTTCTTTTTCTGATGTCAGTGTCTATGAGTTGCATGTTAGAGATCAGGTTAGTATTAGATACTATTTGAAAGTATTTTCATCATTAGTTTTTGGGAGCATATTTATTATGTGTGGACAAAAGTTCTTTGATTCCACTCTCTATCTCCCTCTCTCAACTTCAGTCTTGGATGTTTATCTTCTTTATGCAGTGCCAGTGACAATTCAGCGCATCCAGATCTACGTGAAGTTTACTTAGCATTTACCTTGAAGGTACTTACAACTCTTTCATCGTTATCTTGTGAAATTCAAGACCAATTTTTCATGTATGAGTGTGTACTTTTATGTCCTATTTTGGATTGGTTATCCTTGTTTTGTCGATACATCATTACGAAGCTACTTGAATGTGGCGATTAAAAGAGTTTCTTTTGAAAGAAAATCTGGAGGGGAGACTAAGTGACTTTGATTATGGAAAAATATTCACCTTCTGTTTAAAGAACTAATGACCTTGATCAGCCAACATTATTTACCTTTTGTTTATAGAATATTAATAGTATTGGATTGACCAATTGGTTTGTTTTTGCAGCTGAAGTATTAGATAAGGCGTTAGCAGCTTGTCATTGCAATATCTATTTCATAAATTAAATCTTGATGTGGTCTTCATAAACATGTCGTTGATGAAAAATATGTTAAGTGACATTGATCTGGTTTATCATTAGAATTTCCAGCCGATGGCTCCTGGATCTTGATAGTTGATCTTGATTCTGGCATGCTAAAACTTGGAGGATGGGATAAATTGGCATATGAAAACCTGAAACTATTTCTTTTTCCGATGTCAGTATCTATGAGTTGCAATGTTAGAGATCAGGTTAGTATTAGCTACTCTTTGAAAGTATTTTCATTATTAGTTTTTGAGAGCATATTTATTATGTGTGGACAAAAGTTCTTCGATTCTTCTCTCTCTCTCTCAACTTCAGTCTTAGATGTTTATCTTCTTTATGTAGTGCCAGTGACAATTCAGCGCATCTAGATCTACGTGAAGTTTCTTAGCATTTATCTTGAAGGTACTTGCAACTATTTCATCATTATCTTGTGAAATTCAAGACCAATTTTTCATGTATGAGTACGTACTTTTATGTCCTATTTGGATTGGTTATCCTTGTTTTGTCGATACATCATTACGAAGCTACTTGAATGTGGCGATTAAAAGAGTTTCTTTTGAAAGAAAATCTGAAGGGGAGACTAAATGACTTTGATTTTGGAACAATATTCACCTTCTGTTTAAAGAACTAATGACTTTGATCATCCAACATTATTCACCTTTTGTTTATAGAATATTAAAAATATTGAATTGACCAATTGGTTTGTTTTTGCAGCTGAAGTATTAGATAAGGCGTTAGCAGCTTGTCATTTCAATATCTCTTTCATAAATTAGACATTGATGTGGTCTTCATAAACATGTCGTTGATGAAAAATATGTTATGTGACATTGACATGGTTTATCAATTAAATTTCAGCCGACGGCTGCAAGGTCTTGATAGTTTTTCTTGATTCTGGCATGATAAAACATGGAGGATGGGATAAATTGGCATATGAAAACCTGAAACTATTTCTTTTTCTGATGTCAGTGTCTATGAGTTGCATGTTAGAGATCAGGTTAGTATTAGATACTATTTGAAAGTATTTTCATCATTAGTTTTTGGGAGCATATTTATTATGTGTGGACAAAAGTTCTTTGATTCCACTCTCTCTCTCCCTCTCTCAACTTCAGTCTTGGATGTTTATCTTCTTTATGCAGTGCCAGTGACAATTCAGCGCATCCAGATCTACGTGAAGTTTACTTAGCATTTACCTTGAAGGTACTTACAACTCTTTCATCGTTATCTTGTGAAATTCAAGACCAATTTTTCATGTATGAGTGTGTACTTTTATGTCCTATTTTGGATTGGTTATCCTTGTTTTGTCGATACATCATTACGAAGCTACTTGAATGTGGCGATTAAAAGAGTTTCTTTTGAAAGAAAATCTGGAGGGGAGACTAAGTGACTTTGATTATGGAACAATATTCACCTTCTGTTTAAAGAACTAATGACCTTGATCAGCCAACATTATTTACCTTTTGTTTATAGAATATTAATAGTATTGGATTGACCAATTGGTTTGTTTTTGCAGCTGAAGTATTAGATAAGGCGTTAGCAGCTTGTCATTGCAATATCTATTTCATAAATTAAATCTTGATGTGGTCTTCATAAACATGTCGTTGATGAAAAATATGTTAAGTGACATTGATCTGGTTTATCATTAGAATTTCCAGCCGATGGCTCCTGGATCTTGATAGTTGATCTTGATTCTGGCATGCTAAAACTTGGAGGATGGGATAAATTGGCATATGAAAACCTGAAACTATTTCTTTTTCCGATGTCTGTATCTATGAGTTGCATGTTAGAGATCAGGTTAGTATTAGCTACTCTTTGAAAGTATTTTCATCATTAGTTTTTGAGAGCATATTTATTATGTGTGGACAAAAGTTCTTCGATTCTTCTCTCTCTCTCTCAACTTCAGTCTTGGATGTTTATCTTCTTTATGTAGTGCCAGTGACAATTCAGCGCATCTAGATCTACGTGAAGTTTCTTAGCATTTATCTTGAAGGTACTTGCAACTATTTCATCATTATCTTGTGAAATTCAAGACCAATTTTTCATGTATGAGTACGTACTTTTATGTCCTATTTGGATTGGTTATCCTTGTTTTGTCGATACATCATTACGAAGCTACTTGAATGTGGCGATTAAAAGAGTTTCTTTTGAAAGAAAATCTGAAGGGGAGACTAAATGACTTTGATTATGGAACAATATTCACCTTCTGTTTAAAGAACTAATGACTTTGATTAGCCATTATTATTCACCTTTTGTTTATAGAATATTAAAAATATTGCATTGACCAATTGGTTTGTTTTTGCAGCTGAAGTATTAGATAAGGCGTTAGCAGCTTGTCATTTCAATATCTCTTTCATAAATTAGACATTGATGTGGTCTTCATAAACATGTCGTTGATGAAAAATATGTTATGTGACATTGATATGGTTTATCATTAGAATTTCAGCCGACGGCTGCAAGGTCTTGATAGTTTTTCTTGATTCTGGCATGATAAAACATGGAGGATGGGATAAATAGGCATATGAAAACCTGAAACTATTTCTTTTTCTGATGTCAGTGTCTATGAGTTGCATGTTAGAGATCAGGTTAGTATTAGATACTATTTGAAAGTATTTTCATCATTAGTTTTTGGGAGCATATTTATTATGTGTGGACAAAAGTTCTTCGATTCCACTCTCTCTCTCCCTCTCCACTTCAGTCTTGGATGTTTATCTTCTTGATGCAGTGCCAGTGACAATTCAGCGCATCCAGATCTACGTGAAGTTTACTTAGCATTTACCTTGAAGGTACTTACAACTCTTTCATCATTATCTTGTGAAATTCAAGATCAATTTTTCATGTATGAGTGTGTACTTTTATGTCCTATTTTGGATTGGTTATCCTTGTTTTGTCGACACATCATTACGAAGCTACTTGAATGTGGTGATTAAAAGAGTTTCTTTTGAATGGAAATCTGAAGGGGAGACTAAATGACTTTGATTATGGAACAATATTCACCTTCTGTTTAAATAACTAATGACTTTTGATCAGCCGACATTATTCACCTTTTGTTTATAGAATATTAACAGTATTGAATTGACCAATTGGTTTGTTTTTGCAGCTGAAGTATTAGATAAGGCGTTAGCAGCTTGTCATTGCAATATCTCTTTCATAAATTAGATCTTGATGTGGTCTTCATAAACATGTCGTTGATGAAAAATATGTTATGTGACAATGATATGGTTTATCATTAGAATTTCAGCTGACGGCTCCTGGGTCTTGATAGTTGATCTTGATTCTGGCATGCTAAAACCTGGAGGATGGGAGAAATTGGCATATGAAAACCTCAAACTATTTCTTTTTCTGATGTCAGTATCTATGAGTTGCATGTTAGAGATCGGGTTAGTATTAGCTACTCTTTGAAAGTATTTTCATCATTAGTTTTTGGGAGCATATTTATTATGTGTGGACAAAAGTTATTCGATTCTTTCTCTCTCTCCCTCTCTCAACTTCAGTCTTGGATGTTTATCTTCTTTATGCAGTGCTAGTGACAATTAAGCGCATCCAGATCTACGTGAAGTTTACTTAGCATTTACCTTGAAGGTACTTAAAACTCTTTCATCATTATCTAGTGAAATTCAAGACCAATTTTTCATGTATGAGTATGTAATTTTATGTCCTATTTTGGATTGGTTATCCTTGTTTTGTCGATACATCATTACGAAGCTACTTGAATGTGGCGATTAAAAGAGTTTCTTTTGAAAGAAAATCTGGAGGGGAGACTAAGTGACTTTGATTATGGAACAATATTCACCTTCTGTTTAAAGAACTAATGACCTTGATCATCCAACATTATTCACCTTTTGTTTATAGAATATTAATAGTATTGGATTGACCAATTGGTTTGTTTTTGCAGCTGAAGTATTAGATAAGGCGTTAGCAGCTTGTCATTGCAATATCTCTTTCATAAATTAGATCTTGATGTGGTCTTCATAAACATGTCGTTGATGAAAAATATGTTAAGTGACATTGATCTGGTTTATCATTAGAATTTCCAGCCGACGGCTCCTGGATCTTGATAGTAGATCTTGATTCTGGCATGCTAAAACTTGGAGGATGGGATAAATTGGCATATGAAAACCTGAAACTATTTCTTTTTCCGATGTCAGTATCGATGAGTTGCATGTTAGAGATCAGGTTAGTATTAGCTACTCTTTGAAAGTATTTTCATCATTAGTTTTTGAGAGCATATTTATTATGTGTGGACAAAAGTTCTTCGATTCCTCTCTCTCTCTCAACTTCAGTCTTGGATGTTTATCTTCTTTATGTAGTGCCAGTGACAATTCAGCGCATCTAGATCTACGTGAAGTTTCTTAGCATTTATCTTGAAGGTACTTGCAACTATTTCATCATTATCTTGTGAAATTCAAGACCAATTTTTCATGTATGAGTACGTACTTTTATGTCCTATTTGGATTGGTTATCCTTGTTTTGTCGATACATCATTACGAAGCTACTTGAATGTGGCGATTAAAAGAGTTTCTTTTGAAGGAAAATCTGAATGGGAGACTAAATGACTTTGATTATGGAACAATATTCACCTTCTGTTTAAAGAACTAATGACTTTGATCAGCCAACATTATTCACCTTTTGTTTATAGAATATTAACAGTATTGGATTGACCAATTGGTTTGTTTTTGCAGCTAAAGTATTAGATAAGGTGTTAGCAGTTTGTCATTTCAATATCTCTTTCATAAATTAGATCTTGATGTGGTCTTCATAAACATGTCGTTGATGAAAAATATGTTAAGTAACATTGATCTGGTTTATCATTAGAATTTCAGCCGACGGCTGCTGGGTCTTGATAGTTTTTCTTGATTCTGGCATGATAAAACATGGAGGATGGGATAAATTGGCATATGAAAACCTGAAACTATTTCTTTTTCTGATGTCAGTGTCTATGAGTTGCATGTTAGAGATCAGGTTAGTATTAGCTACTATTTGAAAGTATTTTCATCATTAGTTTTTGGGAGCATATTTATTATGTGTGGACAAAAGTTCTTCGATTCCACTCTCTCTCTCTCCCTCTCCACTTCAGTCTTGGATGTTTATCTTCTTTATGCAGTGCTAGTGACAATTAAGTGCATCCAGATCTACGTGAAGTTTACTTAGCATTTACCTTGAAGGTACTTAAAACTCTTTCATCATTATCTAGTGAAATTCAAGACCAATTTTTCATGTATGAGTATGTAATTTTATGTCCTATTTTGGATTGGTTATCCTTGTTTTGTCGATACATCATTACGAAGCTACTTGAATGTGGCGATTAAAAGAGTTTCTTTTGAAGGAAAATCTGAATGGGAGACTAAATGACTTTGATTATGGAACAATATTCACCTTCTGTTTAAAGAACTAATGACCTTGATCAGCCAACATTATTCACCTTTTGTTTATAGAATATTAATAGTATTGGATTGACCAATTGGTTTGTTTTTGCAGCTGAAGTATTAGATAAGGCGTTATCAGCTTGTCATTGCAATATCTCTTTCATAAACTAGATCTTGATGTGGTCTTCATAAACATGCCGTTGAGGAAAAATATGTTAAGTGACATTGATCTGGTTTATCATTAGAATTTCCAGCCGACGGCTCCTGGATCTTGATAGTTGATCTTGATTCTGGCATGCTAAAACTTGGAGGATGGGATAAATTTGCATATGAAAACCTGAAACTATTTCTTTTTCCGATGTCAGTATCTATGAGTTGCATGTTAGAGATCAGGTTAGTATTAGCTACTCTTTGAAAGTATTTTCATCATTAGTTTTTGAGAGCATATTTATTATGTGTGGACAAAAGTTCTAAATGACTTTGATTATGGAACAATATTCACCTTCTGTTTAAAGAATTAATGACTTTGATCAGCCAACATTATTCACCTTTTGTTTATAGAATATTAAAAATATTGGATTGACCAATTGGTTTGTTTTTGCAGCTGAAGTATTAGATAAGGTGTTAGCAGCTTGTCATTTCAATATCTCTTTCATAAATTAGAGCTTGATGTGGTCTTCATAAACATGTCGTTGACGAAAAATATGTCAAGTGACATTGATCTGGTTTATCATTAGAATTTCAGCCGATGACTCTTGGGTCTTGATAGTTGATCTTGATTGTGGCATGATAAAACATGGAGGATGGGATAAATTGGCATATGAAAACCTGAAACTGTTTCTTTTTCTGATGTCAGTATCTATGAGTTGCATGTTAGAGATCAGGTTAGTATTAGCTACTCTTTGAAAGTATTTTCATCATTAGTTTTTGGGAGCATATTTATTATGTTTGGACAAAAGTTCTTCGATTCCTCTCTCTCTCTCTCTCAACTTCAGTCTAGGATGTTTATCTTCTTTATGCAGTGCCAGTGACAAGTCATCCCATCCAGATGTACGTGAAGTTTACTTAGCATTTACCTTGAAGGTACATACAACTCTTTCATCATTATCTTGTGAAATTCAAGACCAGTTTTTCATGTATGAGTATGTACTTTTATGTCCTACTTTGGATTGGTTATCATTTTTTTGTCGATACATCATTACGAAGCTATTTGAATGTGGCGATTAAAAGAGTTTCTTTTGAAAGAAAATCTGAAGGGGAGACTAAATGAATTTGATTATTGAACAATATTCACCTTCTGTTTAAAGAACTAATGACTTTGATCAGCCAACATTATTCACCTTTTGTTTATAGAATATTAACAGTATTGAATTGACCAATTGGTTTGTTTTTGCAACTGAAGGATTAGATAAGGCGTTAGCAGCTTGTCATTGCAATATCTCTTTCATAAATTAGATCTTGATGTGGTCTTCATAAACATGTCGTCAGTGAAAAATATGTTAAGTGACATTGATCTGGTTTATCATTAGAATTTCAGCCGACGGCTCCTGGGTCTTGATAGTTGATCTTGATTCTGGCATGCTAAATTATGGAGGATGGGATAAATTGGCATATAAAAACCTGAAACTATTTCTTTTTCTGATGTCAGTATCTATGAGTTGCATGTTAGAGATCAGGTTAGTATTAGTTATTCTTTGAAAGTATTTTCATCATTAGTTTTTGGGAGCATATTTATATTGTGTGGACAAAAGTTCTTCGATTCCTCTCTCTCTCTCCACTTCAGTCTTGGATGTTTATCTTCTTTATGCAGTGTGTGTGACAATTCAGCGGATCCAGATCTACGTGAAGTTTACTTAGCATTTACCTTGAAGGTACTTACAACTCTTTCATCATTATCTTGTGAAATTCAAGACCAATTTTTCATGTATGAGAATGTACTTTTATGTCCTATTTTGGACTGGTTATCCTTGTTTTGTCGATACATCATTACGAAGCTACTTGAATGTGGCGATTAAAAGAGTTTCTTTTGAAAGGAAATCTGAAGGGAAGACTAAATGACTTTGATTATGGAACAATATTCACCTTCTGTTTAAAGAATTAATGACTTTGATCAGCCAACATTATTCACCTTTTGTTTATAGAATATTAAAAATATTAGATTGACCAATTGGTTTTTTTTTGCAGCTGAAGTATTAGATAAGGTGTTAGCAGCTTGTCATTTCAATATCTCTTTCATAAATTAGAGCTTGATGTGGTCTTCATAAACATGTCGTTGACGAAAAATATGTCAAGTGACATTCATCTGGTTTATCATTAGAATTTCAGCCGATGACTCTTGGGTCTTGATAGTTGATCTTGATTGTGGCATGATAAAACATGGAGGATGGGACAAATTGGCATATGAAAACCTGAAACTGTTTCTTTTTCTGATGTCAGTGTCTATGAGTTGCATGTTAGAGATCAGGTTAGTATTAGCTACTCTTTCAAAGTATTTTCATCATTAGTTTTTGGGAGCATATTTATTATGTGTGGACAAAAGTTCTTCGATTCCTCTCTCTCTCTCCACTTCAATCTTGGATGTTTATCTTCTTTATGCAGTGAAGTGACAATTCAGCGGATCCAGATCTACGTGAAGTTTACTTAGCATTTACCTTGAAGGTACTTACAACTCTTTCATCATTATCTTGTGAAATTCAAGACCAATTTTTCATGTATGAGTATGTACTTTTATGTCCTATTTTGGACTGCTTATCCTTGTTGGCGATTAAAAGAGTTTCTTTTGAAAGGAAATCTGAAGGGAAGACTAAATGACTTTGATTATGGAACAATATTCACCTTCTGTTTAAAGAATTAATGACTTTGATCAGCCAACATTATTCACCTTTTGTTTATAGAATATTAAAAATATTGGATTGACCAATTGGTTTGTTTTTGCAGCTGAAGTATTAGATAAGGTGTTAGCAGCTTGTCATTTCAATATCTCTTTCATAAATTAGAGCTTGATGTGGTCTTCATAAACATGTCGTTGACGAAAAATATGTTAAGTGACATTGATCTGGTTTATCATTAGAATTTCTGCCGACGACTCCTAGGTCTTGATAGTTGATCTTGATTCTGGCATGATAAAACATGGAAGATGGGATAAATTGGCATATGAAAACCTGAAACTGTTTCTTTTTCTGATGTCAGTATCTATGAGTTGCATGTTGGAGATCAGGTTAGTATTAGCTACTCTTTGAAAGTATTTTCATCATTAGTTTTTGGGAGCATATTTATTATGTGTGGACAAAAGTTCTTCGATTCCTCTCTCTCTCTCAACTTCAGTCTTGGATGTTTATCTTCTTTATGCAGTGATAGTGACAATTCGGCCCATCCAGATCTACGTGAAGTTTACTTAGCATTTACCTTGAAGGTACTTACAACTCTTTCATCATTATCTTGTGAAATTCAAGACCAGTTTTTCATGTATGAGTATGTACTTTTATGTCCTATTTTGGAGTGGTTATCCTTGTTTTGGCGATACATCATTACGAAGCTACTTGAATGTTGCGATTAAAAGAGTTTCTTTTGAAAGAAAATCTGAAGGGGAGACTAAATGAATTTGATTATTGAACAATATTCACCTTCTGTTTAAAGTACTAATGACTTTGATCAGCCAACATTATTCACCTTTTGTTTATAGAATATTAACAGTATTGAATTGACCAATTGGTTTGTTTTTGCAGCTGAAGGATTAGATAAGGCGTTAGCAGCTTGTCATTGCAATATCTCTTTCATAAATTAGATCTTGATGTGGTCTTCATAAACATGTTGTCGATGAAAAATATGTTAAGTGACATTGATCTGGTTTATCATTAGAATTTCAGCCGACGGCTCCTGGGTCTTGATAGTTGATCTTGATTCTGGCATGCTAAAACCTGGAGGATGGGATAAACTGGCATATGAAAACCTGAAACTATGACTTTGATTATTTAACAATATTCACCTTCTGTTTAAATAACTAATGACTTTTGATCGGCCGACATTATTCACCTTTTGTTTATGGAATATTATCAATATTGAATTGACCAATTGGTTTGTTTTTGCAGCTGAAGTATTAGATAAGGCGTTAGCAGCTTGTCATTGCAATATCTCTTTCATAAATTAGATCTTGATGTGGTCTTCATAAACATGTCGTTGATGAAAAATATGTTATGTGACAATGATATGGTTTATCATTAGAATTTCAGCGGACGGCTCCTGGGTCTTGATAGTTGATCTTGATTCTGGCATGATAAAACATGGAAGATGGGATAAATTGGCATATGAAAACCTGAAACTGTTTCTTTTTCAGATGTCAGTATCTATGAGTTGCATGTTGGAGATCAGGTTAGTATTATCTACTCTTTGAAAGTATTTTCATCATTAGTTTTTGGGAGCATATTTATTATGTGTGGACAAAAGTTCTTCGATTCCTCTCTCTCTCTCAACTTCAGTCTTGGATGTTTATCTTCTTTATGCAGTGATAGTGACAATTCGGCCCATCCAGATCTACGTGAAGTTTACTTAGCATTTACCTTGAAGGTACTTACAAATCTTTCATCATTATCTTGTGAAATTCAAGACCAATTTTTCATTTATGAGTATGTACTTTTATGTCCTATTTTGGATTGGTTATCCTTGTTGGCGATTAAAAGAGTTTCTTTTGAAAGGAAATCTGAAGGGAAGACTAAATGACTTTGATTATAGAACAATATTCACCTTCTGTTTAAAGAACTAATGACTTTGATCAGCCAACATTATTCACCTTTTGTTTATAGAATATTAAAAATATTGGATTGACCAATTGGTTTGTTTTTGCAGCTGAAGTATTAGATAAGGTGTTAGCAGCTTGTCATTTCAATATCTCTTTCATAAATTAGAGCTTGATGTGGTCTTCATAAACATGTCGTTGACGAAAAATATGTTAAGTGACATTGATCTGGTTTATCATTAGAATTTCTGCCGACGACTCCTGGGTCTTGATAGTTGATCTTGATTCTGGCATGATAAAACATGGAAGATGGGATAAATTGGCATATGAAAACCTGAAACTGTTTCTTTTTCTGATGTCAGTATCTATGAGTTGCATGTTGGAGATCAGGTTAGTATTTGCTACTCTTTGAAAGTATTTTCATCATTAGTTTTTGGGAGCATATTTATTATGTGTGGACAAAAGTTCTTCGATTCCTCTCTCTCTCTCAACTTCAGTCTTGGATGTTTATCTTCTTTATGCAGTGATAGTGACAATTCGGCCCATCCAGATCTACGTGAAGTTTACTTAGCATTTACCTTGAAGGTACTTACAACTCTTTCATCATTATCTTGTGAAATTCAAGACCAGTTTTTCATGTATGAGTATGTACTTTTATGTCCTATTTTGGATTGGTTATCCTTGTTTTGGCGATACATCATTACAAAGCTACTTGAATGTTGCGATTAAAAGAGTTTCTTTTGAAAGAAAATCTGAAAGGGAGACTAAATGACTTTGATTATGGAACAATATTCACCTTCTGTTTAAAGAACTAATGACTTTGATCAACCAACATTATTCACCTTTTGTTTATAGAATATAAACATTATTGAATTGACCAATTGGTTTGTTTTTGCAGCTGAAGTATCAGATAAGGTGTTAGGAGCTTGTCATTGCCATATCTTTTTCATAAATTAGATCTTGATGTGGTCTTCATAAACATGTTGTCGATGAAAAATATGTTAAGTGACATTGATCTGGTTTATCATTAGAATTTCAGCCGACGGCTCCTGGGTCTTGATAGTTGATCTTGATTCTGGCATGCTAAAACCTGGAGGATGGGATAAACTGGCATATGAAAACCTGAAACTATTTCTTTTTCTGATGTCAGTATCTATGAGTTGCATGTTAGAGATCAGGTTAGTATTAGCTACTCTTTGAAAGTATTTTCGTCATTAGTTTTTAGGAGCATATTTATTATGTGTGGACAAAAGTTCTTCGATTCCTCTTTTTCTCTATCTCAACTTCAGTCTTGGATGTTTATCTTCTTTCTGCAGTGCCAGTGACAACTCAGCGCATCCTGATCTACGTGAAGTTTACTTAGCGTTTACCTTGAAGGTACTTACAACTCTTTCATCATTATCTTGTGAGATTCAAGACCAATTTTTCATGTATGATTATGTACTTTTATGTCTTATTTTGGAATGGTTATCCTTGTTTTGTCGATACATCATTACGAAGCTACTTGAATGTGGCGATTAAAAGAGTTTCTTTTGAAAGGAAATCTGGAGGGGAGACTAAATGACTTTGATTATTTAACAATATTCACCTTCTGTTTAAATAACTAATGACTTTTGATCGGCCGACATTATTCACCTTTTGTTTATGGAATATTATCAATATTGAACTGACCAATTGGTTTGTTTTTGCAGCTGAAGTATTAGATAAGGCGTTAGCAGCTTGTCATTCCAATATCTCTTTCATAAATTAGATCTTGATGTGGTCTTCATAAACATGTCGTTGATGAAAAATATGTTATGTGACAATGATATGGTTTATCATTAGAATTTCAGCTGACGGCTCCTGGGTCTTGATAGTTGATCTTGATTCTGGCATGATAAAACATGGAAGATGGGATAAATTGGCATATGAAAACCTGAAACTGTTTCTTTTTCAGATGTCAGTATATATGAGTTGCATGTTGGAGATCAGGTTAGTATTAGCTACTCTTTGAAAGTATTTTCATCATTAGTTTTTGGGAGCATATTTATTATGTGTGGACAAAAGTTCTTCGATTCCTCTCTCTCTCTCAACTTCAGTCTTGGATGTTTATCTTCTTTATGCAGTGATAGTGACAATTCGGCCCATCCAGATCTACGTGAAGTTTACTTAGCATTTACCTTGAAGGTACTTACAAATCTTTCATCATTATCTTGTGAAATTCAAGACCAATTTTTCATTTATGAGTATGTACTTTTATGTCCTATTTTGGATTGGTTATCCATGTTTTGTCGATACATCATTACGAAGCTACTTGAATGTGGCGATTAAATTAGTTTCTTTTGAAAGCAAATCTGAAGGGGAGACCAAATGACTTTGATTATGGAACAATATTCACCTTCTGTTTAATGAACTAATGACTTTGATCAGCCAACATTATTCACCTTTTGTTTATCGAATATTAACAGTATTGGATTAACCAATTGGTTTGTTTTTGTAGCTGAATTATAGATAAGGTGTTAGCAGCGTGTCATTGCAATGTGGTCTTCATAAACATGTCGTTGATGAAAAATATGTTATGTGACATTGATATGGTTTATCATTAGAATTTCAGCCGACGGCTCCTGGTTCTAGATAGTTGATCTTGATTCTAGCATGCTAAAACATGGAGGATGGGATAAATTGGCATATGAAAACCTGAACTATTTCTTTTTCTAATGTCAGTATCTATGAGTTGCATGTTCGAGATCAGGTTAGTATTGGCTACTCTTGGAAAGTATTTTCATCATTAGTTTTTGGGAGCATATTTATTAAGTGTGGACAAAAGTTCTTCGATTCCTCTCTCTCTCCACTTCAGTCTTGGATGTTTATCTTCTTTATGAAGTGCCAGTGACAATTCAGCGCATCCAGATCTACGTGAAGTTTACTTAGCGTTTACCTTGAAGGTACTTACATTTCTTTCATCATTATCTTGTGAAATTTAAGACCAATTTTTCATGTATGAGTATGTACTTTTATGTCCTATTTTGGATTGGTTATCCTTGTTTTGTCGATACATCATTACGAAGCTACTTGAATGTGGCGATTCAAAGAGTTTCTTTTGAAAGAAAATCTGAAGGGGAGACTAAATGACTTTGATTATGGAACAATATTCACCTTCTGTTTAAAGAACTAATGACTTTGATCAGCCAACATTATTCACCTTTTGTTTATAGAATATTAACAGTATTGAATTGACCAATTGGTTTGTTTTTGCAGCTGAAGTATTAGATAAGATGTTAGCAGCTTGTCATTGCAATATCTCTTTCATAAATTAGATCTTGATGTGGTCTTCATAAACATGTCGTCAATGAAAAATATGTTAAGTGACATTGATCTGGTTTATCATTAGAATTTCAACCGACGGCTCCTGGGTCTTGATAGTTGATCTTGATTCTGGCATGCTAAATTATGGAGGATGGGATAAATTGGCATATGAAAACCTGAAACTATTTCTTTTTCTGATATCAGTATCTATGAGTTGCATGTTAGAGATCAGGTTAGTATTAGTTATTCTTTGAAAGTATTTTCATCATTAGTTTTTGGGAGCATATTTATATTGTGTGGACAAAAGTTCTTCGATTCCTCTCTCTCTCTCTCCACTTCACTCTTGGATGTTTATCTTCTTTATGTAGTGCCAGTGACAATTCAGCGCATCCAAATCTACGTGAAGTTTACTTAGCGTTTACCTTGAAGGTACTTACAACTCTTTCATCATTATCTTGTGAAATTCAAGACCAATTTTTCATGTATGAGTATGTACTTTTATGTCCTATTTTGGATTGGTTATCCTTGTTTTGTCGATACATCATTACGAAGCTACTTGAATGTGGCGATTAAAAGAGTTTCTTTTGAAAGAAAATCTGGAGGGGAGACCAAATGACTTTGATTATGTAACAATATTCACCTTCTGTTTAAAGAACTAATTACTTTCATCAGCCAATATTATTCACCTTTTGTTTATAGAATATTAACAGTAATGGATTGACCAATTGGTTTGTTTTTGCAGGCTGAATTATAGATAAGGTGTTAGCAGCGTGTCATTGCAATATCTCTTTCATAAATTAGATCTTGATGTGGTCTTCATAAACATGTCGTCGATGAAAAATATGTTAAGTGACATTGATCTGGTTTATCATTAGAATTTCAGCCGACGGCTCCTGGGTCTTGATAGTTGATCTTGATTCTGGCATCATAAAACATGGAGGATGGGATAAATTGGCATATGAAAACTTGAAACTATTTCTTTTTCTGATGTCAGTATCTATGAGTTGCATGTTAGAGATCAGGTTAGCATTAGCTAATCTTCGAAAGTATTTTCATCATTAGTTTTTGGGAGCATATTTATTATGTGTGGACAAAAGTTCTTCGATTGCCCTCTCTCTCTGTCTCAACTTCAGTCTTGGATGTTTATCTTCTTTATCCAGTGCCAGTTACAATTCAGGCCATTCAGATCTACGTTGAAGTTTACATAGCCTTTACCTTGAAGGTACTTACAACTCTTTCATCATTATATTGTGAAATTCAAGACCAATTTTTCATGTATGAGTATGTACTTTTATGTCCTATTTTGGATTGGTTATCCTTGTTTTGTCGATACATCATTACGAAGCAACTTGAATGTGGCGATTAAAAGAGTTTATTTTGAAAGAAAATCTGAAGGGGAGACTAAATGACTTTGATTATAGAACAATATTCACCTTCTGTTTAAAGAACTAATGACTTTGATCAGCCAACATTATTCACCTTTTGTTTATAGAATATTAACAGTATTGAATTGACCAATTGATTTGTTTTTGCAGCTGAAGTATTAGATAAGGTGTTAGGAGCTTGTCATTGCAATATCTCTTTCATAAATTAGATCTTGATGTGGTCTTCATAAACATGTCGTCGATGAAAAATATGTTAAGTGACATTGATCTGGTTTATCATTAGAATTTCAGCCGACGGCTCCTTGGTCTTGATAGTTGATCTTGAATCTGGCATGCTAAAACCTGGAGGATGGGATAAATTGGCATATGAAAACCTGAAACTATTTCTTTTTCTGATGTCAGTATCTATGAGTTGCATGTTAGAGATCAGGTTAGTATTAGCTACTCTTTGAAAGTATTTTCATCATTAGTTTTTGGGAGCATATTTATTATGTGTGGACAAAAGTTCTTCGATTCCTCTCCTCTCTCTCTCTCAACTTCAGTCATTGGATGTTTATCTTCTTTATGCAGTGCCAGTGACAATTCAGCGCATCCAGATCTACGTGAAGTTTACTTAGCATTTACCTTGAAGGTACTTACAACTCTTTCATCATTATCTTGTGAAATTCAAGACCAATTTTTCATGTATGAGTATGTACTTTTATGTCCTATTTTGGATTGGTTATCCTTGTTTTGGCGATACATCATTACGAAGCTACTTGAATGTGGCGATTAAAAGAGTTTCTTTTGAAAGAAAATCTGAAGGGGAGACTAAATGACTTTGATTATGGAACAATATTCACCTTCTGTTTAAAGAACTAATGACTTTGATCAGCCAACATTATTCACCTTTTGTTTATAGAATATAACATTATTGAATTGACCAATTGGTTTGTTTTTGCAGCTGAAGTATTAGATAAGGTGTTAGCAGCTTGTCATTGCCATATCTCTTTCATAAAATAGATCTTGATGTGGTCTTCATAAACATGTCGTCGATGAAAAATATGTTAAGTGACATTGATCTGGTTTATCATTAGAATTTCAGCCGACGGCTCCTGGGTCTTGATAGTTGATCTTGATTCTGGCATGCTAAAACCTGGAGGATGGGATAAATTGGCATATGAAAACCTGAAACTATTTCTTTTTCTGATGTCAGTATCTATGAGTTGCATGTTAGAGATCAGGTTAGTATTAGCTACTCTTTGAAAGTATTTTCATCATTAGTTTTTGGGAGCATATTTATTATGTGTGGACAAAAGTTCTTCGATTCCTCTCTCTCTCTCTCAACTTCAGTCTTGGATGTTTATCTTCTTTATGCAGTGCCAGTGACAATTCAGCGCATCCAGATCTACGTGAAGTTTACTTAGCATTTACCTTGAAGGTACTTACAACTCTTTCATCATTATCTTGTGAAATTCAAGACCAATTTTTCATGTATGAGTATGTAATTTTATGTCCTATTTTGGATTGGTTATCCTTGTTTTGTCGATACATCATTACGAAGCTACTTGAATGTGGCGATTAAAAGAGTTTCTTTTGAAATGAAAATCTGAAGGGGAGACTAAATGACTTTGATTATGGAACAATATTCACCTTCTGTTTAAAGAACTAATGACTTTGATCAGCCAACATTATTCACCTTTTGTTTATAGAATATTAACAGTATTGAATTGACCAATTGGTTTGTTTTTGCAGCTGAAGTATTAGATAAGGTGTTAGCAGCTTGTCATTGCAATATCTCTTTCATAAATTAGATCTTGATGTGGTCTTCATAAACATGTCGTCGATGAAAAATATGTTAAGTGACATTGATCTGGTTTATCATTAGAATTTCAGCCGACGGCTCCTGGGTCTTGATAGTTGATCTTGATTCTGGCATGCTAAAACCTGGAGGATGGGATAAATTGGCATATGAAAACCTGAAACTATTTCTTTTTCTGATGTCAGTATCTATGAGTTGCATGTTAGAGATCAGGTTAGTATTAGCTACTCTTTGAAAGTATTTTCATCATTAGTTTTTGGGAGCATATTTATTATGTGTGGACAAAAGTTCTTCGATTCCTCTCTCTCTCTCTCAACTTCAGTCTTGGATGTTTATCTTCTTTATGCAGTGCCAGTGACAATTCAGCGCATCCAGATCTACGTGAAGTTTACTTAGCATTTACCTTGAAGGTACTTACAACTCTTTCATCATTATCTTAGTGAAATTCAAGACCAATTTTTCATGTATGAGTATGTAACTTTTATGTCCTATTTTGGATTGGTTATCCTTGTTTTGTCGATACATCATTACGAAGCTACTTGAATGTGGCGATTAAAAGAGTTTCTTTTGAAAGAAAATCTGAAGGGGAGACTAAATGACTTTGATTATGGAACAATATTCACCTTCTGTTTAAAGAACTAATGACTTTGATCAGCCAACATTATTCACCTTTTGTTTATAGAATATTAACAGTATTGAATTGACCAATTGGTTTGTTTTTGCAGCTGAAGTATTAGATAAGGTGTTAGCAGCTTGTCATTGCAATATCTCTTTCATAAATTAGATCTTGATGTGGTCTTCATAAACATGTCGTCGATGAAAAATATGTTAAGTGACATTGATCTGGTTTATCATTAGAATTTCAGCCGACGGCTCCTGGGTCTTGATAGTTGATCTTGATTCTGGCATGCTAAAACCTGGAGGATGGGATAAATTGGCATATGAAAACCTGAAACTATTTCTTTTTCTGATGTCAGTATCTATGAGTTGCATGTTAGAGATCAGGTTAGTATTAGCTACTCTTTGAAAGTATTTTCATCATTAGTTTTTGGGAGCATATTTATTATGTGTGGACAAAAGTTCTTCGATTCCTCTCTCTCTCTCTCTCAACTTCAGTCTTGGATGTTTATCTTCTTTATGCAGTGCCAGTGACAATTCAGCGCATCCAGATCTACGTGAAGTTTACTTAGCATTTACCTTGAAGGTACTTACAACTCTTTCATCATTATCTTGTGAAATTCAAGACCAATTTTTCATGTATGAGTATGTACTTTTATGTCCTATTTTGGATTGGTTATCCTTGTTTTGTCGATACATCATTACGAAGCTACTTGAATGTGGCGATTAAAAGAGTTTCTTTTGAAAGAAAATCTGAAGGGGAGACTAAATGACTTTGATTATGGAACAATATTCACCTTCTGTTTAAAGAACTAATGACTTTGATCAGCCAACATTATTCACCTTTTGTTTATAGAATATTAACAGTATTGAATTGACCAATTGGTTTGTTTTTGCAGCTGAAGTATTAGATAAGGTGTTAGCAGCTTGTCATTGCAATATCTCTTTCATAAATTAGATCTTGATGTGGTCTTCATAAACATGTCGTCGATGAAAAATATGTTAAGTGACATTGATCTGGTTTATCATTAGAATTTCAGCCGACGGCTCCTGGGTCTTGATAGTTGATCTTGATTCTGGCATGCTAAAACCTGGAGGATGGGATAAATTGGCATATGAAAACCTGAAACTATTTCTTTTTCTGATGTCAGTATCTATGAGTTGCATGTTAGAGATCAGGTTAGTATTAGCTACTCTTTGAAAGTATTTTCATCATTAGTTTTTGGGAGCATATTTATTATGTGTGGACAAAAGTTCTTCGATTCCTCTCTCTCTCTCTCTCAACTTCAGTCTTGGATGTTTATCTTCTTTATGCAGTGCCAGTGACAATTCAGCGCATCCAGATCTACGTGAAGTTTACTTAGCATTTACCTTGAAGGTACTTACAACTCTTTCATCATTATCTTGTGAAATTCAAGACCAATTTTTCATGTATGAGTATGTAATTTTATGTCCTATTTTGGATTGGTTATCCTTGTTTTGTCGATACATCATTACGAAGCTACTTGAATGTGGCGATTAAAAGAGTTTCTTTTGAAAGAAAATCTGAAGGGGAGACTAAATGACTTTGATTATGGAACAATATTCACCTTCTGTTTAAAGAACTAATGACTTTGATCAGCCAACATTATTCACCTTTTGTTTATAGAATATTAACAGTATTGAATTGACCAATTGGTTTGTTTTTGCAGCTGAAGTATTAGATAAGGTGTTAGCAGCTTGTCATTGCAATATCTCTTTCATAAATTAGATCTTGATGTGGTCTTCATAAACATGTCGTCGATGAAAAATATGTTAAGTGACATTGATCTGGTTTATCATTAGAATTTCAGCCGACGGCTCCTGGGTCTTGATAGTTGATCTTGATTCTGGCATGCTAAAACCTGGAGGATGGGATAAATTGGCATATGAAAACCTGAAACTATTTCTTTTTCTGATGTCAGTATCTATGAGTTGCATGTTAGAGATCAGGTTAGTATTAGCTACTCTTTGAAAGTATTTTCATCATTAGTTTTTGGGAGCATATTTATTATGTGTGGACAAAAGTTCTTCGATTCCTCTCTCTCTCTCAACTTCAGTCTTGGATGTTTATCTTCTTTATGCAGTGCCAGTGACAATTCAGCGCATCAGATCTACGTGAAGTTTACTTAGCATTTACCTTGAAGGTACTTACAACTCTTTCATCATTATCTTGTGAAATTCAAGACCAATTTTTCATGTATGAGTATGTAATTTTATGTCCTATTTTGGATTGGTTATCCTTGTTTTGTCGATACATCATTACGAAGCTACTTGAATGTGGCGATTAAAAGAGTTTCTTTTGAAAGAAAATCTGAAGGGGAGACTAAATGACTTTGATTATGGAACAATATTCACCTTCTGTTTAAAGAACTAATGACTTTGATCAGCCAACATTATTCACCTTTTGTTTATAGAATATTAACAGTATTGAATTGACCAATTGGTTTGTTTTTGCAGCTGAAGTATTAGATAAGGCGTTAGCAGCTTGTCATTGCAATATCTCTTTCATAAATTAGACCTTGATGTGGTCTTCATAAACATGTCGTCAATGAAAAATATGTTATGTGACATTGATCTGGTTTATCATTAGAATTTCAGCCGACGGCTCCTGGGTCTTGATAGTTGATCTTGATTCTGGCATGCTAAAACCTGGAGGATGGGATAAATTGGCATATGAAAACCTGAAACTATTTCTTTTTCTGATGTCAGTATCTATGAGTTGCATGTTAGAGATCAGGTTAGTATTAGTTATTCTTTGAAAGTATTTTCATTATTAGTTTTTGGGAGCATATTTATATTGTGTAGACAAAAGTTCTTCGATTCCTCTCTCTCTCTCTCTCCACTTCAGTCTTGGATGTTTATCTTCTTTATGCTGTGCCAGTGACAATTCAGTGCATCCAGATCTACGTGAAGTTTACTTAGCATTTGCCTTGAAGGTACTTACAACTCTTTAATCATTATCTTGTGAAATTCAAGACCAATTTTTCATGTATGAGTATGTACTTTTATGTCCTATTTTGGATTGGTTATCCTTGTTTTGGCGATACATCATTAAGAAGCTACTTGAATGTGGCGATTAAAAGAGTTTCTTTTGAATGGAAATCTGAAGGTGAGACTAAATGACTTTGATTATGGAACAATATTCACCTTCTGTTTAAAGAACTAATGACTTTGATCAGCCAACATTATTCACCTTTTGTTTATAGAATATTAACAGTATTGAATTGACCAATTGGCTTGTTTTTGCAGCTGAAGTATTAGATAAGGCGTTAGCAGCTTGTCATTGCAATATCTCTTTCATAAATTAGATCTTGATGTGGTCTTCATAAACATGTCGTCAATGAAAAATATGTTAAGTGACATTGATCTGGTTTATCATTAGAATTTCAGGCGACGGCTCCTGGGTCTAGATAGTTGATCTTGATTCTGGCATGCTAAAACATGGAGGATGGGATAAATTGGCATATGAAAACCTGAAACTATTTCTTTTTCTGATGTCAGTATCTATGAGTTGCATGTTAGAGATCAGGTTAGTATTAGCTACTCTTTGAAAGTATTTTCATCATTAGTTTTTGGGAGCATATTTATTATGTGTGGACAAAAGTTCTTCGATTCCTCTCTCTCTCTCTCTCCACTTCAGTCTTGGATGTTTATCTTCTTTATGCAGTGCCAGTGACAATTCAGCGCATCCAGATCTACGTGAAGTTTACTTAGCATTTACCTTGAAGGTACTTACAACTCTTTCATCATTATCTTGTGAAATTCAAGACCAATTTTTCATGTATGAGTATGTACTTTTATGTCCTATTTTTGATTGGTTGTCCTTGTTTTGTCGATACATCATTACGAAGCTACTTGAATGTGGCGATTAAAAGAGTTTCTTTTGAAAGAAAATCTGGAGGGGAGACTAAATGACTTTGATTATGGAACAATATTCACCTTCTGTTTAAAGAACTAATGACTTTGATCAGCCAACATTATTCACCTTTTGTTTATAGAATATTAACAGTATTGAATTGACCAATTGGTTTGTTTTTGCAGCTGAAGTATTAGATAAGGTGTTAGCAGCTTGTCATTGCAATATCTCTTTCATAAATTAGATCTTGATGTGGTCTTCATAAACATGTCGTCGATGAAAAATATGTTAAGTGACATTGATCTTGTTTATCATTAGATATTCAGCCGACGGCTCCTGGGTCTTGATAGTTGATCTAGATTCTGGCCTGATAAAACATGGAGGATGGGATAAATTGACGTATGAAAACTTGAAACTATTTCTTTTTCTGATGTCAATATCTATGAGTTGCATGTTAGAGATCAGGTTAGTATTGGCTACTTTTTGAAAGTATTTTCATCATTAGTTTTTGGGAGCATATTTATTATGTGTGGACAAAAGTTCTTCGATTCCTCTCTCTTTCTTTCTCAACTTCAGTCTTGGATGTTTATCTTCTTTATCCAGTGCCAGTGACAATTCAGTGCCATTCAGATCTACGTTGAAGTTTACATAGCCTTTACCTTGAAGGTACTTACAACTCTTTCATGATTATATTGTGAAATTCAAGACCAATTTTTCATGTATGAGTATGTACTTTTATGTCCGATTTTGGATAAATTATCCTTGTTTTGTCGATACATCATTACGAAGCAACTTGAATGTGGCGATTAAAAGAGTTTATTTTGAAAGAAAATCTGAAGGGGAGACTAAATGACTTTGATTATAGAACAATATTCACCTTCTGTTTGAAGAACTAATGACTTTGATCAGCCTACATTATTCACCTTTTGTTTATAGAATATTAACAGTATTGAATTGACCAATTGGTTTGTTTTTGCAGCTTAAGTATTAGATAAGGCGTTAGGAGCTTGTCATTGCAATATCTCTTTCATAAATTAGACCTTGATGTGGTCTTCATAAACATGTCGTTGATGAAAAATATGTTATGTGACATTGATCTGGTTTATCATTAGAATTTCAGCCGACGGCTCCTGGGTCTTGATAGTTGATCTTGATTCTGGCATGCTAAAACCTGGAGGATGGGATAAATTGGCATATGAAAACCTAAAACTATTTCTTTTTCTGATGTCAGTATCTATGAGTTGCATGTTAGAGATCAGGTTAGTATTAGCTACTCTTTGAAAGTATTTTCATCATTAGTTTTTGGGAGCATATTTATTATGTGTGGACAAAAGTTCTTCGATTCCTCTCTCTCTCTCTCTCAACTTCAGTCTTGGATGTTTATCTTCTTTCTGCAGTGCCAGTGACAATTCAGCGCATCCTGATCTACGTGAAGTTTACTTAGCATTTACCTTGAAGGTACTTACAACTCTTTCATCATTATCTAGTGAACTTCAAGACCAATTTTTCATGTATGAGTATGTAATTTTATGTGCTATTTTGGATTGGTTATCCTTTTTTGTCGATACATCATTACGAAGCTACTTGGATGTGGCGATTAAAATAGTTTCTTTTGAATGGAAATCTGAAGGGGAGACTAAATGACTTTGATTATGGAACAATATTCACTTTCTGTTTAAAGAACTAATTACTTTGATCAGCCAACATTATTCACCTTTTGTTTATAGAATATTAACAGTATTGAATTGACCAATTGGTTTCTTTTTGCAGCTGAAGTATTATATAAGGCGTTAGCAGCTTGTCATTGCAATATCTCTTTCATAAATTAGACCTCGATGTGGTCTTCATCAACATGTCGTTGATGAAAAATATGTTATGTGACATTGATATGGTTTATCATTAGAATTTCAGACGACGGCTCCTGGGTCTTGATAGTTGATCTTGATTCTGGCATACTAAAACCTAGAGGATGGGACAAATTGGCATATGAAAACCTGAAACTATTTCTTTTTCTGATGTTAGTATCTATGAGTTGCATGTTAGAGATCAGGTTAGTATTAGCTACTCTTTGAAAGTATTTTCATCATTAGTGTTTGGGAGCATATTTATTATGTGTGGAAAAAAGTTCTTCGATTCCTCTCTCTCTCTCTCTCTCTCTCAACTTCAGTCTTGGATGTTTATCTTCTTTCTGCAGTACCAGTGACAATTCAGCGCATCAAGATCTACGTGAAGTTTACTTAGCATTTACCTTGAAGGTACTTACAACTCTTTCATCATTATCTTGTGAAATTCAAGACCAATTTTTCATGTATGAGTATGTAATTTTATGTCCTATTTTGGATTGGTTATCCTTGTTTTGTCGATACATCATTACGAAGCTACTTGAATGTGGCGATTAAAAGAGTTTCTTTTGAATGGAAATCTGAAGGGGAGACTAAATGACTTTGATTATGGAACAATATTCACCTTCTGTTTAAAGAACTAATGACTTTGATCAGCCAACATTATTCACCTTTTGTTTATAGAATATTAACAGTATTGAATTGACCAATTGGTTTGTTTTTGCAGCTGAAGTATTAGATAAGGCGTTAGCAGCTTGTCATTGCAATATCTCTTTCATAAATTAGATCTTGATGTGGTCTTCATAAACATGTCGTCAATGAAAAATATGTTAAGTAACATTGATCTGGTTTATCATTAGAATTTCAGCCGACGGCTCCTGGGTCTTGATAGTTGATCTTGATTCTGGCATGCTAAATTATGGAGGATGGGATAAATTGGCATATGAAAACCTGAAACTATTTCTTTTTCTGATGTCAGTATCTATGAGTTGCATGTTAGAGATCAGGTTAGTATTAGTTACTCTCTGAAAGTATTTTCATCATTAGTTTTTGGGAGCATATTTATTATGTGTGGACAAAAGTTCTACGATTCCTCTCTCTCTCTTTCTCTCCACTTCAGTCTTGGATGTTTATCTTCTTTCTGCTGTGCCAGTGACAATTCAGCGCATCCTGATCTATGTGAAGTTTACTTAGCATTTACCTTGAAGGTACTTACAACTCTTTCATCATTATCTAGTGAAATTCAAGACCAATTTTTCATGTATGAGTATGTAAT
>AP025068.1:20977752-21064760 GCA_036186865.1 Eustoma russellianum
TATTTCTTTTTCTGATGTCAGTATCTATGAGTTGCATGTTAGAGATCAGGTTAGTATTGGCTACTCTTTGAAAGTATTTTCATCATTAGTTTTTGGGAGCATATTTATTATGAGTGGACAAAAGTTCTTCGATTCCTCTCTCTCTCTTTCTCAACTTCAGTCTTGGATGTTTATCTTCTTTATCCGGTGCCACTGACAATTCAGTGCATTCAGATCTGCGTTGAAGTTTACATAGCCTTTACCTTGAAGGTTCTTACAACTCTTTCATCATTATATTGTGAAATTCAAGACCAATTTTTCATATATGAGTATGTACTTTTATGTCCTATTTTGGATAATTTATCCTTGTTTTGTCGCTACATCATTACGAAGCAATTTGAATGTGGCGATTAAAAGAGTTTATTTTGAAAGAAAATCTGAAGGGGAGAGTAAATGACTTTGATTATAGAACAATATTCACCTTCTGTTTAAAGAACTAATGACTTTGATCAGCCAACATTATTCACCTTTTGTTTATAGAATATTAACAGTATTGAATTGACCAATTGGTTTCTTTTTGCAGCTGAAGTATTAGATAAGGCGTTAGCAGCTTGTCGTTGCAATATCTCTTTCATAAATTAGACCTTGATGTGGTCTTCATAAACATGTCGTTGATGAAAAATATGTTATGTGACATTGATATGGTTTATCATTAGAATTTCAGACGACGGCTCCTGGGTCTTGATAGTTGATCTTGATTCTGGCATACTAAAACCTGGAGGATGGGACAAATTGGCATATGAAAACCTGAAACTATTTCTTTTTCTGATGTTAGTATCTATGAGTTGCAAGTTAGAGATCAGGTTAGTATTAGCTACTCTTTGAAAGTATTTTCATCATTAGTGTTTGGGAGCATATTTATTATGTGTGGACAAAAGTTCTTCGATTCCTCTCTCTCTCTCTCTCTCAACTTCAGTCTTGGATGTTTATCTTCTTTCTGCAGTGCCAGTGACAATTCAGCGCATCAAGATCTACGTGAAGTTTACTTAGCATTTATCTTGAAGGTACTTACAACTCTTTCATTATTATCTTGTGAAATTCAAGACCAATTTTTCATGTATGAGTATGTAAATTTATGTCCTATTTTGGATTGGTTATCCTTGTTTTGTCGATACATCATTACGAAGCTACTTGAATGTGGCGATTAAAAGAGTTTCTTTTCAATGGAAATCTGAAGGGGAGACTAAATGACTTTGATTATGGAACAATATTCACCTTCTGTTTAAAGAACTAATGACTTTGATCAGCCAACATTATTCACCTTTTGTTTATAGAATATTAACAGTATTGAATTGACCAATTGGTTTGTTTTTGTAGCTAAAGTGTTAGATAAGGCGTTAGCAGCTTGTCATTGCAATATCTCTTTCATAAATTAGATCTTGATGTGGTCTTCATAAACATGTCGTCAATGAAAAATATGTTAAGTAACATTGATCTGGTTTATCATTAGAATTTCAGCCGACGGCTCCTGGGTCTTGATAGTTGATCTTGATTCTGGCATGCTAAATTATGGAGGATGGGATAAATTGGCATATGAAAACCTGAAACTATTTCTTTTTCTGATGTCAGTATCTATGAGTTGCATGTTAGAGATCAGGTTAGTATTAGTTACTCTCTGAAAGTATTTTCATCATTAGTTTTTGGGAGCATATTTATTATGTGTGGACAAAAGTTCTTCGATTCCTCTCTCTCTCTCTTTCTCAACTTCAGTCTTGGATGTTTATCTTCTTCACAAATCCTTTACCTTGAAGGTACTTACAACTCTTTAATCATTATCTTGTGAAATTCAAGACCAATTTTTCATGTATGAGTATGTAATTTTATGTCCTGTTTTGGATTGGTTATCCTTGTTTTGTCGATAAATCATTACGAAGCTACTTGAATGTGGCGATTAAAAGAGTTTCTTTTGAATGGAAATCTGAAGGGGAGACTAAATGACTTTGATTATGGAAAATATTCACCTTCTGTTTAAAGAACTAATGACTTAGATCAGCCAACATTATTCACCTTTTGTTTATAGAATATTAACAGTATTGAATTGACCAATTGGTTTGTTTTTGCAGCTGAAGTATTAGATAAGGCGTTAGCAGCTTGTCATTGCAATATCTCTTTCATAAATTAGATCTTGATGTGGCCTTCATAAACATGTCGTCCATGAAAAATATGTTAAGTGACATTGATCTGGTTTATCATTAGAATTTCAGCCGACGGCTCCTGGGTCTTGATAGTTGATCTTGATTCTGGTATGCTAAATTATGGAGGATGGGATAAATTGGCATATGAAAACCTGAAACTATTTCTTTTTCTGATGTCAGTATCTATGAGTTGCATGTTAGAGATCAGGTTAGTATTAGTTACTCTCTGAAAGTATTTTCATCATTAGTTTTTGGGAGCATATTTATTATGTGTGCACAAAAGTTCTTCGATTCCTCTCTCTCTCTTTCTCTCCACTTCAGTCTTGGATGTTTATCTCCTTTCTGCTGCGCCAGTGACAATTCAGCGCATCCTGATCTATGTGAAGTTTACTTAGCATTTACCTTGAAGGTACTTACAACTCTTTCATCATTATCTAGTGAACTTCAAGACCAATTTTTCATGTATGAGTATGTAATTTTATGTGCTATTTTGGATTGGTTATCCTTGTTTTGTCGATACATCATTACAAAGCTACTTGAATGTGGCGATTAAAAGAGTTTCTTTTGAATGAAAATCTGAAGGGGAGACTAAATGACTTTGATTATGGAACAATATTCACTTTCTGTTTAAAGAACTAATTACTTTGATCAGCCAACATTATTCACCTTTTGTTTATAGAATATTAACAGTATTGAATTGACCAATTGGTTTCTTTTTGCAGCTGAAATATTAGTTAAGGCGTTAGTAGCTTTTCATTGCAATATCTCTTTCATAAATTAGACCTTGATGTGGTCTTCATAAACATGTCGTTGATGAAAGATATGTTATGTGACATTGATATGGTTTATCATTAGAATTTCAGACGACGGCTCCTGGGTCTTGATAGTTGATCTTGATTCTGGCATGCTAAAACCTGGAGGATGGGACAAATTGGCATATGAAAACCTGAAACTATTTCTTTTTCTGATGTTAGTATCTATGAGTTGCATGTTAGAGATCAGGTTACTATTAGCTACTCTTTGAAAGTATTTTCATCATTAGTGTTTGGGAGCATATTTATTATGTGTGGACAAAAGTTCTTCGATTCCTCTCTCTCTCTCTCTCAACTTCAGTCTTGGATGTTTATCTTCTTTCTGCAGTGGCAGTGACAATTCAGCGCAGCCTGATCTACGTGAAGTTTACTTAGCATTTACCTTGAAGGTACTTAAAACTCTTTCATCATTATCTAGTGAAATTCAAGACCAATTTTTCATGTATGAGTATGTAATTTTATGTCCTATTTTGGATTGGTTATCCTTGTTTTGTCGATACATCATTACGAAGCTACTTGAATGTGGCGATTAAAAGAGTTTCTTTTGAATGGAAATCTGAAGGGGAGACTAAATGACTTTGATTATGGAACAATATTCACCTTCTGTTTAAAGAACTAATGACTTTGATCAGCCAACATTATTCACCTTTTGTTTATAGAATATTAACAGTATTGAATTGACCAATTGATTTCTTTTTGCAGCTGAGGTATTAGATAAGGCGTTAGCAGCTCTTCATTGCAATATCTCTTTCATAAATTAGACCTTGATGTGGTCTTCATAAACATGTCGTTGATGAAAAATATGTTATGTGACATTGATATGGTTTATCATTAGAATTTCAGACGACAGCTCCTGGGTCTTGATAGTTGATCTTGATTCTGGCATGCTAAAACCTGGAGGATGGGATAAATTGGCATATGAAAACCTGAAACTATTTCTTTTTCTGATGTCAGTATCTATGAGTTGCATGTTAGAGATCAGGTTAGTATTAGCTACTCTTTGAAAGTATTTTCATCATTAGTTTTTGGGAGCATATTTATTATGTGTGGACAAAAGTTCTTCGATTCCTCTCTCTCTCTCTCAACTTCAGTCTTGGATGTTTATCTTCTTTATGCAGTGCCAGTGACAATTCAGCGCATCCAGATCTACGTGAAGTTTGCTTAGCGTTTACCTTGAAGGTACTTACAACTCCTTCATCATTATCTTGTGAAATTCAAGACCAATTTTTCATGTATGAGTATGTACTTTTATGTCCTATTTTGGATTGGTTATCCTTGTTTTGTCGATACATCATTACGAAGCTACTTGAATGTGGCGATTAAAAGAGTTTCTTTTGAAAGAAAATCTGGAGGGGAGACCAAATGACTTTGATTATGGAACAATATTCACCTTCTGTTTAAAGAACTAATGACTTTGATCAGCCAACATTATTCACCTTTTGTTTATAGAATATTAACAGTATTGAATTGACCAATTGGTTTGTTTTTGCAGCTGAAGTATTAGAAGGTGTTAGGAGCTTGTTATTGCCATATCTTTTTCATAAATTAGATCTTGATGTGGTCTTCATAAACATGTTGTCGATGAAAAATATGTTAAGTGACATTGATCTGGTTTATCATTAGAATTTCAGCCGACGGCTCCTGGGTCTTGATAGTTGATCTTGATTCTGGCATGCTAAAACCTGGAGGATGGGATAAACTAGCATATGAAAACCTGAAACTATTTCTTTTTCTGATGTCAGTATCTATGAGTTGAATGTTAGAGATCAGGTTAGTATTAGCTACTCTTTGAAAGTATTTTCATCATTAGTTTTTAGGAGCATATTTATTATGTGTGGACAAAAGTTCTTCGATTCCTCTCTTTCTCTATCTCAACTTCAGTCTTGGATGTTTATCTTCTTTCTGCAGTGCCAGTGACAACTCAGCGCATCCTGATCTACGTGAAGTTTACTTAGCATTTACCTTGAAAGTACTTAAAACTCTTTCATCATTATCTAATGAAATTCAAGACCAATTTTCATGTATGAGTATGTAATTTTATGTCCTATTTTGGATTGGTTATCCTTGTTTTGTCGATACATCATTACGAAGCTACTTGAATGTGGCGATTAAAAGAGTTTCTTTTGAATGGAAATCTGAAGGGGAGACTAAATGACTTTGATTATGGAATGATATTCACCTTCTGTTTAAAGAACTAATGACTTTGATCAGCCAACATTATTCACCTTTTGTTTATAGAATATTAACAGTATTGAATTGACCAATTGGTTTCTTTTCGCAGCTGAAGTATTAGATAAGGCGTTAGCAGCTTGTCATTACAATATCTCTTTCATAAATTAGACCTATATGTGGTCTTCATAAACATGTCGTTGATGAAAAATATGTTATGTGACATTGATATGGTTTATCATTAGAATTTCAGACGACGGCTCCTGGGTCTTGATAGTTGATCTTGATTCTGGCATGCTAAAACCTGGAGGATGGGATAAATTGGCATATGAAAACCTGAAACTATTTCTTTTTCTGATGTCAGTATCTATCAGTTGCATGTTAGAGATCAGGTAAGTATTAGCTAATCTTTGAAAGTATTTTCATCATTAGTGTTTGGGAGCATATTTATTATGTGTGGACAAAAGTTCTTCGATTCCTCTCCCTCTCTCTCTCTCTCAACTTCAGTCATGGATGTTTTTCTTCTTTATGCAGTGCCTGTGACAATTCAGCGCATCAAGATCTACGTGAAGTTTACTTAGCATTTACCTTGAAGGTACTTACAACTCTTTAATCATTATCTTGTGAAATTCAAGACCAATTTTTCATGTATGAGTATGTAATTTTATGTCCTATTTTGGATTGGTTATCCTTGTTTTGGCGATACATCATTACGAAGCTACTTGAATGTTGCGATTGAAAGAGTTTCTTTTGAAAGAAAATTTGAAGGGGAGACTAAATGACTTTGATTATGGAACAATATTCACCTCTGTTTAAAGAACTAATGACTTTGATCAGCCAACATTATTCACATTTTGTTTATAGAATATTAACAGTATTGAATTGACCAATTGGTTTGTTTTTGCAGCTGAAGTATTAGATAAGGCGTTAGCAGCTTGTCATTGCAATATCTCTTTCATAAATTAGATCTTGATGTGGTCTTCATAAACATGTCGTCAATGAAAAATATGTTAAGTGACATTGATCTTGTTTATCTTTAGAATTTCAGCTGACAGCTCCTGGGTCTTGATAGTTGATCTTGATTCTGGCATGCTAAAACCTGGAGGATGGGATAAATTGGCATATGAAAACCTGAAACTATTTCTTTTTCTGATGTCAGTATCTATGAGTTGCATGTTAGAGATTAGGTTAGTATTAGCTACTCTTTGAAAGTATTTTCAATATTTAGTTTTTGGGAGCATATTTATTATGTGTGAACAAAAGTTCTTCGATTTCCTCTCTCTCTCCACTTCAGCCTTGGATGTTTATCTTCTTTATGCAGTGCCAGTGACAATTCAGCGCATCCGAATCTACGTGAAGTTTGCTTAGCGTTTACCTTGAAGGTACTTACAATTTTTCATCATTATCTTGTGAAATTCAAGACCAATTTTTCATGTATGAGTATGTACTTTTATGTCCTATTTTGGATTGGTTATCCTTGTTTTGTCGATACATCATTACGAAGCTACTTGAATGTGGCGATTAAAAGAGTTTCTTTTGAAAGAAAATCTAAGGGGACACCAAAATGATTTTGATTATGGAACAATATTCACCTTCTGTTTAAAGAACTAATGATTTTGATCAGCCAACATTATTCACCTTTTGTTTATAGAATATTAACAGTATTGGATTGACCAATTGGTTTTTTTTTGCAGCTGAAGTATTAGATAAGGCGTTAGCAGCTTGTCGTTGCAATATCTCTTTCATAAATTAGATCTTGATGTGGTCTTCATAAACATGTCGTTGATGAAAAATATGTTAAGTGACATTAATGTGGTTTATCTTTAGAATTTCAGCCGACGGCTCCTGGGTCTTGATAGTTGATCTTGATTCTGGCATGCTAAAACCTGGAGGATGGGATAAATTGGCATATGAAAACCTGAAATTATTTCTTTTTCTGATGTCAGTATCTATGAGTTGCATGTTAGAGATTATGTTAGTATTAGCTACTCTTTGAAAATATTTTCATCATTAGTTTTTGGGAGCATATTTATTATGTGTGGACAAAAGTTCTTCGTTTCCCCTCTCTCTCTCTCTCCACTTCAGTCTTGGATGTTTATCTTCTTTATGCAGTGCCAGTTACAATTCAGCGCATCCAGATCTACGTGAAGTTTACTTAGCGTTTACCTTGAAGGTACTTACGACTCTTTCATCATTATCTTGTGAAAGTCAAGACCAATTTTTCATGTATGAGTATGTACTTTTATGTGCTATTTTATGTGCTGTTTTCAGCCTTCCAGGCTTTGTATTTAGGATCATCAGTAGTTGGGGGTTTTAAAGAGAGATAATCTTCTTTGCCCTTACATGTGATGAACATCTTCATGGTCTTTGACCAGGAGAGGTGATTATTGCAATTCAGCTTATGGCCAAAGATGACCATAGGAATACCATCATAAGTGGTAGCCTTAGACCATGCTCTAGTATTAGTGCCTGGAGTGGAAGAGTGTTAGATGACACTAGATGATGCTGAGTTTTCTGCAGCCATATGAAGTAGAGAAGTAGGTAGATTGGTGGTGTTTGAAAGTCTTAAGGCTCTGATACCATGAAAGATTCTGAAAAACGAGTAATCTATCTTATTACATTGTGTGTCTTGCTAGAATACATTGGGTCTATTTATAGCCTAGCATATAGTGTGAAGAGATCAATCGGATCTCTCTATTCTAGGCAACTATTTCAATTTCAATTATATGAGATCAATGTGACCTCCTAACTATGGAAAGAGTATATACACTAGTAATTTCACCATATCACACATATTCACATTATTATTTCGTGTATATTTCTACATCATGTCATAGTGAGATCTAGAGTGAGAACTGCCTTCATGACACTATATGTGCCGGATGTCTCAATCGCCATGGGCGGTGAAGCTTAGAATGTAGAGAGGCAATAGCTCTGATTCCATAAAGAGTTAAAGAAAGTGATTATATTCACATGCATGTAAATAATTTGTACATCAGCCTTTTATAGTCTATAATCAGTCCAAGCAAATTTATGAGATCAAGTGAGATTTCCTAAATATGGTAAGAGTATATATGCATATCTCCTAATTGTACCAACTAGATATTTTACTGTTTAAACTCTGAATTCTTACTTTGTGATTACTTTTGAATATTCAAACATGTATAATATCATAGCTACTAACATTAATGGCTTGTATACAGACTTAATTATATGTGCAATTCTACACGTTCATGCATTATTTAGTGAATCAACACGAGTCTTCTGCAAATATATTTTCAGTTTCTGTCATCTGTCAATTTATGTCATGTAGAACTGGAATAAAGAATGCCTATTCACCATCTTGAGGGGAGTGTGGCAATACAACTGATATAGGTGATTTTGGTCTTATTCGTTTGATACATTTTATTTGCTAGAATTCCTATAATTTGGCTTATCATTCAACGTCTATTCATAACTAATATCTCAGAATCACGTAATCTGATTGACGTTTCCTTTTATGTTACTAGGACTATTGTATAGAAATGATCAATATCATTCAATAAATCAAGAAAATCTTCTGCAAATATGTCTCACAGTTTCTGTCATCTTTTAATTGATGTCCGAGTTTTGTAAGTAAAGGGTTTTTCTTTTTCTGATCTTCTGCAGAATGATCCTGCAACTTAGGTTCAATACCAAATTTTGAGGTGGAAATTAGTCCTTTTGAAAATCTATTTTCCTTCGCCTCTCTAGGTGTCTGTAGAATAAACTTTTTCCTGTCGGTCTCTGGTTGCATTTATTTTTCAGCCTCAACCAGTTTTATTATATGTATGTATGTGTATGTTTGTCTCTGCATGTGACCATGCATTTTCGCTTGCGTCCGTGCCTCAACAATTTCATTCTCTTTCAATCTGGGTCCTCATTTCCCTTATCTTCTAGTATAAGTGGTTGGCTTTCCATTTAAAGTATGTACTTGAATAGATGTTATTACTTTGTCTTAAGTTGGAATGGCAAGAAACCTCAAGGATCATGTGATGACCACCTTTCGTGGTGAAGACATCTTCTGTTGATCATATGATGAAATACAATTTTTTTTTTCATTGGCTCTGCACCCCCACCCCCCTCCCTGCCGGAAAGAAGAAAAAAGAGAGACCCTCTCTCTCTCTCTTCCAAATTGAAAGAACCGTGTCTATCCTCCAAATCACCAACTTATCAGTAGATGTGCTTTCTACCTACAGGAATTCATACTGCCTAAAAATTTAGGAAAACAGTATGCGATGTATAACAATTAACACTAAACTCCCATTTAGGTCCTAGACCTTTGACTCTTCCTGGTGCCAGCATATATCCTAATGTTATTCACGATATATTGGGTTACTTCCAGAGCCTCCTTTCTTTAGATGTGCATAGCCTGAAGTTCCTGCTGGATGGTATATATAGCTCTGGATAATCCTTGCAAATGAGCTCCTTAAAAGTAGTCTTCCACTCTCCATTCATTTTGCACACCAGCACTTGATCCCTTTCATAATTGCATACTTAACAGCTTAGGTCTGTAAGGCTGCTTCCAAATTTACGTTGGACATGAGAATAAAGAAAAGAATTGTCATGAGTGTTAATAACTTCATACATAACCAGCACTCTTTTAGGCTATAAGACCCCATTAGCCTATCTTGGGTAGCAAGCTTCTGTTGGAGAAATTGAGGTTTGGCAAATGGGTTTGTCAAAAGTTGACAACCATCATATTTTGAGCTTAATTATGATTAGTGTTCGTTAATCAAAAACGAAAACTAATAATTTCTAAATTATCTACGTGACGAGTAGATGAATTTAGGCTTTTGAATCACTCGATTCCGATACCGGGTGAATGAGAAATTAATGCTCAAAGTTGGAGTAAAAATTGGAAGGAAATTGGAAAAAGTGGCCTTTAAGTGGAATACCACATTGGTCACTTGGAGGGAAAATGCCACCAAATATAGTGGTAGGAGAGGCACTTTAGATGTGCCCTAAGGGCATGAGAAGTTTTCTGACGGAGTCAGGACGCAGCTCAGGCAAGGTTCACCACACACGCGCGCGCGCGCCGCCGCCGCCCGCCCGTCCGGCCGGCTCGGCTCGGCTCGGGCTCGGGCTCGTGGCTCGTGGCTCGCCCGCCCGGTTCTTATCTTTTTGGATAAATTTTCTTTTAAATTTTTCCAGAAAAATAATTACTTGATCCTACGGTCTACAATTTATCTGTGGTGATCCAACGGTCAAGATCAAAATCTGATCTTACGGTTATCTGCGGTTGATCGCGGTTGTCGATCCAACGCTCCAGATTTGATCTTATCTTCGGTTTACTGATCCAACGGCTTACGTTTGTTCAGACAAGGATTACGATCTAACGGTGGAGATCGTAACTGTTTTGATCCAACGGTCCAGATTTGTTCTTACATTCAACCTCCTTCAACCTCCTTCAACCACCCTACATCTATATATTCGTTGCCATGCATGCATTCTGAGGTACTGATTTTTCAGTATTGCAATCATTCTGCATTCTAACAACATTCTACATCCATTACGAACTCGAGATATCAGAACACCTGTAACAGGTTCGTCGATGTTCCTACGCTGTAGTGCCACTCGTATGAACGAAAACCGTTGTATCCTGGGAGACGTTTGTTCCATCCGGTTGGGCACAGTATACCGGAGCAATTCGTCTTAAGGACAGAGTCCTTACGCTCGCCTCGGTTTTGCTTGCGTTTTTGTTGCTTGCGTTTTTGTTATAGTTTATTCACATGCACACAGTGCACTTTTCTGATTACAGTGCTAACATTCTTAAGACGAATTGTGCATTTTGATATATACTGTAATCAGTTTCGGTTCTCTCGTTGCGTGTACTGCGTCTGTTTGTACGAAACTAATCGGTTTCTGCTTCTGTTTTCTGTATACTTTTAACAGAAACTGAAGTATGGAAGGCGAAAGTTCCAACTCGTTCAACGGTGTGCATCTGGGCGTTTCTGAGGAACAGAACAATGCTGTTCCTGTTGCACCCGCTGCTCCAGTCACTGCTCCTGTTCCTGCTGTGGGACAGGTTGAAAAGCCAGAGAAGTTTGGAGGAAGTTACTTCAAACGCTGGCAACAGAAGATGTTGTTCTTCTTGACCACGTTGGGTTTGGCTAAGATGCTGACTGAGGATCCTCCGGAGGTGGTGCCGGTGGAAGACCAGAATGTGAACATGCAAAACAATCTGATTGCTGAAGCGTGGAGTTACAGCAATTATGTTTGTTTAAGTCACATTTTAAGTTGTTTGGATAATTCATTGTATGGATTGTATTCTACTTATAAAACTGCGAAATCCTTATGGCAGGCGTTAGACAAAAAGTACCGGACTGAGGATGCCGGTACTAAGAAATTTATTATTGGAAAAATTTCTTGATTTTCAGATGACAGATTCCAGGACTGTTGTTTCTCAGATTGAGGAACTTCAGATGCTTGTTGCTGAAATGGAAGAAGAGGGTATGTCCCTTAGTGAATCTTTCCTTGTTGCTGCCGTGATTGAGAAGCTTCCTCTTTCGTGGAGGGAATTCCGAAGCTATCTCAAACATAAGCGAAAGGAAATGTCTTTGGAAGACTTGATTGTCCGACTCCGTATAGAGGAAGACAATCGAAAGGCAGAGAAGAAACCGTCTTCCAGTTCTGGCCATGCAAAAGCTCACGTTGCAGAGGCGTCGAAAAAGAAGAGAGGAAATTCTGTCGGAGTGAACGCGAAGGGCAAGAAGGTTGCCAAAAAGTTCACTGGAAAATGTTACAATTGTGGAATTCAAGGGCATCGTAGTGTTGACTGCAGGAAGCCCAAGAAAAGGCAAGAGAAAGCCAAAGCCAACCTTGTAAGTGCAATGGATGATTTGGACTTGTGTGCTGTTGTTTCGGAATGTAATGCTGTAGGTAATCCGAGCCAGTGGTGGGTGGACACTGGCGCCACTAGACACGTTTGTGCAAACAGGGGAATGTTCAAGGAATATACTCCTGCGAAAGACAATGAAAGGCTGTACATGGGAAACAAAGATAGCTCGAAAATTGAAGGTTCGGGCAAAGTGATTCTGAAGATGACCTCCGGGAAAGAATTGACGTTGCAGGATGTGCTGCATGTTCCCGACATTCGCAAGAACTTAGTCTCTGGTGCTTTACTAGTCAGGCATGGATTTAGGCTAGTATTTGATTGTAACAAATGTATTCTGACTAAGAATGGTGTATTTCTAGGAAAGGGGTACCTGATGGACAATATGTTTAAACTTAGTGTTATAACTATTGTACCAACGAAGACTACGCCCGATGAGGCTAATAAGACTGCTTCTACTTCCGCTTACATGCTTGAGTCTTCATGTTTATGGCATTTACGTTTGGGTCATGTTAATTATAAGTCATTACAAAGAATGATTAATCTCGACTTATTACCTAAACTAAGTTTCAATAATGAAAAGTGCCAAGTTTGTGTTGAAGCAAAAATGGCTAAGTTACCATTTCCTTCAATCAAAAGAAACACTGAAGTGTTAGATTTAATTCACACAGATGTTTGTGATTTAAAGTTTGTGCAAACAAGAAGCGGTAAAAAGTACTTTGTGACTTTTATTGACGATTGCACTCGATACTGTTATGTTTATTTGCTAAGTAGCAAAGATGAGGCCTTAGATGCTTTTAAAGATTATAAAAATGAAGTTGAGAATCAACTTAGCAAACGAATTAAGTCAATTCGTAGTGATAGAGGTGGCGAATATGATGCACCGTTCGATGAATTCTGTTCAAAACATGGCATTATTCATCAAACGACTGCACCATATTCACCTCAATCGAATGGTATTGCTGAACGCAAAAACCGTACTCTGAAAGAGATGATGAATGCTATGTTGATAAGTTCGGGCTTACCGCAGAACTTGTGGGGGGAAGCAATTCTCTCCGCCAACGTCATTTTAAATAGAATACCACCAAAGAAGATGGATGAGACCCCATACGAGCTTTGGAAAGGCCATAAGCCTAGTTACAAATACTTGAAAGTGTGGGGGTGTCTGGCAAAGGTTGCAGTACCCAAACCAAGACAAGTTAGAATTGGGCCTAAAACAATTGATTGCATATTCATAGGATATGCAACTAACAGTAGTGCATATCGATTCTTGGTGCACAAGTCTGACATTCCTGACATACATGAGAATGTTGTCATGGAATCAAGAAATGCAGTGTTCTTTGAAAATGTCTTTCCAAAGAAAGACGAAAATAGCGAAGAAGCAAGCACTAGTAAGCGAGTGCGTGAGACGACTCCTCAAGAAAGTGAGGAACTGCGTCAAAGCAAACGAACTAGAATACCTACATCTTTTGGACCAGATTTTCTAACATACTTGGTAGAAAACGATCCAAGAACGTTTTCAGAGGCGATGTCAACTCCAGAAGCTCCCTTCTGGAAGGAGGCAATAAACAGTGAGATAGAATCAATTCTTCAAAATCACACGTGGGAGCTGGTAGATCTTCCTCAAGGGAGTAAACCGCTTGGATGCAAGTGGATTTTTAAGAAAAAACTCAAAGAGGATGGATCCATTGATAAATACAAGGCCCGGTTGGTAGCTAAGGGCTATCGACAAAAGGAAGGTTTTGACTTCTTTGACACTTATTCACCAGTAACTAGGATTACTTCCATAAGAATGCTAGTTGCTATTGCTGCAGTCTACGACCTAGAGATCCATCAAATGGATGTAAAGACTGCCTTCTTGAATGGCAAGCTGGAAGAAGAGATTTATATGGAACAACCTGAAGGGTTTACTGTTCCAGGACAAGAAAAGAAAGTTTGTAGACTTGTTAAGTCTTTGTACGGACTTAAACAAGCACCAAAACAGTGGCATTTGAAGTTTGATCAAGCCATGATGTCAAACGGTTTCAGGATCAATGAATGTGACAAGTGTGTTTACATAAAAAACACACCAAATGCCTATGTGATAGTATGTCTCTATGTAGATGATATGCTAATCATGGGTAATACACACGACATCATCTTGAATACCAAGAAGATGTTAACGAGAAATTTTGACATGAAAGACATGGGGGTTGCCAATGTTATTCTAGGAATTAAAATTTCTAGGATAGCTGAAGGATTGGTCATGTCTCAAAGTCACTACATTGAGTCTGTTCTTAAACGATTCAATATGCTTGATGTAAAACCTGTAAAGACCCCACTAGACTTAAGTATACACTTGAGGAAGAACCGAGGTGAACCTGTAGCTCAATTAAAGTATTCACAAGTCATTGGGAGTCTGATGTACATAACAAACTGTACAAGACCTGACTTGGCTTGTTCAGTAAACAAATTGAGTAGGTTCACCAGTAATCCAAGTGACGAACATTGGAAAGCTCTAAATAGAGTAATGAGATATCTGAAATACACTATGAACCTTGGATTACAGTACACAAGATATCCAGCAGTATTGGAAGGATATTGCGACGCAAACTGGATATCAGATTGTAAGGATTCTAAATCCACCAGTGGATACTTATTCACTGTAGGTGGTGGTGCTGTGTCATGGAAGTCTACAAAGCAGACATGCATAGCTCGGTCAACTATGGAAGCTGAGTTTATAGCACTCGATAAAGCTGGGGAAGAAGCTGAATGGCTTCGAAATTTCCTAGAAGACATTCCATGCTGGCCTAAGCCAATCGCTCCTATCAGCATACATTGTGACAGTCAGTCAGCTATAGGACGAGCTCAAAGCAGCATCTATAATGGTAAGTCACGACACATACGTCGGAGACATAATACCATTAAGCAGTTGATCTCGAATGGCGTGATTTCCATTGATTACATAAAATCAAAGGAGAATCTTGCGGATCCGCTTACAAAAGCTTTGCCTAGAGATCAAATGTCAAAGTTGACAAACGGAATGGGACTTAAGCCTACAAAGCATGAATCTTTGTAACGGTAACCCAACCTTGTTGACTGGAGATCCCAGAATCTTGGTTCAATGGGAAAACTAAGTTATAAGGGTTCAGTTAGCACTTACTCATTCCGTTAAACAAAAGTGCTATCTGCAGAGAACCGTTAGGTTAAGCTAATGCTTTTAATGATGTCCTATATCTTGATGAATCAAGTGGGGTATGGCAGAATACTTTTGATAGGAATCACCTATGTAAGTGTGAAGTGGGGCCGCTTCTATGAGATTTCTGAGAGGCAAGAATTCTCTAAAAACACTTTCTGAAACCAGGGTTGTTCATGGCCATAATGAACACAACCATGAGAACCCAAAGGGGTGTTAAAGGAAATGTTGTGTGAGTATCATTGTCTAGGTTCACAATAAAGGCTGATAGTTCAAGACATCAGGTCACTAACCAGCTGAGTGGATCCGATGATACATCACTAAGAAAGGTTCAAGGCCAGAAGCTACCTCTTCTGATGCAACATTTCTTTGTCTGATTTCTCGATAGAGTCTGCATTCATATTTGCATTAATTTTCATTCATGTGGGGGATTGTTGGAGAAATTGAGGTTTGGCAAATGGGTTTGTCAAAAGTTGACAACCATCATATTTTGAGCTTAATTATGATTAGTGTTCGTTAATCAAAAACGAAAACTAATAATTTCTAAATTATCTACGTGACGAGTAGATGAATTTAGGCTTTTGAATCACTCGATTCCGATACCGGGTGAATGAGAAATTAATGCTCAAAGTTGGAGTAAAAATTGGAAGGAAATTGGAAAAAGTGGCCTTTAAGTGGAATACCACATTGGTCACTTGGAGGGAAAATGCCACCAAATATAGTGGTAGGAGAGGCACTTTAGATGTGCCCTAAGGGCATGAGAAGTTTTCTGACGGAGTCAGGACGCAGCTCAGGCAAGGTTCACCACACACGCACGCGCGCGCGCGCGCGCCGCCGCCGCCCGCCCGTCCGGCCGGCTCGGCTCGGCTCGTGCTCGGGCTCGGGCTCGTGGCTCGTGGCTCGTGGCTCGCCCGCCCGGTTCTTATCTTTTTGGATAAATTTTCTTTTAAATTTTTCCAGAAAAATAATTACTTGATCCTACGGTCTACAATTTATCTGTGGTGATCCAACGGTCAAGATCAAAATCTGATCCTACGGTTATCTGCGGTTGATCGCGGTTGTCGATCCAACGCTCCAGATTTGATCTTATCTTCGGTTTACTGATCCAACGGCTTACGTTTGTTCAGACAAGGATTACGATCTAACGGTGGAGATCGTAACTGTTTTGATCCAACGGTCCAGATTTGTTCTTACATTCAACCTCCTTCAACCTCCTTCAACCACCCTACATCTATATATTCGTTGCCATGCATGCATTCTGAGGTACTGATTTTTCAGTATTGCAATCATTCTGCATTCTAACAACATTCTACATCCATTACGAACTCGAGATATCAGAACACCTGTAACAGGTTCGTCGATGTTCCTACGCTGTAGTGCCACTCGTATGAACGAAAACCGTTGTATCCTGGGAGACGTTTGTTCCATCCGGTTGGGCACAGTATACCGGAGCAATTCGTCTTAAGAACAGAGTCCTTACGCTCGCCTCGGTTTTGCTTGCGTTTTTGTTGCTTGCGTTTTTGTTATAGTTTATTCACATGCACACAGTGCACTTTTCTGATTACAGTGCTAACAGCTTCTGCTGAAATACATGCCATAATATAATAGCTTATCTGGGCATATACATCTTAGCCTATCTCACATATTGACCAGCTCTCCCAAGAGGTCGAATCGCACTATGCTGGGCTGCAACTGATTGATGTGTTGCATTGAATGTTTCTTGCCTGGATTCAAGTTGAGCAATCACTCCTGTCTATTGTCATGTAGTCCTAATACCATGCGCGATGCACCATGCTATGGCTTCTAAACGTGTTTGGCATTGATACCGGATGCAGAAGTAAGCAACTTATGGTTGATCCTCATTTTATTATGTTTGGAAACTCTCAGCTTTATTACTTTTGATGTCCTTGCACTTGTTGTTTTGTGCCTACACATGTCTTTGGCAGCTACTCTGTGCACTTCTAAGCTTTTCAAAAATTTCCTGCATGATTTCTCCTACTTTCTATTGTTTTTATCCCCACCTTCGGGACAAGCATCTAAAATGGTTCTCTGAATCCTTAGTCTTCTTTCAATAACCTTCCAAAGTTGCAGACAAACTTTAAGAAGACTATTGGGTTTATTACTTTTGTTCCATAATTTGAACTTTTATTGTCCATGTCTTCTTAAACCAAAATTATAAGTATTTTCCTCTGCTTGCTAGACATTTTAATCTTCAAAATCATTTTGAACATATTTAAAGTCCATGCAATACCTTCTTCCCCGAATATATCCCTTCCGCATTATAATTGTCATATGTTTAACTGTCTTGTCTGTATTATCTGGTGCAACTTTTATCTCCAACATTTAACTATCTTTTTATTATACATGACAAAATGGAAGAAATCCACTTTAACAGGGTTGGGCCTTCTCCCTCATACCCGAATGAACATCTGGTGGTGTTAGAATATTCAGCTAAAAGGCTGTTGGTTTGTTATGATATTAAACTGATGTTGTAGGGGTGTTAATGAACGAGCCGAACCGAATACTAGGTTTTCGAATTCAGATTCGTTTAGCTAAACAAACTGTTCGACTCGTTTTGTTTAGTGAAACGAGCTTTAAAATTGGTTCGAGTTTGGCTCGATAACACTATAACTGTTTAAACGAGCCGAACAGTTCGCGAACAGTTTGGCTTGTTTGACTAAACGAACCCAAATAAGTGTTCGAATTTGGTTTGTTTAAATAAAATTAACGAACAAATTCGAACCGAATACGAAACTCGAACAGTTCACGAACCGTTCGGTTCAATTAACAGCCTTATACCTAGGTTGTTAATGGGGAGGAGGCAATGGCAGCAGGAACATGCGCTTCGAGTTGAAAGGCTGGCGATAATACAAGAGGATGGAGTGGGAGGACCAGCGAGATGATGACATATTGAAATTTTCGATTCTATGACGATTATGTCTTTAGAAATTTCAGAAAGAACAATGGGACCTATTATCTCCGATAAATCTGATGAAAAAATAGTCTGATTAGATAAAATGCTACGAAATATAGATGAGGGATAAAACATTTTCTCATAAATAGTTAAATGTTAAGAGTAGCTTTTCCCTCAAAACTATTCAAGTACAAAAGAGACTAACCTATGTCAGCAAACCATAAATGCAATTAGAAAATATAAACACATGGATGCAATTTTTCCGATGAGCAAACATGGAAAAAGTATTCGAATGGAATCCATGTAGTTCATTGCATAAATGCACACAAATGTTGTTCAAGGAGATGCGTCACACACGATAATTACTGGGAAAAAAAGCGAGACGATATTTTTTTTTATAAAAAAAATGAAAATCAGGAAAGGATGATGGAAAGGAAAGACTTTAGGGTGAATATGTTTTTGAAATTTTTTTTATTTGAAGGAGATACTGGTCCATTCATAGTAAAAAAAAATGATTCTTTGAAAAAATTGTCGTTATCAATAATAGATGTACTTTTATTAATGGCCTTTCTTTATTCCGGCGTCAACATTCTGACATTATTAGTATTAAGAGAAACAAAGGTTAACGCACATTAGGACGGGTTTGCAACAATTGGTAAAGTTGCTACTTTGTGACTTTGAAACATAGTTTCGAGCCATGGAAACATCCTCTTGCTAACTTTTCTTCAGCGTCCTTGGAGTTCATCTGGAGTGAAAGGTTGGGAAGAGTTCAACAACACTTGCTTTTAGCATGTTAAGAAGAGTTAGACAAAGCTTGTCTTTAGCATTCTGTAGGTTTAGTAGGGATGGGATTTTTGAGTAGTGTTGGAGGGTGGGGGTGGTGGGTGGTGGGTTAATCTCTTAAGAAAGTAAGAGAGCTCCGCAGCTTCCGTGGTTCTGCTTCCTCCAACTTCCAATATTGCAGTTTGAAACAAGAAGAAAAAATAAAGAAAATAAAACTCAAGTACTTCACAGCTGAGTCTTTTATGCGTCATTGAAATTAGGATTTTCTTTCTGTTTTAACTGTCACTCTTGTCTCATCATATTTATGCCGTTTCTCTTTTATTTTGTTCATTTGTACTCATTTCATCGAAAGAACAAAAAAAAAACAACATTGCTTTTAATCTAGATTAATGTAAATATTAGCTTCTAATAGCCGTGAATATGACCATGCATTTACAACTAAGATGGGCGAAGACTGCTAGATGTTTCTTAGGTGCCATTGCTCTTAAGCCATACCTTTATTTTTTTTTCTTTTGACTCCCAAGTCTCCAAACTCCCTCTCCTTCACTAAATAACTTTTCATTACATTTTCATCCCCCACAATTTTCTCGAGCCTCCCCCCGTCTCATTTCTCCCCTTGATTTTCTCTCTTTCTCTATCTACACCTCCTCCTCTCTCCGGTCGTCATCCCTACGTATATGTTGTCTACGAAGGTGGTTCTTTTCGCTCCCTTATTGTTCTTTGAAGGCAAAGCAAAATTCAAACACAAAACTGAGATGGATTGAAGACTAGACAGCTTAGGCCAGTTAGTATTACAACTTTGTTGCGTTATGATTTCTAAGATTGATGCGTGCAAACGTGCGCTCCTACACTTTCCACCTCCAAACGTCCTTCACTAGGGTTTATGCACAAGGAAGAAGACTTCCCCTTGCTTCATTAGTGATGCAAACGAATGGGTCAAACGAGCACGAACCAAGACTTCAAGATGGTCATTTAATAGGCAAACCGTAAGACCCTCCTAGATGGCACCATAAAGCAATGGCAACACCTTCAAAATGCTCAACTTTGAAGGATATTAACCTAGGTTTTTAATGCAAAACCAACAAAACAAAGTCTCACAAGATATGGAGAAAAGATCAAGTTTATTTCATGAATGTTCTATTGATGCGTGCAACTCGTGGGCTCCAACAATTTCACCTTCCAAATGTCCTTCACAAAGGGTTAGGCACAAGGAAGAAGACTTCCCCTTGCTTCCTTAGTGATAAAAACATGTGGATCAAGTGAGCAAGACCGACACTTCAAGATGGTCGTTGATCAGGCAAACCAATCTGGCCCTCCTGGACGGCATCTTTTAGCAATGGCAACACCTTCAAAATGCTCAACTTTGAAGGATCTTAACTTAGGTTTTTAATGCAAAACCAAGAAAACAAAGTCTCACACAAAGTGAAAGAAATATCAAGAATTCTTATTCATCCAAAGTTGTTCAATCCCATCGGCCAAAGGCTCTATTTATAGGCTATAATGGCCGGCCTATCAGCCTTTAAAATGACTAGAAATTAATTCAAATAATCTAGCTAATAATTGTTTGAAAATTGAAAAATGTTTGAATTCAAAACTAAAGCAAATTCTAGCTAAAGTTTGAAATGCTTGCACGATCCTATGCCTCCATGTTCAGCCGTGTATGAGAGTCCAATATTGTCTTGGAGGAGCTGATTTGATGAGTAGGATGAGGCCTGAAGTTGAATTCAAAAGTTGGTTGAATTTGAATTCAAGTTGGGTTTGAATTTGAGCTTGCTTTGAACTTGGCTCTTGCATATCCTTCCCCCACCATTCCAGCCGTGTATTGAAGATGAATGGAGATTAGAAAATCTGATTTGATGTTGATAAGCTGGCTAAAATTGAATTCAAATGATGGTTGAAGTTTGAATTCAAATTGAGTTTGAATTTGAATTCAAACTTGGATTCAATTTGAATTGGAATCTATCCTTCTTTTATCCTTCCAAGTGGTGTGCGGATGGCTGGATATTTTGGCTGAATTCATCTTGAATTTTAACTCTCCAATTGGTTGAAGTTTGAATTCAAATCATGGCTGAATTTAAATTCAAGTTTGGCTTTGAATCTAAATTCAATTTGATCATCATCTTGTCTTCAACTTTGGCCGGCCACCCTTTTGATTCTTGGAGATGATTTTAAGTTCAATTTTGGAAAGAGGAATCCATCTTGGACACATTTGAATTTGTCTTTGTGGAGACAAACATTCTCTTCAAGACAACATTTCTTTTGTCTTCTATTTTTTTAACACACGGGTATTTTCCTCTTTTCGGGCCTTCATTTTATTTGGATCTTCCATGTACCTAACTTTCCTACAAAGCAAACACATAAAACAAAGATCACAAGAAAACAAGACAAACTTCAAGATAAAGAAAGCACACACACGTTTACACACACTCAAGTTGAAGGTTCAATGAAATGAACCCAATGAATCTTAGGTTCATCTTGAACATGCTTGTACAAGAAGGTGACAACTTGATGACAAAATTCTCTTGCCCTCCTTCTTGTCATAGGGCCCTTGACCTCTTCATGGGACCCTTGGTCCTCATCGGACCCTTGATCCTCATCAATCCCCCCTCCTCAAAAGGATTCGTCCTCGAATCAAAAGGTCATCAGTGAAAGGGGTGAGGTCAGCAACATTAAAAGTAGGCAAAATTGAACCATACCTTTCGGGAAGATGAAGGATGTATGCATTGTCACCTATGCGTTTCAAAACTTTGAATGGTCCATCTCCTCGAGGTAACAGTTTTGACTTTCTTTCATTGGGAAATCTTTCTTTGTGCAAATGTAACCACACTAAATCTCCAGGTTTAAACACAACTCGTTTTCGATGTTTGTTAGCTCATCTTTCATAAGCTTTGTTTTTCTTTTCAAGTTGTGTTTTAACTTGTTCATGCAGTTTCTTTATCTTTTCCGCTTTTTGTTTACCATCAAGACTGGAATGTTCATGCACAGGAATAGGAATCGAATCGAGGGGAGACAAGGGATTAAAGCCATACACGATTTCAAATGGACTATGCAAAGTACCGTGATGGACACTCCTATTGTATGCAAATTTGATATATGGTAAACAATCTTCCCAATGTTTAATATGTTTTTGCAAAATGGCAAGCAAAAGTTGAGAAAGAGTACGAATAACGACTTCAGTTTGTCCATCAGTTTGTGGGTATGCGGTGGTTGAAAACAACAATTGTGTACCAAGTTTAGCCCACAAAACACGCCAAAAATGACTCAAAAATTTCGTATCTCACAATTTCTTTGAAGAACAAATCAGCAACATGTGTGGCATCATCAACTTTCCTACATGCAATGAAATGTGCCATTTTTGAAAATCGATCAACCACAACATAAATGCTATCGCATCCTCCCTGAGACCTAGGAAGTCCTAAAACAAAGTCCATGGAGATGTCAATCCAAGGGGCATCAGGGACGGGTAAAGGTGTGTAAAGGCCATGTGGTTGGGACTTGGATTTGGCTTGTTTGCAAGTGATGCAATTACCACAACCTTTCGACCTCTACGCGCATGTGGGGCCAATAAAAATGTTCTTTAAGAGTCTCAAGGGTTTTGAACACTCTGAAATGACCCATTAAACCTCCCCCATGGGCTTCTCTAGTCAATGCTTCTCGTAGGGATGATTGGGGAACACACAACTTATGTTCTTTGAAAAGATAACCCTCATGTATGTAAAATTTCCCAAAGGGTGCGTCTTTACAAGCCTCAAAAATGGTACCAAAGTCATGGTCAGTTGGATACAATTCCTTAAGTGATTCGAATCCTAAGAATCGTGAGGATAATGTAGTTACTAACGTGTATCTCCTAGAGAGTGCATTGGCAACTATATTGTCCTTTCCTTGTTTGTATTTAATCACGTAAGGGAAAATTTGGCATGTCTTTTGTTCAACTTTCCCTGCCCTTTAAGATACTTAAAGGCTTTCGTGGTCAGTGTGGATCACAAACTCTTTAGGTTGAAGATAGTGTTGCCAAGTTTGTAGGGATCTCACGAGGGCATAAAGTTCCTTATTGTAGGTAGAGTAATTCAATGCAGCTCCTTTCAATTTCTCACTAAAATAGGCTATGGGTTTCTTACCTTGGGTTAAAACTACGCCTATACCCACTCCACTGGCATCACACTCGATCTCAAAGGTCTCGTCAAAATTTGGTAGCCTAAGTATGGGTGCAGTGGTCAGCCTACGTTTAAGTTCATCAAATGCCTGTTGTTGTGGCTCTTCCCACCTAAAAGGCACATTTTTTTTACAATTTCTTTTAGGGGTGCAGCTATGGAAGAGAAATCTTTGACAAAGCGTCTATAAAAACTTGCAACTCCATGGAAACTGCGAACCTCCCCTACAGTCTTAGGTATAGGCCACTCCACAATTGACCTAATCTTTTCCTCATCCATTTCTACTCCCTCAGCCGAAATGACAAGCCTAGAAAAACTACGCGTTCTAAACAAAAAGGAGCACTTCTTAAAGTTGGCGTAAAGTTGTTCTTGCTTAAGCTTTTCAAAAACGGCTCTAATGTGGTCAAGATGATCTTCTATGGTTTTTGGAATAGATTAGGATATCATCGAAATAGACAACCACAAATCATCCTATGAACGCGCGTAAGACTTCATTCATTAGCCTCATAAAGGTGCTAGGGGCGTTGGTGAGCCCGAAGGGCATCACCAACCACTCATAGAGCCCAAACTTGGTTTTGAATGCAGTCTTCCATTCGTCCCCTTCTCTAATGCGTACCTCGAAGTACCCTTGCTTAAGGTCGATTTTGGTGAAGAATTTAGATCCGTGCAACATATCCAACATATCATCCAGCCTAGGTATGGGGTACCTATACTAGACGGTAATTTTGTTTATGGCTCGGCAATCGGTACACATTCTCCCGTTCCATCCTTTTTGGGTACTAAAATGACTGGAACAGCAGATGGGCTTAGGCTCTCTCGGACTTGTCCACTCGCTAGGAGCTCCTCTACTTGCCTTTGGATTTCTTTGGTTTCTTTGGGGTTGGCTCGATAGGCTGGGCGATTGGGTAACACGGCTCCTGGGACAAAGTCGATTTGGTGTTCTATTCCTCTAATGGGTGGTAATCCGGATGGTGGTTCGGAGGGAAATAGAACTTCATATTCTTGGATAAGGGACGCAACTGAGGTAGGTAAGTTTGGCGGGAGTTCTTCTAGGGCAAGGTAAGTTTGGTGGGAGTTCTTCTAGGGCAAGGTGACACGACTTTGGGATGATGATGAGGACAGTTTGGTTGTTATAAAGGACGCGTGTGACCTCTTTTTTCTTTGTGAAATACCCACACTTCTTTTTGGACTCGTTGACACTTAGGGGCACTACTTATTTTCCCTTACTCTCGAGTTTTTTGTTCTCACTTTTCATGCATTCCACGAATTTTCTCTCAGCTTCTCTTTCCTTAGGATCGGCTCTAGACTTAGACATGCGTTGGTGATCCTCGTGTACTTTGTGTGGTGGAAGTGCATGCAATTTGTACAATTTGCCATTCAATTTGAAAGAATAACGATTCAAATAACCATCATATGTCACATGTCGATCAAATTGCCATGGCCTACCAAGTAAGATATGACTAGCATGCATTGGTGCAACATCGCATAAAACATCATCTTTGTGACTACCAATGCTAAGAGAAATCAAAACTTGTTTACTTACGCTAACTTCACCGCAATCATTTAGCCATGCAAGTTTGTAAGGATGCGGATGATTAGTCATAGGCGAATTTAGTTTTCTTACCAATTCGATACTAGCCACATTCGCACAAGAACCGGAATCAATGATCATGGTGCACACTTTACCATTTATCATGCAATGAAAATGGAAAATGTTTTCTCTATGTTGTTCGTGATCATCTAATTTCGGATATGCATTTAAAGCTCTACGCACAACAAGAAACTCCTTAGTGTCAAAATCATCTAATGCGCCTAGATCCTCTTCAGGTTCAATTTCATTATCATGCTCAGACTCGTTTTCATGCTCAGACTCAGACACATTCGTTTGTCTCCTCAATTAACATGATTCGTTTTGCATTAGGATACTCTTTTCCTATGTGACTATGTCCTTGACACTTATAACATTTAATGTCTCTAAACCTGTTTGAAGCACCAGAAGAATTTCCGGTAGGAGCCTCTTGTTGGTTGCGTTCATCTCTCCTTTGTGTGGATTGCACACGATTGTCCATTCTTTGTGACGCACCTTGGTCACGTGCTTGGCCTCCTGTAGGCCGTGAGCTTCTCGTTCCTGTAGGCTTGCTGGAAAATCTTGATGAAAATTGATTAGCACGATAATTGGAATTGAAATTGGAGGAACTACGTACCTTTAATTGGTTTTCAATCTTTTCAGCCATATGGACCATGGTTGTGAGGTCGAGATAAGGTTGAAGGTCAACCATTTGCGCAATCTCCCTGTTTAGACCATGTAAGAATCGAGCCTTGGTGGCTTCTTCGGGTTCCTGCAAGTTAGACCTTTCCAACAAAATTTCTAATTCTTTATAATACACGTCTAGACTTTTGGAACCTTGTCGTAAATTATGCAAACTCGTGAAAATAGAACTCTCATAATTGTTTGGGATAAAACGTTGTCTCATTTCAAACTTCATTTCTTCCCAAGTGGCAATTGGAGGTTGCCTTGTCTTAGTTCTATTTCGACACAAATTTGTCCACTAATTAAGTGCATAACCAGAAAACTCAATAGAAGCGTACTTCACTTTTTGTAATTCACTATAATTGGTACAAGAAAAGATTAAATCCACTTTCGTTTCCCATTCTAAATATTCCTCCGCATTACTTTTACCATAAAACGTGGGAGTATTTATTTTGGTTTTGAGAAAATCATCATCTTACGGGAAAAGGGGATTTTGGCGTCTGGTAACCATGGGGAGGGTGGTCATCAAAGTCATAATTATCATGCTCAAATGGAATGTAATCATCATTGTACCTTCTTGGAGCGTACCTTCTCAGTTGTGTGGGGGAAAAACCTTCTTGCCTCGATGTGTGGTGGTCTAAGGTTGTCGTCCTCAACTTCTTCTAGTGGATGGCGCCTTGATGGTGGCATGGGAATGGCCCTGTATGTGCCCTGGCCATCACTTGTCTTGTAGCTCCGTTCAACATCTTCCAAGCAATGTTTGATTACTTCGTTGTCATGCATGAGTTTCTTTAGCATCTCCAACATTTGTTGTTGTGTATTGTCAACAGTTTCGGTCTCCTTTGACTTGCTAGAAGCGGAATGATTGCTGCTCTCCATTTTATCTAAGGAATGAAACAAAAAGAAAAGGAAAGAAGCAAACTAACACAAAGACAAGCAAGCGTTAAGGGATTAGTAAAAACAAACTATGAACACTCCGCTTTCTCTTCTTTCCACTCTCTTACCACTATGCTTCTTGGATAACCTGAAGTTAAGAAGGTTCAAAGTGATCAATAAGAAAGTGTTTTGCCAATGCTTCTCCAATTCACAACGAGCTCCACTTGTTTCTCCCTTTGTGCTTTCAAGTTGCAGCAATTAGTATCAAAGTAGGATCAAGAGAAATTGAAACAAACTTGAACTTTCTACTAAGATTCAAAGAAAATAAGCAACCAAAATTGATGTATGAGGCTGAACCAAAGATGAACTAAGGGTTGCCGTGGGCAATCTTTAGTCAATTTTGATTCTATGCACTTACTATCCACAAAATGGTTCAAGTCATGCAATAATCGAGCAACCAAGTGTGTGATTTGTTCAAGAAGAGCAGGAGATGGAGAATAGGTATAGGGAAACGGCAATATGGGGTAAAAAGGAAATATGATATCCAAGGTTCTCAAATTGCACCAAAAAAAATTTCTACGTAATGCTCAAGCGTGTTGCCCTTTTTCTTTTCTCTTGTTCTTTTGTTTTTCTTTCTTTCCTGGCCAATTCAATGTAGGCAAGCTTCAGATATCCCCTTTTTTTGATTAGGGTAGAATTTGAAATCTCACGCGTTTTGCACTTAGCACTTTCGTTTTCGGACTGAATGGTGCAATGTCTTTAGATTGCTGTTTGCAACCTTGAATTGCAAGAAAATAACCTTGGAAAGTGAGGGAAATGGAGGTTGGACAGAATTGGAATTAGGGTTAGGGTTTTCAAGCTAGGGTGTTTTTGAACGCTTTGGGTATTTGCTGGATTGGAGTTTAGGAGTTGATTATTTAGTGTATATGGCTATTTGTGGTTGGTAATTGATGATTGGTGTGGTCAATTTGGATATTGGTTGGTTTAGGACAAAATTTGAACAAAATTCAAATTCTAGGGTTAGAGTTTATTTGAATGAATTGGGATCTTTAGATTCTAATTGTGTTTGGTAAAATTGGTATGGGGCTTTTTATTGGGGGTGTAAATAGGGTCGTTTGGAATCAAGTTGGTGAGTTTTAGGGTTGGGTTGGGTGGGGCTGGTTGGGCCGTGGGGTGTAGGGCTAGAATTAGGGTTTTGCTTGTTGTGGAAAATGGGTTATGAAGACAAGCACACGTAAGACTACTTGACTTAAAGCATGAAATCAATCACAATGCGAATCACAAGATGCATACAATCATCACCAACTAAAAGCTTCGGTAGCAACAAGATGATTTGAAACCGAGGTAGCTTTATAGGTTGATGGTTGGAATATTTAAAAGAAGGCTGAATGTAACCTAAAATGCAACAAACCCTAATTTGTTCAAGTTTGAACGACTCAAAATCAGATTGTGATGCCAAAAGGAAATAAAAGAGATGACACTTGAATGATGAAAAGCAAAATGCAGCAACATGCAAGGACTCAAAGCAACTTTTGTTTTGGACGTTTTTGTTTTTTTGTTTCTTTTGAAATGCAAGACAAGGGCGTGTAGAGTGAGGAGTAGAAGAAGGACACAACTGAACTTAAAATGACTAGACTCAAACGAAGAAAGGAAATGATAGATGGTGGAATAGAGTAACCTGCGCTCTGATACCAATTTGATGCTGGCAACTCGTGGGCTCCAACAATTCCACCTTCCAAACATCCTTCACAAAGGGTTAGGCACAAGGAAGAAGAATTCCCCTCGCTTCCTTAGTGATAAAAACGTGTGGATCAAGTGAGCAAGACCAACACTTCAAGATGGTCGTTGATCAGGCAAACCAATATGGCCCTCCTGGACGGCACCTTTTAGCAATGGCAACACCTTCAAAATGCTCAACTTTGAAGGATCTTAACTTAGGTTTTTAATGCAAAACCAAGAAAACAAAGTCTCACACAAAGTGAAAGAAATATCAAGAATTCTTATTCATCCAAAGTTGTTCAATCCCATCGGCCAAAGGCTCTATTTATAGGCTATAATGGCCGGCCTATCAGCCTTTAAAATGACTAGAAATTAATTCAAATAATCTAGCTAATAATTGTTTGAAAATTGAAAAATGTTTGAATTCAAAACTAAAGCAAATTCTAGCTAAAGTTTGAAATGCTTGCAAGATCCTATGCTCTCCATGTTCAGCCGTGTATGAGAGTCCAATATTGTCTTGGAGGAGCTGAATTGATGAGTAGGATGAGGCCTGAAGTTGAATTCAAAAGTTGGTTGAATTTGAATTCAAGTTGGGTTTGAATTTGAGCTTGCTTTGAACTTGGCTCTTGCATATCCTTCCCCCACCATTCCAGCCGTGTATTGAAGATGAATGGAGATTAGAAAATCTGATTTGATGTTGATAAGCTGGCTGGAATTGAATTCAAATGATGGTTGAAGTTTGAATTCAAATTGAGTTTGAATTTGAATTCAAACTTGGATTCAATTTGAATTGGAATCTATCCTTCTTTTATCCTTCCAAGTGGCGTGTGGATGGCTGGATATTTTGGCTGAATTCATCTTGAATTTTGACTCTCCAATTGGTTGAAGTTTGAATTCAAATCATGGTTGAATTTAAATTCAAGTTTTGCTTTGAATCTAAATTCAATTTGATCATCATCTTGTCTTCAACTTTGGCCGACCACCCTTTTGATTCTTGGAGATGATTTTAAGTTCAATTTTGGAAAGAGGAATCTTTCTTGGACACATTTGAATTTGTCTTTGTGGAGACAAACATTCTCTTCAAGACAACAATCCTTTTGTCTCCTTTTTTTGTAACACACGGGTATTTTCCTCTTTTCGGGCCTTCATTTTATTTGGATCTTCCATGTACCTAACTTTCCTACAAAGCAAACACATAAAACAAAGATCACAAGAAAACAAGACAAACTTCAAGATAAAGAAAGCACACACACGTTTACACACACTCAAGGTGAAGGTTCAATGAAATGAACCCAAGGAATCTTAGGTTCATCTTGAACATGCTTGTACAAGAAGGTGACAACTTGATGACAAAGTTCTCTTGCCCTCCTTCTTGTCATAGGGCCCTTGACCTCTTGATGGGACCCTTGGTCCTCATCGGACCCTTGATCCTCATCATCTATCCCCTTCCATCACACGGCCAAGGGCCCTATTTATAGACTAAATTTTGTCCTTTTCAAGCCTTGAAATGACTCGATATTATCTTAAAGAAACTACCTAACAAATGTTTAAAAATTTATATTTGTTTGGAATTCAAACTAAGATAAATTCTAGCTAAAATTTAAATTGCTTGTAGAATCCCAATTCCACTATCCAACAGTATGCATGAGAGCCAATGGGAGAGTTGAAGACTTGATTTAATGGATAGAAGGTTGTTGGAGTTGAATTCGAAGTTTGGTAGAAGATTGAATCCAATTTGATTTTGAATTTAAATTGGATTCAACTTTGAGTTGTGATCTAATCTCCTTCTTCCTTCAAGTTGGTGTGTGTCTTAAGCTCCAAGGATGGTGGATGACTTGTCTTTGCATCTTGAAATTCAAATCTCAAATTTGTTGGAACTTGAAATTCAAATCATGTTTGAATTTGAATTCAAGTTTAACTTCAAATTGATCTCATCTTTTTTGAACTCAAGTGGGGCGCCCCTTTTCTTGTTGTTGGAGATAATGTTGAGTAAATTTTGAGAAGAAATTCCAGCTTGGACCATGTTTGAAGTTGTCCTTTGATGAGCCAAATAAAGGCTAGAAAACGTTTCCACGACTTTGTCTTCTATTCCAAATTGATTTGAACCTCAGCTATGGCAAAGAACATCACAATGACACCCCTTGAACTGTAACCGTTTGTTCTTGGCTCAATTCATGCCAACACCTCTTCCTCTTTGGCATTCCAACACATCTAAAACCTCATTGAGACCCTAAGATGCTGTAAACCAAGAATGAAGTAAGTACTAACAAGTTCTAGGCTATGAACTTGAAAGAAACCGTTTAGTGGCTTAAGCTTCAACTAGAAAAGTTGAGAATTCCTTAAAGGAAATTTTGATTGAAATGTTTTTGAATTATGGTTCTTTGTACATTCAGGTTCCTAACCTACTTATAACCAACGAAATTTACAAAGGTACAAGGTTTAAAGTACAAAGTATAAGTCTAAAAGGAACATGCTTGCTTGGTAACTTGTTTGAACAATTTTGGTTCCAAGAAAGCTGGTTTGTCTTGCCGTGCTTCCTTGCTTGTTTCAGCCACATTTCTTGATCAATTTTGATTGGATAATACTTTGAGCAACTTGGTTTGAAATGCCTTTGATTGGTTGCAATTTTGACTTTGAATTTTCAAACCTCTCTTGCGTCAATTAGGCCTTAAACAGCCTCAATCTGATTGGATCAATTTTGTGCAGCTTGCTTGCTTGTCTCCAACTTGTTTTTGATTGGTTTGAACATTTGCAAGACTTCTCCCAATTGGTTCATGCTTTGAGCAGCTTGTCCATCATGTTTGGCATTGAAGACAATTCAGATTTTGACATGGGTGCTCGTCACCTCCTTGCTTATTAGCTACATGCATATCACCTCCTTGCTTGAACAAAAATTCAGATTCCAATTGCATTTTCAAGCTAAGTACGTGTACCTGAAAACAAGGCAATGATACAACACAAACTATCCTAAAACAAGGTTAACCAACCAACAATATTAAAAAGAACAACTAAAGATATGTACAACATGTTTTTGATACAACTAGATCAAAGCTTGTATCATATAAACCCAATGGACATCATCTTTGCTTGGTTCATCCTCTTCATGCCTATAAAGAAATGATTCAACACAATGCAACAACTTCCTAGCCATACTCCTTGTTATGGGACCTGTGCGGGGCAGTGAGGTGTCATCATCAGTGTTTGTATCCACAAGGTTAGGCTGTAGCTCATCATTCCCTCCCACTTGAGAAGGATTCGTCCTCGAATCTGAATCAATACTAAATGGAGAAAGGTCAGCAACATTAAAAGTTTTAGAGATAGGACCATACCTTTCTTCAGGAAGATCGAGAACACAGGCATTATCACCAAGCCGTTTCAATACTTTGAACGGTCCATCGCCTCTTGGCTTCAACTTTGAGTCCCTTTCCTTAGGGAATCTTTCTTTCCTCAAGTGTAACCAAACAAGATCACCAGGCTCAAATATAACAACTTTACGATTCCTGTTGGCTCTATTGGCATACACTTTATTCTTAGCTTCAAGTTGTGACTTAACCTTTTCATGCAGTTCTTTCACAAGTTTTGCTTTTCGTTCACCATCTAAACTAACACGTTCATGAACAGGTATGGGAACAAGATCAAGCGGGGACAAAGGGTTAAAGCCATAAGCAACTTCAAAAGGAGAATGCAATGTTCCACTATGAACAACTCTATTGTATGCAAACTCAATATAAGCTAAGCAGTCTTCCCGATTCTTTAAGTTCTTTTGAATGACAACACGTAACAGTTGAGACAAAGTTCTATTAACAACTTCAGTTTGACCATCGGTTTGTGGGTGAGCAGTTGTAGAAAATAACAATTTAGTACCAAGTCTACTCCACAAAACACGCCAGAAATGACTTAGAAACTTTGTATCTCTATCACTAACAATTGTACGTGGCATGCCATGCAATCTAACAATCTCCTTAAAGAACAAATCAGCAATATGAATAGCATCATCAACTTTCTTACATGCAATGAAATGTGCCATTTTGGAAAATCTATCAACAACAACAAAGATGCTATCTTTACTAGTTTTGGATCGAGGCAATCCCAATACAAAGTCCATAGAAAGATCAGTCCAAGGTGAGTTTGGAACAGATAAGGGAGTGTACAATCCATGTGGTTGTGTTCTAGATTTTGCTTGTCTGCAAGTAATACATTGGTCACATACCTTATCAACATGTGCTTTCATATGCGGCCAGAAGAAATGCTCCTTAAGTGTTTCCAAAGTTTTTAACGAGCCAAAATGACCCTTTAAACCTCCTCCATGAGCTTCTTTTAGCAACAACTCTCTTCATGAACACATTGGTACACATAACTTATGTTCTTTAAACAAATAACCATCATGCAAGTAATATTTAGCAGAAGGTGAATCAATGCATGCTTGATAGATAGAACTAAAGTCATGATCAGAATGATACATCTCTTTGATAGACTCAAAACCAAACATGTTACATGAAAGAGTAGTAATCAAAGTATAGCGACGAGATAATGCATCAGCAACAACATTTTCTTTTCCTTGCTTATACTTGATCACATAAGGGAATTGTTCAATGAATTCAACCCATTTGGCATGTCTTTTTTTCAATTTTCCTTGACCTTTTAGATACTTAAGGCTTTCATGATCAGTATGAATCACAAATTCCTTTAGGTTGCAGATAATGTTGCCAAGTTTGTAAAGAACGGACAAGGGCATACAATTCTTTATCATAGGCTGAATAATTTATGGAAGCTCCTTTCAATTTCTCACTAAAGTAGGCAACAGGTTTGTTACCTTGATGCAATATAGCTCCAATGCCAACTCCACTGGCATCACATTCAACTTCAAACATTTCATCAAAGTTGGGCAATCTCAGGATAGGTGCAGAAGTTAGACGTTTCTTAAGTTCCTCAAAGGCTTGTTGTTGTAATTCTCCCCATTCAAAACTTACATCTTTCTTGACTAACTCATTCAAGGGTGCAGCTATGGTAGAGAAATCCTTCACAAAACGTCTATAGAAGCTAGCTAATCCATGAAAACTCCTAACATCTCCAGCAGACTTAGGGGTTGGCCACTCAGTTATGGATTTAACTTTCTCTTGGTCCATTTCAATTCCTTCAGCACTAATCACAAATACTAAGAATGTAACCTTCTCCAGACAGAAAGAACACTTCTTGAAATTAGCATACAACTTTTCTTTCTGTAGGGTGACAAAAAAGCTCTAAGATGGATCAGATGTTCACTTAGGGTTTTGGAGTAGATAAGAATGTCATCAAAGTAGACTACTACAAATTTCCCTATGAATTTCCTTAAGACCTCATTCATTAACCTCATGAAAGTACTAGGGGCGTTGGTTAAACCAAAGGGCATAACTAACCATTCGTACAATCCAAATTTAGTCTTAAAGGCAGTTTTCCATTCACCACCTTCCCTAATTCTCACATGGAAATAACCTTGTTTAAGATCTACTTTGCTAAAGCATCTAGACCCATGCAACATATCCAACATGTCATCCAACCTAGGAATAGGGTATCTATACTTCACAGTGATCTTATTGATGGCTCTGCAATCAGTACACATTCTCCAAGTTCCATCTTTCTTAGGGACAATGATAACAGGAACAACACAAGGACTCATACTCTCTTTTACTTTACCTTGGGTCAATAATTCCTCAACTTGTTTTTGGATTTCCTTAGTTTCCTCTGGATTGGCTCTATAGGCAGGTCTGTTTGGTAGAACAGCTCCTGGAATGAAATCTATTTGATGCTCAATGCCTCTTAGAGGTGGTAAACCTAGGGGATCTCCTTCAGGAAACAAGCTAGAAAATTCTTGAAGTAAAGATGCAACTTCACTGGGTAAAGTAGATGGTATTTCAGATGAAGAGAACAGAGTTTCTTTGTAAAGCAAGATATAAATAGTTTTGTTTGAATTGATAGCATGGAATACCTCGCTTTGAGATGCAAAGAATGCACTTTTCTTTTGAGATGGTTCAGCAGAAACTTTGATCTCTTTCGGTTCAATTTTAGGATGGGAAGTTTTCAGTTGGTTTTCTTTGATGAAAATCCTTTCCAGTTCCTTTTCTTTAGGATCATTATGGCTTTTTAACATTCGTTGTTGATCCTCAAAGACTTTGTGCTGGGGCAAGGCATTTAATTTGTACAGTTTGTTGTTATGCCTAAAGGAATATCTATTCAGGTAACCATCATATGTAACCTTGTTGTCAAATTGTCACGGTCTACCTAATAAGATATGACTCGATTGCATAGGGGCTACATCACATAACACCTCAGCGAGACTAGGACTTGCTTTGTTACTTTAACTTCACCACACTCATTAAGCCACGTAAGTCTATAAGGACGGGGGTGATTATTTAAAGGTAACTCAAGTTTCCTAACAAGTTCAAAACTTGCAACATTGGTACATGAACCGGAATCAATGATTAAAGTGCAGACTTTCTTTTTAATCATACAGTGAATGTGGAATATGCTTTCTCTTTGTATTTCAGGTTCTTCAGTTTTAATTTGGGCACTTAGAGCTCGACGGACAACTAAGAACTCTTTTGTTTCACACTCATCAATCTCTCCACTAAGCTCTTCTTCTTCCTCACATGTTTGTTCAAATTCATTGTTTTCTTCACTCTCTTCCAATTTTTCTTCAGAATAATACTCATTAGACTCTTCAATAAACAAGATGCGTTTAGAGTTGGGACATTGATTAGCAAAATGACCTTTTCCTAAGCATTTAAAACATTGAATATCACGAGTCTTAACATTAGGCGTACCTTCCACCTTGGCTTTGCCTTTATCAGTGATTGGAAGCTTTGGACGATTTGGATGTTCTGGGTTGATTTTCCTTGGAATCCACGGCCTTGACCTTGTTGTGGACGGAAAGGCGTCCTGGGCTGTGTTCTAGGAAAACTCAAAGGATTAGTCCGAAAAGAAGGGTTAGAAGTTTTTACCTTCAATTGTCTTCCCACTTTCTCAGCAATGTGAACCATAGAAGCCAGATCAGAGTAAGGTGTAAGTTCCACCTTAAATGCAATTTCTTTGTTCAAACCAACTAGAAATCTAGCCATTGTGGCTTCCTCATCTTCTTCTATGTTAGCCCTGGTAAGCAGATGTTCTAATTCTTTATAAAATTCATCAACAGATCTATTACCTTGAGAAAGTTGTTGCATTTTCTGGAAAATGCTTCTTTCATAGGAAGGAGATATGAATCTCTTCCTCATCTCTTGTTTCAGCTCGGACCAAGTAACAACAGGGGGCTGTCTTGTTCTTCTCCTGGTGTTCTTCAATTGTTCCCACCAGAGTAAAGCATAATCTACAAATTCAAAAGTTGCATACCGCACTTTGGCCAATTCAGAATAGTTAGTGCAAGAATACATATGTTCTACTTTTGTTTCCCATTGCAGATATGTTTCAGGATCACTTTTCCCTTGGAAGGTGGGTATTGTCAGTTTAGTAGTAATGAACTCTTCTTCAAGATGTTCATCTCTTTCAGGCTGACGTTCATCATACCGTTCTTCCGGATAGTGTTCTTCATTGTACTCAGGGAGATTATCAAATCACTCCTCAAAAGAAATGTTCCTACGACCACCATTACTACCTCGACCTCTACCTCTACCTCTAAGTGATGTGACTTTTCTACGTTCAACATGAGACTCATTACCATAAGAGGTGCCTTCTTGAAAAGGTATACTAGGTTCCTTTTGATCTGAGGTTGGCTTTTCTACTTTGCTTATCCTCTGTTTGTTATCCTCTATGTCACTTCCCATTAAACCAAACTGATTAACAAGGAAAGTGAGTGTTTGCTGTATATTCTCTAGGGTAACATGGACTGGGGATGGGACAGGAGTAGATGGGGACGGGGATGGTGCATTATCTTTCTGTTAGGGACCCATGATTCAGAAAACAATCTCAAAAGCCAATTAAAATACTGACAAGATGCAAATACTCTACTTTATGTTGACAATTGTTCAAAATAGCAATTTGGACTATTTCTCCTAAGGATTCAAGAAAATCACAGAAGTCAAATTGTTGTTCTGGCTGAATGAAATCTACGGGGTTGTTTAAGACAATCCCTCAATTTACTTTACAGCATATGCAATTATCAATTGAAGTAAAGTGAAAGTAAAAGCACACAAACAAAGTGTCAGCAAGGGTTTGCTTTAGATACTTTCAATATTTCAAATCTACAACACTTTGGTTCTGTTTGGACACTTTCTTTCTTTTGAGCTTTGCATAGGAATTTCCCTTTTGCAATTGTTTAATTTTGGGCTTTTCCTCACTTTTCTTTCTTGTGCAATCCTCTCTTGTCTTGCCTCTTACTTGTTGACAAATAATGGCTTTTCTCTCGTGTGTTTCTCAATCAAGCTTAATTTTCTTTCTTTGGGGGGGGGGTTTGCTTGATTGTTGTGAGACTACTCCTCACGGCCTACATGAGTCATTGCTCACGGCCTTTAATTGCACAAGGTTTGTTGTATTTGGAATTTGAAAGTTTCTCGTACACAACACGGCTAAACACTATGTAGTGAGAAATCAATTCACAATTACAACAAGTTCAAATTGAATATAGTGCAAGGTAAGTTCAGAAATTGATCTAAAACAACAATTGGATAGCTTTTTAACAGTGTGGGGCTTAAACAATTCCTAACTTCCAGGATGTATCTAAGTCCAACAAGTTGTTTGAAACAATTGAATCAACAAAAAGATATAGCTATTAGCATTCACCAAGATTTCAAATGAGCTTTAAAAACTTGTTCTAAACACACGGTTTTGGCAATTTTATGTTTTTGATGCAAATGATCTAACTAATCTTAAGATAGCTAAATGCAACTTAGTTGTTTCTAAATGCAATTATAAGGGCTGATTACTATAACAACTAATAGAAATCAGTTTTGATGCAAACTAACTAACTTGTTTTGTTTTGTTTTTAAGTTATCTATTCTACCTTGTTTTTGTTTTGGTTTTTGTTTGTATGATGCAATCAGTTTCTAAACTAGATGTTACTAGATGCAAGTCTTTATATTCTACTCAACAAACGTTTATCAACTAGAAACTAGGCAGCAAACATAGTTAACTAAAACTACTTTTTTTGTTCTTTAGTTTTCGGATTTTCTTGTTCTAAACTAAACAACCAACTAAACCTTTAAACTATGTTGTAAACTAGTCTAACCAAGCTAAATAAGGCAGCAACTACGTCGTCTAAATCAGTTTGCACACAACTACTAAAAACAGATTTTAACAACTTGATTACAAACTAAACTATCAACTAATCTATTTTTGTGTTCAAAGTTTTCTGTTTTAAGGACTCAAATAACTACCATTTAAACTTCTAGATTAGGACCTAATGAACATTGTCTAAGCTAGATTGAACAAGAACAACAAGTTACACACGGTTTTAATCTAAACTACACAAACGGATTCTAACAACACTTAAGTCTAGTCTAAGTTCTTTTTGTGGTGTTTTTGGTTTTTGCTACTTAAACTAACTTACCAAACTATTGTAAACTATCTAATAAACACTTTAAAACATAAAGTAACTATCTAAATTAATAGATTCTAAATGGACATAAAAACAGTTTACTACACGGTTTGGGCAGCATCATTGTTATGCAAGTTAAACAATGTAAACATGAATAGAAGACTAACCAAAGCTCTGATACCAATTGATGAGCCAAATAAAGGCTAGAAAACGTTTCCAAGACTTTGTCTTCTATTCCAAATTGATTTGAACCTCAGCTATGGCAAAGAACATCACAATGACACCCCTTGAACTGTAACCGTTTGTTCTTGGCTCAATTCATGCCAACACCTCTTCCTCTTTGGCATTCCAGCACATCTAAAACCTCATTGAGACCCTAAGATGCTGTAAACCAAGAATGAAGTAAGTACTAACAAGTTCTAGGCTATGAACTTGAAAGAAACCGTTTAGTGGCTTAAGCTTCAACTAGAAAAGTTGAGAATTCCTTAAAGGAAATTTTGATTGAAATGTTTTTGAATTATAGTTCTTTGTACATTCAGGTTCCTAACCTATTTATAACCAACGAAATTTACAAAGCTACAAGTTTTAAAGTACAAAGTATAAGTCTAAAAGGAACATGCTTGCTTGGTAACTTGTTTGAACAATTTTGGTTCCAAGAAAGCTGGTTTGTCTTGCCGTGCTTCCTTGCTTGTTTCAGCCACATTTCTTGATCAATTTTGATTGGATAATACTTTGAGCAACTTGGTTTGAAATGCCTTTGATTGGTTGCAATTTTGACTTTGAATTTTCAAACCTCTTTTGCGTCAATTAGGCCTTAAACAACCTCAATCTGATTGGATCAATTTTGTGCAGCTTGCTTGCTTGTCTCCAACTTGTTTTTGATTGGTTTGAACATTTGCAAGACTTCTCCCAATTGGTTCATGCTTTGAGCAGCTTGTATATCATGTTTGGCGTTGAAGACAATTCAGATTTTGACTTGGGTGCTTGTCACCTCCTTGCTTGTTAGCTACTTGCATATCACCTCCTTGCTTGAACAAAAATTCAGATTCTAATTGTATTTTCAAGCTAAGTACGTGTACCTGAAAACAAGGCAATGATACAACACAAACTATCCTAAAACAAGGTTAACCAACCAACAATATTAAAAAGAACAACTAAAGATATGTATAACATGTTTTTGATACAACTAGATCAAAGCTTGTATCATATAAACCCAATGGACATCATCTTTGCTTGGTTCATCCTCTTCATGCCTATAAAGAAATGATTCAACACAATGCAACAACTTCTTAGCCATACTCCTTGTTATGGGACCTGTGCGGGGCAGTGAGGTGTCATCATCTGTGTTTGTATCCACAAGGTTAGGCTGTAGCTCATCATTCCCTCCCACTTGAGAAGGATTCGTCCTCGAATCTGAATCAATACTAAATGGAGAAAGGTCAGCAACACTAAAAGTTTTAGAGATAGGACCATACCTTTCTTCAGGAAGATCGAGAACATAGGCATTATCACCAAGCCGTTTCAATACTTTGAACGGTCCATCGCCTCTTGGCTTCAACTTTCAGTCCCTTTCCTTAGGGAATCTTTCTTTCCTCAAGTGTAACCAAACAAGATCACCAGGCTCAAATATAACAACTTTACGATTCCTGTTGGCTCTATTGGCATACACTTTATTCTTAGCTTCAAGTTGTGACTTAACCTTTTCATGCAGTTCTTTCACAAGTTTTGCTTTTCGTTCACCATCTAAACTAACACGTTCATGAACAGGTATGGGAACAAGATCAAGCGGGGACAAAGGGTTAAAGCCATAAACAACTTCAAAAGGAGAATGCAATGTTCCACTATGAACAACTCTATTGTATGCAAACTCAATATAAGCTAAGCAGTCTTCCCGATTCTTTAAGTTCTTTTGAATGACAACACGTAACAGTTGAGACAAAGTTCTATTAACAACTTCAGTTTGACCATCGGTTTGTGGGTGAGCAGTTGTAGAAAATAACAATTTAGTACCAAGTCTACTCCACAAAACACGCCAGAAATGACTTAGAAACTTTGTATCTCTATCACTAACAATTGTACGTGGCATGCCATGCAATCTAACAATCTCCTTAAAGAACAAATCAGCAATATGAATAGCATCATCAACTTTCTTACATGCAATGAAATGTGCCATTTTGGAAAATCTATCAACAACAACAAAGATGCTATCTTTACCAGTTTTGGATCGAGGCAATCCCAATACAAAGTCCATAGAAAGATCAGTCCAAGGTGAGTTTGGAACAGATAAGGGAGTGTACAATCCATGTGGTTGTGTTCTAGATTTTGCTTGTCTGCAAGTAATACATTGGTCACATACCTTATCAACATGTGCTTTCATATGCGGCCAGAAGAAATGCTCCTTAAGTGTTTCCAAAGTTTTTAACGAGCCAAAATGACCCTTTAAACCTCCTCCATGAGCTTCTTTTAGCAACAACTCTCTTCATGAACACATTGGTACACATAACTTATGTTCTTTAAACAAATAACCATCATGCAAGTAATATTTAGCAGAAGGTGAATCAATGCATGCTTGATAGATAGAACTAAAGTCATGATCAGAATGATACATCTCTTTGATAGACTCAAAACCAAACATGTTACATGAAAGAGTAGTAATCAAAGTATAGCGACGAGATAATGCATCAGCAACAACATTTTCTTTTCCTTGCTTATACTTGATCACATAAGGGAATTGTTCAATGAATTCAACCCATTTGGCATGTCTTTTTTTCAATTTTCCTTGACCTTTTAGATACTTAAGGCTTTCATGATCAGTATGAATCACAAATTCCTTAGGTTGCAGATAATGTTGCCAAGTTTGTAAAGAACGGACAAGGGCATACAATTCTTTATCATAGGTTGAATAATTTGTGGAAGCTCCTTTCAATTTCTCACTAAAGTAGGCAACAGGTTTGTTACCTTGATGCAATACAGCTCCAATGCCAACTCCACTGGCATCACATTCAACTTCAAACATTTCATCAAAGTTGGGCAATCTCAGGATAGGTGCAGAAGTTAGACGTTTCTTAAGTTCCTCAAAGGCTTGTTGTTGTGATTCTCCCCATTCAAAACTTACATCTTTCTTGACTAACTCATTCAAGGGTGCAACTATGGTAGAGAAATCCTTCACAAAACGTCTATAGAAGCTAGCTAATCCATGAAAACTCCTAACATCTCCAGCAGACTTAGGGGTTGGCCACTCAGTTATGGATTTAACTTTCTCTTGGTCCATTTCAATTCCTTCAGCACTAATCACAAATACTAAGAATGTAACCTTCTCCAGACAGAAAGAACACTTCTTGAAATTAGCATACAACTTTTCTTTCTGTAGGGTGACAAAAAAGCTCTAAGATGGATCAGATGTTCACTTAGGGTTTTGGAGTAGATAAGAATGTCATCAAAGTAGACTACTACAAATTTCCCTATGAATTTCCTTAAGACCTCATTCATTAACCTCATGAAAGTACTAGTGGCGTTGGTTAAACCAAAGGGCATAACTAACCATTCGTACAATCCAAATTTAGTCTTAAAGGCAGTTTTCCATTCATCACCTTCCCTAATTCTCACTTGGAAATAACCTTGTTTAAGATCTACTTTGCTAAAGCATCTAGACCCATGCAACATATCCAACATGTCATCCAACCTAGGAATAGGGTATCTATACTTCACAGTGATCTTATTGATGGCTCTGCAATCAGTACACATTCTCCAAGTTCCATCTTTCTTAGGGACAATGATAACAGGAACAACACAAGGACTCATACTCTCTTTTACTTTACCTTGGGTCAATAATTCCTCAACTTGTTTTTGGATTTCCTTAGTTTCCTCTGGATTGGCTCTATAGGCAGGTCTGTTTGGTAGAACAGCTCCTGGAATGAAATCTTTTTGATGCTCAATGCCTCTTAGAGGTGGTAAACCTGGGGGATCTCCTTCAGGAAACAAGCTAGAAAATTCTTGAAGTAAAGATGCAACTTCACTGGGTAAAGTAGATGGTATTTCAGATGAAGAGAACAGAGTTTCTTTGTAAAGCAAGATATAAACAGTTTTGTTTGAATTGATAGCATGGAATACCTCGCTTTGAGATGCAAAGAATGCACTTTTCTTTTGAGATGGTTCAGCAGAAACTTTGATCTCTTTCGGTTCAATTTTAAGATGAGAAGTTTTCAGTTGGTTTTCTTTGATGAAAATCCTTTCCAGTTCCTTTTCTTTAGGATCATTATGGCTTTTTAACATTCGTTGTTGATCCTCAAAGACTTTGTGCGCGGGCAAGGCATTTAATTTGTACAGTTTGTTGTTATGCCTAAAGGAATATCTATTCAGGTAACCATCATATGTAACCTTGTTGTCAAATTGTCACGGTCTACCTAATAAGATATGACTCGATTGCATAGGGGCTACATCACATAACACCTCAGCGAAATACCCACCAATTGATAAAGAAACTAGGACTTGCTTTGTTACTTTAACTTCGCCACACTCATTAAGCCACGTAAGTCTATAAGGACGGGGGTGATTATTTAAAGGTAACTCAAGTTTCCTAACAATTTCAAAACTTGCAACATTGGTACATGAACCGGAGTCAATGATTATAGTGCAGACTTTCTTTTTAATCATACAGTGAATGTGGAATATGTTTTCTCTTTGTATTTCAGGTTCTTCAGTTTTAATTTGGGCACTTAGAGCTCGACGGACAACTAAGAACTCTTTTGTTTCACACTCATCAATCTCTCCACTAAGCTCTTTGTTGAAATATTAAGGATTAAGGATATAATTGTTACTGTAATTATTACCGTTGGTATCACTGTTCACTGAACAGTATTCTTTTGTTTTTTGTTCTACTAGCCGTTAGTCGGGTAGTATATATTCAAGCTTCTTCTCTTTGTAATGTTAAGGTTGTTGAATAATAAAAGGAGCACTGTTTTATTCTTGTCTTTATGGTATCAGAGATAGGTTGCTCAAAGAACTGAGAACAAGCCTACTGAGTATTTACTGGTATTTTGGTTGATAATCACAGAATTATCACCGTATCACCGTGGTGGCTGTGACCACACTTCTCACAAAAATTCCTCATTCATAATATATGAGAGTATTGCTTCTTGCTTCGTAGTGTTTTATATAAAAAAAAATCTGCAGTTCTGGAGCTTGCAGAAAGATTAAGCACGAAAAGAACAGAGGAAGACTAGAAGTTGAACTTTGCAAGGAGGAGAAAGACGAAGCAGGGTAAAAAGGAAAGTAATTATTTTTTTTCCTTTTTCACTTTCGGTGTTTGACAGGTGTTTTACACTATTGATATTTTTATCTCCACTATCTTGGAAGTGGTGAAACCCACAATTTAATACCAATATTTTACCAAAAGGAAAATGTTGTGTCTCATTGCATGAATGACACGTCACTTCTTGTGATTCCCACCGAAACTTCTCGAGGAAGCTTTGCAAATTACTTCTTAAATTCATATGTTTTTTGTTTTGTTCTTCTCACTTCCTGCACTGTAATTTTAGTACTCTCCTGCATTTTTCCCTTCCTTCGTATCTTCAGAAAAAAAAATCCTCACCTTCAGAGAATCTTCTTCTCTGAAGATCTAGCCTTTACTCATCAAGATCTGAACTATACGAATGTCTTCCCCCTCTACTCCTACATCATCTCGTAGAACAGAAGGCCTTACTGGAGTTACTGATACTCCAGTCTCTTCTGACATCTCATCCGTTCCACTACCAAGCTCAAATATGATGGATAGTAACTCAGTGATGATTACTAACCATAAACTCACAAGTCACAATTATCTTTCTTGGAGTAAGGCCGTGGAACTGTTTATTACAGGACGGGGTAAAGATGAGTACCTTCACAGTCGCATGCAAGTCCCATCTGCTACAGATCCAAACTATAAACAGTATAAAACAGAGAATGCTATGATTATGTCATGGCTGCTCAGCTCGATGACACCTGAAATAGGGAATAACTTCATTCTCTATCCCACAGCTGCGGATATCTGGAAAGCAGCTAAAGAGCTATATTCTCAAACGGACAATGTAGCGGAAATATATGAGCTAGAAACACGGGTTACTGAGATTAAATAGGGAGAACAGACTGTAAGTGCTTATTATTCTCAACTTACCTTACTGTGGCAACAAATTGATACTTATGAAACTCACAAATGGGGATTACCTGCTGATGCTCTAGCTTTTAAGAAGTTTATTGAAACTAAACGAGTCTTTCGGTTTCTACAAGGATTACATAAGGACTTTGACTCTGTGCGTAGCAGACTGTTAGGTACTAAACCTTTCCCCACCTTAAACTCTGTGTTTTCTGAAGTTAGATTGGAAGAATCCCGTATTCGAGTCATGATGAACTCATCTCACAACACTGTAGATGGTTCTGCGTTATTAACCTCTGTAGAAACTAATGATCATCTTTCAACTTTTGCTGCTTACAAAGGCCCCTCACAAGGAAAAAAACCTTATTGTAAGTTTTGTAATAGACCAGGACATTCATTTGAAAACTGTTACAGTAGACCAGACTCAAAAGTACAAAGACCTTTTTCACGTGGTTTTGGGGGAAACTGGAAAAATAAAAATTACTCTTCAAATGGGAAACCATCAGTAAATGAGAATTGGCGTAATTCTTCATCTGGAAATTGGAAAGGAGGAAGAGGGGGCAAATCTCAGGGATCTATGGCTCATCTAGTGAATCAAATGGAAAGTGAAAATGATGACCATAAGATGGACATGCAACTGGAAAATCAACATACAACTGGAGCAGCAGGAACTAACCCACCTATTCAGCAGCAGCTGGATGCCATTTTTAGACTTCTTGGAAAGCAGCAAGACAAAAATGATTCATCAACAATGTCCATTGCTACTATGGCTTACTCAGGTATGACCTCAGGTATGATAGCTCCTGTTTTACCTAAGTATGTTACATGGATTGTGGACTCTGGAGCATCAGATCACATGACTAATGATGAAACATTATTGAGTCAATATGTGCAATTTTCTGGTCCTAAATATGTGGAAGTTGCTACTGGTCTTAGGGTTAAGGTATGTGGAATGGGTAATATATTACTAGATAAAGGAATCAAACTTCTTAAGGTACTATATATTCCTGATCTGACATTTAATCTGATTTCTGTAAGAAGATTCACTATTGATAATAATTGCATTGCCTCCTTCTCATCCTCTGAAGTTATGTTTCAGGGGAAACCTTCGGGGGAGAAGATTGGCAATGCTAAAGTACATAATGGACTCTACCTTTTTGGAACAGCAAGGAGGAGTGGAAACTCTACATGCTATGTTGCTGAGTCCAGTAGTGATAATATGCATGCTAGCTCTCATACAAACAGTATTTTGTTATGGCATTATCGTTTAGGGCACCCTAATTTTGTGTATCTCAAGAAAATCATGCCTAAGTTATTTTTGAATACTGATTCTGTTTGTATCAAGTGTGAGGTTTGTGAGCTAGCTAAGCAAACCCGAACTGTTTACCCTTCGAAAATGTATGTTCCTTCTCAAGCATTTAATCTAATTCATTCGAATATTTGGGGACCCTCCAGGGTAAATAACATTAATGGGGCTAGATGGTTTATTATGTTTGTTGATGATCACACACGAATTACTTGGGTTTTTCTCATGAAACATAAGTCTGATGCAAACATGATTATTCAGAAATTTGTTATTTTCGTTAAGAATCAGTTTAATGTTACTATTAAGACTTTAAGATCAGATAATGGACTCGAGTATATGGATAGATCTGTTCAGGAGTTTTTAACAAGACAGGGCATTCATCATCAGACAGCATGTATCTATACACCCCAGCAAAATGGGGTGGCTGAGAGGAAGAACCGACACTTACTTGAAGTAACACGTGCCATTGTGTTTACAAAACAGGTACCCAAATTCTACTGGGGAGAGCCTATTCTAACTGCTACATACTTAATTAATAGGTTACCATCTAGAATTCTATCTTTTCAGACTCCAGTAGATGTACTCAAACTGTGTTTTCCCTTTACTAAGTTAGTGTCTGTACTTCCAGTTAAGGTGTTTGGCAGTGTTGCTTATGTTCATATTCCATCTCATATAAGGAGTAAACTAGACCATAGGTCGGTAAAATGTATTTTTCTTGGATACTCTAACACACAAAAGGGATATAAGTGCTATGATCCTATTACTAGGAAAATTTATGTGACACTGGATGTTAAAATTGATGAGAGTTGCTCTTATTATGGCCCTAATGATCCTAAAAAATCTTTGGCTTATCATGATTTCTGGAATATTATTGATGTTGTGACTACTTCTACTACTTCTACTAATACTGACAAACAGTCTAGCACTGTTTCAGAGACTGGATTACCTGTTAATGATATTCATCCGGATATAAGAGACAAATCTCTTGTTGATAGACCTCCTATTGTTAAAGTATATCATAGAAGAGGACATGAGCAGGAGAAATCTGATAGGGAACAGGCTGTGCATAACAATCCTGATCATGCTGTCCACATTCCAGGGATCACTCATGACTATGAGTCTGAGAATGCTGAAACCAGCTCTTTGACACCTGAGGTACCTTATCTAAATAAACTCATTGATGATAGACCGATTGCTCTTCGAAAAGGTACAAGGGAATGCACAAAGCATCCTTTAAGTAAGTTTGTTTCCTATGCATCTCTGTCTCCTAATTTCTGTGCATTTACTACATCATTAGATTCACAGGTAATACCTTCCACAGTCCATGATGCTTTAGGTCATCCTTTATGGAAAATTGCAGTTGAAGATGAAATGCTTGCACTAGAAACGAATAAAACCTGGGTTCTAGTAGATAGACAGAAAGATATGAAAGTAGTAGGTTGTAAATGGGTATTCTCACTTAAATATAGTGCGGATGGCTCTATAAGTCGATATAAAGCAAGACTAGTTGCTAAAGGGTTTACACAAACTTATGGTATTGACTTTCTTGAAACTTTTGCCCCTGTTGCTAAACTTAATACTGTGAGAATTATTTTTTCTGTAGCTGTTAATCTTGACTGGAAATTAATTCAGTTAGACATTAAAAATGCATTCTTAAATGGGGATTTAAATGAAGAAGTCTTTATGGATATTCCACCGGGTTTTGTGAATTCCAGTAATTGCTCCAAGGTTTGCAAATTACAGAAAGCTTTGTATGGATTGAAACAATCCCCACGGGAATGGTTCAGAAAATTCACTAGTGTAGTAATTAACTTGGGTTTTGTACAAACTCATAGCGATCATACTTTATTTATAAAAGGCCGAGGATCAGGTATAATAACGATTTTAATTGTGTATGTTGATGATATTATTCTAACTGGAAATGATAATAAATGTATTGAGGATATCAAGGGTAAGTTATCTTCTGTTTTTGAATTAAAAGATCTAGGCAATTTAAGGTATATCAACAAAGGGAATTTGTATATCTCAACGCAAATATGTACTTGACTTGCTTTCTGAAACGGGTATGCTGGGTTGCAAACCCTCTTCTACTCTAGTTATTCTTCGGACTAAGTCTCAGGATGATGAACAGGATGTGGTAAATAAACTAAGTTATCAAAGGCTTGTTGGTAAGTTAATATATCTATCTCATACTAGACCAGATATCTGCTATGCTGTTAGTTATGTTAGCCAATTTATGCATAACCCATCTCTAATTCATCTTAAGGCTGCTATGAGAATCCTCAGGTATCTAAAGAATGCTCCTGGACAGGGTCTTTACTTCAGAAAAACTGATCTTAGGGACTTGGCAGTGTTTACAGATGCAGACTGGGGAGGATCTCCTTCAGATATGAGATCCACTACTGGTTACGTAACATTTCTTTGGGGAAATTTAATTACATGGAGAAGTAAAAAACAATCCGTTGTTGCTCGCAGTAGTGCTGAGGCAGAATTGAGGGCACTTGCACTTGGATTGTGTGAAGGACTTTGGATTACACGGGTTATGTCTGATTTAGGTCAGAGGATTACATTGCCAGTTCAAATATACAGTGATAATATTTCTGCTATCCACATGATAGAGAATCCTATTCAACATGACAAATCTAAGCATATTGAAATTGACCGACATTTCATTCGGGAAAAGATTGAAGATGGTCTCATTTGCATATCACATGTTTCATCGAAGAATCAAATTGCGGATATCTTCACAAAACCTTTGGCAATCGCACTTTTCTATGATCTATTAGGCAAGCTTGGTTGTATTAATCCATACACCAAGCTTGAGAGGGAGTGTTGAAATATTAAGGATTAAGGATATAATTGTTACTGTAATTATTACCGTTGGTATCACTGTTCACTGAACAATATTCTTTTGTTTTTTGTTCTACTAGCCGTTAGTCGGGTAGTATATATTCAAGCTTCCTCTCTTTGTAATGTTAAGGTTGTTGAATAATAAAAGGAGCACTGTTTTATTCTTGTCTTTACTCTTCTTCTTCCTCACATGTTTGTTCAAATTCATTGTTTTCTTCACTCTTTTCCAATTTTTCTTCAGAATAATACTCATTAGACTCTTCAATAAACAAGATGCGTTTAGGGTTGGGACATTGATTAGTAAAATGACCTTTTCCTAAGCATTTAAAACATTGAATATCACGAGTCTTAACATTAGACGTACCTTCCACCTTGGCTTTGCCTTTATCAGTGATTGGAAGCTTTGGACGATTTTGGATGTTCTGGGTTGATTTTCCTTGGAATCCACGGCCTTGACCTTGTTGTGACGGAAAGGCGTCCTGGGCTGTGTTCTAGGAAAACTCAAAGGATTAGTCTGAAAAGAAGGGTTAGAAGTTTTTACCTTCAATTGTCTTTCCACATTCTCAGCAATGTGAACCATAGAAGCCAGATCAGAGTAAGGTGTAAGTTCCACCTTAAATGCAATTTCTTTGTTCAAACCAGCTAGAAATCTAGCCATTGTGGCTTCCTCAGCTTCTTCTATGTTAGCCCTGGTAAGCAGATGTTCTAATTCTTTATAAAATTCATCAACAGATCTATTACCTTGAGAAAGTTGTTGCAATTTCTGGAAAATGCTTCTTTCATAGGAAGGAGATATGAATCTCTTCCTCATCTCTTGTTTCAGCTCGGACCAAGTAACAACAGGGGGCTGTCTTGTTCTTCTCCTGGTGTTCTTCAATTGTTCCCACCAGAGTAAAGCATAAACTACAAATTCAAAAGTTGCATACCGCACTTTGGCCAATTCAGAATAGTTAGTGCAAGAATACATATGTTCTACTTTTGTTTCCCATTGCAGATATGTTTCAGGATCCCTTTTCCCTTGGAAGGTGGGTATTGTCAGTTTAGTAGTAATGAACTCTTCTTCAAGATGTTCATCTCTTTCAGGCTGACGTTCATCATACCGTTCTTCCGGATAGTGTTCTTCATTGTACTCAGGGAGATTATCAAATCTCTCCTCAAAAGAAATGTTCCTACGACCACCATTACTACCTCGACCTCTACCTCTACCTCTAAGTGATGTGACTTTTCTACGTTCAACATGAGACTCATTACCATAAGAGGTGCCTTCTTGAAAAGGTATACTAGGTTCCTTTTGATCTGAGGTTGGCTTTTCTACTTTGCTTATCCTCTGTTTGTTATCCTCTATGTCACTTCTCATTAAACCAAACTGATTAACAAGGAAAGTGAGTGTTTGCTGTATATTCTCTAGGGTAACAGGGACTGGGGATGGGACAGGAGTAGATGGGGACGGGATGGTGCATTATCTTTCTGTTGGGGACCCATGATTCAGAAAACAATCTCAAAAGCCAATTAAAATATTGACAAGATGCAAATACTCTACTTTATGTTGACAATTGTTCAAAACAGCAATTTGGACTATTTCTCCTAAGGATTCAAGAAAATCACAGAAGTCAAATTGTTGTTCTGGCTGAATGAAATCTACGGGGTTGTTTAAGACAATCCCAAAATTTACTTTACAGCATATGCAATTATCAATTGAAGTAAAGTGAAAGTAAAAGCACACAAACAAAGTGTCAGCAAGGGTTTGCTTTAGAAACTTTCAATATTTCAAATCTACAACACTTTGGTTCTGTTTGGGCACTTTCTTTCTTTTGAGCTTTGCATATGAATTTCCCTTTTGCAATTGTTTAATTTTGGGCTTTTCCACACTTTTCTTTCTTGTGCAATCCTCTCTTGTCTTGCCTCTTACTTGTTGACAAATAATGGCTTTTCTCTCGTGTGTTTCTCAATCAAGCTTAATTTTCTTTCTTTGGGGGGGTTTGCTTGATTGTTGTGAGACTACTCCTCACGGCCTACATGAGTCATTGCTCACGGCCTTTAATTGCACAAGGTTTGTTGTATTTGGAATTTGAAAGTTTCTCGTACACAACACGGCTAAACACTATGTAGTGAGAAATCAATTCACAATTACAACAAGTTCAAATTGAATATAGTGCAAGGTAAGTTCAGAAATTGATCTAAAACAACAATTGGATAGCTTTTTAACAGTGTGGGGATTAAACAATTCCTAACTTCCAGGATGTATCTAAGTCCAACAAGTTGTTTGAAACAATTGAAATCAACAAAAAGATATAGCTATTAGCATTCACCAAGATTTCAAATGAGCTTTAAAAACTTGTTCTAAACACACGGTTTTGGCAATTTTCTGTTTTTGATGCAAATGATCTAACTAATCTTAAGATAGCTAAATGCAACTTAGTTGTTTCTAAATGCAATTATAAGGGCTGGTTACTATAACAACTAATGGAAATCAGTTTTGATGCAAACTAACTAACTTGTTTTGTTTTGTTTTTAAGTTATCTATTCTACCTTGTTTTTGTTTTGGTTTTTGTTTGTATGATGCAATCAGTTTCTAAAATAGATGTTACTAGATGCAAGTCTTTATATTCTACTCAACAAACGTTTATCAACTAGAAACTAGGCAGCAAACATAGTTAACTAAAACTACTTTTTTTGTTCTTTAGTTTTCGGATTTTCTTGTTCTAAACTAAACAACCAACTAAACCTTTAATCTATGTTGCAAACTACTCTAACTAAGCTAAATAAGGCAGCAAATAAAACGTCTAAAACAGATTGCACACAACTACTAAAACAGAATTTTAACAACTTGATTACAAACTAAACTATCAACTAATCTATTTTTGTGTTCAAGTTTTCTGTTTTAAGGAATCACTAAACTACCATTTAAACTTCTAGATTAGGACCTAATGAACATTGTCTAAGCTAGATTGAACTAGAACAACAAGTTTCACCCACGGTTTTAATCTAAACTACACAAAGGGATTCTAACAACACTTAGGTCTAGTCTAAGTTCTTTTTGTGGTGTTTTCGGTTTTGCTACTTAAACTAACTTACCAAACTATTGTAAACTATCTAATAAACACTTTAAAACATAAAGTAACTATCTAAATTAAAAGATTCTAAAGGGACATAAAAACAGTTTACTACACGGTTTGGGCAGCATCATATATATGCAAGTTAAACAATGTAAACATGAATAGAAGACTAACCAAAGCTCTGATACCAATTGATGAGCCAAATAAAGGCTAGAAAACGTTTCCAAGACTTTGTCTTCTATTCCAAATTGATTTGAACCTCAGCTATGGCAAAGAACATCACAATGACACCTCTTGAACTGTAACCCTTTGTTCTTGGCTCAATTCATGCCAACACCTCTTCCTCTTTGGCATTCCACCACATCTAAAACCTCATTGAGACCCTAAGATGCTGTAAACCAAGAATGAAGTAAGTACTAACAAGTTCTAGGCTATGAACTTGAAAGAAAACGTTTAGTGGCTTAAGCTTCAACTAGAAAAGTTGAGAATTCCTTAAAGGAAATTTTGATTGAAATGTTTTTGAATTATGGTTCTTTGTACATTCAGGTTCCTAACCTACTTATAACCAACGAAATTTACAAAGGTACAAGGTTTAAAGTACAAAGTATAAGTCTAAAAGGAACATGCTTGCTTGGTAACTTGTTTGAACAATTTTGGTTCTAAGAAAGCTGGTTTGTCTTGCCGTGCTTCCTTGCTTGTTTCAGCCACATTTCTTGATCAATTTTGATTGGATAATACTTTGAGCAACTTGGTTTGAAATGCCTTTGATTGGTTGCAAGTTTGACTTTGAATTTTCAAACCTCTCTTGCGTGAATTAGGCCTTAAACAGCCTCAATCTGATTGGATCAATTTTGTGCAGCTTGCTTGCTTGTCTCCAACTTGTTTTTGATTGGTTTGAACATTTGCAAGACTTCTCCCAATTGGTTCATTCTTTGAGCAGCTTGTCCATCATGTTTGGCGTTGAAGATAATTCAGATTTTGACATGGGTGCTTGTCACCTCCTTGCTTGTTAGCTACTTGCATATCACCTCCTTGCTTGAACAAAAATTCAGATTCTAATTGCATTTTCAAGCTAAGTACGTGTACCTGAAAACAAGGCAATGATACAACACAAACTATCCTAAAACAAGGTTAACCAACCAACAATATTAAAAAGAACAACTAAAGATATGTACAACATGTTTTTGATACAACTAGATCAAAGCTTGTATCATATAAACCCAATGGACATCATCTTTGCTTGGTTCATCCCTTCATTATCCACAAGGTTAGGCTGTAGCTCATCATCCTTGTTGAGACAAACATTCTTCTCATGACAGACATTCCTTTTGTCTTCTTCTAGGGCGCACGCCTTTAAGTCCAGCTTGGGGTCCTCCATTTCGCTCGAGACTTTGCATGTACCGCTTTCTTAAAAGGCGCATAGAAGCAAGGATCACAAGAAAACAAAACAAAAATCAAAATAAAGAAACACACTCACACACGCAAGATCCTAACGTTCATAATGTGGGTTCAATACAGTGAACCCAATGAACCTTAGGTTCATTTTGCACATACTTATACAAGAAGGTTCCAAATTGATGTCCAAGTTCTCTAGTCCTCTTTCTTGTTATAGGGTCTATAACCCTCTGATGGGATCCCTGATCCTCATCACTGATTCAGTTGTTATCAATGTCAAACAGTGCCTAGAAGATGAAGTTGCTTAGTCACCAGCTTGCTTCAAAGGTACCCACCCGGAAGCTTGACAAACTTCAACATGTCATGTCTCCTTCATCCCAGCTCCAAATCAGATAATCCAAGTAGCTAGCTTCAAGATCTTTCCAAGATCTAAAAGTTTGATCATATACATGTTTGATGAATCGGAGTGGAACAGCTTCAAATAAATCAAAACACTTTGGACATCTTTTCCTGTAGGCTGCTGAATCGCCCGCGTCTTTTCACCAACTGTTCCTACAAAATTGTTTACGTCCTTTGCACCAACCAGCTGTACCAAATCATTATTCCAGATGTCTAGTAAGCTTCTAGGTTAGATGAAGTGGACCCAAGGCCAAGCAAGTAGATACAACACCTCCTTAAAGACAAACTGTCCAGATTGCACCACTTGACAAAAACAGGTTCAAACTCGACCCTACAAGTTCTGAGCCCTCAATCAGGCCACATGGTTCATTAGAATGACATTCAAGATGCTTTAAACAAGTTGCACAAGCAAAGCAACAACCAGCTGAAAACTGCCTAAAACAGCGCCAATGAGTTTCTTTGCTATTCTAGCTTAGTTAAGTAGATTTTCTTCCTTAAATCTCATCGGACCTTACATGTACAAATAATATAGTCTTCTAGATTTATTTTCCTATAAATTACTATGGCAATAACCTTGTCAAAAGGATAAAACATTTTAGATTACTTCAGTTCTGTCGAGAGCAGTTTTTCTGCCAAGACTTTGTCTTGTGTTCCTCCTTTGATTCAAGGGCTTTTGGATCCCTTCTAGGCTTGAACAACCTTGATTGTAGGCTTATATACTTGGGGTGGATATTATTTGGGAGAGTTGAGGCTTGCCCAACTGAGTTCAAGCCATTTGTTAACCATTGTTCAACAATCAGCCAAAACAGAACTAGATTAATGCAAGGTGAGCTGGATGCTTGTTGTGCTTCATCCTTTCTTGTCCATGCTGTGTTAAGGAGTTAAAGGAAGGTCCAATCTTGTTCCATCATCAATTGGTATCAGAGCTTAAGGTACACTTTAACTCCAAATATCTTTTGTTTTTGTTCTACCGTTAAAATTGTTTTCACTTTTGTAAAACTGTTTTGTAGTTGTGTTGTGTCTGTTATGTTTTACAAATTTCCTTATGTTTCAAGCATCTAAATTTTGTTCAAAACATAGTTCAAGATGTTAGGAAATGTTAGAAAGTGTTTGTTTAGACGTCTTAGTGGTCACTAAATCCTGAAAATACAAAAAGAGTTAGCTAGTTTCCAAATGTTCTGTTTTCCAGTTCTGTATCGTGTTTTGTGTCTTGTTGTTTTCACATTTTTTCTTGTAATTTCTGGTCATACCCTTGCTTAAACATCTCTTCAATGTTTGATTAAGATATGCTAGAAGTTATTTGGTGTTTACATTACATTTGAAACCAGAAAAGAGCAAGAATATATACGTATGTCACTGTTTTGAGTCAGCCGTATATATCTAGTTATCACTTGTGTTTCGCTATGTTTTTCTTTCAACTTCAGCTCAAATTTTGCATGATCATACTTAACATGTTTAAATATGATGTGGCAAAATTTTTTTGAGGTCTAGTGGTTGTTTAGAACTCAGAAAGTGCAAGGAACCTCCGGCAAGTTTTCTGTTGCCTAGCTGAATACAAACTGTTGTTGTGTCTAAGTTTAAACTGTTTTATCTTACGTTTTTTTCTCATCAATTCTGACCCAAAACTTGTTCAATCATATTTTTAATGTTTGAATATGTTTGTTAGCATTTGTTGAGAGTTTTGTTGCTGTTTGATACACGTAAAACCCAAGATTCGCAACATATGTCGCTGTTTGTCTAAACCGTGTAGCAATCAGTTTCTATCTTGTTGTTCTTGCATTTTTCCTTATCAAAGTCTGTTCAAACTTCACTCGGAAACACTTAAGATGTTGAAATTTAATGTGTTGCCGTTCGTTTGAATTTTATATGTCGTTTGAAACCAGAAAAGACCAAAAAAGAGGTATGTATGTTTTATGTTTAAAAGCCGTATACTAAATTATGTTTGTTTTATCTTGTCTTAGCCTAAAACCAACATCATTTGGTATATGATTTTTTTGTGTGTCTTGTGTTTGAGTTGTTTTAGTTTCATAAATAAAAAAAGATCACAAAAGAGGTACATTTATAATTTGCTTTGATCAAGACTGTAGCATATGCAAACTTGGTACAATTTGTTAGTAATAGATGATTAATTTGATTCAAGCCGTGCCATTTACAAGTCTTTGCAATTGTTTTGATCACAAACATTTATTTAAGAAGTTTAGACGAGGTGCTGCCCGTTGAAAATTAATCTAGCCGTCTCAAACTCACTTTAAGTCATTAAACAAAGCTGAACTTTTAATCAAACGTCTATTGAGTTTAAAGCCGTGAAAAAGTGAAGCAAACTTGAAAGAAAACAAGAATTAACATCAAGTTTTAACGTTGGATTTGCTTTTATATTTACTTTGGGTTTTTTCAATTGATTAAGGACATCGTTGGACTTAAGTTCTTACTTAGGACCAAGTTGTCTAAATTTCAGCCCCATGCTGTTTTATTGCCAACCTCGTTTATTATCTTGTTGTCTTTACACTTATTCAAACATGCATTGAACTTTCATTCATATTTGTTTGTTAAATTTGTGAAACAGTTGTCAGACCATTAGTGTTCTTCCATGTTGTTAAAGGAACATTCCACAAAAGCACACCAAAACCTTATGCAAGTAAACCAACAAGGCCATGAACATTAGTCTCATAAAGGCTGTGAGCAGTAGACTCACAAAACAAACAAAGCCAAGCCAAAGAAAAATAATAAGGGCTTGTTTGTGAAAGAAACTGAGAGAAAAGCCTATATAACGTCAAAAAGCAAGAGGCAAGACGTATGAGTTTGCACAAGAAAGTGAGATATAGCCTTATACAAAAATTCCAAATTCACAAAAGTGGCTATACCATAGTTGTGCAAACAAAAGCAAATACCTAAACCCATAAGTATTGACTATTGTTGAAAGGTTCCTGGAACAAACTCTTGTTGAACACTTGTGTGTATGTACTATCTTTTCACTTTATTTACAATTTAATTTGCATTAAAGTTTAAAGTAAGTTAAAGGATTGTCTTGAACAAACCCTTAACTTTCTTGATTTAGCCTAAAAACATCATTTGACTTCTATCTTTCTTTGAATCTTAGATAGTCCAAGATTGTTGTTTTATTCAACTGTCAAATTAAAGTAAAAATTTACGTTTTCTTGAAGTTATAGCTTGATTTTACTTGCTTGTGTTCTAACTTGGTTACCTCACAGTTTTTACTTCTTTGGTTTGTTGTTTTGATTAAACATGATGCTTTGAACCATTTGGGAAGTTGAATGTCATAGAAATTGTTGTGATGAACTCAACCTACGTATGGACTCTTTTGGACATACGAATGGACTTTGGGTGAGATATTGAGAGTGTAAAACTCCAAGGTATCAAACCATTCCTCAGTACAGTAAAGATGTTATAGCATACTATAATGAAATGTTAAATGATTTACATTATACTAATGCTAGTGATGTACGCACGTGCAAGATGTTATAGATGTGCCTTAGTAAGATTGCACTTCATGCATTGGATTTTGTGTGTTTTAAATTAGTTGCATGTCATTGCTTCTCATACACTTTTATATTGATCATTGCTATCTTGTATATGTTGCTTATATGTGTTTGAAGTCATTTTAGGTCAATGTAAGCAAGAATGAAGCCATGGCATAAAGAAAACACAAAGCTGAAATAGATGGACATGGCCAGGCTGGAGCAGTGTTCATATTTCAGCCATATCTCATCAACCACAGCTTGGATTCCCTTGGACTCAGTTGGAGCCGAAAGTTAAGAGATTAATTTACAAATTTGGAGTTTTATAGTTTCTCAAATTCCTTCATTATCAAGCTCAAAAAACACCATAAAGTGGAAGTTGCTGAATCAGCATCCCGCGCCAAATGCCCACACCTAGAAGCAGTTGAAATTTCAACACGTCATATCTCCTCCATCCGAGCTCCAAATTTGATTATTTAAAAGCCCAAATTCAACTTTAGCTCGTGCTCTACGACACTCAAGAGTGACTCAAGAGCAAATTCGGCATCTAGAAGGGTCCAACGGTCAGTCCACCACAAGGAGTGATTTCAGCCTGAAATTTAGGATTCTTGTCTACCATTTGAAGACCATACTTTTTGTCCACTTTACCTTGCCTAAAAACGTGTTAAACATAGGTCTTATGACCAGGGCAATTGTCTTTCATTATATGCTTGCCTAGGAGAGATATTAGACTAGTTTCTCTTCTATTTAAAAGATGAAAAACTCCTTGTACAAATAGAATTTTGATAAACAGATTTTTCACATTAAGCTTTCAAGCTTGGTTCTTGTTTTTCCTTCAAATCTAGGCTAGATTCCCTTCAATAACTGAACAATCTTGATTGTATACTCATTATACTTGGGAGGGATATCACCTAAGAGGGTTAATTCTAGCTTGGGCTGAGTTGAAATCACTTTGGAGTTGTTCAAACATATATACGGCTAAACAGTTTGGTTTTGGAGCAAGGTGAGCTTGAAGTTTGTTGTGCGATCATCCAAATCTGATTGTGGAGTTGTATTTGAGTTAAAAAAAAGTCCTTCAGTTAAAACCTTTAGCTTTATACTGAAATTTCTCGAAACCCCTCTGGCGAAAAAAGCGAACGGCGGAGTGCAACCCTAGCCGGTGGCCTAGCGGCCTCTTCCGCCGAGTACAGCCTCGACACCCCCATTTTTACCATGGACGCTGATCCACCTAACCACAGTGAGGAAGAAATCGACCTGTTGCAACGAAGTGTCAAGAAATTCAAGCGACGGGCGGATGGGGAATCGGGTTCTCCTTTGGATGGTCCTGCAGCAGAAATCGAAGGCTGGGCAGGTTTGTTTAAGCATAATGAGGCTTTGTTTGACCTTTACACTGGTAGTGATGACGAAGATGACACCTTGGAGGAATTCTTGGAGAACTACGATGAGGCTATGGCGACGGGTAGCGACGAAGTCGACACAGGTGGAAGGGAATTGGAGATTCCGATTGACGAACTACATAAGCTCTGCAGGCCATGGCGGAGAGCACTCATCATCAAAGTCCTGGGTAAGCAAGTCTCTTTCCGAATCTTAGAACGACGCTTGCTTGATTTGTGGGTGTTGGGATGTGGTCTGGATATTGTAGACTTATCCGGGGGCTTTTATGTTGTTCGATTTCCATCAAGAGTACACTTTACACATGCATTGGAGGGTGGTCCTGTTAGTGTATGTGTCCTAGGCCATGATTTGGATATTTATGTTATGCATTTATTATTAATAAAAGAGGTTTCATTATCATTATTGTTGGTTAGTATGTTACACAATTTTGATATATGTCCCTGATTCATTATTGTTATGGAGATAAAATAATTTATAATCAGTATGAGTATTGATTTGATAATCATGAGATGATTATGTGTATGGTGATACGAATCAATCTCATAGATACTTGTTAGAGAACAGTGTATTGGATAGACCCATCATGAGATTGCTACATGGATTAGCGTCATAAGTAAATCTCATGATAGTCATGTTTTAATCCTTTGACTTGAGATTGTCATAGTTTCCAACATAAGGACTATTATGTTTTGACATGATCAAACGTTATCCGTAACTGGACAATAATAATGGTCATGATTGAATGTGATAGAAATTATGTAGAGGATATTGAACAATCAAGATAGAATTTGTCCCTCTCTTTTGAGAGAGATATCTTTGGGCCCCTCGATTAGTGAGACTGTGAAATGCATGACCGTGCTCAAATGAATTGATAGTGTGATCAATATCATTTGTTTTATCAGTCTACTTAGAGATCGAGTAATCATATGTTTGAACTATATAAGTATGACGCTGACCATGACTTATGTTCAAACTAGATATCGTGTGACAAAAGGATTAATGCGTGTACTATTATTAGGCTAGTTGGACTTTACTCGTATTAATTGGGTAGTTGTAATGCCTTGCTAGAGGCCAATTACGACTTGTTGGTTTCATAGAGATTTGATCAACTGCCAATTAATATGGGCCTATCGGGTCACACACAAGAATGCGTATGGCTGAGATTAATAATATTAATAATATTAATATTGGATATTAATTATTATTATTATCATTATCGTTTTAATATTAATAATATTAATATTGGATATTAATTATTATTATTATTATTATTATTATTATTAATTTCGTTTTTGTATATATTTATATCATCGGATAATAACAGAGAATCCATATCTGATATGGATTTTGATTGGTGTTATCTAATCCTAACAGAATCCGTATTTGATGCGGATTATGATAGGTATTAACCAATCCGATCAGGAATCGGATTTGATATCTATATATATGTACGGAGCATGGTGTATCTCGTACACCACACAACCAGTAAAAAACGAAAGGGCAAGAATCGTTTTTGTGAAAACCGAATTCTTCACCCGCGCCGTTTGAAAAGCTAGCACTCCGGGCGGAAGCGTTTGTGTGGATACCGACAGAGGGTGATCGTATTTTCGCACCTCTTCCATCTGCAGATTTCGAATCTACGGAGGTACTTTTTGTTTTTTTTTGTCGAATTAAACGAACAACATGGATCCTTGGTAGGAAATCAGAGATCAATTTTTGTTTTCCGCTGCGTGTTTTTGCAGTATCTCGTTCGCTTTCCTAACAGGTCCTTGGATGGTCCAAGGACACTACATTACTGTGTCTAAGTGGCGACCATTTTTTCGACAAAAACTGAGGTAGTGACTTCAACGGTAGCGTGGATTCGTATCCCTGACCTTCCATTAGAATTATTTGATGAAAGTGCACTATTGAGATTGGGGAATTTGGTGGGCAAGGCTATGAAAGTCGATGACACTACGACTATAGTCGGTCGGGGTCAGGGCCGCGGGAAATATGCCCGTGTATGTGTTTAGATGAATCTGCAGAAACCCCTTGGCTCACGGGTTAAGGTCAATGGCAAGGTGTTCAGGATTGAGTACGAAGGTTAATCACAAATATGCTTCAATTGTGGAATATATGGCCATGTCATGGAAGAATGTGGGGGGAAACAAGATAGGGAGATGGATCCGGCCACTGATGCACAGATGGCAGGGGGAGTTCTAATGCACCCTATGGTCCGTGGATGATCGCTACCACCATGAGACGGCGTCGTGTCCAGCCGGTTCCGGGGATGGGTGGAGACGTACGACTTGACGGTTCTGTAATGTTGTTGGTCAGGGGCAGAAGGTTGGGGGAGGGATCTCTGGATCCCGGTTTGGCCCTTTGGAAGAAGTGTGCGAACAACACGATGATGAGGCTCTTCTTGATGATTTGGGACATAACTTACGTCAGTTGGAGGATGATGGCCCTCTAGTGCATTTTCGTGCTGCAACCAAGCAGCCGGGTAAGCGCACTGAAACAAAGAAGACGACAAATAAACAGCCCAAGGCCGACCATAGTAGCCGTGCTGGAACTACCACACTGGCTGATCACATTTTTGAGGAGGGGACTAGTAACCTTATTACAACAGGGGGTCATTTAGGGGCAGGGGAACCTCATCCCGGTCCAGAGGACGCGGGAGTGTTTCAAGATCTCTACGCGACATCTCGAATATCTCCAACCGGCCATCGAAGGTGGGTGTCTTTGCGGCTGAACCCCTGGAGCTGTGGCCGAAATTGGGTTCAAACAATAAGAAAGGATTGAGCATTGGCGAATCTACTAAGAGTCAGCCCCCGGATGCTCGTCCTCTCTCAGGCCCGGGGCTGAATACTGAAGCCTCTGCCATGGCATTGGAAATTGCCATTAACCCAAACATTGATGAAGTGAGTGAGCCGATGGCTGAAGGTCGACCAGAGGGGCAGGATATGGAGTTGTTACCCCACACTAGTTCTTAATGAAGCTACTAGCCTGGAATTGTCGAGGAGCGGCATCCTCCTCTTTGTGTTTGCAGAAAATACTATGTGAACATCGTCCGGATATTGCATTTTTGTGCGAGACTCGTACGCAGAGCACATCTGCCGACTGGGTGTTCCGACGGGGTCATTTTTCCAATCTGGTTGCTTCAGAAGCAAGGGGATTCGCTGGGGGGCTCTGGTGTTTTTGGGACAACACACGCGTGGATGTTCAATGTATCAGTTGTACGGCGCAACTGCTGAATTTGGTGGTTCGGAGGGAGAGCCAGATGTGGCTGCTCTCTTTAGTCTATGCGTCCCCTGTGGTGGTGATTAGGGACAGGTTTTGTGACTATATGGAAAGAATGATTCATTTCGTCAATGTCCCATGGTTAGCGATTAGTGACTTCAACCAAGTCATATGTCAAGCGGACAAGCGTGGAGGGCGTGCTGTTTCGGGTTACCCGATTGAGCGTATGAGGCGCATGTTGGAGGTGTGCTATATGTCGGAAGTGTCCTTTTCTGGCCCACAGTTTACGTGGGACAACAAAAATAATGACACCGGTCGTTTCAGTATCCAACAACGACTGGACCAAGGTTGGGCGAATATGAAGTGGCACGAGTTGTATCCTCAGACGGGTATCGCGCACTTGCCGAAGGTTCATTCGGATCACCATCCTATATTATTAATACTCGAACTCGAGGGTCAAGATGTTATCCCCAGGCCCTCCTTTCGTTTTAACTCCGCTTGGATGGAACATTGGAGCTTCGACGAGTTCATTGCGGTTGCTTAGGTTGATGTACCGGGGGACTTCCTCTGTATGTTAAGGCAATTTACGGATAAAGTGAGAAGTTGGAAGAAGGAGGTTTACGGAAATATTGAACAGCGGAAGAAACGGTGTTTGGCTCGTATACGCAGGATTCAGGTTCAGGAGGCCCTTTCCGTGAGACCGTCACGTTTTCTATCTAAACTTGAGGTCTCACTGCTGACGGAATACAGTATGTTGGTTAAGCTTGATGCACACTATTGGGAACATAAGTCAAGACTTAAATGGCTTACGGAGGGTGAGCAGAATACCACATACTTTCACAAAATGGTCGCTGTCAGAAGAAAGCAGAAACGGTACTTACGGCTTCAGTGTGGCTCAACGATTGGGTGGCAGACCCGACAATACTGAGGGAGCGGGTTTTTTCTTACTTCTCGCGGCTTTATACTGAGGGGCACACGGTTAATGATATGGAGTCTAGCTTGGAATTCCCAGTTTTATCACATTCGGATAGGAACCTCCTTAACCGTCTGGTGTCGGATAAAGAGATTGAAATTGCATTATTCCAGATGGGTCCTCATAAAGCCCCGGGCCCGGATGGATTGCCACCTGCGTTCTTTCAGAAGAATTGGAATTTTGTTGGTAAGTCAGTCACATCCTTTGTTTTGGATGCTTTCCATATGAAACACTTTCCTGCCGACATGAATGAGACACTAATTACACTCATACCGAAGGTCACGCATCCCACCAATATTAGTCAATTCCGGCCGATTGCTTTAACGAATGTTGTGGTCAAGTTAATATCTAAGGTTATTGCTAATCGGCTAAAGCTTGTAATTCATAAGTTGGTGGCCCCGGAGCAATGTGCCTTCATGTCGGGCCGCACTGCAGCTGAGAACATCATTGTTGCCCAGGAGCTGATCCACTCTATGCGGTCTAAAACTGGACGGAAAGGTTCTATGGTGGTGAAGATTGATCTCGAGAAGGCCTATGACAAGGTTGATTAGGGATTCTTGCGGTCCGTTTTGCGCGCTGTTGGATTTAATGAGGACATGGTGTCCATTATTATGTATACAGTTACCTCTGTTAGAATGTCAGTGATTTGGAATGGGGAGCGGCTTCAGAGCTTTCGGCCATCGTGTGGTATACGCCAAGGCGACCCTCTTGCTCCATATATGTTTGTGCTTTGTATGGATGTTTTGGGTCGGGCTATACATCATGCTGTTGATAGGAAGAGTTGGATCCCAGTCAAAGCCTCTCGTGCTGGGCCTGGGATTTCCCACATATTTTTTGCAAATGACCTTTTACTGTTTGGAGAGGCGTCCAGCAGACAAGCGGCAGTTATGGAAAGGATCCTGGCCGCCTTTTGTGAATTGTCGGGCCAGTGTATTAGTTTCCATAAGTCACAGTTCCATACATCAAAGAACACTCCCCCTGATGTCATTGCTGAGTTGATTGGTATCTTGAAGATGAAGCAAACGGCTAATCTGGGAAAGTACCTTGGAGTACCGGTGCTACACAACCGTGTTACTTCACACACGTATAAGTTTTTATTGGAGAATATACAGAATAAGTTAGCCCATTGGAAGGCCAAAACTCTGTCACAAGCGGCCCGGTTGCTGTTAATCAAGTCCGTTCTCTCCGCTCTCCCTTCCTATGTTATGCAGACTTCGGAGATTCCTAAAGGTATGATTGATAGTCTTGAGAAGCATATCCGCAACTTCTTTTGGGACGAGTTAGATGGTAATACCAGGTTGCATTACCTTTCTTGGGATGTTATATGTACTCCCAAGGATTTTGGGGGCCTTGGTGTGAGAAATCTTAGACAGGTTAATGTATCTTTCCTTATGAAACTATGTTGGTCTCTTCTAGTCAATCGTGATCAATTGTGGGCAAGGGTCTTGTGGAGTAAGTATGGATCCCCCATTAGTGCTTGTAATCACACTAATGCATCTTCGGTTTGGCGTGGAATCCGTCGGTGTGTCCCGACTATGCTGCGTGGGCTGGACGTTGTACACGGGGCGGATGGGAATCAGGACCCTATTTATCGATGGAGCCAGGCTACGTCGGGTAAATTTTGTGTTTCAAGTGCATATAGGTTATTGACGGCCGAGACTGCGGCACAGTCCTCCCAAGCTTGGCATAGCATTTGGAAGTTAAAAGGACCTCTCCGTATGAATTTCTTTCTTTGGAGATTAAGGCACAATACGCTACCTACTGTGAATTTCTTATGGAAAAGGCATTTGATGGGATCTACTATGTGTTCGCTATGCGACCAGTCGGTTGCCGCTTGCCTTCATGAGTTGCGTGATTGTCAGTGGGCTGAGCAGGTGTGGCACAGGCTTGTTAACCGAGAACATTGGCAGCTATTCTTTGCGTCTGAAAATGTTGCATCTTGGGTTGATCTCAATCTCACAAGGAGCTTGGCTGGCCATATGTATTTAGAGCAATGGGTAAACGCACGGACGTAGGCAGGACCGTGTACCTCCCTGGGTTTTTGCAGCTGGAGTCATACGTAGAGTTCATGATCTACAAGTTGCTTTTGGTATTGAATGTATAGACTCACACGTAGTCTTAGACTAGTCACATGGCCTGCTGAGTGCCATTTTTTGATGTAAATATGAACGTTTTATGCATTAATGAAAATCGATCCATTCTGGGGCAAAAAGGAAAGTCCTTCCTTCTTCATATTCAAGTCATGCATAGGAGGAACGAGAGCCTCCCGTTCCCACATCAGCTAGTGAACATGAGGAACTAAGCATGATTAGGTTCATAGCTGGTTTAAATAAAGACATTGCTGATTGCATGTTAAAAGAATCATTTTTATCTCTCGATAACATGTTTGAAAAGGCAAAAGTTATTGAATGGAACATGACCATCTCACATTTTAATCAAAGCTTTGGACGTGAGCAGAACTCATGTAATTTGCAAAACGACAGACCACAATCAAACTAATTCAGATAAGTTAAGCAATTTGATTGTGAACATGAATACCTTTGAAAAGGAAATGCTTAGACTTAATGCTATGTTGCATACAAAGAAAAAGGATTCTGAAACGACAAAACTTTGCAACCCAATGTCTTTGAAAGTAATGGTTTGTGTGAACTTGAATTGACCCCTGACATGCATTAAATTGAAATTCCTTTACATGATATGCATGTTCAACCATATGAAGTGTTTGAATTTGGAAGAAGATACTTCACTTCAGACTGAAATTGGTGATTTACAAAGTGTTAACTACATGCATATAGCTAATATTGACCTTGATAACACTTTGTCTGAAAATGTTTTAAACCTTGACCTAAATATGAATGAAATCCCTATGCATGATTTGCATATCCCTGAGATGTTTATTTTCTGGGTTAGAAAGTGGCATACATCCTGAAAAAATTGTTGATGACACGGATGTAAATGTGCCTAATGAGAATGACATTGTTAAACTAGATTCATATGATGATTTACTGGCTGAATTAGATAGTCTACTTGATGTAGAACTTGATAATGTTTCCTTCGAAAAGAATTCAGCTACACATGAGGATAAAGCGTTGGATGATCTAGTTGATGAACATTTGAGTTATTCACCGTAGATGAAGGCATCACTAAAACATCACCTAACCTTAATCTAGTTGAATATATTCATTTTGCCATCTCATTTGTTACGTCTAGTCTAAATATTACACATACATATACGCTCTACATTTGGATATAAATATGTTGCAATATATCATTTGGATGTTGTTTTACTTGTTAGGATGTTCCTGGTGTAAAATATTTTCAATCTTAATTTTGGTACATCCTAAACACTTTAGGAAACATGTACACACCTTATACTTTCCTTGGAAAAGATAAGGGTGCACCAATGTATCTCATCTTCACCCTACTGCTTTATTATCTTAATATTTGATCCCGCTGGAGTTGAACATATGTGTACATCCTTTAATTCGATCCCTTACATGTATTAAGACTCGAGGATGAATCCTTTCGAAGGGGAAGGGAATGATGCACTCCCATGAAGCATCAACAACACGTCAACATTGCATCATTAGGTCTTTAGGACATATGGTACTTTTATGAGTTTTAAGGGTCACTTGACTTTCATATCTACAAGTTTATGTCTCATTTAATCTAGCATATCTTGGGACATGTATTTATTGTATGTTCTTGTTCAAGGTCAGTTTTAGGTCATATGAAGCATGATTGAAGGCAAAGCAAAGTTCAAACACAAAGCTGAAATGGATTGAAGACTAGACAGCTTGACACCCTGTTGGTATTACAGCCATATCTCCTCAACTACAACTCCAATTAACTTGATTATAGTTGGAGGTGAAATCTAAGAGGATTATCCACAACTTTGCTGCGTTACACTTTCTCAGATTCAGCCGCTATCAATGTCAAATGGTGCCTAGAAGATGTAGCTGCTTAGTCACCAGCTTGCTTCAAAAGCACCCACCCGAAAGCAGGACAAACTTCAACAGGTCATATATCTGTCATCCCAGCTCCAGATCAGATGATCCAAGTGACTAACTTCAAGATCTTTTCAAGCTCTAAAACTTTGATCTTATACACGTTTGATGAATCGGAGTAGAACAGCTTCAAATAAATCAAAACAGTTTGGACATCTTTTCCGGTAGGCTGCTGAATCACTTGCGTCTTTTCACCAACTGTTCCTATAACCTTTTTGACGTCCTTTGTACCAAACAGATGCACCAAATCATTGTTCCAAATGTTTAGTAAGCTTCTAGGTCAGATGAAGTGGACCCAAGGCCAAGCAAGTAGGTACAACAACTCCTTAAAGACAAACTGTCCAGATTGCACCACTTGACAACAACAGGTTCAAACTCGACCCTACAAGTTCTGAGACCTCAATCAGGCCGCATGGTTCATTAGAAACTTCTCAAGAAAGGTTTTAGGCTGATCCAATCACATTCAAGATGCTTTAAACAAGTTGCACAAGTAAAGCAACAACCAGCTGCAAACTGCCTAAAACAGCACCAATGAGTTTCTTTGCTATTCAAGCTTAGTTAACTATATTTTCTTCCTCAAAATGTCATTGGACCAATGTAAAAATAATAGTCTTCTAGATTAATTTGCCTATAAATTACTAGGGCAAAAACCATGTAAAAAGGATAAAAGAATCAGATTGCTTCAGTTCTGCCGGGAGCAGTTTTTCTGCCAAGACTTTGTCTTGTGTTCCTCCTTTGATTCAAAGGTTTTTCGGATCCCTTAAAGGCTTTAACAACATTGTTTGTAGGCTTATATACTTGGGTTGAATATCTTTTGGGAGGGTTGAGGCTTGCCAACTGAGTTGAAGCCATTTGTTAGCCATTGTTTAAAAATCAGCCAAAAAGAACTGGATTGATGCAAGGCGAGCTGGGTGCTTGTTGTGCTTCATCCTTTCCTGTCCAAGCTGTGCTGAAGAGTTAAAGGAAAGTCCCTTCTTGTTCCCCTCATCATCTCCTGGAAAAGTGTATAACATCAATGTTGTAGCTTATCCCCTTAGCTTTCACGTCTAATTGGAATCAGGTCAATCGAAGTTGTGGTTGAGGAGATATGGCTGAAATATCAACAGTGTGTCAAGCTGCCTGCTTGCCAATCCTATTTCAGCTTTTATGTTTGAACTTTGTCTTGACTTCAATCATGCTTCCTTGACATAAAAACAGTTCAAAAGTATACAAAACAACATATATAACGTGTCCTAAGATATGCTAGAGTTAATGAGACACATACTTGATGAGGATCAAGGATGCCATCATAATGTCAACGGCTCAATCACAAGAAGCAAGCCAAATAACTTGGTTATGAAGTTGGTAGCTTCTTATGCAAGCATGTGCAAGACGATTTTAAGGTTCATTGGGTTCATCTCATTGAGCACACATGAACCTTTGTTACACCTTGCGTGTGTGTGTGTCTATTTTCTAGTTATTTTTCTCATTTACTAATGATTCTTGTTTTCATAACTTTTCCATATAGGAGAGTTGATGCGTGTAAAACCCCAAGTTAAAAAGGACACAAAAGGAATGATGATATCTTGAAAGGCAAAGAAGACTGTTCAAGAGAATGCTTGAAAAGAAGGTTTCAAGAGAATGTTTGAAGAGAATGTTTTGAAGGAATGTTTGTCCTAAGGAATGTTTGTCCTAAAAAATGTTTGTTGAAGATAAATTTGAATTTCAAATTCAAAGGCTAACCAAGTTTAACTTCAGTCAACTTTTGAATTCAACTCCAAACATATCCTTACTACAAATTTTTGGTCAAGAAGCCTTCCAAAGGTTATCTACATTCGGCTGAAGGAAGGAGACTCCAAGGATCAATACAACAAATCAAATTTGAAGACAAGATAATAGATTATTTATGTTTCAAACAATATCTCAAATTCTATTTTGTTTTTTATCCAGATTGTGTTAGACTTTTGAGATGGAATTTGATCCATCTAGGACTCTCTTAGGAAGACAAAATCAGCATAAATAAAGGCCAAGAGGCTGTGTACTCATCAGCTTGAATTTCAATCAATACACTTTGGTTTTTTCTCTCCAAACTTGTGTGAGACTTGTTTTATTGATTTCCATGAAAGATCGAGGTTAATCATCTTCAAGAGTGAGTATTTTGAAGGTGTTTGTCATAGTTAAGGGTACTGTCTAAGAGGGCCTTATTGGGTTTCCTATCAACAACTATTCGATAGTTTTGGTATTTTTGCTCGACACAGCCGAGTTCTACACAAAAGAAGCAAGAAGAAGGGTTCTTCTTTGTGCTGATCCCAATTGTGAAGAAGGACGTTGAAGGTGGAGGAGTGGATCGTCATCACGCTTGCATCAAAATTGGTATCAGAGCGAAGGTCACTCTACTCCATCTCTGTCTAGCTTTTTTAGTCATTTCTTTACCTTTTCTTATTCTGATTTTTTTGTGTCATTCTCCCCATTATCATACATTTTCAAGTGTCACAAAAACCACAAAAAGAAAGTTTCATCTTTGAGTCCTCATTGAGTCATAAGAACCGTACCTTAAAAAGAGTGACAAAGGCTGAAATTTTCGTGCCTTAAAACCCTAGATTTTGCATTCCATTCATCTGTTTCCCATCATTTTGTGCGTGTTTTGTCTCTAAAAGGTCTGAACTTTGGTTGCCCCAACTTGAACATAGGCATCGCATATAGGTCCAATACTCAGCCTACTTGAAATCCCACTACCTAACTTAAAAAGGCCACCTAGTCATAATTAATCTTGTTGCTACTGAAGCTTTTAGTTAATTGTGATATTTTGTATCCTAAACTTCATTGTGTGACTGAATTTATGCCATAAACTTGCTATTCAAGTGTTGATATCTACCGCACAAAAGTCAAGTTTGCCGTTAAAAACCCTGATCTACCCGCATACTTAACCACGGTCCAAACTTCCAAAAAAAACCAACCCCACAAACCTTCAAACAAGGCCTTAAACATCCCTATCTTAACCCTAAAATGAAAACTATAAGCCAATTAAACCTACAACATCAGATTCAAGGATCCCAAACTCATTCGAATTAAAAACCCCAAGTTACAAACCCTATGATTTGAATTTGTCTCAAATCTACCCTACACTGTACCCACACCCAAATTGACCAACCATAACATCAATTCCCAGCCTTTATAACCTAAATATACCATACATTCAATTCCCAAAACCTTACTACCCCAAAAACCCCAAACCAGCAAAAAAATCCCCAATTCTAGCCAAAAACCCTAATTGAAACAAAACTCTAATTCATTCCACCCTAAATTACCTCAATCCCAAGGTTATTTACTGCAATTGAGGATGACATTCAAGTAATTAAAGTCACTGCACCATTCTGTCCGAAATCGAAAATTTTTGTGCACAAGTGTGCAATTACCGTTTTACCCCTAGTAAAAAAAGAGAACTGAGAATTGTTCACGTCTAATACCATAAGAAAAGAAAGAAAGAGCAACGAAAAACTAAAGAAAAATTGAGAAAAGTAAAGGGAAAAACACTTGACACTTTTGGAACAATTTGTGCACATAGTTTGTGCACCTCTTGGCCTAAAACCCACTGATTTTCTGCCCTATACTGAGCCTTACAAACTAATTATACACTTGAATACTTGATTATTGTATGTTTTGAGCCATTTTCTGAGTTTAAGCACCAAGGATCAAGGTTAACTAAAGATTGCCACGGCAACCCCTAGTTACTATTTGATTTAGCTTCTTACATATTTTTTGGTCTCATTTCTCCTTTGAATCTTAAAAAAAACGTTTAAGTTGTATTGATATCATTTGGAACTGATTTGGTGTGAATTGGAACCAATTTGGTGCAAAGTTACGGCTGATAGGTGCTCTCGAATTCCTACACGTTTGGTACTGTTTGGACCTCTTTGTGATATCATTTGGAAGTTATATAAGTGGTATACTAACCTGTCTTGCTCCAGCAAGTTGTCCAAAAGGGTTGAGTTGATTTGAAGCCAAAAAGGGAGAGAAAGGGGCACATGGGTTTTGTCGGAGAAAGCTTGGCATGCACCTATCTTGCTCTCTTGATCCTTAGTAACTTCAAATTAGTCAAGAAACAAAGTGGTAAGAGAGCGGAAAGAAAAGTTAGAGGAGTATGCAAATACTTTGTTTTCACTAACCTGCTCACTTTGCTTGTTTTTGTGTTAGTTTTGCGTTTTCTTTGTTTTTTGTTTTTTATTGTTATTTCAGGTATCGAATGGAACCTAACTCCCAAAGTTCAGCTAACAGATCAACAGAGGTTGAAAGGCATGATCCTTCAATGCGACAGATTACGGATATGCTAAAAACAATCATAAACAACCAAAGCATGTTTAGGGCTGAGTTGGACGACTTGAACCGATGGTTAGACAAGAGTTTGAGGGAGAAAGCCAAAGGCGGTTCCAACCATCGAGCGAAGAAGGTTTGTACCTCAATGAGCCCCAAGAAGAAATAAACCACGAAGGTTAATGATGCACACAACCCATTTGAACAGGATGAAAGCGATTTTGGTGATTACCAACCCTGTGATTATCATAGGCGACAAAATCCCCTTTACTCCCAAGATGATGATTTCTTAAAAAATAAAATAAGCATTCTAACATTTAATGGTAAAAGAAACACGGAGGAATACATAGAGTGGGAAACTAAAGTGGATTTAATTTTTTCGTGTACAAACTATAGTGAGTTGCAAAAGGTGAGGTGCGCGTTCATTGAATTTTCAGGATATGCATTAAACTGGTGGACTAATCTTCGTAGAAACAGGATTAAAACAAGACAACCACAATTCCTAACATGGGAAGAAATGAAATGCGAATTAAGGCATGTATTCATCCCAAACAACTATAAAAGTTCCATTTTTACAACATTGCATAACTTACGACAAGGAACTAAAAGCGTAGACGAGTACTACAAAGAATTTTGTTGGAAACATCTAACTTGCGGGGACAGGAAGAATCAACCAGAGCACGTATTTGTGCATGGATTGAATTGAGACATATCCCAAAGGGTTGAACTCCAACCCTACCTTGATCTGACATTCATGGTGCATATGGCCAAAAAGATTGAACAACAATTAAAGGTACGTAGCTCCTCTAATTCCAATTCTAGTTTTCGTACCAATCAATCTTGTTCAAAGATTTCAAAACAGGTTCACAGGAAATGGAAACTCTCACCATTCAGGAGGGCAAAACCAAAAATCTTCCTGGCCCAAAGGAATGAAAAATATGTGCAGGGAACACAAAAGCCAGATGAAAGAGGCAAACAAAACGCCTCTACAGGGAGTTCTTCTAAACCTTCTAGTGTCCATAGAGATATCACGTGTTTTAAATGTCAAGGATGTGGTCACACAGGAAGACAATGCTCTAATAATAAACGAGTTATGCTAATTGAAGAAACTAATGAATATGTGACTGAATCTGAGCATGATAATGAGCTTGATTTGAAGAAAACTTAGGTGAGGATGACGACTTTGATACTAAAGAATTTCTTGTCGTCAGAAGATCTTTGAATGCATATCAGAAGATAGATGAACATGAAAAACATAGGGGAAACATTTCCAAGTTTATTGCATGATAAATGGTAAAGTGTGCACTATAATCATTGATTCTGGTTCTTGTGCAAATGTGGCTAGTGTTGAACTGGTTAGAAAATTGAACTTAACGATGACTAATCATCCCACCTCTACAAACTTGCATGGCTAAATGATTTTGGTGAAGTTAGCATAAGTAAGCAAGTCCTGATTTCGTTCAGCATTTGTAGTTATAAAGATGAAATTCTGTGTGATGTTTCCCCAATGCATGCTAGCCATATCTTACTTGGTAGACCATGGGAATTTAATAGACATGTGACTTATGATGGTTATTTAAACAAATATTCTTTCAAATTGAATGATAAACTATTTAAATTGCATGCACTTCCACTCCATATGATGCAAGCACGTGATGGAAGGATCCACTCTCCACCTCCAACGTCTTTTTCTATAAGGGTTTAGGCCCAAAGAAGCAATCTTCTCCTGACTTCTGTTGTGTAGAAAGCTGCTGGCTCGAGCAATCACCAACGATCTTCAAGTGAACGTTGACAGGCAAACCTTCGATAGGCCCTCCTAGACGGCATTCTAAACCTTGACAAAAATCCTCAAAACGCTCACCTTTGAGAGTTATTAACCTTGACGTTTGATGCAAAATCAAGAAAACAAAGTCTCACAACTATTTGGGTGAAAAACTGAATCTTTATTGATCAAATGTTAGCTAATCTTGCTCTCGGCCTAAGGGCCTTATTTATACTGATTTTTGCAGCCTAAGGGACGTTCATAATGTGTTGAGATGGTAAGCTTCCATCTAAAAAAGTCCAACAACTTTTGGTTAGAAAAAAGTTTTAAATTGAAAAGTTGTTGAAATTCAATCTAGTCTTCAAATTGGCTTCAAATCTGATTTGTTGCATGCTGATCCTTTGTGGCCTGCCTTGGATGTGTATTTGTGAGCCAATGGGAGTGTTTGAGAGCTGATTTGCAAGTTGGAAGGTTGTTGGAGTTGAATTCAAAAGTTGGTTGAAATTTGAATTCAAACCGAATATTTCTTTTGAATTCAAATTTGTCTTCAAATTTAGCTTCAGAAAATCTGATCCTTGAGCCTTCCATTGTGCCTGTATTGGCGATGAGGATGGGTGGATGATTTGCTCACTTGAATCTTGAAATTCAAAGTTATATTGGTTTGAATTCGAAATTCAAATTGGATTTGAATTTGAATGCAAATATCAATTTGGGTTTGAACTTGAATTTGATTTTGAACTCACACTCAAGGATGGCCGGCCCTATCTTATCTTCAAGATGTCTACTTTTGTCTTAGAACATTCCCTCAAGACATTCCTCATGATAGAACATTCCTTTTGGTTAGAACATTCTCTTGAGACAAACATTCTTCTAGGCAAAACATTCTTATTCGGTATGCACCTCCTTCCCTGCAAGACAAACATACAGAAACAAGGATCACAAGAAAACAAGACCAAATTTTAAGCAAAAACACACGCATCCATGCAAGTGGGCCAAGCGTTAGGGTTTGAGCTCAAGTAAATGAACCCAATGAACGTTTGGTTTATCTTGCACATGCCTAAACAAGAAGCTAACAACTTCAAAACCAAGTTGTTTGGCCTTGCCTCTTGCTATTGGGTCAGTGACCTCATGATGTGATCCTCGATCCGCATCGGTTTCCCCCTCAAAAGAATTCGCCCTCAAATCAAAGGGTTTATCATCAAAAGAGGATAGGTTGGCAATATTGAATGTAGAGGAAACAGAACCATACCTGCCAAGAAGGTCTAGTACATAGGCATTTTCACCTATACGTTGAAGGACTTTGAATGGTCCATCCCCTCTAGGTAACAGCTTAGACTTCCTTTCCTCCGGAAATCTTTCTTTGCGCAAATGCAACCAAACCAAATCGCCAGGGTTAAATGAAACTTTTTTCTATGTTTATTGGCTCGGTGTGCATATGCTTTATTTTTATCTTCAAGTGGGGTTTTAATTTTCTCATGCAAGTTCTTTATTAATTCAGCTTTTTGTTTACTGTCTAAGCTTGAACGCTCATGTGCAGGGATAGGGATCAAATCAAGGGGTAACAAGGGATTAAAACCATATACAATCTCAAAGGGACTATGCCAGGTACCATGATGTACACTCCTGTTGTATGCAAAGTCAATATATGGTAAACAATCTTCCCAATGCTTGAGATGTTTTTGCAATATAGCACGCAAAAGTTGGGATAAGGTACGATTAACAACCTCGATTTGGCCATCTGTTTGTGGGTGAGCAGCGATAGAAAACAAAAATTCAGTACCAAGTTTAGCCCACAAAACACGCCAAAAATGACTTAGAAATTTCGTATCCCTATCACTCACAATGGTACGTGGCATGCCATTCAATCTCAAACTCTCTAAAAAACAAATTGCAACATGTTTAGCATTATCAACTTTCTTACAAGCTATGAAATGGGCCATCTCTGAAAATCTATCAACCACGACATAGATGTTGTCTTTACCACTTCTAGACCTAGAGAGGCCGAGAACAAAGTCCATAGAGAGGTCAATCCAAAGGGAATCAGGGACAGGTAAAGGTGTATACAGACCATGTGGTTGGGACTTAGATTTAGCTTGTTTGCAAGTGATGCAATTGCTACACAATTTTTCTACATCTAAACGCATATGGGGACGATAGAAATGCTCCTTAAGGGTCTCCAAAGTCTTGAATATGCCAAAGTGACCCATCAAACCTCCCCCATGGGCTTCTCTAATCAAAGGACTGGGGCACACAGCTTTTGTTCCCTAAAGAGAAATCCTTCATGCATGTAGAACTTTCCAAAGGGTGCCTCTTGACATGCCTCAAAGAGAGTTCCAAAATCATGATCATTGGCATACAATTCCTTTAGTGATTCAAAGCCTAGAAATTGAGAGGATAAGGTAGTCACTAGGGTGTACCTCCTAGAAAGGGCATCAGCAACTACATTATCCTTTCCTTGTTTATACTTAATCACATAAGGGAATCGTTCTATGAACTCCACCCACTTGGCATGTCTATAGCTCAGCTTACCTTGCCCCTTGACAAATTTCAAACTTTCATGATCGGTATGGATCAACGAATTCCTTGGGTTGTAGGTAATGCTGCCAAGTCTGTAGGATCTGACTAAGGCATATATCTCTTTATCATAGGTGGAGTAATTTAGTGAGGCTCCCTTTAATTTCTCACTCAAGTAGGCTATGGGCTTCTTTTCTTGTGTTAGGATGGCTCCAATGCCTACTCCACTTGCATCACACTCAATTTCAAAGGTTTCATCAAAGCTGGGTAACCTAAGAACGGGTGCAGTGGTAAGCCTTTTCTTTAGTTCTTCAAATGCATGTTGTGGCTCTTTCCACAGAAAATGCACATCTTTCTTTACAATCTCATTGAGGGGTGCAGATATGGAAGAAAAGTCTTTCACAAACCTCCTATAGAAGCTTGCAAGTCCATGGAAACTATGCACCTCTCTTACAATTTGAGGTGTAGGCCACTCTATGATGGCCTTAACCTTCTCCGCATCCATTTCTATTCCTTCAGCCGTTATGAAAAATCCTAAGAAGACAACTTTCTCTAGACAGAATGAACACTTTTTGAAATCGGCATAAAGTTGTTCTTGCTTCCACTTTTCAAAGACGACTATAAGGTGATCCAGGTGATCCTCAATGATCTTGGAATAGAGATGGATGTCATCAAAATAGACAACGACACACCTGCCAATGAATGATCTCAAGACTTCATTCATTAACCTCATAAAGGTGCTAGGAGCATTTGTGAGCCCGAAGGGCATCACGAGCCGCTTATCGAGCTCAAACTTGGTTTTGAATGTTGTCTTCCATTCGTCCTCTCCCTAATCCTTACTTGGAAGTACCATTGCTTAAGATCAATATTGATAAAGTACCTAGATCCATATAGCATATCCAGCATATCATCCAACCTAGGTATGAGGTACTTATACTTCACGGTTATCTTGTCAATGGTGCGGCAATCCATACACATTCTCCAAGTACCATATTTTTTGGGGACTAGGATTACAGGGACAACAGATGGGCTCAGGCTTTCTCTCACTTGTCCACCCGCCAGTAATTCTTCAACTTGACGTTGAATCTCCTTGGTTCCTCTGGGTTGGCCCTATAGGCTGGCCTATTAGGGAGGACGGCTCCGGAGACAATCAATTTGGTGCTATATTCCTCTAAGGGGTTGTAATCCTGAAGGTGGGTCAGTAAAGAATAGATCATCATATTCTCGAATCAGGGAAACTATTGAGGCAGGTAAGGTGGATGGTAACTCTTCAGTAAAGATGAGAGATTCTTTATAGACTAGAACATCTAATAGGCTTTGTACCAGGAGCTGTCCTCCCAAACAGGCCGGCCTATAGAGCCAACCCTGAGGAAACAAAAGAAATCCAATGACAGGTGTAGGAACTCTTAGCTAATGGACAAATTAGAGAAAGTTTAAGCTCATCTTCATCATCATCATCATTACCCCATTGCTTTAATGGCTCCCATCTATGACGGGGTCAAAGTTTAAGCTCATCTGTTGTTCCCATTATCCTAGTCCCTAAGAAAGATGGCACTTGAAGAATATGCACTGACTGTCGAGCCATAAACACGAGCACCATATACCTAGGATGGATGATATGTTGGATATGTTGCATGGTTCTAGATATTTCACCAAGATTGATCTTAGACAAGGCTATTTCCGAGTGAGGATAAAGAAAGGAGATGCATGGAAGGCAACATCCAAAACCAAATTTGGGCTCTGTGAGTGGTTAGTGATGCCCTTCAGCCTCACCCACGCTCCTAGTGCCTTTATGCGGTTAATGAATGAAGTCTTGAGATCATTCATAGGAAGATTTGTAGTAATGTACTTAGATAATATCCTTATCTATTCCCGAACCACTGAGGATCACCTTGACCATCTTAGAGCTGTCTTTGAGAAACTCAACAAGAACAACTTTATGCCAACTTCAAGGAGTGTTCCTTTTGTTTAGAACGACTTGTTTTCTTAGGCTTTGTAATCATAGCTGACGGAATCAAAGTGGATGAAGAAAAGATTAGGTCCATTGTTGAATGGCCTACGCCTGAGACTGTAGGAGATGTGCGTAGCTTCCATGGCATTGCAAGCTTCTATAGGAAGTTAGTAAAAGACTTTTCATCCATAGTAGCACCGTTAAATGAAATCGTCAAGAAAGATGTGCCTTTCCAGTGGAAGGAGCCACAACACTAGGCATTTGATGAACTTAAGAAAAGGGTAACCACTGAACTCATTCTTCGGTTACCTAAATTTGATGAGACCTTTGAAACTGAGTGTGATGCTACTGGAGTGGGTATTGGGCTGTCTTAACCCAAGGAAAGAAACCTATAGCCTATTTCAGTGAGAAATTGAAGGGAGCTTATTTAAATTACTCCACCTGTGATAAAGAACTATATGCCCTTGTGAGATCCCTACAAACTTGGCAACACTACCTCCAACCTAAAGAGTTTGTGATCCACACTGACCATGAAAGTTTGAAGTATCTTAAAGGGCAAGGTAAGCTAAATAAGAGACATGCCAAGTGGGTAGTGTTTATTGAACAATTCTCAAACGTGATTAAGTACAAACAAGGTAAGGATAATGTAGTTGCTGATGCTCTTTCTAGGAGATATACCTTAGTGACTACCTTATCATCCTGATTCCTAGGCTTTGAAACACTTAAGGAATTGTATACCATTGACCACGATTTTGGCTCCATCTTTGAAGCATGTCAAGAAGCCCTTTTTGGAAAGTTTTACATGCATGAAGGCTTCCTCTATAAGGAGCATAAGTGGTGCGTCCCACAACCATCCATGATGGAGATGTTAGAAAAGCCTATGGGGGAGGGTTGATGGGACATTTCGGCATCTTTAAGACCTTTGAAAGCCTTAAAGAGCACTTCTATGGGCCCCACATGCGTGTAGATGTAGAAAAGTTGTGTGGTTGAATCACATTGGATAGACTTTCTATGGATAGCATTTATGTTATAGTTGATAGGTTTTCTAAAATGGTACATTTCATTGCATGCAAGAAAGTATACGTGCCACACATGTTGCAGATTTATTCATTAGGGAAATTGTTAGATTGTATGGCATGCCACGTACCATTGTAAGTGATAGAGATACCAAATTTTTGAGTCATTTTTGGCGTGTTTTGTGGGCTAAACTTGGTACCCAATTGTTATTTTCCATCACTGCTCACCCACAAACTGATGGCTAAACCGATATTGTAAATCGTACTCTATCTTAACTCTTGTGTGCCATCTTGCAAAAATACCTCAAGGATTGGGAAGATTGTTTACCATATGTCAAATTTGCATGCAATAGCAATGTTCATCATGGTACATTGCATTGTCCCTTTGAGATTATGCATGGCTTTAACCCCTTATCCCCTGTTGATTTGATTCTCATCCCTGTACATGATCGTTCAAGTCTAGATGGTAAACGAAAAGCTGAATTGATCACAAAATTGCATGAGAAAATAACAAGGCTTATGCAAGACGTGCAAATAAACATAGGAAACACATTTCTTTTGAACCTGGTGATTTAGTTTGGGTATATTTGCGGAAAAGAAAGGTTTCCTAATGAAAGAAAATGTAAATTGATGCCTCGAGGAGATGGACCATTTAAAGTACTTCAACGTATTTGATGCACAAACACTCAGCTATCGTAGGACATTTCTTCAACTCAAAGGAACCAGCTGGAGCCAAGGATGAAGGTGCAAAACATTCCAAGAACACCAAGCATGCAATCAGTCCAGTTTTCGACCAAGAAGATGAATTAACTTCAGCAAATGACTTCAACTTGTTTGGACAAGCCTAAACCCTTCCAAACAACATCCATCCCAAGACATAGAAGAAACAAAATCAATTTATGATTTAAAAACTTGAAGGGAATCAAAGGATTCAAATGGAATTTTTGGTGCAAAGTTGCTGTTTTTTGTATCTTGAAAATCTGAAGTTACAAACATTTTTACCCACCTTAAATAGGCTAAAGTAAACTTCTAAAGGAAGTTACATATGTACATGGTCCAATAGGAGCAAGGAAGGAAGTTTAGACAAGCTAAATACAAGGAAAAATGATTGAACTTGGATAATTAGTTTCTAGGCAGATTCTTCCCTTTGTTGCAAGTTGATTTTCTCTTTGATTTTTGATTGGACCAGCTTCTCCTTGGTTTGGAATATTATTTAGGACATCCCTGAAGTGATAGGTAGGCTCCTTGCAGCTGATTGGTTGAAATACTCACTTGAACAATCAAGTGATGCGTGCAACTCGTGGCCTCCAACGATTCCACCTTCCAAACTTCCTTCACAAAGGGTTAGGCACAAGGAAGAAGACTTCCCCTTGCTTCCTTAGTGATTAAAAACGTGTGGATTAAACGAATGAGCAAGACCAACACTTCAAGATGGTCGTTGATCAGGCAAACCAAAACGGCCCTCCTGGACGGCACCTTTAAGCAATGGCAACACCTTCAATATGCTCAACTTTGAAGGATCTTAACCTAGGTTTTTAATGCAAAACCAAGAAAACAAAGTATCACACAAAGTGAATGAAATATCAAGAATTGTTATGATGCGTGCAACTCGTGGGCTCCAACAATTCCACCTTCCAAACGTCCTTCACAAGGGTTAGGCACAAGGAAGAAGACTTCCCCTTGCTTCCTTAATGAATAAAAACGTATGGATTAAGAATGAGCAAGACCAACACTTCAAGATGGTCGTTGATCAGGCAAACCAATATGGCCCTCCTGGACGGCACCTTTAAGCAATGGCAACACCTTCAATATGCTCAACTTTGAAGGATCTTAACCTAGGTTTTTAATGCAAAACCAAGAAAACAAAGTATCACACAAAGTGAATGAAATATCAAGAATTGTTAATCAAAAGGTGCTCTTCCTAGGCGCCCCAAAGGCTCTATTTATAGGCTGAGATTGAGCCTTAAAATGTCTAGAACTAATTCAAAATAAAGCTAGCTAACAATCTTTGAAAATTGAAAACTATTTGAATTCAAAACTAAAACAAATCCTAGCTAGAAACTTCAAATCTTGCAAGACATTATCCTCAATGAATCTGGTCTTGTTTGGTGATGAAATGGCGTTGGAGGCTTGATCTTGACATAGATGAGATGGTTGTGTTTGACTTCAAAGGCTGGTTGAAGATTGAATTCAATTTGAATTTGAACTTGACTTCAAACTTGAATCTAATCTTTGAATTTTGATCTCTCCTCTTTTGCTCACCAAATTGGCGTGTAACTATAGAAGATGGCGTGTGATAAGGTCTACAAGGGGTTGAGATGTTGGATTCAAATGCTGGTTGGAGATTGAGTTTAACTTGAACTTGAATTTAAACTTGGATTCAAATTTGAATTGTCATCTCATCTTTGTTATCCTTCAAATTTGACTTCATGTTGGCGTTTGGAGTGGATGTAGATTAGGCTGAAATCTTCTGGAACTTTAAGTCTCCAATTGATTGAGATTGAATTCAAATTAAGGTTGAATTTTAAATTCAAGCCTAGCTTTGAATTTAAACTCAATTGATCATTATCCATTTGCTTCAAGCATGGCCGCCCCCCCTTTTGTGGATAATGGAGATGATTTTGATTTCAACTTGATCAAGAGATTCTATCTTGGACACCTTTGAATTTGTCTTAGCATAGACAATCATTCTCTTCGAATATTCTCTTGAAACATTCTCTTGAAACATTCTCTTCAACATTCTCTTCAAACATTCTCTTGAAACATTCTCTTGAAACATTCTCTTCAAACATTCTCTAGAAACATTCTCTTCAAACATTCTCTTGTACCTAATTTACCTACAAAGCAAATACATAAAACTAAGATCACACGACACAAAATAAAATCCAAACAAACAAAGAGTGTAGACGTGCATGTGATACATGCTCAAGTTGAAGGTTCAATGAAATGAACCCAAGGAGTCTTAGGTTCATCTTGAACATGCTTGTACAAGAAGGTGGCAACTTGATGACAAAGTTCCTTTGCCCTCCTTCTTGTCATAGGACCTTTGACCTCTTGATGGGGCCCTTGATCCTCATCGGACCATTGATCCTCATCAATCCCCCCTCCTCAGAAGGATTCGTCCTCGAATCAAAAAGGTCATCGTTGAAAGGGGTGAGATCAGTAACATTAAAAGTAGGTGAAACTGAACCATACCTGTCGGGAAGATCGAGGATGTATGCATTGTCACCTATGCGTTTCAATACTTTAAAGGGTCCATCTCCTCGAGGCAACAATTTTGACTTTCTTTCATTGGGAAATCTTTCTTTGCGCAAATGTAACCACACTAAATCTCCAGGTTTGAACACAACTCTTTTCCGATGTTTGTTAGCTCGTCTTTCATAAGCTTTGTTTTTCTTTTCTAGTTGTGTTTTAACTTGTTCATGCAGTTTCTTTATGTTGTCCGTTTTTTGTTTACCATCAAGACTAGAACGTTCATGCACGGGAATAGGAATCAAATCAATGAGAGACAGGGGATTAAAGCCATACACGATCTCAAATGGACTATGCAAAGTACCGTGATGGACACTCCTATTATATGCAAATTCGATATATGGTAAAAAATCTTCCCAATATTTAATGTGTTTTTGCAAAATGGCACGCAAAAGTTGAGAAAGAGTACGATTAACGACTTCAGTTTGTCCATCAGTTTGTGGGTGTGCGGTGGTGGAAAACAACAATTGTGTACCAAGTTTAGCCCACAAAACACGCCAAAAATGACTCAAAAATTTCGTATCTCTATCGCTTACAATTGTACGTGGCATGCCATGCAATCTAACAATTTCTGTGAAGAACAAATCAGCAACATGTGTGGCATCATCAATTTTCCTACATGCAATGAAATGTGCCATTTTTGAAAATCGATCAACCACAACATAAATGCTATCGCGTCCTCCCCGAGACCTAGGAAGTCCTAAAATAAAGTCCATGGAAATGTCAATCCAAGGGGAATCAGGGACGGGTAAAGGCGTGTAAAGGCCATGTGGTTGGGACTTGGATTTGGCTTGTTTGCAAGTGATGCAATTACCACACAACCTCTCGACGTCTACTCTCATGTGGGGCCAATAGAAATGTTCCTTAAGAGTCTCAAGGGTTTTGAACACTCCGAAATGACCCATTAAACCTCCGCCATGGGCTTCTCTAGTCAATGCTTCTCGTAGGGATGATTGGAGAACGCACAATTTTTGTTCTTTGAAAAGATAACCCTCGTGTATGTAAAATTTCCCAAATGGTGCTCCTTTACATGCCTCGAAAATGGTGCCAAAGTCATGGTCATTGGGGTACAAGTCCTTAAGTGATTCGAATCCTAAGAAGCGTGAAGATAATGTAGTCACTAACGTGTATCTCCTAGAGAGGGCATCGGCAACTATATTATCCTTTCCTTGTTTGTACTTAATCACGTAAGGGAATTGTTCTATGAACTCTACCCATTTGGCATGTCTTTTGTTCAACTTTCCCTGCCCTTTAAGATACTTAAGGCTTTCGTGGTCAGTGTGGATCACAAACTCTTTAGGTTGAAGGTAGTGTTGCCAAGTTTGTAGGGATCTCATAAGGGCATAAAGTTCCTTATCGTAGGTAGAGTAATTCAATGCTGCTCCTTTCAACTTTTCACTAAAATAGGCTATGGGTTTCTTACTTTGGGTCAAAACTGCGCCTATACCCACTCCACTTGCATCACACTCGATCTCAAAGGTCTCGTCAAAATTTGGTAGCCTAAGGATGGGTGCAGTGGTCAGCCTACGCTTAAGTTCATCAAATGCCTGTTGTTGTGGTTCTTCCCACTTAAAAGGCATATCTTTTTTTACAATTTCGTTTAGGGGTGCAGCTATAGAAGAAAAATCTTTGGCAAAGCGTCTATAAAAGCTTGCTAGTCCATGAAAACTGCGAACTTCCCCTACATTCTTAGGTATAGGCCACTCGACAATTGACCTAACCTTTTCCTCATCCATCTCTACTCCCTCAGCCGAAATGACAAAGCCTAGAAAAACTACGCATTCTAAACAAAAGGAGCACTTCTTAAAGTTGGCGTAAAGTTGTTCTTGCTTAAGCTTTTCAAAAACGGCTCTAATGTGGTCAAGATGATCTTCTATGGTGTGGGAATAGATTAGGATATCATCGAAATAGACAACGACAAAGCGTTTTATGAACGCACGTAAGACTTCATTCATTAGCCTCATAAAGGTACTAGGAGCGTTGGTGAGCCCGAAGGGCATCACTAACCACTCATAGAGCCCAAACTTGGTTTTGAATGCAGTCTTCCATTCGTCCCCTTCTCTAATGCGAACCTGGAAGTACCCTTGCTTAAGGTCGATTTTGGTGAAGAATTTGGATCCGTGCAACATGTCGAACATATCGTCTAGCCTAGGTATGGGGTACCTATACTTGACGGTAATCTTGTTTATGGCTCGGCAATCGGTACACATTCTCCACGTTCCATCCTTTTTGGGTACTAAAATGACTGGGACATCAGATGGGCTTAGACTCTCTCAAACTTGTCCACTAGCTAGGAGCTCCTCTACTTGCCTTTGGATTTCTTTGGTTTCTTCGGGGTTTGCTCGATAGGCTGGGCGATTGGGTAACACGGCTCCTGGGACAAAGTCGATTTGGTGTTCTATCCCTCTAATGGGTGGTAATCCGGATGGTGGTTCGGAGGGAAATAGAACTTCATATTCTTGGATAAGGGACGCAACTGAGGTAGGTAAGTTTGGTGGGAGTTCTTCAAGGGCAAGTTGACACGACTTTGGGATGATGATGAGGACAGTTTGGTTGTTATAAAGTGCACGTGTAACCTCTCTTTTCTTTGCGAAATACCCACACTTCTTTTTGGACTCGTTGACACTTAGGGGCACTACCTCTTTTCCCTTGCTCTCGTGTTTTTTGTTCTCACTTTTCATACACTCCACGAATTTTCTCTCGGCTTCTTTTTCCTTAGGATCGGCTCTAGACTTGGACATGCGTTGGTGATCCTCGTGGACTTTGTGTGGTGGAAGTGCATGCAGTTTGTACAATTTGCCATTCAATTTGAAAGAATAACGATTCAAATAACCATCATATGTCACATGTCGATCAAATTGCCATGGCCTAACAAATAAGATATGACTAGCATGCATTGGTGCGACATCACATAAAACATCATCTTTGTAACTACCAATGCTAAGAGAAATCAAAACTTGTTTACTTACGCTAACTTCACCGCAGTCATTTAGCCATGCAAGTTTGTAAGGGTGCGGATGATTAGTCATAGGCAAATTCAGTTTTCTGACTAATTCGATGCTAGCCACATTCGCACAAGAACCGGAATCAATGATCATGGTGCACACTTTACCATTTATCATGCAATGAATATGGAAAATGTTTTCTCTATGTTGTTCATGATCATCTAATTTCGGATATGCATTTAAAGCTCTACGCACAACAAGAAACTCCTTAGTGTCAAAATCATCTAATGCGCCTAGATCTTCTTCAGGTACAATTTCATTATCATGCTCAGACTCGTTTTCATGCTCGGACTCGGACACATATTCGTTTGTCTCTTCAATTAACATGATTCTTTTTGCATTAGGACATTCTTTTCCTATGTGACCACGTCCTTGACATTTATAACATTTAATGTCTCTAAACCTGTTTGAAGGATCCGAAGAATTGCCGGTAGGAGCCTTTTGTTGGGTGCGTTCATCTCTCCTTTGTGTGGATTGCACACGATTGTCCATCCTTTGCGATGATCCTTGGTCACGCGTTTGGCCTCCTGTAGGCCATGAACTTCCTGTTCCTGAAGGCTTGCTGTGAAATCATGACGAAGATTGATTAGTACGATAATTGGAATTGAAATTAGAGGAGTTACGTACCTTTAATTGTGCTTCAATCTTTTCAGCCATATGGACCATGGTTGTGAGGTCGAGGTAAGGTTGAAGGTCAACCCTTTGCGCAATCTCCCTGTTTAAACCATGTAAGAATCGAGCCTTGGTGGCTTCTTCAGGTTCCTGCAAGTTAGACCTCTCCAACAAAATTTCTAACTCTTTATAGTACTCGTCTACACTTTTGGAACCTTGTCGTAAGTTATGCAAACTCGTGAAAATAGAACTCTCATAATTGTTTGGAATAAAACGTTGTCGCATTTCAAACTTCATTTCTTCCCAAGTGGCGATTGGGGGTTGTCTCGTCTTAGTTCTATTTCGACACAAATTCGTCCACCAATTAAGTGCATAACCAGAAAAGTCAATGGAAGCATACCTCACTTTTTGCAATTCACTATAATTGGTACAAGAAAAGATCAAATCCACTTTCGTTTCCCATTCTAAATATTCCTCCGCATTACTTTTACCATAAAACGTGGGAATACTTATTTTGGTTTTGAGAAAATCGTCATCTTGCGGGAAAAGGGGATTTTGGCGTCTTTGGTAACCACGAGGATGGTGGTCATCAAAGTCATAATCATCATGCTCAAAGGGAATGTAATCATCATTGTACCTTCTTGGAGCGTACCTTCTTGCTTGTGTAGGAGGAGCAAACCGTCTTGCTTCGGTGTGTGGGGGTCGAATGTTATCATCCTCAACTTCTTCTGGAGGATGGCGCCGTGGTTGTAGTAGGGGTACGGCCCTGCTTGTTCCTTGGCCATCACTCGTTTTGTAGCTTCTCTCCACGTCTTCCAAGCGATGCTTGATTATCTCATTGTCATGCATGAGTTTCTTAAGCATCTCCAGCATTTGTTGTTGAGTATTGTCAACAGTTTTGGCTTCTTTAGACTTGCTAGATGCGGAATTGCTGTTGGCCATTGTACCTAAGGAATTGAACGAAAACAAAGGGAAAAAGAAAGAAGCAAACTAACACAAAGACAAACAAACGTTAAGGAATTAGTAAAAAAATAAGCTATGAGCACTCTGCTTTCGATTCTTTTCACTCTCTTACCACTTTGGTTCTTGGATAACCTGAAGTTAAGAAGTCTCAAAGTGATCAATAAGGAAGTGTATTGCCAAGGCTTCTTCGAATCACAATGTTCTCCGCTTGTTTCTTCCTTTTTTTGCTTTCAAGTTGCACCAATTAGTATCAAAGTAGAATCAATTGAAATGAACACAAACTTGAACTTTATACTAAGATTCAAAGAAAATAAGCAACCAAAGTTGATGTATAAGGCTGAACCAAAGATAAACTAAGGGTTGCCGTGGGCAATCTTTAGTCAATTTTGATTCTATGCACTTACTATCCACAAAATGGTTCAAGTCATGCAACAATCGAGCAACCAAGTGTGTGATTGGTTTAGGAAGATGAAGAAATGGATGATTGGGTATAGTGGGCGGCAATGTGGGGTAATATGGTATCCAAGGTTTGCAAGTCGTACCAAAAAATTTTCTACGCAATGCACAAACGTTTTGCCCTTTTTCTTTGCTCTTGTTCTTTTGTTTTTCTTTTTCTTCCTTGCTATTTCAATTGAGCAAGGTTCAGATTCTCCTTTTTTTTCAACTAAGGGCAGAATTGAAATTTCACTTGTTTTGCACTTAGCACTTGCGTTTTTGGACAGAATAGTGCAACGTATTTAAAATTCAATTTGTATCTTGGACTTGCAACAAAAGTAACCTTGGAAAGTGAAGGAATTTGGGGTATGGCCGAATGGGGGTTAGGGTTAGGGTTTTTTTTTATTTGGGTTTTTTGAACGTTTTGGGAATTTGCGGAATGGGGTTATAGGAACGGAATGGGCGTTGTAGATTGATATTTGGGTTGGTAATTGATGATTGGTGTGGTCAATTTGGATATTGGTTGGTCTAGGACAGAATTTGAACAAAATTCAAATTCTAGGGTTAGGGTTTATTTGAATGAATTGGGATCTTTAAAATCTGATTGTATTTGGTAAAATTGGTTTGGGGCTTTTTGTTTGGGGTGTAAATAGGGCTATTTGGGATCAGCTTGGCGAGTTTTAGAGTTGGGTTGGGGTGGGGGTGGTTGGGCCGTGGGGTGTGGGGCTGGTTTTAGGGTTTGGTTGATGTTGCAAGTAGGTTGTGAAGACAAGCACACGTAGGACTACCAGATTTATAGCATGAAATCAATCACAATGCGAATCATAAGATGCATACAATCATCACCAACTAAAAGCTTCGGTAGCAACAAGATGATTTGAAACCGAGGTAGCTTTATAGGATGATGGTTGGAATATTTAAAAGAAGGCTGAATGTACCCTAAAATGCAACGAACCCTAATTTGTTCAAGTTTGAACGACTCAAAATCAGATTGTGATGCGAAAGGAAATAAAGGAAATGACACTTGAATGATGAAAAGCAAAATGCAGGAACGTGTAAGGACTCAAAGCAATGTTTTTGTTTTGGACGTTTTTTTTGGAATGAAATGCAAGACAAATGGCGTGTAGAGGGAGGAGTAGAAGAAGGACTCAACTGAAATTGAAATGACTAGACTCAAACGAAAAGGAAATGATAAATGGTGGAATAGAGTAACCTGGGCTCTGATACCAATTTGATGCGTGCAACTCGTGGGCTCCAACAATTCCACCTTCCAAACGTCCTTCACAAGGGTTAGGCACAAGGAAGAAGACTTCCCCTTGCTTCCTTAATGAATAAAACGTATGGATTAAGAATGAGCAAGACCAACACTTCAAGATGGTCGTTGATCAGGCAAACCAATATGGCCCTCCTGGACGACACCTTTAAGCAATGGCAACACCTTCAATATGCTCAACTTTGAAGGATCTTAACCTAGGTTTTTAATGCAAAACCAAGAAAACAAAGTATCACACAAAGTGAATGAAATATCAAGAATTGTTATTCATCAAAAGGTGCTCTTCCTAGGCGCCCCAAAGGCTCTATTTATAGGCTGAGATTGAGCCTTAAAATGTCCAGAACTAATTC
>AP025068.1:21064770-21098409 GCA_036186865.1 Eustoma russellianum
CAGAACTAATTCAAAATAAAGCTAGCTAACAATCTGATGAGCCCACGATGGAGTCAACGCAACATATTTTCATGTATCATTTATTGTCACATGTTAGTTCTGTAAGACATGACATATCACTGTTAACTCCGCACACACTAGTGCTACTTCTTATGTCTTATAGTCTTAACTAACCCTTAGGACATGTCATATATGTTGTGTATCTTGTGTTTGTTGCTTGGTGTCTTTGAAGATAGGTCAAAGAGAGCTTCGAGGACGAATCCTTCTCAAGTGGGAGGGAATGATGAGCTACAGCCTAACCTTGTGGATACAAACACTAATGATGACACCTCACTGCCCCGCACAGGTCCCATAACAAGGAGTATGGCTAAGAAGTTGTTACATTGTGTTGAATCATTTCTTTATAGGCATGAAGAGGATGAACCAAGCAAAGATGATGTCCATTGGGTTTATATGATACAAGCTATGATCTATTTGTATCAAAAACGTGTTGTACATATCTTTAGTTGTTCTTTTTAATATTGTTGGTTGGTTAACCTTGTTTTAGGATAGTTTGTGTTGTATTATTGCCTTGTCTTTCAGGTACACGTACTTAGCTTGAAAATACAACTAGAACCTGAATTTTTGTCCAAGCAAGGAGGTGATAAGCAAGTAGCTTACAAGCAAGAAGGTGACAAGCACTCATGTCAAATTCAAGAATTGTTCTTCACGTTGGAATGGATGGACAAGCTGCTCATTTCATGAACCAATTGGAAGAAGTCTTGCAAATCTTCAAACCAATCAAAAACAAGCAAAGAGACAAGCAAGCAAGCTGCACAACAAATGAACCAATCAAATTGAGATTGTTCAAGGCCTAGCTCACGCAAGAAAGGGTTGAAAATTCAAAGACCAACTTGCAACCAATCAAAGCCTAATTCAAGCCAAGCTGCTCAAAGTATTATCCAATCAAAATTGATCTAGAAATGTGGCTGAAACAAAGCAAAGAAGCACGGCCAAGCAACCAGAATTCTTGGAACAAAAGTTGTTCAAAAAGCAGGCATGTCATTTTAGTCTTGTACTTTGTATTTTAAAACTTGTACTCTTTATAATTTTCGTTTGCTATAAGTAAGGTAGGAACCTGAATGTACAAAACACAATTCAAATACATTTCAATCAAAATTTCCTTTAAGGAATTCTCAACTTTTCTAGTTGAAGTTTAAACCCACTTAACGGTTTCTTTCAAGTTCATAGCCTAGAACTTGTTAGTATTTACTTCATTTTTGGTTTACAGCATCTTAGGGTCTCAATGAGGTTTTAGATGTGTTGGAATGCCAAAGAGGAAGAGGTGTTGGTATAAATTGAGCCAAGAACAAACAGTTACAGTTCAAGGGGTGTCATTGTGATGTTCTTTGCCATAGCTGTGGTTCAAATCAGTTTGGAGTAGGAGACAAAGTCCTTGGAACGTTTTTCTAGCCTTCATTTGGCTCATCAATTGGTATCAGAGCTTTGGTTAGTCTTCTATTCATGTTTACATTGTTTAAACTTGCATATGATTGATGCTGCCCAAAACCGTTTAATAGACTGTTTTGTTGTTCATTTAGAATCTGTTTGTTTAGGTAGTTAGTTTATGTTTTGAAGTGTTTATTAGATAGTTTACAATAGTTTGGTAACCTAGTTTTTAGTAGCAAAAACCGAAACACCACAAAAAGAACATAGACTAGACTTAAGTGTGATAGAATCTGTTTGTGTAGTTTAGATTAAAACCGTGTGTGAAACTTGTTGTTCTTGTTCAATCTAGCTTAGACAATGTTCATTAGGTTCTAATCTATAAGTTTAAACGGTAGTTTAGTGATTCCTTAAAACAGAAAACTTGAACACAAAAATAGATTAGTTGATAGTTTAGTTTGTAATCAAGTTGTTAAAAATTCTGTTTTAGTAGTTGTGTGCAATCTGTTTTAGACGTTTTATTTGCTGCCTTATTTAGCTTAGTTAGAGTAGTTTGCAACATAGATTAAAGGTTTAGTTGGTTGTTTAGTTTAGCACAAACAAATCCGAAAACTAAGAACAAAAAAGGGTAGTTTTAGTTAGCTATGTATGCTGCCTAGTCTCTAGTTGATACACGTTTGTTGTGTTGAATACATAAACACTTGCATCTAGTATCATCTAGCTTAGAAACTAATTGCATCATACAAACAAAAACCAACACAAAAACAAGTAGAATAGATAATTTAAAAACAAAACAAAACAAGTTAGTTAGTTTGCATCAAAACTGATTTCCATTAGTGTTATAGTAATCAGCCCTTATAAATTTCAATTAGAAACAACTAAGTTGCATTTAGCTATCTTAAGATTAGTTAGATCATTTGCATCAAAAACAGAAAAAGAAACCGAAACAATTTAGTTTAAACTTGATTAAATCTTTGAATGCTATTTGTTTAAACTTGTTGAATTTGATTTCACCACCCCCGTTACACCTTAAGTCATTGTTTGGTACAAACTTGATTGAATCTTTTAATTGAAACATTATTGACTTGAGATTTGTTAAGAGTGAAGTAAATTTGTAAGAAACAAGATTTGATTTCAAATTTTAACGTTGGCTTTACGTTTATCTTTACTTGGGATTGATTCAATTGTTTAAAGACTTTATTGGACTTAAGTTCTTACTTAGGATCACTTTGTCTATATTTATCCCTACACTGTTAAATTGCCGACCCTGTTATCATCTTGTTGTCTTTACACTTCTTCAACTTGCATTGAACTTTCATCTATATTTGGTTGTTAAATTTGTGAAACAGTTTTGATATCATTAGTGTTCTTCCGTGTTGTTCAAAGAACGTTTCACAAAAGCCACACCAAAACTTGTGCAAGTAGAACCAAAGAAAAAGAAGCCGTGAGCAATGTCTCATAAAGGCAAGTGAGCAGTAGACTCACAAAACAGACAAAGCCAATCCAAAGGAAAATAATTAGGCTTGTTTGTGAAATAAACTGAGAGAAAAGTCATTTTTAACGTCAAAAAGCAAGAGACAAGACGTATGAGTGATTTGCACAAGAAGTGAGATATAGCCATCCAAAGTTCACAAAAGGTGAATTATGCAAAACCAAAAGCAAATACCTACACCAAAAGTGTTGACTGTTGTAAAAGGTTCCTCGAACAAACCCTTGTTGAACACTTGTGTGTATGTACTGTCTTTCACTTTATTTACAATTGAATGTGCATTAAAGTTTAAAGTAAGTTAAAGGATTGTTCTGTACAAACCCTTAGCTTTCTTTGATTCAGCCATAAACATCACTTGACTTCTATCTTTCTTTGAATCTTAGATAGTCCAAGATTGTTGTTTATTCAATTGTCAATTTAAAGTAGAAATTTACGTTTTGTCAAAGTTATAGTTTGATCTTACTTGCTTGTATTCTGATTTATTTATCTCATTGTTTTACCATCTTGGTTGATTGTTTTGATTAAACATGATTCTGAAAACCATTTGGGGAGTTGAATGTCATAGGAGTGACTATGATGAACTGGAAAGACGTATGAACTCCTTTGGTCGTATGAATGGTTTATGGGTTGGATATTGGGAATGTAAAACTCCTAGATATCAAACTCTTTCTCAGTGCAATAAAGACGTTAGTGCATATTACAATGAAATGCTTGATGATTTGTACTATGCTTATGTTGAAGAACATGAGGAATTAAGCATGATTAGGTTCTTTGCTGGATTAGATAAAGAGATCGCTGATTGCATGTTGTCTGAAAAATTCTCATCACTTTATGACATGTATAAAAAGGCAAAGATTGTTCAATCAAACCTAATCCCATGGCAAGTTAATCAAAACTATGGGTATGAACTGAACTCTTGTGATTCTGAAAATGACAAACCAAATCCAGTTAAGTTAAGCAATTTGAGTCAGCCTATGGATAATATTGAAAATGCATTGCTTCAACTTAGAGACATGGTGCAAGTATTGATAGAATCTGAAAAGAACAAAGACTTGCAATCTGACATTTCTATGAATGATGGTTTGTATGAAATTAGCCCCAACATGCCTGAAACTGGAACTCCTTTATCTGAATTGCATGTTCAACCTTGTGTACTGTCTGAAGAAGACCCTTCACTTGAATCTGTTGGTGATTTCCAAAGTGTTAGTCATTTGCTTATAGATGATGTTAATTGTGATAACACTTTGTCTGAAAATGATTTACATTGTGACATGCATATAAATGAAATCCCTGTGCATGATCTGCATTCTGCTGAGATGCTTGTTTCTGGGTTACAATCTGAATTACATCTTGTACATTTCATTGATGACATTGATGTAAGTAATTCTGTTGAGAATGACATTGATAAACTAGATTCTTATGATTTGATGTTAGATGAACTAGATTGTCTACTTGATGTAGAGCTTGATCATGATGTCATTATTGAAATAGATTCAGCTACAAATGAACATAAATCCTTGGATGAACTAGTTAATGAATTGAATGACATATTTAGTATAGATGAAGACTCTATTTCTGAAATATCTATTTCATCTCATCTTGTTGAATGTCTGCCTGTTGTCATCTCAATTGATACATCTTGTCTAAATATTGCACATGTCTGTAAGATTTGTACATTTAGAGTTAACATGTTGCAATGTGCTTTTTGGATGTTGTTTTATCTGTTAGGATGTACGTGTTCTAAAATTTTTGTTATCATATTGTTAATACATCCTAAACATTTTAGAAAGTGTGTACACACCTTATTCTTTCTTCAACGATAAGGATGCACCAAGGTATTTCACCTTCACCATTTGTATTATCATGTTCCTATTTGGTTATGGTGTAGTTGAGCATACGTGTACATCCTAAACCCCTATCCCTTATTCTATCCATGTTGAGATTCGAGGACGAATCATTTTCAAGAGGGAGGGAATGATGAGCCCACGATGGAGTCAACCCAACATATTTTCATGTATCATTTATTGTCACATGTTAGTTCTGTAAGACATGGCATATCACTGTTAACTCCGCACACACTAGTGCTACTTCTTATGTCTTATAGTCTTAACTAACCCTTAGGACATGTCATATATGTTGTGTATCTTGTGTTTGTTGCTTGGTGTCTTTGAAGATAGGTCAAAGAGAGCTTCGAGGACGAATCCTTCTCAAGTGGGAGGGAATGATGAGCTACAGCCTAACCTTGTGGATACAAACACTAATGATGACACCTCACTGCCCCGCACAGGTCCCATAACAAGGAGTATGGCTAAGAAGTTGTTACATTGTGTTGAATCATTTCTTTATAGGCATGAAGAGGATGAACCAAGCAAAGATGATGTCCATTGGGTTTATATGATACAAGCTATGATCTATTTGTATCAAAAACGTGTTGTACATATCTTTAGTTGTTCTTTTTAATATTATTGGTTGGTTAACCTTGTTTTAGGATAGTTTGTGTTGTATTATTGCCTTGTCTTTCAGGTACACGTACTTAGCTTGAAAATACAACTAGAACCTGAATTTTTGTCCAAGCAAGGAGGTGATAAGCAAGTAGCTTACAAGCAAGGAGGTGACAAGCACTCATGTCAAATTCAAGAATTGTTCTTCACGTTGGAATGGATGGACAAGCTGCTCATTTCATGAACCAATTGGAAGAAGTCTTGCAAATCTTCAAACCAATCAAAAACAAGCAAAGAGACAAGCAAGCAAGCTGCACAACAAATGAACCAATCAAATTGAGATTGTTCAAGGCCTAGCTCACGCAAGAAAGGGTTGAAAATTCAAAGACCAACTTGCAACCAATCAAAGCCTAATTCAAGCCAAGCTGCTCAAAGTATTATCCAATCAAAATTGATCTAGAAATGTGGCTGAAACAAAGCAAAGAAGCACGGCCAAGCAACCAGAATTCTTGGAACAAAAGTTGTTCAAAAAGCAGGCATGTCATTTTAGTCTTGTACTTTGTATTTTAAAACTTGTACTCTTTATAATTTTCGTTTGCTATAAGTAAGGTAGGAACCTGAATGTACAAAACACAATTCAAATACATTTCAATCAAAATTTCCTTTAAGGAATTCTCAACTTTTCTAGTTGAAGTTTAAACCCACTTAACGGTTTCTTTCAAGTTCATAGCCTAGAACTTGTTAGTATTTACTTCATTTTTGGTTTACAGCATCTTAGGGTCTCAATGAGGTTTTAGATGTGTTGGAATGCCAAAGAGGAAGAGGTGTTGGTATAAATTGAGCCAAGAACAAACGGTTACAGTTCAAGGGGTGTCATTGTGATGTTCTTTGCCATAACTGTGGTTCAAATCAGTTTGGAGTAGGAGACAAAGTCCTTGGAACGTTTTTCTAGCCTTCATTTGGCTCATCACAATCTTTGAAAATTGAAAACTATTTGAATTCAAAACTAAAACAAATCCTAGCTAGAAACTTCAAATCTTGCAAGACATTATCCTCAATGAATCTGGTCATGTTTGGTGATGAAATGGCATTGGAGGCTTGATCTTGACATAGATGAGATGGTTGTGTTTGACTTCAAAGGCTGGTTGAAGATTGAATTCAATTGAATTTGAACTTGACTTCAAACTTGAATCTAATCTTTGAATTTTGATCTCTCCTCTTTTGCTCTCCAAATTGGCGTGTAACTATAGAAGATGGCGTGTGATAAGGTCTACAAGGGGTTGAGATGTTGGATTCAAATGCTGGTTGGAGATTGAGTTTAACTTGAACTTGAATTTAAACTTGGATTCAAATTTGAATTGTCATCTCATCTTTGTTATCCTTCAAATTTGACTTCATGTTGGCGTTTAGAGTGGATGTAGATTAGGCTGAAATCTTCTGGAACTTTAAGTCTCCAATTGATTGAGATTGAATTCAAATTAAGGTTGAATTTTAAATTCAAGCCTAGCTTTGAATTTAAACTCAATTGATCATTATCCATTTGCTTCAAGCATGGCCGCCCCCCCTTTTGTGGATAATGGAGGTGATTTTGATTTCAACTTGATCAAGAGATTCTATCTTGGACACCTTTGAATTTGTTTTAGCATAGACAATCATTCTCTTCGAATATTCTCTTGAAACATTCTCTTGAAACATTCTCTTCAACATTCTCTTCAAACATTCTCTTGAAACATTCTCTTGAAACATTCTCTTCAAACATTCTCTAGAAACATTCTCTTCAAACATTCTCTTGTACCTAATTTACCTACAAAGCAAATACATAAAACTAAGATCACACGACACAAAGTAAAATCCAAACAAACAAAGAGTGTAGACGTGCATGTGATACATGCTCAAGTTGAAGGTTCAATGAAATGAACCCAAGGAGTCTTAGGTTCATCTTGAACATGCTTGTACAAGAAGGTGGCAACATGATGACAAAGTTCCTTTGCCCTCCTTCTTGTCATAGGACCTTTGACCTCTTGATGGGGCCCTTGATCCTCATCATGTTATTCATCAAAAGGTGAGTTTACAATCAGCCAAAGGGGTCTATTTATAGGCCTAAAAAAAGTTCCCTTTCAGCTTGAAATGGCTAGAAATAATTCAAATAAAACTATCTAACAAATGTTTAAATTTGAACTTTGCTTGAATTTCAAAACTAAGATAATTCTAGCTAAAACTTGAAATGCTTGAAAGTTGATATCTTCAATGTATCTAGCAGCTTATGGCGTCTTGGAGGAGTTGTTTGATGAGTAGTATGCGCTTGGATTTGAGTTCACAAGATGGCTCAAGTTTGAATTCAAGTGGAGTTTGAATTTGACTTCAATCTTGAATTCAATTTTGCATTGTGATCTTATCTTCCTTATTCTTCAAAAATGGCGTGTGATCCTATCTTCCTTATTCTTCAAAAATGGCGTGTAGGACCTTGAGATGATAGCTGAATCCTTTTTGAAATGTAAGCCTCAAATTGGTTGAAACTTGAATTCAAATTATGGTTGAATTTGAATTCAAGTTTATCTTCAAGTTCAAATTCAAGTAAGATGTCATCCTCCAATTTAAAGTGGCCGGCCCCCCCTTTTGTGATCCTTGGATATGTTTTTGATTTTAATTTGGACAATGAAATCCTTCTAGGACACATTTGAATTTGTCTTAGTGTAGACAAACATTCTCTTCAAACATTCTCTTCAGACATTCTCTTCAGACATTCTCTTCAAACATTCTCTTCAAACATTTCATGTACCTAATTTACCTACAAAGAAAAGACATAAAACAAAGATCACAAGACACAAGATAAAATTCAAAGACAAAGGATGTAGACGTGCATGCTGATACACGTTCAAGTTGAAGGTTCAATGAAATGAACCCAAGGAGTCTTAGGTTCATCTTGAACATGCTTGTACAAGAAGATGGCAACTTGATGACAAAGTTCCTTTGCCCTCCTTCTTGTAATAGGACCCTTAACCTCTTGATGGGGTTCTTGATCCTCATCAGACCCTTGATCCTCATCAATCCCCCCCTCCTCAAGAGGATTCGTCCTCGAATCAAAAGGTCATCATTGAAAGGGGTGAGGTCAGCAACATTAAAAGTAGGCGAAATTGAACCATACCTGTCGGGAAGATCAAGGATGTATGCATTGTCACCTATGCGTTTCAATACTTTAAAGGGTCCATCTCCTCGAGGTAACAATTTTGACTTTCGTTCATTGGGAAATCTTTCCTTGCGCAAATGTAACCAAACTAAATCTCCAGGTTTAAACACAACACTTTTCCGATGTTTGTTAGCTCGTCTTTCATAAGCTTTGTTTTTCTTTTCTAGTTGTGTTTTAACTTGTTCATGCAATTTCTTTATGTTGTCCGCTTTTTGTTTACCATCAAGACTAGAACGTTCATGCACGGGAATAGGAATCAAATCAATGGGAACAAGGGATTAAAGCCATACACGATTTCAAATGGACTATGCAAGGTACCGTGATGGACACTCCGATTATATGCAAATTCGATATATGGTAAACAATCTTCCCAATGTTTAATGTGTTTTTGCAAAATGGCACGCAAAAGTTGAGAAAGAGTACGATTAACGACTTCAGTTTGTCCATCAGTTTGTGGGTGTGCGGTGGTGGAAAACAACAATTGTGTACCAAGTTTAGCCCACAAAACACGCCAAAAATGACTCAAAAATTTCGTATCTCTATCACTTACAATTGTACGTGGCATGCCATGCAATCTAACAATTTCTTTGAAGAACAAATCAGCAACATGTGTGGCATCATCAACTTTCCTACATGCAATGAAATGTGCCATTTTTGAAAATCGATCAACCACAACATAAATGCTATCACGTCCTCCCCGAGACCTAGGAAGTCCTAAAACAAAGTCCATAGAAATGTCAATCCAAGAGGAATCAAGGACGGGTAAGGCGTGTAAAGGCCATGTGGTTGGGACTTGGATTTGGCTTGTTTGCAAGTGATGCAATTACCACACAACCTCTCGACGTCTACTCTCATTTGGGGCCAATAGAAATGTTCTTTAAGAGTCTCAAGGGTTTTGAACACTCCGAAATGACCTATTAAACCTCCTCCATGGGCTTCTCTGGTCAATGCTTCTCGTAGGGATGATTGGGGAACGCACAATTTTTGTTCTTTGAAAAGATATCCCTCATGTATGTAAAATTTCCCAAATGGTGCTTCGTTACATGCCTCGAAAATGGTGCCAAAGTCATGGTCATTGGGGTACAAGTCCTTAAGTGATTCAAATCCTAAGAAGCGTGAAGATAATGTAGTCACTAACGTGTATCTCCTAGAGAGGGCATCGGCAACTATATTATCCTTTCCTTGTTTGTACTTAATCACGTAAGGGAATTGTTCTATGAACTCTACCCATTTGGCATGTCGTTTGTTCAACTTTCCTTGCCCTTTAAGATATTTAAGGCTTTCGTGGTCAGTGTGGATCACAAACTCTTTAGGTTGAAGGTAGTGTTGCCAAGTTTGTAGGGATCGCACAAGGGCATAAATTTCCTTATCATAGGTAGAGTAATTCAATGCTGCTCCTTTCAACTTTTCACTAAAATAGGCTATGGGTTTCTTACTTTGGGTCAAAACTGCGCCTATACCCACTCCACTTGCATCACATTCGATCTCAAAGGTCTCGTCAAAATTTGGTAGTCTAAGTATGGGTGCAGTGGTCAGCCTACTTTTAAGTTCGTCAAATGCATGTTGTTGTGGCTCTTCCCACCTAAAAGGCACATCTTTTTTCACAATTTCGTTGAGGGGTGCAGCTATGGAAGAAAAATCTTTGACAAAGCGTCTATAAAAGCTTGCTAGTCCATGAAAACTGCGAACTTCCCCTACATTCTTAGGTATAGGTCACTCCACAATTGACCTAACCTTTTCCTCATCCATCTCTATTCCCTCAGCCGAAATGACAAAGCCTAGAAAAACCACGCGTTCTAAACAAATGGAGCACTTCTTAAAGTTGGCGTAAAGTTGTTCTTGCTTAAGCTTTTCAAAAACGGCTCTAATGTGGTCAAGATGATCTTCTATGGTGTGGGAATAGATTAGGATATCATCGAAATAGACAACGACAAAGCGTTTTATGAACGCACGTAAGACTTCATTCATTAGCCTCATAAAGGTACTAGGAGCGGTTGGTGAGCCCGAAGGGCATCACTAACCACTCATAGAGCCCAATCTTGGTTTTGAATGCAGTCTTCCATTCGTCCCCTTCTCTAATGCGAACCTGGAAGTGCCCTTGCTTAAGGTCGATTTTGGTGAAGAATTTGGATCCGTGCAACATGGCTAACATATCGTCTAGCCTAGGTATGGGGTACCTATACTTGACGGTAATCTTGTTTATTGCTCGGCAATCGGTACACATTCTCCACGTTCCATCCTTTTGGGTACTAAAATGACTGGGACGGCAGATGGGCTTAGACTCTCTCGAACTTGTCCACTAGCTAGGAGCTCCTCTACTTGCCTTTGGATTTCTTTGGTTTCTTCAGGGTTTGCTCGATAGGCTGGGCGATTGGGTAACACGGCTCCTGGGAAAAAGTCGATTTGGTGTTCTATTCCTCTAATGGGTGGTAATCCGGATGGTGGTTCGGAGGGAAATAGAACTTCATATTCTTAGATAAGGGACGCAACTGAGGTAGGTAAGTTTGGTGGGAGTTCTTCAAGGGCAAGTTGACACGACTTTGGGATGATGATGAGGACAGTTTGGTTGTTATAAAGTGCACGTGTAACCTCTCTTTTCTTTGCGAAATACCCACACTTCTTTTTGGACTCGTTGACACTTAGGGGCACTACCTCTTTTCCCTTGCTCTCATGTTTTTTGTTCTCACTTTTCATACACTCCACGAATTTTCTCTCGGCTTCGTTTCCTTAGGATCGGCTCTAGACTTGGACATGCGTTGGTGATCCTCGTGGACTTTGTGTGGTGGAAGTGCATGCAGTTTGTACAGTTTGCCATTCAATTTGAAAGAATAACGATTCAAATAACCATCATATGTCACATGTCGATCAAATTGCCATGGCCTACCAAGTAAAATATGACTAGCATGCATTGGTGCGACATCACATAAACATCATCGTTGTAACTACCAATGCTAAGAGAAATCAAAACTTGTTTACTTACGCTAACTTCACCGCAGTCATTTAGCCATGCAAGTTTGTAAGGGTGCGGATGATTAGTCATAGGCAAATTATGTTTTCTTACTAATTCGATGCTAGCCACATTCGCACAAGAACCGGAATCAATGATCATGGTGCACACTTTACCATTTATCATGCAATGAATATGGAAAATGTTTTCTCTATGTTGTTCGTGATCATCTAATTTCGGATATGCATTTAAAGCTCTACGCACAACAAGAAACTCCTTAGTGTCAAAATCATCTAATGCGCCTAGATCTTCTTCCGGTTCAATTTCATTATCATGCTCAGACTCGTTTTCATGCTCGGACTCGGACACATATTCGTTTGTCTCTTCAATTAACATGATTCTTTTTGCATTAGGACATTCTTTTCCTATGTGACCACGTCCTTGACATTTATAACATTTAATGTCTCTAAACCCGTTTGAAGGATCCGAAGAATTGCCGGTAGGAGCCTTTTGTTGGGTGCGCTCATCTCTCCTTTGTGTGGATTGCACACGATTGTCCATCCTTTGCGATGATCCTTGGTCACGCGTTTGGCCTCCTGTAGGCCGTGAACTTCCTGTTCCTGAAGGCTTGCTGTGAAATCTTGATGAAGATTGATTAGTACGATAATTGGAATTGAAATTGGAGGAGTTACGTACCTTTAATTGTGCTTCAATCTTTTCAGCCATATGGACCATGGTTGTGAGGTCGAGGTAAGGCTGAAGGTCAACCCTTTGCGCAATCTCCCTGTTTAAACCATGTAAGAATCGAGCCTTGGTGGCTTCTTCAGGTTCCTGCAAGTTAGACCTCTCCAACAAAATTTCTAACTCTTTATAATACTCGTCTACACTTTTGGAACCTTGTCGTAAGTTATGCAAACTCGTGAAAATAGAACTTTCATAATTGTTTGGAATAAAACGTTGTCGCATTTCAAACTTCATTTCTTCCCAAGTGGCGATTGGGGGTTGTCTCGTCTTAGTTTTATTTCGACACAAATTCGTCCACCAATTAAGTGCATAACCAGAAAAGTCAATGGAAGCATACCTCACTTTTTGCAATTCACTATAATTGGTACAAGAAAAGATCAAATCCACTTTCGTGTCCCATTCTAAATATTCCTCCGCATTACTTTTACCATAAAACGTGGGAATACTTATTTTGGTTTTGAGAAAATCGTCATCTTGCGGGAAAAGGGGATTTTGGCGTCTTTGGTAACCACGAGGATGGTGGTCATCAAAGTCATAATCATCATGCTCAAAGGGAATGTAATCATCATTGTACCTTCTTGGAGCGTACCTTCTTGCTTGTGTAGGAGGAGCAAACCGTCTTGCTTCGGTGTGTGGGGGTCGAATGTTATCATCCTCAACTTCTTCTGGAGGATGGCGCCGTGGTTGTAGTAGGGGTACGGCCCTGCTTGTTCCTTGGCCATCACTCGTTTTGTAGCTTCTCTCCACGTCTTCCAAGCGATGCTTGATTATCTCATTGTCATGCATGAGTTTCTTAAGCATCTCCAGCATTTGTTGTTGAGTATTGTCAACAGTTTCGGCTTCTTTAGACTTGCTAGATGCGGAATGATTGCTGCTGGCCATTGTTCCTAAGGATTTGAACGAAAACAAAGGAAAACGAAAGAAGCAAACTAACACAAATACAAACAAACGTTAAGGGATTAGTAAAAAAAATAAACTATGAACACTCCGCTTTCTATTCTTTCCACTCTTTTACCACTTTGGTTCTTGGATAACCTGAAGTTAAGAAGTCTCAAAGTGATCAATAAGGAAGTGTATTGCCAAGGCTTCTTCAAACCACAATGTTCTCCGCTTGTTTCTTCCTTTTTGCTTTCAAGTTGCACCAATTAGTATCAAGGTAGAATCACTTGGAATGAACACAAAATTGAACTTTATACTAAGATTCAAAGAAAATAAGCAACCAAAGTTGATGTATAAGGCTGAACCAAAGATAAACTATGGGTTGCCGTGGGCAATCTTTAGTTAATTTTGATTCTATGCACTTACTATCCACAAAATGGTTCAAGTCATGCAACAATCGAGCAACCAAGTGTGTGATTGGTTTAGGAAGATGAAGAAATGGGTAATTGGGTATAGTGGGCGGCAATGTGGGGTAATATGGAATCCAAGGTTTGCAAGTCGTACCAAAAATTTTCTACGCAATGCACAAGCGTTTTGCCATTTTTCTTTGCTCTTGTTCTTTTGTTTTTCTTTTTCTTCCTTGCTATTTCAATTGAGCAAGGTTCAGATTCTCCTTTTTTTTGACTAAGGGCAGAATTGGAATTTCACTTGTTTTGCACTTAGCACTTGCGTTTTTGGACAGAATAGTGCAATGTATTTAAAATGCAATTTGTATCTTGGACTTGCAACAAAAATGACCTTGGAAAGTGAAGGAATTGGGGTAGGACCGAATGGGGGTTAGGGTTAGGGTTTTGATTTAGGGTGTTTTTGAACGTTTTGGGATTTTGCGGAATGTGGTTGTAGGAACGGAATGGGTGTTGTAAATTGACTATTTGGGTTGGTAATTGATGATTGGTGTGGTCAATTTGGATACTGGTTGGTCTAGGACAGAATTTGAACAAAATTCAAATTCTAGGGTTAGGGTTTATTTGAATGAATTGGGATCTTTAGAATCTAATTGTATTTGGTAAAATTGGTTTGGGGCTTTTTGTTTGGGGTGTAAATAGGGCTATTTGGGATCAGCTTGGCGAGTTTTAGAGTTGGGTTGGGGTGGGGGTGGTTGGGCCGTGGGGTGTGGGGCTGGTTTTAGGGTTTGGTTGATGTTGCAAGTAGGTTGTGAAGACAAGCACACTTAGGACTACCAGACTTATAGAATGAAATCAATCATAATGCGAATCATAAGATGCATACAATCATCACCAACTAAAAGCTTCGGTAGCAACAAGATGATTTGAAACCGAGGTAGCTTTATAGGATGATGGTTGGAATATTTAAAAGAAGGCTGAATGTACCCTAAAATGCAACGAACCCTAATTTGTTCAAGTTTGAACGACTCAAAATCAGATTGTGATGCGAAAGGAAATAAAGGAAATGACACTTGAATGATGAAAAGCAAAATGCAGCAACGTGTAAGGACTCAAAGCAATGTTTTTTTGTTTTGGACGTTTTTTTTGTATGAAATACAAGACGTGCAGAGTGAGGAGTAGAAGAAGGACTCAACTGAAATTGAAATGACTAGACTCAAACGAAAAGGAAATGATAGATGGTGGAATAGAGTAACCTGGTCTCTGATACCAATTTGATGCGTGCAACTCGTGGGCTCCAACGATTCCACCTTCCAAACGTCCTTCACAAAGGGTTAGGCACAAGGAAGAAGACTTCCCCTTGCTTCCTTAGTGATTAAAAACGTGTGGATTAAACGAATGAGCAAGACCAACACTTCAAGATGGTCGTTGATCAGGAAAACCAAAACGGCCCTCCTGGACGGCACCTTTAAGCAATGGCAACACCTTCAATATGCTCAACTTTGAAGGATCTTAACCTAGGTTTTAATGCAAAACCAAGAAAACAAAGTATCACACAAAGTGAATGAAATATCAAGAATTGTTATTCATCAAAAGGTGAGTTTACAATCAGCCAAAGGGGTCTATTTATAGGCCTAAAAAAGTCCCCTTTTAGCTTGAAATGGCTAGAAATAATTCAAATAAAACTATCTAACAAATGTTTAAATTTGAACCTTGCTTGACTTTCAAAACTAAGATAATTCTAGCTAAAACTTGAAATGCTTGGAAGTTGATATCTTCAATGTATCTAGCAGCTTATGGCGTCTTGGAGGAGTTGTTTGATGAGTAGTATGCGTTTGGATTTGAGTTCACAAGATGGCTGAAGTTTGAATTCAAGTGGAGTTTGAATTTGACTTCAATCTTGAATTCAATTTTGCATTGTGATCTTATCTTCCTTATTCTTCAAAAATGGCGTGTGATCCTATCTTCCTTATTCTTCAAAAATGGCGTGTAGGACCTTGAGATGATAGCTGAATCCTTTTTGAAATGTAAACCTCAAATTGGTTGAAACTTGAATTCAAATTATGGTTGAATTTGAATTCAAGTTTATCTTCAAGTTCAAATTCAAGTAAGATGTCATCCTACAATTTAAAGTGGCCGCCCCCCCTTTTGTGATCCTTGGATATGTTTTTGATTTTAATTTGGACAATGAAATCCTTCTAGGACACATTTGAATTTGTCTTAGTGTAGACAAACATTCTCTTCAAACATTCTCTTCAGACATTCTCTTCAAACATTCTCTTCAAACATTCTCTTCAAACATTCTCTTCAAACATTTCATGTACCTAATTTACCTACAAAGAAAAGACATAAAACAAAGATCACAAGACACAAGATAAAATTCAAAGGCAAAGGATGTAGACGTGCATGCTGATACACGTTCAAGTTGAAGGTTCAATGAAATGAACCCAAGGAGTCTTAGGTTCATCTTGAACATGCTTGTACAAGAAGATGGCAACTTGATGACAAAGTTCCCTTGCCCTCCTTCTTGTAATAGGACCCTTAACCTCTTGATGGGGTTCTTGATCCTCATCGGACCCTTGATCCTCATCATCAAGAAAACAAAATCTGTTCAGATTTGACCCCTGATATATTATTTAGTATGACTAAATCTTCCAATAAGAAATATCTTTTCCACATCAAATGAAATTTGTAGATCTTTTTCTATAGATGTGTTTAGGCACCAAAATGACCTCGTTCGGAGCTGGAATGAGTGAGTTATGCCTGTTTGAAGCTGACCTCCTTGCGGGTGTCTACGTTTGAAGCTCCTAAGTCAGCAACCATCTTACTTGCAACTATTGTGTAGCTTGATACAGGTCTTTTCTGGGAAAGTTATGGGCATCAACTGTGTAGCTTATCCTCTTATCTTTCGCCTCCAACTAAAATCACATCAATTGAAATTATGCTTGATGAGTTATGGCTGAAATACTAAGAGGGTGTCAGCGTGTCAGCTTGCCTTTTCAATTCAGCTTTGTGTCCTAATGTTTGGCATGGTTCAATTATCTTCCTTGACCTAAAAACAACTTAAACACATCCAAGAACAACACATACACTATATACAACATGTCTTAAGGTGTGTTAGGCTATAAGAGACATATACTTGCCGATATGAATAGTCATACGACCTTTAAACATTGATACAAGTACTGCACGTCCTAAAGAACTAACAAAACATGGTGACATGTGTTTGATGCCTCATGGGAGTGCATCAGTATTGGTGATAATGCATATATTCTTGATCTTCCTGACAAGTATGGTTCGATTTCCTCCACCTTTAATGTAGCCGACCTATCTCCTTTTTCTGCTGACCCCTTTGATTCGAGGACGAATCCTTTTGAGGAGGGGGAGATTGATGAGGATCAAGGATTCCATCATAATATCAACGGCCCAATCACAAGAAGCAAGGCCAAACAACTTGGTTATGGAGTTGGTAACTTCTTGTGCAAGCATATGTAAGATGAACCTAAGGTTCATTAGGTTCATCTCATTGAGCACGCATAAACCTTTGTTACACCTTGCGTGTGTGTATTTTCTAGTTGTTTTTGTCTCATTTACTAATGATTTTTGTTTTCATAACTTTGCCATATAGGAGAGTTGATGCGTGCAAAACCCCAAGTTAAAAGGGACAACAAAAGGAATGATGATATCTTGGAAGACAAAGAAGAATGTTCAAGAGAATGTTTCAAAATAATGTTTGAAGAGAATGTTTCAATAGAATGTTTTGAAGGATTGTTTATCCTAGGGAATGTTTGTCTTAGGAAATGTTTGTCCTAAGGAATGTTTTTCCTAGGAAATGTTTGTTCTAAGGAATGTTTGTTTCAAGGAATACTTGTATTAATCCTTTACCATCACGAAAAACGGGTTTTAGGAGGCCTCTTTGAAGCCAACTTTTCAACATGATAAAGTCAAGATCATTCTCATTTCTGACCTTCTTGGACCGGCCAAGATAAGCAAAAGATTGAACTCTTCAACATGATAAAGTCAAGATCGTCCTCATTTCAGCCCTTTTTGGACCGGCCAAGATAAGCACAAGATTGGAGACAAAGTTGAAGATAAATTTGAATTCAAATTCAAAGGCTAACCAAGTTTAACTTCAGCCATCTTCTGAATTCAACTCCAAACATATCCCAACTATATATTTTCAGTCAACAAGCCTTCCAAAGGTTATCTACATTTGGCTGAAGGAAGGAGACTCCAAGGATCAACACAATAAATTGATTTGAAGACACGATGATAGATTATCTAAGTTTCAAACAATATCTCAAATTCTAGTTTGTTTTTTTATTCAGATTGTGTTAGACTTTTGAGATAGAATTTGATCCATCTAGGACTCTCTTAGGATGACAAAATCAGCATAAATAAAGGCCAAGAGGCCATGTACTCATCAGCTTCAAGTTCAATCAATACACTTCGGTTTATTTCTCTCCAAACTTGTGTTAGACTTATTTTCTTGATATTCATTAAACATCAAGGTTAATCATCTTCAAGAGTGAGCATTTTGAAGGTGTTTGCCATAGCTAAGGGTATTGTCTAGGAGGGCCTTATTGGTTTGCATATCAACAACTATTATAGTTTTGGTATTTTTGCTCAACATAGCCGAGTTCTACAAAAGGAAGCAAGGAGAAGGGTTCTTCTTTGTGTCAATCCCAATTGTGAAGAAGGACGTTGAAGGTGGATGAAGTGGATCGTCATCACATTGCATCAATACTTGTAGATATGAAAGTTAGATGACCCCCTAAAAGCTCATACAAGTACTATATGCCCTAAAGACCTAACAATGCAATGTTGACATGTGTTGTTGATGCCTCATGGGAGTGCATCATTCCCTTCCCCTTCGAAAGGATTCATCATCAAATCTTTTGAATTTGTAGATTATGCATTACTCTGGTGGGAGCAATTGCAGAACACCAGGAGAAGAACAAGACAGCCCCCTGTTGTTACTTGGTCCGAGCTGAAACGAGAGATGAGGAAGAGATTCATATCTCCTTCCTATGAAAGAAGCATTTTCCAGAAATTACAACTTTCTCAAGGTAATAGATCTGTTGATGAATTTTATAAGGAATTAGAACATCTGCTTACCAGGGCAAACATAGAAGAAGCTGAGGAAGCCACAATGGCTAGATTTCTAGCTGGCTTGAACAAAGAGATTGCATTCAAGGTGGAACTTTCACCTTACTCTGATCTGGCTTCTATGGTTCACATTGATGATGCTATTCATATTGCTGATTTGTTCTTTAAGGAAATTGTTAGATTGCATGGCATGCCACGTACAATTGTTAGTGATAGAGATACAAAGTTTTTAAGTCATTTCTGGCGTGTTTTGTGGAGTAAACTTGGTACTAAATTGTTATTTTCTACAACTGCTCGCCCACAAACCGATGGTCAGACTGAAGTTGTTAATAGAACTTTGTCTCAACTGTTACGTGTTGTCATTCAAAAGAATTTAAAGAATTGGGAAGACTGCTTAGCATATATTGAGTTTGCATACAATAGAGTTGTTTATAGTGGAACATTGCATTCTCCTTTTGAAGTTGTTTATGGCTTTAACCCTTTGTCACCGCTTGATCTTGTTCCCATACCTGTTCATGAACGTGTTAGTTTAGATGGTGAACGAAAAGCAAAACTTGTGAAAGAATTGCATGAAAAGGTTAAGTCACAACTTGAAGCTAAGAATAAAGTGTATGCCAATAGAGCCAACAGGAATCGTAAAGTTGTTATATTTGAGCCTGGTGATCTTGTTTGGTTACACTTAAGGAAGGAAAGATTCCCTAAGGAAAGGGACTCAAAGTTGAAGCCAAGAGGCGATGGACCGTTCAAAGTATTGAAACGGCTTGGTGATAATGCCTATGTTCTCGATCTTCCTGAAGAATGGTATGGTCCTATCTCTAAAACTTTTAATGTTGCTGACCTTTCTCCATTTAGTATTGATTCAGATTCGAGGATGAATCCTTCTCAAGTGGGAGGGAATGATGAGCTACAGCCTAACCTTGTGGACGATGACACCTCAGTGCCCCACACAGGTCCCATAACAAGGAGTATGGCTAAGAAGTTATTACATTGTGTTGAATCATTTCTTTATAGGCATGAAGAGGATGAACCAAGCAAAGATGATGGCCATTGGGTTTATATGATACAAGCTATGATCTAGTTGTATCAAAAACGTGTTGTACATATCTTTAGTTGTTCTTTTTATTATTGTTGGTTGGTTAACCTTGTTCTAGAATAGTTTGTGTTGTATTATTGCCTTGTCTTTCAGGAACACGTACCTAGCATGGAAATGCAATTAGAATCTGAATTTTTGTCCAAGCAAAGAGGTGACAATCAAGTAGCTTACAAACAAGGAGGTGATCTTACAAGCAAGGAGGTGACAAGCACTCATGTCAAACACAAGCTTTGTCCTCCACGCAAATAGTGAGCAAGACAAGTTGCTCCAAGCCTTAACCAATGAAAAGAAGTCTTGCAAATTCAAGCCAATCAAAAACAAGCAAAGAGACAACCAAGCAAGCTGCACAACAAATGAACCAATCAAATCCTTGAAGTTTAAAGCCTAGATCATGCTAAGAGGGTTGAAGATTCAAAGTCAAACTTGCAACCAATCAAAGGCATTTTCAAACCAAGTTGCTCAAAGTAGTATCCAATCAAAATTGATCTAGAATTATGGTTGAAACAAGCATGGAATGCACGGCAAGCAACCAGCCTTTCTTGGAACCAAAAGTTGCTCAAACAAGTTCCAAGCAAGCATGTCATTTTTAGTCTTGTACTTTGTATTTTTAAACTTGTACTCTTTAATTTTCGTTGGCTATAAGTAATGTAGGAACCTGAATGTACAAACAACAATTCATATATACATTTCAATCAAAACTTCCTTTAAGGAAATCTCAACTTTCTAGTTGAAGTTCAAGAACACTTAACGGTTTTCTTCCAAGTTCATAGCCTAGAACTTGTTAGTATTCACTTCATTTTTGGTTTACAGCATCTTAGGGTCTCAATGAGGTTTTAGATGTGTTGGAATACCAAAGAGGAAGAGGTGTTGGTATAAATTGGGCCAAGAACAAACGGTTACAGTTCAAGGGGTGTCATTGTGATGTTCTTTGCCATAGCTGAGGTACAAATCAATTTGGAATAGGAGACAAAGTCCTTGGAACGTTTATCTAGCCTTCGTTTGGCTCATCACCAAGTGACATATTGCAACACGTCTATATCAAATGTACATGCCATACGTTCATGTGCAATATTTAGACCAATTGTAGCGAATGAGATGTCAGTTTCTTGAGTATATTCAACCAGATTAAGGCTACGTGACGTTTCTTCTTTTTATTTAGCTTCAGCATTGCCCTCATTTAAGGTGAATACGTTAAGCAATTCATTAACTAGATCATTCCAGTGATTTATGTTCCCATGCAGCTGAATTTGTTTCAAGGTATGCATTATCAAGTTCAACATAAAGTAGACTATCTAATTAAGCTTGCAATTCATCATGAGCATCTAGCTGAACAATCTTCATATCATTCTCATTCTTATGCTTAACGTTGAAATTAAGCACATTCACGTCAATGTCATCAACATTTTGTCATAGATGCAATTCACTTGCTAACCCAATTGTAAGCATCTTACTTTCATGCAAATCATGCAAAGGGAATTTCATTTGTATGCATGTCTATGTTTAAAACAAGTTCAGACAAAGTGCTATCAAGTTCATGATTTTGAAGTGAATGAGAATCAACTTTAATATCAACTATAGATATATCTATAACAATTTGTAAATCAGGTTGTAAACATTCAATAACATCTTGGACATTAGAATCAATACATAGTATAAACAACTGTTAATCTAACACCCAATGAATATATATCCAATCAAGTCTTCAATGCTTCCCACGATACAAACCTTCCAAACGGCCTTTTACTTCCACACAATACCAAATGAATGACCACCAAACTTGGACTATCTATGATTCAAGAAAAACCTAGAAACCAACAAGTATGTTATAGGCTGAGTCAAGAAAACTAACGGTTGCTGTGGGCAATCCTTAACTTACTTGAAGCCTTTATGCAACTCAAATGGATGTAATAAGTGAAGATAAATGCAACCAAGTGTTCAAAGTGTGCTTTTGGTTTTTCTTGGAGCAAATATATCCGTGAGGTTTAAGGACTTTTCTTTTCTTTTTCTTGATGATAATTTTGCTAAACCTTCCATTTTGGAACTGATTTAGGAAGGAATGATCTTTCTTTTGTTTTAGCTTTTGGTATACCTTGGTGTAATTTCAGTTTGGCCAATGTATAGATGGATTTTCTTTGTTTGGCCTTCTTTTGTTTGTAACCCTCCGATCTTGGCTCAAAGTTTACAAAATATAGACTGCTTTCGAACAAGATGGTTAGGCAGCCATGGACACTTAATATGCAATATAAATTCACAATTACGAACAAGCAAGTATACACAAAGTCTCAATGCAAACTAAGAGCTTCGATTACAACAAGATTATACTAAGACATTGGTAGATTTCTGATGCACTTCCGTGAGGCATCAAACACATGTCACCATGTTTTGTTAGTTCTTTAGGATGCGCAGAACTTGTATGAATGTTTAAGGGTCGTCTGACTATCCATATCTACAAGTATATGCCTCTTATAGCCTAACACACCTTAGGACATGTTGTACATTGTGTGTGTGTTGTTTTGTATGTGTTTGAGTTATTTTTAGGTCAAGGAAGCATGATTGAACAAAGGACAAACGGTCAAACACACAGTTGAGTTGAAAGGGCAAGCTGGCAGGATGACACCTTCTTAGTATTTCAGCCATAACTCATCAACCACAACTCCAATTTACATGATTCCATTTGGAGGTGAAAGCTACGAGGATAAGCTACAATTTTAATGTTTAGAACTTTTCCAGAAAAGGTCTGTATCAGGCTACACAATCGTTGCAACAAGATGGCTGCTTAGTCACCTGCTTCCAAAGGTCCACATCTGCAAGCAGGTCAAGTTCAAACAGGCGTAACTCATTCATCCCAGATCCAAAACGACGTCATTCTTGTGTCTAAACACATCTACAGAAAAATATCTACAGTTTTTATTTGAAGTGGAAGAGCTAATTCGGAGTGGAAGGTCATGTTATAATTCAAAACAGAAAACTGCTCAAAACTAGACAGATTTCAGGTTCTTGACTTTTCAAGCAGCCTTTTCAACCAATCAGCTGCAAGGGGCCACTCTAACTCATCAAGGACGTCCTAAATAATATTCTCAAGCAAGGAAAGGCTGGTCCAATCAAAAATCAAAGAGAAAATCAACTTGCAACAAAAGGGATAAATATGCTGAGAAACAACTTGTCCAAGTCCAATCATTTCTCCTTGTTTTTAGCTTGTCTAAATTTCCTTCTTTGCTCCTATTGGACCATTCATTTAGAAGTTTAGCTTAGCTTATTTAAGGTAGAAAAAACGTAGGTAGCCTCAGATTTTCAGAACACAAAAAAAAACAGCAACTTTGCTCCCAAAAACTCTTTTCAGTTTTTTTACTTGAATTTTTGATTCCTTTCAAGAAACTTGAACTAATTCTTGATTGTATTACTTCATATGCTTGGGATGGATATTGTTTGAGAGGGTTTAAGGCTTGCTCACTCAAGTTGAAGTCATTTGCTGAAGAGTTCATCTACTTGGCTGAAATCTGGACAGGTTGGATTGGTTGGTGTTCCATGAATGTTTTGCACCTTCCTTCTTGGTTCCAAGTGGTTTATTGAGTCGAAGAAAGATCCTATAATAGTTGAGTGTTTGTGCATCAAGCGATTGATGCACAAACACTCAGCTATTTTAGGACCTTTCTTCCACTCAATAAACCACAACTCCAATTTACGTGATTCCAGTTGGAGGTGAAAGCTACGAGGATAAGCTACAATTTTGATGTTCAGAATTTTCCCAGAAAAGGCATGTATCAAGCTACACAATCGTTGCAGCAAGCTGGCTGCTTAGTCATCTGCTTCAAGAGGTCCACATCTGCAAGCAGGTCAAGTTCAAACAGGCATAACTCATTCGTCCCAGCTCCAAACGACGTCACTCTTGTGTCTAAACACATCTACAAAAAAAGATCTACAATTTTAATTTGAAGTGGAAGAGCTAATCCGGTCTGGAAGGTCATGTTATAATTCAAAACAGAAAACTGCTCAATACTAAACATGTTTCAGGTTCTTGACTTTTCAAGCAGCCTTTTCAACCAATCAGCTGCAAGGGGCCACTCCAACTCATCAAGGACATCCTAAATAATATTCTCAAGCAAGGAAAGGCTGGTCCAATCAAAAATCAAAGAGAAAATCAACTTGCAACAAAAGGAAGAAATCTACCAAGAAACAACTTGTCCAAGTCCAATCATTTCTCCTTGTTTTTAGCTTGTCTAAATTTCCTTCTTTCCTCCTATTGGACCATGTACATATGTATGTTCATTTAGAAGTTTAGCTTAGCTTATTTAAGGTAGAATAAACGTTGGTAGCTTCAGATTTTCAGAACACAAAAAAACAGCAACTTTGCTCCCAAAAACTGTTTTCAGTTTTTTACTTGAATCTTTGATTCCCTTCAAGAAACTTGAACTAATTCTTGACTGTATTACTTCATATGCTTGGGATGGATATTGTTTGAGAGGGTTTAAGGCTTGCTCACTCAAGTAGAAGTCATTTGCTGAAGAATTCATCTACTTGGCTGAAATCTGGACAGGTTGGGTTGCTTGGTGTTCCATGAATGTTTTGCACCTTCCTTCTTGGTTCCAGCTGGTTTATTGAGTCAAAGAAAGATCCTATAATAGCTGAGTGTTTGTGTATCAAGTGGTATCAGAGCTATAAGCTGTTCTTCAACTCAAATAACTTGTGTTTCAATTTACTGTTTTCGATTTTAGTTGTTCGTTTGCAATCTGTTTGTGTTATGTTGTTGCTGCACGTTTATTTTGATATTCCAGCACCTCAACATGGTTCAAACATACCTTTAAGGTGTTAGAAATGTTGTGTTAATGTTAGTTTGAACATTTATTAATTGCATAAAAATCAGAAAACAAAAACAGTGGCCAGTTCAAGTGTCATATTTCAGTTTTCAATTCTGTTTGTGTTTGTATGTTTCACGTTTTTCCTTGTACTTCCAGCACCTAAATTTCATCCAAAACAGTAGTTTAAGATGTTAGATGAAGATGTGTAACACTTTTTTAGATGTTTGTTAAGTCATTAAATCCAGAAAACCCAAAATCACCTAGTTTTCCATCCATTCTGTTTTTCCAGCTTTTGTGTAGTAGTTTGAGTCTTCTCTTGCGATTTTTCCTAATAACCTGAGCATAAAAGATGATCAATCACCTACTGGACATATGATTATGATGTGGTAAAGTTGGTTTGGTGATTTGATATTGTTTGGTTTAAGAAAAAGCAAGAAACATGCAAGTGTGTCCTGTTTGTGTCCCATCCATGTAGTTTGAATTGGCAGCCCGTTTTCGTTGAGTTTTTCTCATCAAACTTTGCTCAAACTTTCCATGATCATCCATAACATGCTGAAATATAATTTGTTAGAGTTTGTTTGAAGTATGCTTGTAGTTTGGCATAGGTAAAAGCAAGAAAAAAGGCATTCAGGTAATCGCATTTCAGCTGCCTATCCCAAACAAATGTTTCCTAGTTTAAACTTGTATTCCCTCATGTTTTTCTTGTAGTTTCAGCTCATGAACGTATTTGTACACCCTTAAAGTGTTTAAATATATTGGATCACAGCTTGTTTAGTCTTGGTTATTCGATAAAACAAGAAGGAACAAACACAACCACTTAAGGCTAAAATCGGTTTTTGGTTTTTGGTTCTTTTCCTTACTCACGTGAATTCAGTAGGTGACCAAGGTTTTAGTTGTCTTGTCTTTAGGTAATTATAGGTTGTATAATTTGTGTTCAATTGTTGTTATTTGGTAAAAAAATCACCAAAAAAAAGGAAACATTAGCGTTAGATTGCATTCAGCCATAGGGTATAACTAGTTCAAACACATTGTTGCTTAACCAAAGATCAAATTCGTGTCAACTAGTGTAACCTCAGTAGTTTAACTTGTTTACATCATCTTAGGCATATAAACCAAATATCAAACAAAAAGAAAAGGAACTTGCATGCAAACCGTGGCTTAGGAGTACACATTGATTGATTACAAGAATATTCGTTCATACTTTGACATTGGCTGAATATTCACCTTTACTTTATGTGGTTTAAATTGATTAAAGACTTTGTTGGACTTAGGTTCTCATTTAAAATCAGTCTTTCCATATTTTAGCCCACATCGTTATATTGCCAACCCGAACGAATCATCTTGTTGTCATTACACTTTCTGAACTTGCATTGAACTTTATACATTCTAGGTTGTTATATTTGTGAAATACTTGTCACTTCACTAGCGTTCAGTCGTGTTGTATAGGGAACTTTTTCACAAAAGAACAACCAAAACTTGTGCAAGCAAACCAAAGCCGTGAGCAATGTCTCATAAAGGCTGTGAGCAGTAGTCTCACCAAAAAAGACAAAAAGCACAAAGAAAGAAAATAGATCTTGTTTGAGAAAGAAATAGAGAGAAAAGCCAACCTACGTCACAAAAGTAAGAGGCAAGATGCATGAGAGATTGCACAAGAGGAGAGGAATAGCCTTACATTAGAAAAGTTCCAAATTCACAAAAAGAGGAACTTAGAAACGAAATTTGTGCAAAAGTACCATCACCCAAAGTATTGATCTTTGTTGAAAAAGTTTCAAGAACAAACCCTTACTGAGCACTTGTGTATGTGTACTTGGCTTTCGCTTTATTACCATTGAGATTGCATAAAGATTGAAGTAAGTTAAGGGATTGTTTTGTACAAACCCTTAGTTTTCTTGATCCGGCCTAAACATCACTTGACTTCTATGCTTCTTTGATTCTTAGGTAGTCCAAGATTGTTGTTTAATCAATTATCAACTTGAAGTAGAAGTAAATATCTTGTCAACTTTTTGGTTGGATTTCTTTACTTGTCATCTATCATGAGTACTTATGAGACCATTGGAACACTATGGGGTGTTGTTTGCCTAAACAAAAGATATGACAAAACTCAGTTCACGAATGACACACTTTGGTAAGATAAATGGTTTGTGGATAGACCAATGGCGTTGTAGAGCACCAAGGTGTCAAACTCATTCCCAAGGAGACATGCGTGTAACTCAGTACTATGAAGAAATGTTTGATGAATTAAAAAGAATGAATGTTTGTCGTTTTGAAAATGAGGAAACCTTAATGTTAAGGTTCTTTGCTGGTCTAAATGAGAATGTCACTAATCACATGGTAAATGAACAATTTGCATCACTTAGAGCGATGTTTGAAAAAGCTGTATCTATAGAAACTGAATTGTATAGATACGACGATAAGCTAAGAGATGTGCAAACCAGATGCAATGAATTTGAGAAAACCATGAAAGAATGTGAATCTGTTCTCATTGCATTACAAGCTCAAGAATCTAAGGTTTTGCATAACCAAATGTTGAGTCACATGATAAAACTGTAGATAAGGATGAAGAATGTGAACTTGCAAGATATACATGTTTTAAGTGTTGATCCCAATGTCCATGATTTGCCTAGAGTAAATAAGCATGAAACACTTAATGTATATGATGAAATGCATGCTGATTCTTTCTGTTTGACAACATTTAGATGTTGAATTATCTGAAGAACTTGCTGAAGTTCTTGAATCGCAAGTTGTACAAACTTGTGAGGAGTTGAGTAAAACTGCTTTAAGCATTGAGGATAATGCCTTTGAGCTTAACTCTTCTGATGGTGTGTTAATTTTGAATGAAAATGTGGAAGCTTTACACAATGAATCACATAAGGTACAAAGTGAATCTTTACCTTGGCTTACATTGATGTGTGACACTTATTACTTGCATAACACATTTGTATCCTGTGACACAAGACTTTCAACTGAAGAACTGCCTAAGAGAGTCACTAAATACATGTGTAAAGAACAAAGAAATGATGAAAATATTGTCACACCATACCATGTCGTTTTTCAAATCTTATTGGCTTGTGATAATGTTGAGCATGTGATTTCTTTGATATCTACCTTACATTGGATCACATATGTGTATGACCCTGGTAGTCACATGTTGGTATTCAAGTGTCTAAGATCTGAAAATCGTATGGATGATAAGTTAGACATATTATGCCTGAACTATGAAATTGATCTAATCTTGTGCATTGAAGATGACTATCTTACTTTGGATTTAAAGATGTTGAATGATGTATTTTCACGTGTTATTGGGTGCTACTGTAGTAACCATGTTTTATTCAGATTAATGATGCATCCAAAACAACATTTTATATCATCATCTTTACCATACTACTTTGTTGTACACAATGCTTTTCATTGCATATCATCTTCACCGCATTTATTTGTTGTCTTAGTCTTTGATCCAAGTGGAGGTCGTCAATTGCGTATATCCCTGTAACCTAACCCTTACGCATGTTTAAGATTTGAGGACGAATCATTTTGAAGTGGGAGGGAATGATGCACTTCCGTGAGGCATCAAACACATGTCACCATGTTTTGTTAGTTCTTTAGGATGCGCAGAACTTGTATGAATGTTTAAGGGTCGTCTGACTATCCATATCTGCAAGTATATGCCTCTTATAGCCTAACACACCTTAGGACATGTTGTACATAGTGTGTGTGTGTGTTGTTTTGTATGTGTTTGAGTTGTTTTTAGGTCAAGGAAGCATGATTGAACAAAGGCCAAACGTTCAAACACAAAGTTGAGTTGAAAGGGCAAGCTGGCAAGATGACACCTTCTTAGTATTTCAGCCATAACTCATCAACCACAACTCCAATTTACGTGATTCCAGTTGGAGGTGAAATCTACGAGGATAAACTACAATTTTGATGTTCAGAACTTTCACAGAAAAGTCCTGTATCAAGCTACACAATCGTTGGAACAAGCTGGCTGCTTAGTCACCTGCTTCAAAAGGTCCACATCTGCGAGCAGGTCAAGTTCAAACAGGCGTAACTCATTCATCCCAGATCCAAAACGACGTCATTCTTGTGTCTAAACACATCTACAGAAAAATATCTACAGTTTTTATTTGAAGTGGAAGAGCTAATTCGGACTGGAAGGTCATGTTATAATTCAAAACAGAAAACTGCTCAAAACTAGACAGATTTCAGGTTCTTGACTTTTCAAGCAGCCTTTTCAACCAATCAGCTGCAAGTGGCCACTCAAACTCATCAAGGACGTCCTAAATAATATTCTCAAGCAAGGAAATGCTGGTCCAATCAAAAATCAAAGAGAAAATCAACTTGCAACAAAAGGGAGAAATCTGCCGAGAAACAACTTGTCCAAGTCCAATCATTTCTCCTTGTTTTAGCTTGTCTAAATTTCCTTCTTTGCTCCTATTGGACCGTGTAAATATGGATGTTCATTTAGAAGTTTAGCTTAGCTTATTTAATGTAGAAAAAAAGTTGGTAGCCTCAGATTTTCAGAACACAAAAAAAAACAGCAACTTTGCTCCCAAAAACTCTTTTCAGTTTTTTAACTTGAATCTTTGATTCCCTTCAAGAAACTTGAACTAATTCTTGATTGTATTACTTCATATACTTGGGATGGATATTGTTTGAGAGGGTTTAAGTCTTGCTCACTCAAGTTGAAGTCATTTGCTGAAGAGTTCATCTACTTGGCTGAAATCTGGACAGGTTGGATTGCTTGGTGTTCCATGAATTTTTTGCACCTTCCTTCTTGGTTCTAGCTGGTTTATTGAGTCGAAGAAAGATCCTATAATAGCTGAGTGTTTGTGCATCACTTTCTTAGCTTTAGACTGAATATTAGTGTGGCCGGAAACAACAACTAATCAAAGATCCTAAGTCTAAGAAAGTGTAGACATATGATACATTTGAAATCCAACCAAACCAGCTCACATTTACCCTTCCTTTCCTCAATTTATGCCAAACGAGTTTAGCTTGCTCAACTTGTATGATGCAACGGTGGAATCAAGAAAACCGATTTTTTTTGGTTTTTGAGTTTAGTACACAAATGAGAATCAAGACGACACACTTCTATAAGCTAGGAAATGAAAACAACACTTGTTTTGGATTTCTGTAGTTGAAACAAAGAATGAACAGCAAGTGCTCATCCTCGGTTTCTACTTCAAGAATCAAAACGCCAACTGCTTTTTTGATGATTTTCTAACTTAAGGAATGAGACAACTGAATGTATGACACAAAAATTAAATTCAATCTCCTTAAGGATAGATTGAATGACACTTTAGATAACAACAAGAAGTTTAAACAAAAAATCAGACAGAAATTTAAGGATAATGGAGTTAAAGTGTAACCTTCGCTCTGATACCACTTGATGCGGGCATGAGAGGCTCTTGTTCCTCTTATGCATGACTTGAACACGAAGGGGGGGGGGCCTTCCATTAACTCCAAAGATAGCTCACAACAGTCGATGATTGAAGCAAAACGAATCCAAGTCCACCAAGCTTCTTAAGCAACGTGTTTGCTAACCATCGGGTATTGAACCAAGCTTCAAAAGTGATTTCAACTCATTTAAGCAAGAATTAACCCTCCTAAATGATATCCCTTCCAAGAATATAAAGCATACAATTAAGGTGGTTCAAGTCTTAAAGAGAATCAAACCTTGATTCAAAGGAAAACAAGACAATGTCTTGAAGAATAAAGCTCTCGGCTGAAAGTGTGTTTGATGAAAAATATGGTTAAGTTTTTACAAAGGGAACTGAGGTATTTATAGGCTAAAACTAACTTAAACTATAACATATGAACCTAGCTAATAGCCAATGAGATCAATGGCTGAAAAGTGTAGCTTGAACAAGCTTGCAAAGAAAGGAAATAAAATTTTGTTTAAAACTAACTTAAACTATAACATATGAACCTAGCTAATAGCCAATGAGATCAATGGCTGAAAAGTGTAGCTTGAACAAGCTTGCAAAGAAAGGAAATAAAATTCTATTTTGTGGCAGAATTGTACATCCGATGGAATAGCCTTCGCAAGTTGTTTTAAACCCTTTTCTCTATGTTGTTCGTGATCATCTTATTTCGGGTATGCATTTAAAGCTCTACGCATAACAAGAAACTCTTTAGTGTCAAAATCATCTAATGTGCCTAGATCCTCTTCAGGTTCAATTTCATTATCATGCTCAGACTCGTTTCCATGCTCGGACTCAGACACATATTCGTTTGTCTCCTCAATTAACATGATTCGTTTTGCATTAGGACACTCTTTTCCTATGTGACCACGTCGTTGACATTTATAGAATTTAATGTCCCTAAACCTGTTTGAGAGATCAGAAGAATTTCCGGTAGGAGTCTTGTGTTGGGTGCAGTCATCACGCCGTTGTGTGGGCTGCACACGATTGTCCATCCTTTGCGACGCACCTTGGTCACGTGTTTGGCCTCCTGTAGGCCGCGAACTTCCCGTTCCTGAAGGCTTGCTGGAAAACCATGATGAAGACTGATTAGTACGATAAGTGGAATTGAAATTGGAGGAACTACGTACCTTTAATTGGTGTTCAATCTTTTCAGCCATATGGACCATGGTTGTGAGGTCGAGATAAAGTTGAAGGTCAACCCTTTGCGCAATCTCCCTGTTTAAACCATGTAAGAAACGAGCCTTGGTGACTTCTTCGGGTTCCTGCAAGTTAGACCTTTCCAACAAAATTTCTAATTCTTTGTAATACTCATCTACGCTTTTGGACCCTTGTCGTAAATTTTGCAAACTTGTGAAAATAGAACTCTCATAATTGTTTGGAATAAAACATTGTCTCATTTCAAACTTCATTTCTTCCCAAGTGGCAGTTGGCGGTTGTCTTGTCTTAGTTCTATTTCGACACAAATTTGTCCACCAATTTAGTGCATAACCAGAAAACTCAATAGAAGCGTACCTCACTTTTTGTAATTCACTGTAGTTGGTACAAGAAAAGATTATATCCACTTTTGTTTCTGATTCCAAATATTCCTCCGCATTACTTTTACCATAAAACGTGGGAATATTGATTTTGTTTTTGAGAAAATCATCATCTTGTGGGAAAAGGGGATTTTGGCGTCTTTGGTAACCACGGGGAGGGTGGTCATCAAAGTCATAATCATCATGCTCATATGGAATGTAATCATCATTGTACCTTCTTGGAGCGTACCTTCTTGGTTGTGTTGAAGGGACAAACCTTCTTGCCTCGATGTGTGGTGGTCTAAGGTTGTCATCCTCAACTTCTTCTGGGGGGTGACGCCTTGGTTGATGAGCTACAGCCTAACCTTGTGGATACAAACACTGATGATGACACCTCACTGCCCCGCACAGGTCCCATAACAAGGAGTATACGTACTTAGCTTGAAAATGCACTTAGAACCTGAATTTTTGTTCAAGCAAGGAGGAGATAAGCAAGTAACTTACAAGCAAGGTGGTGACAAGCACCCATGTCAAATCTGAATTCTTCTTCACGTTGGAATGGATGGACAAGCTGCTCATTTCATGAACCAATTGGAAGAAGTCTTGCAAATCTTCAAACCAATCAAAAGCAAGCAAGGAGACAACCAAGCAAGCTGCACAAAGATTCATCCAATCAGCTCCTTTGAAGAGAACGGCTGGTTTAAAGCCTAATTGGTTTGAATATTCAAAGCTTAAACTACAACCAATCAAAGGAAGTTCAGACCAAGATGCTCAATGCAATATCCAATCAAAACTTTGGCTGAAACTAGCAAGGAAGAAACGGCAAAAGCAACCAGCTTCTTGGAACCGAAAGTTGCTCAAACAAGTTTCAAGCAAGCATGTCATTTTTAGTCTTGTACTTTGTACTTTAAACCTTGTACTCTTTGTAAATTTTCGCTGTTATAAGTAGGTTAAGAAGCTGAATGTACAAACAACAATTCAAACATATTTCAATCAAAATTTCCTTTAAGGAATTCTCAACTTTTTTCTAGTTGAAGTTTAAGACCAGTAACGGTTTTCTTCCAAGTTCATAGCCTAGAACTTGTTAGTATTTACTTCATTTTTGGTTTACAGCATCTTAGGGTCTCAATGAGGTTTTAGATGTGTTGGAATGCCAAAGAGGAAGAGGTGTTGGCATGATTTGAGCCAAGAACAAACGGTTACAGTTCAAGGGGTGTCATTGTGATGTTCTTTGCCATAGCTAAGGTTCAAAAATTTGGAGTAGAAGACAAAGTCCTTGGAACGTTTTTCTAGCCTTCATTTGGCTCATCAATTGGTATCAGAGCGTTGGTTAGTCTTCTATTCATGTTTACATTGTTTAAACTTGCATATATATGATGCTGCCCAAACCGTGTAGTAAACTGTTTTTATGTCCCTTTAGAATCTGTTAATTTAGATAGTTACTTTATGTTTTAAAGTGTTTATTAGATAGTTTACAATAGTTTGGTAAGTTAGTTTAAGTAGCAAAACCTAAAACACCACAAAAAGAACTTAGACTAGACCTAAGTGTTGTTAGAATCCCTTTGTGTAGTTTAGATTAAAACCGTGTGTGAAACATGTTGTTCTAGTTCAATCTAGCTTAGACAATGTTCATTAGGTCCTAATCTAGAAGTTTAAATGGTAGTTTAGTGATTCCTTAAAACAGAAAACTTGAACACAAAAATAGATTAGTTGATAGTTTAGTTTGTAATCAAGTTGTTAAAATTCTGTTTTAGTAGTTGTGTGCAATCTGTTTTAGACGTTTTATTTGATGCCTTATTTAGCTTAGTTAGAGTAGTTTGCAACATAGATTAAAGGTTTAGTTGGTTGTTTAGTTTAGCACAAGAAAATCCGAAAACTAAGAACAAAAAAGGGTAGTTTTAGTTAGCTATGTATGCTGTCTAGTCTCTAGTTGATACACGTTTGATGTGTTGAATACATAAACACTTGCATCTAGTATCATCTAGCTTAGAAACTGATTGCATCATACAAACGAAAACCAAAACAAAAACAAGTAGAATAGATAATTTAAAAACAAAACAAAACAAGATAGTTAGTTTGCATCAAAACTGATTTCCATTAGTGTTATAGTAATCAGCCCTTATAAATTGCATTTAGAAACAACTAAGTTGCATTTAGCTATCTTAAGATTAGTTAGATCATTTGCATC
>AP025068.1:21098419-21133527 GCA_036186865.1 Eustoma russellianum
AAAACAGGAAAAAAAACCGAAACAATTTAGTTTAAACTTGATTAAATCTTTGAATGCTATTTGTTTAAACTTGTTGAATTTGATTTCACCACCCCCCGTTACACCTTAAGTCATTGTTTAGTACAAACTTGATTGAATCTTTTAATTGAAACAATATTGACTTGAGATTTGTTAAAAGTTAAGTAAATTTGTAAGAAACAAGATTTGATTTCAAATTTTAACGTTGGCTTTACGTTTATCTTTACTTGGGATTGATTCAATTGTTTAAAGACTTTATTGGACTTAAGTTCTTACTTAGGATCACTTTGTCTATATTTATCCCTACACTGTTAAATTGCCGACCCTGTTATCATCTTGTTGTCTTTACACTTCTTCAACTTGCATTGAACTTTCATCTATATTTAGTTGTTAAATTTGTGAAACAGTTTTCATATCATTAGTGTTCTTCCGTGTTGTTCAAAGAACGTTTCACAAAAGCCACACCAAAACTTGTGCAAGTAAAACCAAAGAAAAAGAAGCCGTGAGCAATGTCTCATGAAGGCAAGTGAGCAGTAGACTCACAAAACAGACAAAGCCAATCCAAAGGAAAATAATTAGGCTTGTTTGTGAAAGAAACTGAGAGAAAAGTCATTTTTAACGTCAAAAAGCAAGAGACAAGACGTATGAGTGATTTGCACAAGAAGTGAGATATAGCCATCCAAAGTTCACAAAAGGTGAATTGTGCAAAACCAAAAGCAAATACCTACACCAAAAGTGTTGACTGTTGTAAAAGGTTCCTCGAACAAACCCTTGTTGAACACTTGTGTGTATGTACTGTCTTTCACTTTATTTACAATTGAATGTGCATTAAAGTTTAAAGTAAGTTAAAGGATTGTTCTGTACAAACCCTTAGCTTTCTTTGATTCAGCCAAAAACATCACTTGACTTCTATTTTTCTTTGAATCTTAGATAGTCCAAGATTGTTGTTTATTCAATTGTCAATTTGAAGTAGAAATTTACGTTTTGTTAAAGTTATAGTTTGATCTTACTTGCTTGTATTCTGACTTATTTATCTCATTGTTTTACCATCTTGGTTGATTGTTTTGATTAAACATGATTCTAAAAACCATTTGGGGAGTTGAATGCCATAGGAGAGACTGTGATGAACTGGAAAAACGTATGAACTCCTTTGGTCGTACGAATGGTTTATGGGTTGGATATTGGGAATGTAAAACTCCTAGATATCAAACTCTTTCTCAGTGCAATAAAGACGTTAGTGCATATTAAAATGAAATGCTTGATGATTTGTACTATGGTTATGTTGAAGAACATGAGGAATTAAGCATGATTAGGTTCTTTGCTGGATTAGATAAAGAGATCGCTGATTGCATGTTGTCTGAAAAATTCTCATCACTTTATGACATGTATAAAAAGGCAAAGATTGTTCAATCAAACCTAATCCCAGGGCAAGTTAATCAAAACTATGGGTATGATCTGAACTCTTGTGATTCTGAAAATGACAAACCAAATCCAGTTAAGTTAAGCAATTTGAGTCAGACTATGGGTAATATTGAAAATGCATTGCTTCAACTTGGAGACATGGTGCAAATTGATAGAATCTGAAAAGAACAAAGACTTGCAATCTGACATTTCTGTGATTGATGGTTTGTATGAAATTAGCCCCAACATGCCTGAAACTGGAACTCCTTTATCTGAATTGCCTGTTCAACCTTGTGTACTGTCTGAAGAAGACCCTTCACTTGAATCTGTTGGTGATTTCCAAAGTGTTAGTCGTTTGCTTATAGATGATGTTAATTGTGATAACACTTTGTTTGAATATGATTTACATTGTGACATGCATATAAATGAAATCCCTGTGCATGATCTGCATTCTGCTGAGATGCTTGTTTGTGGGTTACAATCTGAATTACATCCTGTACATTTCATTGATGACATTGATGTAAGTAATTCTGTTGAGAATGACATTGATAAACTAGATTCTTATGATATTATGTTAGCTGAACTAGATTGTCTACTTGATGTAGAGCTTGATCATGATGTCATTATTAAAATAGATTCAGCTACACATGAACATAAATCCTTGGATGAACTAGTTAATGAATTGAATGACATATTTAGTATAGATGAAGACTCTATTTCTGAAATATCTATTTCATCTCATCTTGTTGAATGTCTGCCTGTTGCCATCTCAATTGATACATCTTGTCTAAATATTGCACATGTCTGTAAGATTTGTACATTTAGTGTTAACATGTTGCAATGTGCTTTTTGGATGTTGTTTTATCTGTTAGGATGTATGTGTTCTAAAATTTTTGTTATCATATTGTTAATACATCCTAAACATTTTAGAAAGCATGTACACACTTTATTCTTTCTTCAAAGATAAGGATGCACCAAGGTATTTCACCTTCACCATTTGTATTATCATGTTCCTATTTGGTTATGGTGTAGTTGAGCATATGTGTACATCCTAAACCCCTATCCCTTATTCTATCCATGTTGAGATTCGAGGACGAATCATTTTCAATAGGGAGGGAATGATGAGCCCACGATGGGGTCAACGCAACATATTTTCATGTATCATTTATTGTCACATGTTAGTTCTGTAAGACATGGCATATCACTGTTAACTCCGCACACACTAGTGCTACTTCTTATGTCTTATAGTCTTAACTAACCCTTAGGACATGTCATATATGTTGTGTATCTTGTGTTTGTTGCTTGGTGTCTTTGAAGATAGGTCAAAGAGAGCTTTACATTGAAGAAGCATGAACACCGATCGATCCATGTCCCATCTGATCGGATGATATCATTGTTCAAACAAAGCTTGAAGAACAAAAGTGAAAGACTGATCGATCGGAGTCATTTTCAATCGGATGATCCGATCTCCCAGCCACATCGATCGTTCGATGTCAAAAGCTGTCTATGTTCTCGATCTTCCTGAAGAAAGGTATGGTCCTATCTCTAAAACTTTTAATGTTGCTGACCTTTCTCCCTTTAGTATTGATTCAGGTTCGAGGACGAATCCTTCTCAAGTGGGAGGGAATGATGAGCTACAGCCTAACCTTGTGGATACAAACACTGATGATGACACCTCACTGCCCCCGCACAGGTCCCATAACAAGGAATACACGTACTTAGCTTGAAAATGCAATTAGAACCTGAATTTTTGTTCAAGCAAGGAGGAGATAAGCAAGTAACTTACAAGCAAGGTGGTGACAAGCACCCATGTCAAATCTGAATTCTTCTTCACATTGGAATGGATGGACAAGCTGCTCATTTCATGAACCAATTGGAAGAAGTCTTGCAAATCTTCAAACCAATCAAAAGCAAGCAAGGAGAAAACCAAGCAAGCTGCACAAAGATTCATCCAATCAGCTCCTTTGAAGAGAACGGCTGGTTTAAAGCCTAATTGGTTTGAATATTCAAAGCTTAAACTACAACCAATCAAAGGAAGTTCAAACCAAGCTGCTCAATGCAATATTCAATCAAAACTTTGGCTGAAACTAGCAAGGAAGAAACTGCAAAAGCAACCAGCTTCTTGGAACCGAAAGTTGGTCAAACAAGTTCCAAGCAAGCATGTCATTTTTAGTCTTGTACTTTGTACTTTAAACCTTGTACTCTTTGTAAATTTTCGTTGTTATAAGTAGGTTAAGAAGCTGAATGTACAAACAACAATTCAAACATATTTCAATCAAAATTTCCTTTATGGAATTCTCAACTTTTTTCTAGTTGAAGTTTAAGTCCACTAACGGTTTTCTTCCAAGTTCATAGCCTAGAACTTGTTAGTATTTACTTCATTTTTGGTTTACAGCATCTTAGGGTCTCAATGAGGTTTTAGATGTGTTGGAATGCCAAAGAGGAAGAGGTGTTGGCATAAATTGAGGCAAGAACAAACGGTTACAGCTCAAGGGGTGTCATTGTGATGTTCTTTGCCATAGCTGAGGTTCAAATCAATTTGGAGTAGAAGACAAAGTTCTTGGAACGTTTTTCTAGCCTTCATTTGGCTCATCATTGGTTGTGGCATGGGAACGGCCCTGCTTGTGCCTTGGCCATCACTCGTCTTGTAGCTCCGTTCAACATCCTCCAATCGATGCTTGATTACCTCATTGTCATGCATGAGTTTCTTAAGCATCTCCAGCATTTGTTGTTGCGTGTTGTCCAAGGTTTCGGATTCCTTTGATTTGCAAGAAGCGGAATGAGTGCTGCTCTCCATTTTACCTAAGGAAGTTAAACGAAAACAAAAAGAAAAAGGAAAGAAGAAAACTAACACAAAGGCAAACAAATGTTAAGTGATTAGTAAAAAAACAAGCTATGAACACTCCTCTTTCTCTTCTTTCCACTCTCTTACCACTTTGTTTCTTGGATAACCTGAAGTTAAGAAGGCTCAAAGTGATCAATTAAGAAAGTGTTTTGCCAATGCTTCTCCAAATCACAACAATCTCCACTTGTTTCTCCCTTTTGCTTTCAAGTTGCACCAATTAGTATCAAAGTAGGATGAAGCGAAATGGAAACGAACTTGAACTTGTGACTAAGATTCAAAGAAAATAAGCAACCAAAATTGATGTAGAAGGCTGAACCAAAAATGAACTAAGGGTTGCCGTGGGCAATCTTTAGTTAATTTTGATTCTATGCACTTACTATCCACAAAATGGTTCAAGTCATGCAATAATCGAGCGACCAAGTGTGTGATTGGTTCAAGAAGAGCAGGATAAGGAGAATATGATTTGGGGGGGAACGGTTGTATGTAGCAAAAAGAAATACGGGATCCAAGGTTTTCAAATTGCACCAAAAAAATTTCCACGTAATGCACAAACATTTTGCCCTTTTTCTTTTCTCTTGTTCTTTTGTTTTTCTTTTTCTTGCTTGCTATTTCAATTGAGCAAGGTTCAAATTCTCTTTTTTTGTTTTTTGACTCGGGCAGAATTGAAACTTCACGCGTTTTGCACTGAGCATTTTCGTTTTCGAACAAAATAGTGCAATGTCTTTAAACTGCAGTTTGCAACCTTGAATTTCAACAAAATAACCTTAGAAAGTGACGGAAGTTGGGGTAGGGCAGAATTGGGATTAGGGTTAGGTTTTTTTTAATTTAGGGTTTTTTAGAACGTTTTGGGAATTTGTGGAATGGGGTTTTGGGAACTGAATGGGCGGGGTAAATGGACTATTTGGGTTGGTAATTGATGATTTGTGCAGTCAATTTGGACAATGGAAAAGTGTAAGACAGAATTGAACCAAAATTCAAATTCTAGGGTTAGGGTTTTTTTTGAATGGATTGGGAATTTTGGATGCTGATTTCGTTTGATGAAATTGGATTGGGGCTTGTTGTTAAGAGTGTAAGTAAGGTAGTTTGGAATCAGGTTGGTGAATTTTAGGGTTGGGTTGGGGTGGGTGCTGGCTGGGCCGTGGGTTTTGGAATGATTTTAGGGTGTTCTTGATGTTGAAAAGAGCTTGTGAAGACAAACACACGTAGGACTACTTGACTTAAAGCATGAAATCAATCACAATGCGAATCACAAGATGCATACAATCATCACCAACTAAAAGCTTCAGTAGCAACATGATGATATGAAACCGAGGTAGCTTTATAGGTTGATGGTTGGATTGTTTAAAAGAAGGCTGAATGTGACCTAAAATGCAACAAACCCTAATTTGTTCAAGTTTGAACGACTCAAAATCATATGTGACGCCAAAAGGAAAAAAAGATGACACTTTAATGATGAAAAGCAAAAGCAGCAAAATGCAAGGACTCAAAGCAAACCAGGACGTTTTTGTTTTGTTTTGTTTTTTTTGTATGAAATGCAAGACAAATGGCGTGTAGAATGAGGGGTAGAAGGACACAACTGACTTGTAACAACTAGACTCAAACGAAAAGGAAATGATAGATGGTCGTTGATCAGGCAAACCAATATGGCCCTCCTGGACGGCACCTTTTAGCAATGGCAACACCTTCAAAGTGCTCAACTTTGAAGGATCTTAACTTAGGTTTTTAATGCAAAACCAAGAAAACAAAGTCTCACACAAAGTGAAGGAAATATCAAGAATTTCAAATGTTGGGTGCAATTTGAATTCAAGTTGAATTTGAATTTGAGTGTACTTTGAATTTGATTGTTGGATATCTTCCCTCCTCCTTCCATCCGTGTTTAATAGGTCCAAGAGATGTCTTGAAATCTGATTTGATGATGATAATATGGCTGGAGTTGAATTCAAAAGATGGTTGAGGTTTGAATTCAAAATTGAGTTTGAATTGAATTCAAACTTGGATTCAATTTGACTTGGAAATTATTCTTCTTTTTCTTCCAAGATGGCGTGTGAATTGCTTGAGATAATGGCAGAATTCTTCTAGAAATGCAAGCTTCAATTTAGTTGAAACTTGAATTCAAATCAAGGTTGAATTTAAATTCAATTTGATCATAATCCTTTTTGCTTCAAAATGGCTGTCCCCCTTGTTGTATTTGGAGATGATTTTGATTTCAATTTGAACAAGAGATTCCATCTTGGACATATTTGAATTTGTCTTTGTGGAGACGAACATTCTCTTCAAGACAATCATTCCTTTTGTCTCCCTTTTGGTAGCACACGCCTATAAGGCCATTTTGGGCTTCCATTTGGCTTGGAAATTTCATGTACCTAATTTATCTACAAAGAAAATACATAAAACAAAGATCACAAGAAAACAAGACAAAAAATTCAAAAACAAAGAACGTACACACGCATGCTTATACACGCTCAAGGTGAATGTTCAATGAAATGAACCCAAGGAATCATATGTTCATCTTGAATATGCTTGTACAAGAAGGTGGCAACTTGATGACAAAGTTCTCTTGCCCTCCTTGTCATAGGACCTTTGATGAGCTACAGCCTAACCTTGTGGATACAAACACTGATGATGACACCTCACTGCCCCGCACAGGTCCCATAACAAGGAGTATGGCTAAGAAGTTGTTACATTGTGTTGAATCATTTCTTTACAGGCATGAAGAGGATGAACCAAGCAAAGATGATGTCCATTGGGTTTATATGATACAAGCTTTGATCTAGTTGTATCAAAAACATGTTGTACATATCTTTAGTTGTTCTTTTTAATATTGTTGGTTGGTTAACCTTGTTTTAGGATAGTTTTTGTTGTATTATTGCCTTGTCTTTCAGGTACACGTACTTAGCTTGAAAATGCAATTAGAACCTGAATTTTTGTCCAAGCAAGGAGGTGATAAGCAAGTAGCTTACAAGCAAGGAGGTGACAAGCACTCATGTCAAATTCAAGAATTGTTCTTCACGTTAAGCATGGAGAGACAAGCTGCTCAAAGCTTTAACCAATAGGAAGAAGTCTTGCAAATGTTCAAACCAATCACAATCAAGTTGAAGACAAGTAGGCAAGCTGCACAACAATTGATCCAATCAAAATCCGGCTGGTTTAAGCTTAATTGGTTTGAAAATTCAAAGCCAAACTTACAACCAATCAAAGCCAATTCAAAGCAAGCTGCTCCAAGTATTATCCAATCAAAATTGATCAAGAAAGAAGGCTGAAAAAAAGCTTGGATGCACGGCAAAGCAACCAGCTTTTCTTGGAACCAAAATTGTTCAAAAAGCAAGCATGTTATTCCTAGTCTTGTACTTTGTACTTTAAACTTTGTACCTTGTAAAATTTCGTTTGTTATAAGTAGCATAGGAAGCTGAATGTACAAACACACAATTCAAATACATTTCAATCAAAATTTCCTTTAAGGAATTCTCAACTTTTCTAGTTGAAGTTTAAGACCACTAACGGTTTTCTTCCAAGTTCATAGCCTAGAACTTGTTAGTATTTTACTTCTTTTTTGGTTTACAGCATCTTAGGGTCTCAATGAGGTTTTAGATGTGTTGGAATGCCAAAGAGGAAGAGGTGTTGGTATAAATTGAGCCAAGAACAAACGATTACAGTTCAAGGGGTGTCATTGTGATGTTCTTTGCCATAGCCGAGGTTCAAATCAGTTTGGAGTAGAAGACAAAGTCCTTGGAAACGTTTTCTAGCCTTTATTTGGCTCATCAATTGGTATCAGAGCGTTGGTTAGTCTTCTATTCATGTTTACATTGTTTAAACTTGCATATATATGATGCTGCCCAAACCGTGTAGTATACTGTTTTTATGTCCCTTTAGAATCTGTTAATTTAGATAGTTACTTTATGTTTTAAAGTGTTTATTAGATAGTTTACAATATTTTGGTAAGTAGTTTAAGCAGCAAAACCGAAAACACCACAAAAAGAACTTAGACTAGACCTAAGTGTTGTTAGAATCCCTTTGTGTAGTTTAGATTAAAACCGTGCGTGAAACTTGTTGTTCTAGTTCAATCTAGCTTAGACAATGTTCATTAGGTCCTAATCTAGAAGTTTAAATGGTAGTTTAGTGATTCCTTAAAACAGAAAACTTGAACACAAAAATAGAGTAGTTGATAGTTTAGTTTGTAATCAAGTTGTTAAAATTCTGTTTTAGTAGTTGTGTGCAATCTGTTTTAAACGTTTTATTTGCTGCCTTATTTAGCTTAGTTATAGTAGTTTGCAACCTAGATTAAAGGTTTAGTTGGTTGTTTAGTTTAGCACAAGCAAATCCGAAAACTAAGAACAAAAAAGGGTAGTTTTAGTTAGCTATGTATGCTGCCTAGTCTCTAGTTGATACACGTTTGTTGTGTTGAATACATATACACTTGCATCTAGTATCATCTAGCTTAGAAACTGATTGCATCATACAAACGAAAACCAAAACAAAAACAAGTAGAATAGATAACTTAAAAACAAAACAAAACAAGTTAGTTAGTTTGCATCAAAACTGATTTCCGTTAGTGTTATAGTAATCAGCCCTTATAAATTGCATTTAGAAACAACTAAGTTGCATTTAGCTATCTTAAGATTAGTTAGATCATTTGCATCAAAAACAGAAAAAGAAAAAAAAAAGGACATTTGCTAAAACCGTGTGTTTAGAACAACTCTTTAAAGCTCATTTGAAATCTTGGTGAATGCTAATAGCTTTATCTTTTTGTTGATTTCAATTGTTTCAAACAACTTGTTGGACTTAGATACATTCTGGAAGTTAGGAATTGTTTAAGCCCCACACTGTTAAAGAGCTATCCAATTGTTGTTTTAGATCAATTTCTGAACTTACCTTGCACTATATTCAATTTGAACTTGTTGTAATTGTGAATTGAATTCTCACTACATAGTGTTTAGCCGTGTTGTGTACGAGAAACTTTCAAATTCCAAATACAACAAACCTTGTGCAATTGAAGGCCGTGAGCAATGACTCATGTAGGCCGTGAGGAGTAGTCTCACAACAATCAAGCAAACCCCCCCAAAGAAAGAAAATTAAGCTTGATTGAGAAATACACGAGAGAAAAGCCAATATTTGTCAACAAGTAAGAGGCAAGACAAGAGAGAATTGCACAAGAAAGAAAGTGAGGAAAAGCCCAAAGTTGAACAATGCAAAAGGGAAATTCCTGTGCAAAGCTCAAAAGAAAGAAAGTGCCCAAAAGAACCAAAGTGTTGTAGTTTTGAAATATTGAAAGTTTCTAAAGCAAACCCTTGCTGACACTTTGTTTGTGTGCTTTTACTTTCACTTTACTTCAATTGATAATTGCATATGCTATAAAGTAAATTAAGGGATTGTCTTAAACAACCTCGTAGATTTCATTCAGCCCGAACAACAATTTGACTTCTGTGATTTTCTTGAATCCTTAGGAGAAATAGTCCAAGTTTCTGTTTTGAACAATTGTCAACATAAAGTAGAGTATTTGCATCTTGTCAATTTAATTGGCTTTTGAGATTGTATTCTGAATCATGGGTCCCCAACAGAAAGATAATGCACCATCCCCGTCCCCATCTACTCCTGTTCCATCCCCAGTCCCTGTTACCCTAGAGAATATATAGCAAACACTCACTTTCCTTGTTAATCAGTTTGGTTTAATGAGAAGTGACATAGAGGATAACAAACAGAGGATAAGCAAAGTAGAAAAGCCAACTTCAGATCAAAAGGAACCTAGTATACCTTTTCAAGAAGGCACCTCTTATGGTAATGAGTCTCATGTTGAACGTAGAAAAGTCACATCACTTAGAGGTAGAGGTAAAGGTCGAGGTAGTAATGGTGGTCGTAGAAACATTTCTTTTGAGGAGAGATTTGATTATCTCCCTGAGTACAATGAAGAACACTATCCGGAAGAACGGTATGATGAACGTCAGCCTGATAGAGATGAACATCTTGAAGAAGAGTTCATTACTACTAAACTGACAATACCCTCCTTCCAAGGGAAAAGTGATCCTGAAACATATCTGCAATGGGAAACAAAAGTAGAACATATGTATTCTTGCACTAACTATTCTGAATTGGCCAAAGTGCAGTATGCAACTTTTGAATTTGTAGATTATGCTTTACTCTGGTGGGAACAATTGAAGAACACCAGGAGAAGAACAAGACAGCCCCCTGTTGTTACTTGGTCCGAGCTGAAACAAGAGATGAGGAAGAGATTCATATCTCCTACCTATGAAAGAAGCATTTTCCAGAAATTGCAACAACTTTCTCAAGGTAATAGATCTGTTGATGAATTTTATAAAGAATTAGAACATCTGCTTACCAGGGCTAATATAGAAGAAGCTGAGGAAGCCACAATGGCTAGATTTCTAGCTGGTTTGAACAAAGAGATTGCATTTAAGGTGGAACTTACACCTTACTCTGATCTGGCTTCTATGGTTCACATTGATGAGAAAGTGGAAAGACAATTGAAGGTAAAAACTTCTAACCCTTCTTTTCGGACTAATCCTTTGAGTTTTCCTAGAACACAGCCCAGGACGCCTTTCCGTCCACAACAAGGTCAAGGCCGTGGATTTCAAGGAAAATCAACCTAGAATATCCAAAATCGTCCAAAGCTTCCAATCACTGATAAAGGCAAAGCCAAGGAGGAAGGTACGCCTAATTTTAAGACTCGTGATATTCAATGTTTTAAATGCTTAGGAAAAGGTCATTTTGCTAATCAATGTCCCAACCCTAAACGCATCTTGTTTATTGAAGAGTCTAATGAGTATTATTCTGAGGAAGAATTGGAAGAGAATGAGGAAAACAATGAAATTGAACAAACATTTTTGGAAGAAGAAGAGATTAGTGAAGAGATTAATGAGTGTGAAACAAAAGAGTTCTTAGTTGTCCGTCGAGCTCTAAGTGCCCAAATTAGAACTGAAGAACCTGAAATACAAAGAGAGAACATATTTCACATTCACTGTATGGTTAAAAAGAAAGTCTGCACTTTGATCATTGACTCCGGTTCATGTACCAATGTTGCAAGTTTTGAACTTGTTAGGAAACTTGAGTTACCTTTAAATAATCACCCCCGTCCTTATAGACTTACGTGGCTTAATGAGTGTGGTGAAGTTAAAGTAACAAAGCAAGTCCTAGTTTCTTTATCAATTGGTGGGTATTTTGCTGAGGTGTTATGTGATGTAGCCCCTATGCAATCAAGTCATATCTTATTAGGTAGACCGTGGCAATTTGACAACAAGGTTACATATGATGGTTACCTGAATAGATATTCCTTTAGGCATAACAACAAACTGTACAAATTAAATGCCTTGCCCCCGCACAAAGTCTTTGAGGATCAACAACGAATGTTAAAAAGCTATAATGATCCAAAAGAAAAGGAATTGGAAAGGATTTTCATCAGAGAAAACCAACTGAAAACTTCTCATCTTAAATTGAACCGAAAGAAATCAAAGTTTCTGCTGAACCATCTCTAAAGAAAAGCGCATTCTTTGCATCTCAAAGCGAGGTATTCCATGCTATCAATTCAAACAAAACTGTTTATGTCTTGCTTTACAAAGAACTGATGAGGGAACAAGAAGGGACCTTCCTTTAACTCCTTACACAGCTGGAAAAGGAATGGGTGCAGCACAACCTTGCTAAGAAGACCTTGCAACAAACCAGTTCTGTTTTGCTTGTGTGATGAACAATGGCTAACAAATGGCTTCAACTCATCTAGGCAAGCCTCAACCCTCCCAAATGATATTCACCCCAAGTATATAAGCCTACAAACAAGGTTGTTCAGGCCTTGAAAGGATCCAAAAGCCTTTGAATCAAAGGTTGAAGAAGAAGAACAAAAAACTGCTCTAAGCAGCTAGCTGAATGTTTATAAGCTGAAAATGAAGTCTCCTTTTTTACACGTTTGTTTCCTATCTATTTATGGGAAATCTAACCAGCTAAAATACAGTATTTTACATGTGTGGTCCAATGAAAAGAAAGGAAGAAATCCAGCTAAGTGAAACTAGAAAAGTCAAAGAAAACAGTTTGCATAATATTCGTTGCAACTTGTTTCATCTTCCTCAATCTGATTGGTTGGCTAAATGAGCAGGTTAGGAAGTTTCTTAGACAATCTTTGAGAGTTTGCTTGATGAGCCTGAAGCTGATTGGATCAAATTTGCAGCTGAAAATTCGTCCAGCAAATTTTGGATTCATGTTCCTGTTTTGCATTTAAAACAGGTGATGTAGCTGTATGCTTGAGTTCCATGACGTATGAGTGAGATCCTTAACCAAGTAGGTGATGCACCTGGTTGGTTCCAAGGTGGTCCACGCAAGTTGGAGACAAGAAACCAGGTGACAAAGCAGCATGTTCACAATCTGTCCAGTTTTGACACCTAAATTGTTTTGGATTTTATGAACACCTTCCACTCCGAATTAGACTCTGTAATGCACATGAAAGTTGTAGATCGTTTCTTGTAGATGAGTTTAGACACCGAAATCATCTGGTTTGGACCTTGGAAGAGTGAGTTATGGACATTTGAAGTTGACCTGCTTCAGATGTGGACCTTTGAAGCTGTTGACTAAGGAGCCTCGAACTTGAATCAGGTCAATTGGACTTGTGGTTGGAGAGATATGGCCATAATACCAACAGGGTGTTCAGCTGTCTGCTTGACCGTTTGGAATCAGCTTTGTGTTTGAACTTTTTATCCGTTTGATTCTTGCTTCCTTGAGCCTAAATAAGTTCAAAAACACACAAAACAACATATGCAACATATACAACATGTCCTAGGGTTTGTTAGACTATAAGAGACATTAACTTGCAGTTATGAATGGTCGGGTGACCCTTAAACATTCATACAAGTGTGACATATCTTAGAGAACTAACAAGTGAAATGTTTGACATGCTTGACATGTGGTCGATGCCTCATGGGAGTGCATCATTCCCTTCCCCTTCGAGAATGATTCGTCCTCGAATCTAAGCATTAATAGGGGATAGGATACAAGGATGTACACATATGTTCAACTCCACCTGAATTAAATTTGAACATTATAAAACAGTAGGGTGAAGATGATATACCTTGGTCCATCCTTATCTTTTCCAAGGAAAGTATAAGGTTTGTACACGTTTCCTAAAGTGTTTAGGATGTACCAAAAGTAAGATAGCAAAAAGTTTACACCAGGAACATCCTAATAAGTAAAGCAACATCCAAATGATATATAGCAACATGTTTATATAATACCTATAGTTGAAACGTATATGTGCAATATTTAGACCAGATGTAATGAACGAGGTAGCAACATGAAGATATTCAACTAGGTTAAGGCTAGGTGATGTTTCAACAGTGCCTTCATCTAAGATGAATAGGTCAAGCAATTCATCAACTAGATTATTCAACGATTTACATTCGTATGCAGCTGAATTTGTTTCAATGAAATCATGATCAAGTTCTACATCAAGTAAACTATCAAGTTCAGCTAGTAATTCTTCATATGAATCTAGTTTAACATTGTCATTCATATTCAGCATATTTACATCAATGTCATTAACAATTTTTTTGGGATGTAACTCACTTTCTAACCCAAATGTAAGCATCTCAGCAGTATGCAAATCATGCATAGGGATTTCATTTATATGCATGTCAAGATTTAAAACATTTTCAGACAAAGTGTTATCAAGTTTAAAATCAACTTTAGGGATATTTTTGACACTTTGTAAACCACCAACTTTGGTCTCAAGTGAAGTATCTTCTTCCAATTCAAATACCTCATATGGTTGAACATGTATATCGTGTAAAGGAGTTTCAATTTGATGCATGTCAGGGGTCAATTCAAGTTCACACAAACCATTACTTTCCAACACGTTGGGCAGCAAAACATTTTTTGTTTTAGAATCCTTTTTCATTATATGCAACATATCATTAAGTCTAAGCATTTCCTTTTCAAATGCATTCATGTTCACAATCAAATTGCTTAACTTATCCGAATCAGTTTGATCGTTTGGTTTGTCACTTTGCAAATCACATGAGTTCTGCTCATGCCCATAGTTTTGATTAAAACGCCGAATGATCAGGTTCGATTGAATAAGTTTTGCCTTTTCAAATAGGTCATGAAGGGATGAAAACGTTTCCCTTAACAAGCATTCAACAATCTCTTTATCTAATCCGGCAAAGAACCTAATCATGCTTAGTTCCTCACATTCATTAACATTAGCATAATACAAATCATTGAGAATTTCATTATAATAGGTTGTAACATCTTTACTGTACTGAGGAATGGTTTGATACCTTGGAGTTTTACACTCCCAATATCTCACCCAAAGACCATTCGTATGTCCAAAAGAGTCCATACGTAGCTTGAGTTCATCAAAGTCATTTCTATGACATTCAACTCCCCAAATAGTTCTAAGCATCATGTTTAATCAAAACAATCAACCAAAGAAGTAAAAACTGTGAGGTAACCAAGTTAGATCACAAGCAAGTAAAATCAAATTATAACTTCAACAAAACGTGAATTTCTACTTTAAGCTGACAATTGAATAAACAACAATCTTGGACTATCTAAGATTCAAAGAAGGATGGATAGAAGTGAAGTGATGTTTCAGGCTGAATCAAGAAAGCTAAGGGTTTGTTCAAGAAAATCCTCTAACTTACTTTGAACTTTTATGCAAATTCAATTGTAAATAAAGTGAAAGCTAAGTACACACAAGTGCTCAGTAAGGGTTTGTTCTTGAAACTTTTTCAACAAAGATCAACACTTTGGGTGATTGGTACTTTTTTGCACAAGTTTTGTTTCTAAGTTCCTTTTGAGAATTTGGAACTTTTCTAATATAGGCTATTCCTCTCCTCTTGTGCAATCTCTCATGCGTCTTGCCTCTTACTTTTGTAACGTAGGTTGGCTTTTCTCTCAGTTTCTTTCTCAAACAAGCTCTATTTTCTTTCTTTGTGCTTTTTGATTGTTTGCTTGTGAGACTACTGCTCACAGCCTTTATGAGACATTGCTCACGGCTTTGGGTTTGCTTGCACAAGTTTTGGTTGTTCTTTTGTGAAAAAGTTCCCTTTACAACACGACTGAATGCTAATGAAGTGACAAGTATTTCACAATTTTAACAACCAAATATGAATGAAAGTTCAATGCAAGTTTGAAGAAGTGTAAAGACAACAAGATGATAAACGGGGTTGGCAATATAACAATGTGGGGCTGAAATTTAGACAACTTGATCCTAAGTAACAACTTAAGTCCAAAAATGTCTTTAATCAATTGAAACAACCCAAAGTAAATATAAACGAATAGCCAACGTTAAAACTTGATGTTAATTCTTGTTTTCTTTCAAGTTTACTTCACTTTTTACGGCTTTAAAGTCAATAAACGTTTGATTAAAAATTCAGCCAACCTTGGAGCGTTTATCTTTGTTTAATGACTTAAAGGTGAGTCTGAGACGGCTTTGTTAAGTTTGCAAACGGAATGTATTTCGTCTTAACTTTTTGAATGCAAATGGTGACAAAATGATACCTACACACGGCTTGATATTGGTCTTACTTAGTACAGATTCTTTCCTTGTTATTTTAAGTGGTTATGACACCAAGAACTTAGAATGACACGGCTTGAACTTGAAACCAAAGTAAAACAAATTTACTGTGTGTTTGATCAAAATCAAGTTGAATATGCCACGGTTTGAACAGAATTTATCTTGCTATAGCCTTGTCTTGTTTGTTTAATCAGAACAATTTTGCAAAACTTGTAAATGGCATGCCTAGAAACAAGGTAATCTAATTATGTTTAAACAATTTGCCACAAGTTTGCATAAGCCACGGTTTTTTGATCATAACAGTATGCATGCACTTTGTTTTTGTGATTTTTTTTCAGCTTATAACATTAAAAAAAAAACATAAACACAGGACATATAAACAGAATCTAGGATAGGGGTTGTTTTTTTTTCTTTTACAAAGTTTAAACTAAAACAACACAATAAGTACATGGCTATAAAACTGAATTGAACCAGATACTTTTGTTTTGCTATTTTCTTATTTCAAACTACAAGAAAACTTCAAACAAACTCTAACACATCATATTTAAAAATGTTAAGGATGTTTATGCAAAGTTTGGACAGAGGTTGATAAGACAAAAAAACAAAACTTAAGAACAACTACAACTGTTTTGGTTTTCTGACTTTATGTGGCTTTCAGAACGTCTAACAAACACTTAACACCACTTTCTAACATCTTGAAATCTGTTTTGGAACAAATTCAAGTGCTGGAAACATATGGAAAACGTGAACAACAACAAAAACAAAACATACACACAACAGAATGCAAAATAGAACAAAGACTGAGAACATTACTGAAATCTACTTAGATTGTTTTTATATTTTCTGAGTTTTAGGAACAACAGGACATTAATCAAACTTCAATATAACATAATCAAACACCTAAGTGACGTTTGCTCCAGGTTATATTCAAGCTTGACTAGAAACACACAAGTTACAAACAAGAACGGAAAAAAAGCTGAAAACAGAACCTATGAACTAAAATACTCTGTTTTGGTTTTCGGATTTGAACTACTAAAAAAAACGTTTTACACAACTAACACGCATATCCTAACACCTTAAAGCCTGTTTCAACAAAGTTTAAGGGCTGGGGAGTTAGTATCAAAAACGTACAATAGCTACAAACAAAGAACAAAACACAAAACAAAAACTGAAACACAAACAGTTTATAAAACAAAATGATTGGAGTTAAAGTGTACCTTAAGCTCTGATACCAATTGATGAGGGAACAAGAAGGGACCTTCCTTTAACTCCTTACACAGCTGGAAAAGGAACGGGTGCAGCACAACCTTGCTAAGAAGACCTTTCAACAAACCAACTCTGTTTTGCTTGTGTGATGAACAATGGCTAACAAATGGCTTCAACTCATCTAGGAAAACCTCAACCCTCCCAAATGATATTCACCCCAAGTATATAAGCCTACAAACAAGGTTGTTCAAGCCTTGAAAGGATCCAAAAGCCTTTGAATCAAAGGTTGAAGAAGAAGAACAAAAAACTGCTCTAAGCAGCTAGCTGAATGTTTATAAGCTGAAAATGAAGTCTCCTTTTTTACACGTTTGTTTCCTATCTATTTATGAGAAATCTAACCAGCTAAAATACAGTATTTTACATGTGTGGTCCAATGAAAAGAAAGGAAGAAATCCAGCTAAGTGAAACTAGAAAAGTCAAAGAAAACAGTTTGCATAATATTCGTTGCAACTTGTTTCATCTTCCTCAATCTGATTGGTTGGCTAAATGAGCAGGTTAGGAAGTTTCTTAGATAATCTTTGAGAGTTTTCTTGATGAGCCTGAAGCTGATTGGATCAAATTTGCAGCTGAAAATTCGTCCAGCAAATTTTGGATTCATGTTCTTGTTTTGCATTTAAAACAGGTGATGTAGCTGTATGCTTGAGTTCCATGACATAACACCTTAACCAACCTGATGAGTGAGATCCTTAACCAAGTAGGTGATGCACCTGGTTGGTTCCAAGGTGGTCCACGCAAGCTGGAGACAAGAAACCAGGTGACAAAGCAGCATGTTCACAATCTGTCCAGTTTTGACACCTAAATTGTTTTTGATTTTATGAACACCTTCCACTCCGAATTAGACTCTGTAATGCACATGAAAGTTGTAGATCGTTTCTTGTAGATGAGTTTAGACACCGAAATCATCTGGTTTGGATCTTGGAAGAGTGAGTTATGGACATTTGAAGTTGACCTGCTTCAGATGTGGACCTTTGAAGCTGCTGACTAAGGAGCCTCCAACTTGAATCAGGTCAATTGGACTTGTGGTTGAAGAGATATGGCCATAATACCAATAGGGTGTTCAGCTGCCTGCTTGACTGTTTGGAATCAGCTTTGTGTTTGAACTTTTTATCCGTTTGATTGATGCGTGCAACTCGTGGGCTCCAACAATTCCACCTTCCAAACGTCCTTCACAAGGGTTAGGCACAAGGAAGAAGACTTCCCCTTGCTTCCTTAATGAATAAAAACGTATGGATTAAGAATGAGTAAGACCAACACCTCAAGATGGTCGTTGATCAGGCAAACCAATATGGCCCTCCTGGACGGCACCTTTAAGCAATGGCAACACCTTCAATATGCTCAACTTTGAAGGATCTTAACCTAGGTTTTTAATGCAAAACCAAGAAAACAAAGTATCACACAAAGTGAATGAAATATCAAGAATTGTTATTCATCAAAAGGTTTTTCTCTCAAGCGTCCCCTAAGTCTCTATTTATAGGCTGAACTTGAGCCTTAAAATATCTAGAGCTAATTCAAGATAAAGCTAGCTAATAATGTTTAAAAATTGAAAACTATTTAAATTCAAAGCTAAAACAAATCCTAGCTAAAACTTCAAATCTTGCAAGACATTATCTTCAATGAATCTGGTCATGTTTGGTGATGAAATTGGCGTTGGAGATGTAGATGAAGTGGTTGAACTTGAATTCAAAGGCTAGTTGAAGATTGGATTCAATTTGACTTCAAACTTGAATTCAATCTTTGAATTATGATCCCATCCTTTTCTTATCTCCAAGTTGGCATGTGGAAGGATAGCAAGGCGTGTGAGATGTCTTCAAATGGTTGAGATGTTGAATTCAAATGCTGGTTGGAGATTGAGTTTAACTTGAACTTGAATTTAAACTTGGATTCAAATTTGAATTGTCATCTCATCTTTGTTATCCTTCAAATTTGACTTCATGTTGGCGTTTGGAGTGGATGTAGATTAGGCTGAAATCCTCTTGAACTTTAAGTCTCCAATTGATTGAGATTGAATTCAAATTAAGGTTGAATTTTAAATTCAAGCCTAGCTTTGAATTTAAACTCAATTGATCATTATCCATTTGCTTTAAGCATGGCTGCCCCCCTCTTGTGGATAATGGAGATGATTTTGATTTCAACTTGATCAAGAGATTCTATCTTGGACACCTTTGAATTTGTCTTAGCATAGACAAACATTCTCTTCGAATATTCTCTTGAAATATTCTCTTGAAACATTATCTTCAACATTCTCTTCAAACATTCTCTTGAAACATTCTTTTGAAACATTCTCTTCAAACATTCTCTTCAAACATTCTCTAGAAACATTCTCTTCAAACATTACCTACAAAGCAAATACATAAAACTAAGATCACACGACACAAAATAAAATCCAAACAAACAAAGAGTGTAGACGTGCATGTGATACATGCTCAAGTTGAAGGTTCAATGAAATGAACCCAAGGAGTCTTAGGTTCATCTTGAACATGCTTGTACAAGAAGGTGGCTACTTGATAACAAAGTTCCTTTGCCCTCCTTCTTGTCATAGGACCTTTGACCTCTTGATGGGGCCCTTGATCCTCATCGGACCCTTGATCCTCATCAATCCCCCCCTCCTCAAAAGGATTCGTCCTCGAATCAAAAAGGTCATCGTTGAAAGGGGTGAGATCAGCAACATTAAAAGTAGGTGAAACTGAACCATACCTGTCGGGAAGATCGAGGATGTATGCATTGTCACCTATGCGTTTCAATACTTTAAAGGGTCCATCTCCTCGAGGCAACAATTTTGACTTTCGTTCATTGGGAAATCTTTCTTTGCGCAATTGTAACCACACTAAATCTCCAGGTTTGAACACAACTCTTTTCCGATGTTTGTTAGCTCGTCTTTCATAAGCTTTGTTTTTCTTTTCTAGTTGTGTTTTAACTTGTTCATGCAGTTTCTTTATGTTGTCCGCTTTTTGGTTACCATCAAGACTAGAACGTTCATGCACGGGAATAGGAATCAAATCAATTGGAGACAAGGGATTAAAGACATACACGATTTCAAATGGACTATGCAAAGTACCGTGATGGACACTCCTATTATATGCAAATTCGATATATGGTAAACAATCTTCCCAATGTTTAATGTGTTTTTGCAAAATGGCACGCAAAAGTTGAGAAAGAGTACGATTAACGACTTCAGTTTGTCCATCAGTTTGTGGGTGTGCAGTGGTGGAAAACAACAATTGTGTACCAAGTTTAGCCCACAAAACACGCCAAAAATGACTCAAAAATTTCGTATCTCTATCACTTACAATTGTACGTGGCATGCCATGCAATCTAACAATTTCTTTGAAGAACAAATCAGCAACATGTGTGGCATCATCAACTTTCCTACATGCAATGAAATGTGTCATTTTTGAAAATCGATCAACCACAACATTAATGCTATCGCGTCCTCCTCGAGACCTAGGAAGTCCTAAAACAAAGTCCATAGAAATGTCAATCCAAGGGGAATCAGGGACGGGTAAAGGCGTGTAAAGGCCATGTGGTTGGGACTTGGATTTGGCTTGTTTGCAAGTGATGCAATTACCACACAACCTCTCGACGTCTACTCTCATGTGGGGCCAATAGAAATGTTCTTTAAGAGTCTCAAGGGTTTTGAACACTCCAAAATGACCCATTAAACCTCCCCCATGGGCTTCTCTAGTCAATGCTTCTCGTAGGGATGATTGGGGAACGCACAATTTTTGTTCTTTGAAAAGATAACCCTCGTGTATGTAAAATTTCCCAAATGGTGCTCCTTTACATGCCTGGAAAATAGTGCCAAAGTCATGGTCATTGGGGTACAAGTCCTTAAGTGATTCAAATCCTAAGAAGCGTGAAGATAATGTAGTTACTAACGTGTATCTCCTAGAGAGGGCATCGGCAACTATATTATCTTTTCCTTGTTTGTACTTAATCACGTAAGGGAATTGTTCTATGAACTCTACCCATTTGGCATGTCTTTTGTTCAACTTTCCCTGCCCTTTAAGATACTTAAGGCTTTCGTGGTCAGTGTGGATCACAAACTCTTTAGGTTGAAGATAGTTTTGCCAAGTTTGTAGGGATCTCACAAGGGCATAAAGTTCCTTGTCATAGGTACAGTAATTCAATGCTGCTCCTTTCAACTTTTCGCTAAAGTAGGCTATGGGTTTCTTACTTTGGGTCAAAACTACGCATATACCCACTCCACTTGCATCACACTCGATCTCAAAGGTCTCGTCAAAATTTGGTTGCCTAAGTATGGGTGCAGTGGTCAGCCTACGCTTAAGTTCATCAAATGCCTGTTGTTGTGGCTCTTCCCACCTAAAAGGCATATCTTTTTTTACAATTTCTCTTAGGGGTGCAGCTATAGAAGAAAAATCTTTGACAAAGCGTCTATAAAAGCTTGCTAGTCCATGAAAACTGCGAACTTCCCCTACATTCTTAGGTATAGGCCACTCGACAATTGACCTAACCTTTTCCTCATCCATCTCTACTCCCTCAGCCAAAATGACAAAGCCTAGAAAAACTACGCGTTCTAAACAAAAGGAGCACTTCTTAAAGTTGGCGTAAAGTAGTTCTTGCTTAAGCTTTTCAGAAACGGCTCTAATGTGGTCAAGATGATCTTCTATGGTGTGGGAATAGATTAGGATATCATCGAAATAGACAACGACAAAGCGTCCTATGAACGCACGTAAGACTTCATTCATTAGCCTCATAAAGGTACTAGGGGCGTTGGTGAGCCCGAAAGGCATCACTAACCACTCATAGAGCCCAAACTTGGTTTTGAATGCAGTCTTCCATTCGTCCCCTTCTCTAATGCGTACCTGGAAGTACCCTTGCTTAAGGTCGATTTTGGTGAAGAATTTGGATCCGTGCAACATGTCTAACATATCGTCTAGCCTAGGTATGGGGTACCTATACTTGACGGTAATCTTGTTTATGGCGCGGCAATCGGTACACATTCTCCACGTTCCATCCTTTTTGGGTACTAAAATGACTGGGACAGCAGATGGGCTTAGACTCTCTCGAACTTGTCCACTAGCTAGGAGCTCCTCTACTTGCCTTTGGATTTCTTTGGTTTCTTCGGGGTTTGCTCGATAGGCTGGGCGATTGGGTAACACGGCTCCTGGGACAAAGTCGATTTGGTGTTCTATCCCTCTAATGGGTGGTAATCCGGATGGTGGTTCGGAGGGAAATAGAACTTCATATTCTTGGATAAGGGACGCAACGGAGGTAGGTAAGTTTGGTGGGAGTTCTGCAAGGGCAAGTTGACACGACTTTGGGATGATGATGAGGACAGTTTGGTTGTTATAAAGTGCACGTGTAACCTCTCTTTTCTTTGCGAAATACCCACACTTCTTTTTGGACTCGTTGACACTTAGGGGCACTACCCTCTTTTCCCTTGCTCTCATGTTTTTTGTTCTCACTTTTCATACACTCCACGAATTTTCTCTCGGCTTCTTTTTCCTTAGGATCGGCTCTAGACTTGGACATGCGTTGATGATCCTCGTGGACTTTGTGTGGTGGAAGTGCATGCAGTTTGTACAATTTGCCATTCAATTTGAAAGAATAACGATTCAAATAACCATCATATGTCACATGTCTATCAAATTGCCATGGCCTACCAAGTAAGATATGACTAGCATGCATTGGTGCGACATCACATAAAACATCATCTTTGTAACTACCAATGCTAAGAGAAATCAAAACTTGTTTACTTACGCTAACTTCACCGCAGTCATTTAGCCATGCAAGTTTGTAAGGGTGCGGATGATTAGTCATAGGTAAATTCAGTTTTCTTACTAATTCGATGCTAGCCACATTCGCACAAGAACTGGAATCAATGATCATGGTGCACACTTTACCATTTATCATGCAATGAATATGGAAAATGTTTTCTCGATGTTGTTCGTGATCATCTAATTTCGGATATGCATTTAAAGCTCTACGCACAACAAGAAACTCCTTAGTGTCAAAATCAACTAATGCGCCTAGATCCTCTTCAGGTTCAATTTCATTATCATGCTCAGACTCGTTTTCATGCTCGGACTCGGACATATATTCGTTTGTCTCTTCAATTAACATGATTCTTTTTGCATTAGGACATTCTTTTCCTATGTGACCACGTCCTTGACATTTATAACATTTAATGTCTCTAAACCTGTTTGAGGGATCCGAAGAATTGCCGGTAGGAGCCTTTTGTTGGGTGCATTCATCTCTCCTTTGTGTGGATTGCACATGATTGTCCATCCTTTGTGATGCTCCCTGGTCACGCGTTTGGCTTCCTGTAGGCCGTGAACTTCCTGTTCCTGAAGGCTTGCTGTGAAATCTTGATGAAGATTGATTAGTACGATAATTGGAATTGAAATTGGAGAAGTTACGTACTTTTAATTATGCTTCAATCTTTTCAGCCATATGGACCATGGTTGTGAGGTCGAGGTAAGGTTGAAGGCCAATGCGCTGTTTAAACCATGTAAGAATTGAGCCTTGGTGGCTTCTTCAGGTTCCTGCAAGTTAGACCTCTCCAACAAAATTTCTAACTCTTTATAATACTCGTCTACACTTTTGGAACCTTGTCGTAAGTTATGCAAACTCGTGAAAATAGAACTCTCATAATTGTTTGGAATAAAACGTTGTCGCATTTCAAACTTCATTTCTTCCCAAGTGGCAATTGGGGGTTGTCTCGTCTTAGTTCTATTTCGACACAAATTCGTCCACCAATTAAGTGCATAACCAGAAAATTCAATGGAAGCATACCTCACTTTTTGCAATTCACTATAATTGGTACAAGAAATATCAAATCCACTTTCGTTTCCCATTCTAAATATTCCTCCCCATTACTTTTACCATAAAACGTGGGAATACTTATTTTGGTTTTGAGAAAATCGTCATCTTGCGGGAAGAGGGGATTTTGGCGTCTTTGGTAACCACGGGGATGGTGGTCATCAAAGTCATAATCATCATGCTCAAAGGGAATGTAATCATCATTGTACCTTCTTGGGGCGTACCTTCTTGCTTGTGTAGGAGGAGCAAACCGTCTCGCTTCGGTGTGTGGGGGTCGAATGTTATCGTCCTCAACTTCTTCTGGAGGATGGCGCCTTGGTTGTGGTGGTGGAACGGCCCTGCTGGTTCCTTGGCCATCACTTGTTTTGTAGCTTCGCTCCACGTCTTCCAAGCGATGCTTAATTATCTCATTGTCATGCATGAGTTTCTTAAGCATCTCCAGCATTTGTTGTTGAGTATTGTCAACAGTTTCGGCTTCTTTAGACTTGCTAGATGCGGAATGATTGCTGCTGGCCATTGTTCCTAAGGATTTGAACGAAACAAAGGAAAAAAGAAAGAAGCAAACTAACACAAAGACAAACAAACATTAAGGGATTAGTAAAAAAATAAGCTATGGACACTCCGATTTCGATTCTTTCCACTCTCTTACCACTTTGGTTCTTGGATAACCTGAAGTTAAGAAGTCTCAAAGTGATCAATAAGGAAGTGTATTGCCAAGGCTTCTTCAAACCACAATGTTCTCCGCTTGTTTCTTCCTTTTTGCTTTCAAGTTGCACCAATTAGTATCAAAGTAGGATCACTTGAAATGAACACAAACTTGAACTTTATACTAAGATTCAAAGAAAATAAGCAACCAAAGTTGATGTATAAGGCTGAACCAAAGATAAACTAAGGGTTGCCGTGGGCAATCTTTAGTCAATTTTGATTCTATGCACTTACTATCCATAAAATGGTTCAAGTCATGCAACAATCGAGCAACCAAGTGTGTTATTGGTTTAAGAAGATGAAGAAATGGATAATTGGGTATAGGGGACGGCAATGTGGGGTAGTATGGTATCCAAGGTTTGCAAGTCGTACCAAAAAATTTTCTACGCAATGCACAACGTTTTGCCCTTTTTCTTTGCTCTTGTTCTTTTTTTTTCTTTTTCTTCCTTGCTATTTCAATTGAGCAAGGTTCAGATTCTCTCTCTTTTTTTTTTACTAAGGGCAGAATTGGAATTTCACTTGTTTTGCGCTTAGCACTTGCGTTTTTGGATAGAATAGTGCAATGTATTTAAAATGCAATTTGTATCTTGGACTTGCAACAAAAGTAACCTTGGAAAGTGAAGGAATTTGGGGTATGGCCGAATGGGGGTTAGGGTTAGGTTTTTTTTTTGATTTGGGTTTTTTTGAACGTTTCAGGAATTTGCAGAATGGGGTTATAGGAAAGGAATGGGCGTTGTAGATTGACTATTTGGGTTGGTAATTGATGATTGGTGTGGTCAATTTGGGTATTGGTTGGTCTAGGACAGAATTTGAACAAAATTCAAATTCTAGGGTTAGGGTTTATTTGAATGAATTGGGATCTTTAAAATCTGATTGTATTTGGTAAAATTGGTTTGGGGATTTTTGTTTGGGGTGTAAATAGGGCTATTTGGGATCAGCTTGGCGAGTTTTAGAGTTGGGTTGGGGTGGGGGTGGTTGGGCCGTGGGGTGTGGGGCTGGTTTTAGGGTTTGGTTGATGTTGCAAGTAGGTTGTGAGGACAAGCACACGTAGGACTACCAGATTTGTAGCATGAAATCAATCACAATGTGAATCATAAGATGCATACAATCATCACCAACTAAAAGCTTCGGTAGCAACAAGATGATTTGAAACCGAGGTAGCTTTATAGGATGATGGTTGGAATATTTAAAAGAAGGCTGAATGTATCCTAAAATGCAACGAACCCTAATTTGTTCAAGTTTGAACGACTCAAAATCAGATTGTGACGCGAAAGGAAATAAAGGAAATGACACTTGAATGATGAAAAGCAAAATGCAGCAACGTGTAAGGACTCAAAGCAATGTTTTTGTTTTGGACGTTTTTTTTTGAATGAAATGCAAGACAAATGGCGTGTAGAGGGAGGAGTAGAAGAAGGACTCAACTGAAATTGAAATGACTAGACTCAAACGAAATGATAGATGGTGGAATAGAGTAACCTGGTCTCTGATACCAATTTGATGCGTGCAACTCGTGGGCTCCAACAATTCCACCTTCCAAACGTCCTTCACAAGGGTTAGGCACAAGGAAGAAGACTTCCCCTTGCTTCCTTAATGAATAAAAACGTATGGATTAAGAATGAGCAAGACCAACACCTCAAGATGGTCGTTGATCAGGCAAACCAATATGGCCCTCCTGGACGGCACCTTTAAGCAATGGCAACACCTTCAATATGCTCAACTTTGAAGGATCTTAACCTAGGTTTTTAATGCAAAACCAAGAAAACAAAGTATCACACAAAGTGAATGAAATATCAAGAATTGTTATTCATCAAAAGGTTTTTCTCTCAAGCGTCCCCTAAGGCTCTATTTATAGGCTGAACTTGAGCCTTAAAATATCTAGAGCTAATTCAAGATAAAGCTAGCTAATAATGTTTAAAAATTGAAAACTATTTAAATTCAAAGCTAAAACAAATCCTAGCTAAAACTTCAAATCTTGCAAGACATTATCTTCAATGAATCTGGTCATGTTTGGTGAAGAAATTGGCGTTGGAGATGTAGATGAAGTGGTTGAACTTGAATTCAAAGGCTAGTTGAAGATTGGATTCAATTTGACTTCAAACTTGAATTCAACCTTTGAATTATGATCCCATCCTTTTTTTATCTCCAAGTTGGCGTGTGGAAGGATAGCAAGGCGTGTGAGATGTCTTCAAATGGTTGAGATGTTGAATTCAAATGCTAGTTGGAGATTGAGTTTAACTTGAACTTGAATTTAAACTTGGATTCAAATTTGAATTGTCATCTCATCTTTGTTATCCTTCAAATTTGACTTCATGTTGGCGTTTGGAGTGGATGTAGATTAGGCTGAAATCCTCTTGAATTTTAAGTCTCCAATTGATTGAGATTGAATTCAAATTAAGGTTGAATTTTAAATTCAAGCCTAGCTTTGAATTTAAACTCAATTGATCATTATCCATTTGCTTTAAGCATGGCCGCCCCCCTGTTGTGGATAATGGAGATGATTTTGATTTCAACTTGATCAAGAGATTCTATCTTGGACACCTTTGAATTTGTCTTAGCATAGACAAACATTCTCTTCGAATATTCTCTTGAAACATTCTCTTCAACATTCTCTTCAAACATTCTCTTGAAACATTCTTTTGAAACATTCTCTTGAAACATTCTCTTCAAACATTCTATAGAAACATTCTCTTCAAACATTACCTACAAAGCAAATACATAAAACTAAGATCACACGACACAAAATAAAATCCAAACAAACAAAGAGTGTAGACGTGCATGTGATACATGCTCAAGTTGAAGGTTCAATGAAATGAACCAAGGAGTCTTAGGTTCATCTTGAACATGCTTGTACAAGAAGGTGGCAACTTGATGACAAAGTTCCTTTGCCCTCCTTCTTGTCATAGGACCTTTGACCTCTTGATGGGGCCCTTGATCCTCATCGGACCCTTGATCCTCATCGGACCCTTGATCCTCATCATTGATTCTTGCTTCCTTGAGCCTAAATAAGTTCAAAAACACACAAAACAACATATGCAACATATACAACATGTCCTAGGGTTTGTTAGACTATAAGAGACATTAACTTGCTGTTATGAATGGTCGGGTGACCCTTAAACGTTCATACAAGTGTGACATATCTTAGAGAACTAACAAGTGAAATGTTTGACATGCTTGACATGTGGTCGATGCCTCATAGGAGTGCATCAGAAACTCTGTTCTCTTCATTTGAAATACCATCTACTTTACCAAGTGAAGTTGCATCTTTACTTCATGAATTTTCTAGCTTGTTTCCTGAAGGAGATCCCCCAGGTTTACCACCTCTAAGAGGCATTGAGCATCAAATAGATTTCATTCCAGGAGCTGTTCTACCAAACAGACCTGCATATAGAGCCAATCCAGAGGAAACTAAGGAAATCCAAAAACAAGTTGAGGAATTATTAACCCAAGGTAAAGTAAAAGAGAGTATGAGTCCTTGTGCTGTTCTTGTTATCATTGTCCCTAAGAAAGATGGAACTTGGAGAATGTGTACTGACTGTAGAGCCATCAATAAAATCACTGTGAAGTATAGACACCCTATTCCTAGGTTGGATGACATGTTGGATATGTTGCATGGGTCTAGATGCTTTAGCAAAGTAGATCTTAAACAAGGTTATTTCCAAGTGAGAATTAGGGAAGGTGATGAATGGAAAACTGCCTTTAAGACTAAATTTGGATTGTACGAATGGTTAGTTATGCCCGTACTTTCATGAGATTAATGAATGAGGTCTTAAGGAAATTCATAGGGAAATTTGTAGTAGTTTACTTTGATGACATTCTTATCTACTCAAAAACCCTAAGTGAACATCTGATCCATCTTAGAGCTGTTTTTGTCACCCTACAGAAAGAAAAGTTGTATGCTAATTTCCAGAAGTGTTCTTTCTGTCTGGAGAAGGTTACATTCTTAGGATTTGTAATTAGTGCTGAAGGAATTGAAATGGACCAAGAAAAAGTTAAATCCATAACTGAGTGGCCAACCCCTAAGTCTGCTGGAGATGTTAGGAGTTTTCATGGATTAGCTAGCTTCTATAGACGTTTTGTGAAGGATTTCTCTACCATAGCTACACCCTTGAATGAGTTAGTCAAAAAAGATGTAAGTTTTGAATGGGGAGAATCACAACAACAAGCCTTTGAGGAACTTAAGAAACGTCTAACTTCTGCACCTATCCTGAGATTGCCCAACTTTGATGAAATGTTTGAAGTTGAATGTGATGCCAGTGGAGTTGGCGTTGGAGCTGTATTGCATCAAGGTAACAAACCTGTTGCCTACTTTAGTGAGAAATTAAAAGGAGCTTCCATAAATTATTCAACCTATGATAAAGAATTGTATGCCCTTGTCCGTTCTTTACAAACTTGGCAACATTATCTGCAACCTAAGGAATTTGTGATTCATACTGATCATGAGAGCCTTAAGTATCTAAAAGGTCAAGGAAAATTGAACAAAAGACATGCCAAATGGGTTGAATTCATTGAACAATTCCCTTATGTGATCAAGTATAAGCAAGGAAAAGAAAATGTTGTTGCTGATGCATTATCTCGTCGCTATACTTTGATTACTCTCTTTCATGTAACATGTTTGGTTTTGAGTCTATCAAAGAGATGTATCATTCTGATCATGACTTTAGTTCTATCTATCAAGCATGCATTGATTCACCTTTTGCTAAATATTACTTGCATGATGGTTATTTGTTTAAAGAACATAAGTTATGTGTACCAACATGTTCATTAAGAGAGTTGTTGATAAAAGAAGCTCATGGAGGAGGTTTAATGGGTCATTTTGGCTCGTTAAAAACTTTGGAAACACTTAAGGAGCATTTCTTCTGGCCACATATGAAAGCACATGTTGATAAGGTATGTGACCAATGTATTACTTGCAAACAAGCAAAATCTAGAACACAACCACATGGATTGTACACTCCCTTATCTGTTCCAAACTCACCTTGGACTGATCTTTCTATGGACTTTGTATTGGGATTGCCTCGATCCAAAACTGGTAAAGATAGCATCTTTGTTGTTCTTGATAGATTTTCTAAAATGGCACATTTCATTGCATGTAAGAAAGTTGATGATGCTATTCATATTGCTGATTTGTTCTTTAAGGAGATTGTTAGATTGCATGGCATGCCACGTACAATTGTTAGTGATAGAGATACAAAGTTTCTAAGTCATTTTTGGCGTGTTTTGTGGAGTAAACTTGGTACTAAATTGTTATTTTCTACAACTGCTCACCCACAAACCGATGGTCAAACTGAAGTTGTTAATAGAACTTTGTCTCAACTGTTACGTGTTGTCATTCAAAAGAATTTAAAGAATTTGGAAGACTGCTTAGCTTATATTGAGTTTGCATATAATTGAGTTGTTCATAGTGGAACATTGCATTCTCCTTTTGAAGTTGTTTATGGCTTTAACCCTTTGTCCCCGCTTGATCTTGTTCCCATACCTGTTCATGAACGTGTTAGTTTCAATGGTGAACGAAAAGAAAAACTTGTGAAAGAATTGCATGAAAAGGTTAAGTCACAACTTGAAGCTAAGAATAAAGTGTATGCCAATAGAGCCAACAGGAATCGTAAAGTTGTTATATTTGAGCCTGGAGATCTTGTTTGGTTACACTTAAGGAAAGAAAGATTCCCGAAGGAAAGGGACTCAAAGTTGAAGCCAAGAGGCGATGGACCGTTCAAAGTGTTGAAACGGCTTGGTGATAATGCCTATGTTCTCGATCTTCCTGAAGAAAGGTATGGTCCTATCTCTAAAACTTTTAAAGTTGCTGACCTTTCTCCATTTAGTATTGATTCAGATTCGAGGACGAATCCTTCTCAAGTGGGAGGGAATGATGAGCTACAGCCTAACCTTGTGGATACAAACACTGATGATGACACCTCACTTCTCCGCACAGGTCCCATAACAAGGAGTATGGCTAAGAAGTTGTTACATTGTGTTGAATCATTTCTTTATAGGCATGAAGAGGATGAACCAAGCAAAGATGATGTCCATTGGGTTTATATGATACAAGGTTTGATCTAGTTGTATCAAAAACATGTTGTACATATCTTTAGTTGTTCTTTTTAATATTGTTGGTTGGTTAACCTTGTTTTAGGATAGTTTGTGTTGTATTATTGCCTTGTCTTTCAGGTACACGTACTTAGCTTGAAAATGCAATTAGAACCTGAATTTTTGTCCAAGCAAGGAGGTGATAAGCAAGTAGCTTACAAGCAAGGAGGTGACAAGCACTCATGTCAAATTCAAAAATTGTTCTTCACGTTAAGCATGGAGAGACAAGCTGCTCAAAGCTTTAACCAATAGGAAGAAGTCTTGCAAATGTTCAAACCAATCACAATCAAGTTGAAGACAAGTAGGCAAGCTGCACAACAATTGATCCAATCAAAATCCGGCTGGTTTAAGCTTAATTGGTTTGAAAATTCAAAGCCAAACTTACAACCAATCAAAGCCAATTCAAAGCAAGCTGCTCCAAGTATTATCTAATCAAAATTGATCAAGAAAGAAGGCTGAAAACAAGCTTGGATGCACGGCAAAGCAACCAGCTTTTCTTGGAACCAAAATTATTCAAAAAGCAAGCATGTTATTCCTAGTCTTGTACTTTGTACTTTAAACTTTGTACCTTGTAAAATTTCGTTTGTTATAAGTAGCATAGGAAGCTGAATGTACAAACACACAATTCAAATACATTTCAATCAAAATTTCCTTTAAGGAATTCTCAACTTTTCTAGTTGAAGTTTAAGACCACTAACGGTTTTCTTCCAAGTTCATAGCCTAGAACTTGTTAGTATTTTACATCATTTTTGGTTTACAGCATCTTAGGGTCTCAATGAGGTTTTAGATGTGTTGGAATGCCAAAGAGGAAGAGGTGTTGGTATAAATTGAGCCAAGAACAAACGGTTACAGTTCAAGGGGTGTCATTGTGATGTTCTTTGCCATAGCCGAGGTTCAAATCAGTTTGGAGTAGAAGACAAAGTCCTTGGAAACGTTTTCTAGCCTTTATTTGGCTCATCAACCTTTGACCTCTTGACGGGATCCTTGATCCGCATCGGACAATCCCCCCCTTAAAAGGATTCGTCCTCGAATCAAAAAGGTCATCAGTGAAAGGTGTGAGGTCAGCAACATTAAAAGTAGGCGAAATAGAACCATACCTTTCAGGAAGATCAAGGATGTATGCATTGTCACCTATGCATTTCAAAACTTTGAAAGGTCCATCTCCTCGAGGTAATAGTTTTGACTTTCGCTCATTGAGAAATCTTTCTTTGCGAAAATGTAACCACACTAAATCACCAGGTTTAAACACAACTCGTTTGCGATGTTTGTTAGCTCGTCTTTCATAAGCTTTGTTTTTCTTTTCAAGTTGTGTTCTAACTTGTTTACGCAGTTTCTTTATCTTTTCTGCTTTTTGTTTACCATCAAGACTTGAACGTTCATGCACGGGAATAGGTATCAAATCAAGGGGAGACAAGGGGTTAAAGCCATACACGATTTCAAATTGACTATGCCAGGTACCGTGATGGACACTCCTATTGTATGCAATTCGATATATGGTAAACAATCTTCCCAATGTTTAATATGTTTTTGCAAAATGGCACGCAAAAGTTGAGAAAGAGTACGATTAACGACTTCAGTTTGTCCATCCGTTTGTGGGTGTGCAGTGGTTGAATACAAGAATTGTGTACCAAGTTTAGTCCACAGAACACGCCAAAAATGACTCAAAAATTTCGTATCTCTATCACTTATAATTGTACGTGGCATGCCGTGAAATCTCACAATTTCTTTGAAGAACAAATCAGCAACATGTGTGGCGTCATCAACTTTCCTACATGCAATGAAATATGCCATTTTTGAAAATCGATCAACCACAACATAAATACTATCGCGCCCTCCTCGAGACCTAGGAAGTCCTAAAACAAAGTCCATGGAAATGTCAATCCAAGGGGAATTAGGGACGGGGAAAGGTGTGTAAAGGCCATGTGGTTGGGATTTGGATTTGGCTTGTCTGCAAGTGATGCAACTACCACACAACCTCTCGACGTCTACTCTCATGTGGGGCCAATAGAAATGTTCCTTAAGAGTTTCAAGGGTTTTGAACACTCCGAAATGACCCATTAAACCTCCTCCATGGGCTTCTCTAGTCAATGCTTCTCGTAGGGATGATTGGGGAACACACAACTTATGTTCTTTGAAAAGATAACCCTCATGTATGTAGAATTTCCCAAATGGGGCCTCTTTGAAAGCCTCGAAAATGGTGCCAAAGTCTTGGTCATTGAGGTACAATTCCTAAAGTGATTCGAACCCTAAGAAGCGTGAGGATAATGTAGTCATTAATGTGTATCTCCTAGAGAGGGCATGGGCAACTATATTGTCCTTTCATTGTTTATACTTAATCACGTAAAAGAATTGTTCTATGTACTCTACCCATTTGGCATGTCTCTTGTTCAACTTCCCCTGCCCTTTAAGATACTTAAGAATTTCGTGGTCAGTGTGGATCACAAACTCTTTAGGTTGAAGATAGTGTTGCCAAGTTTGTAGGGATCTCACGAGGGCATAAAGTACCTTATCATAGGTAGAGTAATTCAATGCAGATCCTTTCAGTTTTTGATGAGCCAAATGAAGGCTAGAAAAACATTTCCAAGACTTTGTCCTCTATTCCAAATTGATTTGAACCTCAGCTATGGCAAAGAACATCACAATGACACCCCTTGAGCTGTAACCGTTTGTTCTTGCCTCAATTTATACCAACACCTCTTCCTCTTTGGTATTCCAACACATCTAAAACCTCATTGAGACCCTAAGATGCTATAAACCAAAAATGAAGTAAATACTAACAAGTTCTAGGCTATGAACTTGGAAGAAAACAGTCAGTGGTCTTAAACTTCAACTAGAAAAGTTGAGAATTCCTTAAATGAAATTTTGATTAAAATGTATTTGAATTGTTGTGTTTGTACATTCAGCTTCCTATGCTACTTATAACAAACGAAAATTACAAGGTACAAAGTTTAAAGTACAAAGTACAAGACTAGGAATAACATGCTTGCTTTTTGAACAATTTTGGTTCCAAGAAGGCTGGTTGCTTTGCCGTGTAATCCATGGTTATTTTCAGCCTTCTCTCTTGATCAATTTGATTGGATAATACTTGGAGCAGCTTGCTTTGAATTTGGTTTTGATTGGTTGCAAGTGTGGCTTTGAATTTTTAAAGGAATTAAGCTTAATCAGCCGATTTCTTCAAGGAGCTGATTGGATAAATCTTTGTGCAGCTTGCTTGGTTGTCTCCTTGCTTGTTTTTGATTGGTTTGAACATTAGCAAGACTTTTTCCTATTGGTTAAAGCTTTGAGCAGCTTGTCCATCCATTTCAACGTGAAGAACAATTCTTGAATTTGACATGAGTGCTTGTCACCTCCTTGCTTATAAGCTACTTGCTTGGACAAAAATTCAGGTTCTAATTGCATTTTCAAGCTAAGTACGTGTACCTGAAAGACAAGGCAATAATACAACACAAACTATCCAAAAACAAGGTTAACTAACCAACAATATTAAAAAGAACAACTAAAGATATGTACAACATGTTTTTGATACAACTAGATCAAAGCTTGTATCATATAAACCCAATGGACATCATCTCTACTTGGTTCATCCTCTTCATGCCTGTAAAGAAATGATTCAACACAATGTAACAACTTCTTAGCCATACTCCTTGTTATGGGACCTTTGCGGGGCAGTGAGGTGTCATCATCAGTGTTTGTATCCACAAGGTTAGGCTGTAGCTCATCAATTTTTCACTAAAATAGGCTATGGGTTTCTTACCTTGGGTCAAAACTGCGCCTATACGCACTCCACTTGCATCACACTCGATCTCAAAGGTCTAATCAAAATTTGGTAGCCTAAGTATGGGTGCAGTGGTTAGCCTACGTTTAAGCTCATCAAATGCCTGTTGTTGTGGCTCTTCCCACCTAAAAGGCATATCTTTTTTCACAATTTCATTTAGCGGTGCAGCTATGGAAGAAAAATCTTTGACAAATCGCCTATAAAAACTTGCAAGTCCATGGAAACTGCGAACTTCCCTTACAGTCTTAGGTATAGGCCACTCCATAATTGACCTAACATTTTCCTCATCCATTTCTACTCCCTCAGCCGAAATGACAAAGCCTAGGAAAACTACGCATTCTAAACAAAAAGGGCACTTCTTAAAGTTGGCGTAAAGTTGTTCTTGCTTAAGCTTCTCAAAAACGGCCCTAATGTGGTCAAATGATCTTCTATGTTTTGGGAATAGATTAGGATATCATCGAAATAAACAACAACAAATCGGCCTATGAACGCTCGTAACACTTCATTCATTAGCCGCATAAAGGTGCTAGGGGCGTTGGTGAGCCCGAAGGGCATCACTAACCACTCATAGAGCCCAAACTTGGTTTTGAATGCAGTGTTCCATTCGTCCCCTTCTCTAATGTGTACCTGGAAGTACCCTTGCTTAAGGTCGATTTTGGTGAAGAATTTAGATCCGTGCAACATATCCAACACATCATCCAGCCTAGGTATGGGTACCTATA
>AP025068.1:21133537-21157373 GCA_036186865.1 Eustoma russellianum
GTACCTATACTTGACGGTAATTTTGTTTATGGCTCGGCAATCGGTACACATTCTCTACGTTCCATCCTTTTTGGGTACTAAAATGACTGGGACGGCGGATGGGGCTAGGCTCTCTCGGACTTGTCCACCTGCTAGGAGCTCCTCTACTTGCCTTTGAATTTTCTTGGTTTCTTCGGGGTTGGCTCAATAGGCTGGGTGATTTGGTAACACGGCTCCTGGGACAAAATCGATTTGGTGTTCTATTCCTCTAATGGGTGGTAATCTGGATGGTGGCTCGGAGGGAAATAGAACTTCGTACTCTTGGATAAGGGACGCAACAGAGGTAGGTAGGTTTGGTGGGAGTTCTTCTAGGGAAAGGTGACACGCCTTAGGAATGATGATGAGGACGGTTTGGTTGCTATAAAGGGCTCGTGTGACCTCTCTTTTGCGAAATACCCACACTTCTTTTTGGACTCGTTGACACTTATGGGTACTACCTCTTTTCTCTTTCTCTCTTGTTTTTTGTTCTCACTTTTCATGCATTCCACGAATTTTCTCTCGGCTTCTTTTTCCTTAGGATCGGCCCTAGACTTAGACATGCGTTGGTGATCCTCGTTGACTTTTTGTGGTGGGAGTGCATGCAATTTGTACAATTTGCCATTCAATTTGAAAGAATAACGATTCAAATATCCATCATATGTCACATGTCGATCAAATTGCCATGGCCTACCAAGTAAGATATGACTAGCATGCATTGGGGCAACATCACATAAAACATCATCTTTGTAACTACCAATGCTAAGAGAAATCAAAACTTGTTTACTTATGCTAACTTCACCGCAATCATTTAACCATTCAAGTTTGTAAGGATGCGGATGATTAGTCATAGGCAAATTCAGTTTTCTTACCAATTCGATACTAGCCACATTCGCACAAGAATCGGAATCAATGATCATGGTGCACACTTTACCATTTATCATGCAATGAATATGGAAAATGTTTTCTCTATGTTGTTCATGATCATCTAATTTTGGGTATGAATTTAAAGCTCTACGCACAACAAGAAACTCCTTAGTGTCAAAATCATCGAATGTGCCTAGATCCTCTTCAGATTCAATTTCATTATCATGCTCAGACTCGTTTTCATGCTCAGACTCAGACACATTCGTTTGTCTCCTCAATTAACATGATTCGTTTTGCATTAGGACACTCTTTTCCTATGTGACCACGTCGTTGACATTTATAGAATTTAATGTCCCTAAACATGTTTGAGAGATCAGAAGAATTTCCAGTAGGATTCTTGTGTTGGGTGCGTTCATCACGCCGTTGTGTGGGCTGCACACGATTGTCCATCCCTTGCGACGTACCTTGGTCACGTGTTTGGCCTCCTGTAGGCCGCAAACTTCCCGTTCTTGAAGGCTTGCTGGAAAACCTTGATGAAGACTGATTAGTACGATAAGTGGAATTGAAATTGGAGGAACTACGTGTTCAATCTTTTCAGCCATATGGACCATGGTTGTGAGGTCGAGATAAGGTTGAAGGTCAACCCTTTGCGCAATCTTCCTATTTAAACCATGTAAGAAACGAGCCTTGGTGGCTTCTTCGGGTTCCTGCAAGTTAGACCTTTCTAACAAAATTTCTAATTCTTTGTAATACTCATCTACACTTTTGGACCCTTGTCGTAAATTTTGCAAACTTGTGAAAATAGAAATCTCATACTTGTTTGGGATAAAACACTGTCTCATTTCAAACTTCATTTCTTCCCAAGTGGCAATTGGCGGTTGTCTTGTCTTAGTTCTATTTCGACACAAATTTGTCCACCAATTTAGTGCATAACCAGAAAACTCAATAGAAGCGTACCTCACTTTTTGTGATTCACTGTAGTTGGTACAAGAAAAGATTAAATCCACTTTTGTTTCCCATTCCAAATATTCCTCCGCATTACTTTTACTATAAAACGTGGGAATATTGATTTTGTTTTTGAGAAAATCGTCATCTTGTGTGAAAAGGCGATTTTGACATCTTTGGTAACCACGGGGAGGGTGGTCATCAAAGTCATAATCATCATGCTCATATGGAATGTAATCATCATTGTACCTTCTTGGAGCGTACCTTCTTGGTTGTGTTGGAGGGACAAACCTTCTTGCCTCGATGTGTGGTGGTCTAAGGTTGTCATCCTCAACTTCTTCTAGGGGGGTGACGCCTTGGTTGTGGCATGGGAACGGCCCTGCTTGTGCCTTGGCCATCACTCGTCTTGTAGCTCCGTTCAACATCCTCCAATCGATGCTTGATTACCTCATTGTCATGCATGAGTTTCTTAAGCATCTCCAGCATTTGTTGTTGCGTGTTGTCCAAGGTTTCGGCTTCCTTTGATTTGCAAGAAGCGGAATGAGTGCTGCTCTCCATTTTACCTAAGGAAGTTAAACGAAAACAAAAAGAAAAAGGAAAGAAGCAAACTAACACAAAGCCAAACAAACGTTAAGTGATTAGTAAAAAAACAAGCTATGAACACTCCTCTTTCTCTTCTTTCCACTCTCTTACCACTTTGTTTCTTGGATAACCTGAAGTTAAGAAGGCTCAAAGTGATCAATTAAGAAAGTGTTTTGCCAATGCTTCTCCAAATCACAACAATCTCCACTTGTTTCTCCCTTTTGCTTTCAAGTTGCACCAATTAGTATCAAGTAGGATGAAGCGAAATGGAAACAAACTTGAACTTACGACTAAGATTCAAAGAAAATAAGCAACCAAATTGATGTAGAAGGCTGAACCAAAGATGAACTAAGGGTTGCCGTGGGCAATCTTTAGTTAATTTTGATTCTATGCACTTACTATCCACAAAATGGTTCAAGTCATGCAATAATCGAGCGACCAAGTGTGTGATTGGTTCAAGAAGAGCAGGATAAGGCGAATATGATGGGGGGGAACGGTTGTATGTAGCAAAACGAAATATGGGATCCAAGGTTTTCAAATTGCACCAAAAAATTTCCACGTTATGCACAAACATTTTGCCCTTTTTCTTTTCTCTTGTTCTTTTGTTTTTCTTTTTCTTCCTTGCTATTTCAATTGAGCAAGGTTCAAATTCTCTTTTTTTGTTTTTTGACTAGGTGCAGAATTGAAACTTCACGCGTTTTGCACTGAGCATTTTTGTTTTCGAACAGAATAGTGCAATGTCTTTAAACTGCATTTTGCAACCTTGAATTTCAACAAAATAACCTTGGAAAGTGACGGAAGTTGGGGTAGGGCAGAATTGGGATTAGGGTTAGGTTTTTTTTTGTAATTTAGGGTTTTTTAGAACGTTTTGGGAATTTGTGGAATGGGGTTTTGGGAATTGAATGGGCGGGGTAAATGGACTATTTGGGTTGGTAATTGATGATTTGTGCAGTCAATTTGGACAATGGAAAAGTGTAAGACAGAATTGAACCAAAATTCAAATTCTAGGGTTAGGGTTTTTTTTAATGGATTGGGAATTTTGGATGCTGATTTCGTTTGATGAAATTGGATTGGGGCTTGTTGTTAAGAGTGTAAGTAAGGTAGTTTGGAATCAGGTTGGTGAATTTTAGGGTTGGGTTGGGGTGGGTGCTGGCTGGGCCGTGGGTTTTGGAATGATTTTAGGGTGTTCTTGATGTTGAAAAGAGCTTGTGAAGACAAACACACGTAGGACTACTTGACTTAAAGCATGAAATCAATCACAATGCGAATCACAAGATGCATACAATCATCACCAACTAAAAGCTTCAGTAGCAACATGATGATTTGAAACCGAGGTAGCTTTATAGGTTGATGGTTGGATTGTTTAAAATAAGGCTGAATGTGACCTAAAATGCAACAAACCCTAATTTGTTCAAGTTTGAACGACTCAAAATCATATGTGACGCCAAAAGGAAAAAAAGATGACACTTGAATGATGAAAAGCAAAAGCAGCAAAATGCAAGGACTCAAAGCAAACCTGGACATTTTTTGTTTTGTTTTTTTTGGTATGAAATGTGATGAGCCCACGATGGGGTCAACGCAACATATTTTCATGTATCATTTATTGTCACATGTTAGTTCTGTAAGACATGGCATATCACTGTTAACTCCGCACACACTAGTGCTACTTCTTATGTCTTATAGTCTTAACTAACCCTTAGGACATGTCATATATGTTGTGTATCTTGTTTGTTGCTTGGTGTCTTTGAAGATAGGTCAAAGAGAGCTTTACATTGAAGAAGCATGAACACCGATCGATCCATGTCCCATCTGATCGGATGATATCATTGTTCAAACAAAGCTTGAAGATGCAATTAGAATCTGAATTTTTGTCCAAGAAAAGAGGTGATATGCAAGTAGCTTACAAGCAAGGTGGTGACAAGCATTCATGTCAAATTCAAGATTGTTCTTCACGTTGAAACAAAGAAGAAACAAGCTGCTCACACCTTTAACCAATAGGAAGGAGTCTTGCAAATGACCAAACCAATCACAATCAAGTTAGAACAAGAATGCAAGCTGCTCAACATTTGATCCAATCAAATCCTTATGAAGAAAACGGCTGGTCTATGCATAATTTGTTTGAATATTCAACACCAAGCTTGGAACCAATCAAAGCCAAGATTCAAACCAAGCTGCACACTACATTATCCAATCAAAACTTTGGCTAAAACTTGCATGGAGGAAACGGATGATTAAGCTAAAATTCCTTTGAAAAATCAAAGCCACAACTCACAACCAATCAAGGCCAAGATCAAAGCAAGCTGCTCAATGTATAAACCAATCAAAATTATGGCTGAAGTCAAGCAAAGAAGAAAAGGGAAGCAACCAGCTTCTTGCAACCGAAAGTTGCTCAAACAAGTTTCAAAGCAAGCATGTCATTTTAGTCTTGTACTTTGTACATTAAAACTTATACCTATGTCATTTTTCGTTTGCTATAAATAGATAGGAAGCTGAATGTACAAAAACAAAATACACAACAATTCATATACATTTCAATCAAAACTTCCTTTAAGGAATTCTCAACTTGTCTAGTTGAAGTTAAAACCACTTAACGGTTTTCTTCCAAGTTCATAGCCTAGAACTTGTTAGTATTTGCTTCATTTTTGGTTTACAGCATCTTAGGGTCTCAATGAGGTTTTAGATGTGTTGGAGTGCCAAAGAGGAAGAGGTGTTAGCATAAATTGAGCCAAGAACAAACGGTTACAGTTCAAGGGGTGTCATTGTGATGTTCTTTGCCATAGCTGTGGTTCAAATCAGTTTGGAGTAGGAGACAAAGTCCTTGGAACGTTTATCTTGCCTTCATTTGGCTCATCAATTGGTATCAGAGATTTGGTTAGTCTTCTATTCATGTTTACATTGTTTAAACTTGCATATGAATGTTGCTGCCCAAACCGTATAGTGAACTGATTTTATGTCCATTTAGAATCTGTTAGTTAAGGTAGTTAGTTTACGTTTTAAAGTGTTTATTAGATAGTTTACAATAGTTTGGTAAATTAGTTTTAAGTAGCAAAACCGAAAACCACCACAAAAAGAACTTAGACTATACTTAAGTGTGTTAGAATCTGTTTGTGTAGTCTAGTTTAAACCTTGTGTAACCTGATTGTTCTTGTTCAATCTAGCTTAGACAATGTTCATTAGGTCCTAATCTAGAAGTTTAAATGGTAGTTTAGTTGAGTCCTTAAAACAGAAAACTTTGAACACAAAAATAGATTAGTAATAGTTAGTTGTAATCAAGTTGTTAAATTCTGATTTTAGTAGTTGTGTGCAATCTGTTTTAGACGTTTTAGTTGCTGACTTATTTAGCTTAGTTAGACTAGTTTACAACATAGTTTAAAGGTTTAGTTGGTTGTTTAGTTTAGAACAAGAAATCCGAAAACTAAAGAACAAAACAAGTAGTTTTAGTTAACTATGTATGCTGCCTAGTTTCTAGTTGATATACGTGTGTTAAGTAGACTTGCATCTAGGATCATCTAGTTTAGAAACTAATTGCATCATACAAACGAAAACCAACACAAAAACAAGTAGAATAGATAATTTAAAAACAAAACAAAACAAGTTAGTTAGTTTGCATCAAAACTGATTTCCATTAGTGTTATAGTAATCAGCCCTTATAAATTGCATTTAGAAACAACTAAGTTGCATTTAGCTATCTTAAGATTAGTTAGATCATTTGCATCAAAAACAGAGAAAAAAAACCGAAACAATTTAGTTTAAATTTGATTAAATCTTTGAATGCTATTTGTTTAAACTTGTTGAATTTGATTTCACCACCCCCGTTACACCTTAAGTCATTGTTTGGTACAAACTTGATTGAATCTTTTAGTTGAAACGTTATTGACTTGAGATTGTTAAAAGTGAAGTAAATTTGTAAGAAACAAGATTTGATTTCAAATTTTAACGTTGGCTTTACGTTTATCTTTACTTGGGATTGATTCAATTGTTTAAAGACTTTATTGGACTTAAGTTCTTACTTAGGATCACTATGTCTATATTTATCCCTACACTGTTAAATTGCCGACCCTGTTATCATCTTGTTGTCTTTACACTTCTTCAACTTGCATTGAACTTTCATCTATATTTGGTTGTTAAATTTGTGAAACAGTTTTCATATCATTAGTGTTCTTCCGTGTTGTTCAAAGAACGTTTCACAAAAGCCACACCAAAACTTGTGCAAGTAAAACCAAAGAAAAAAAAGTCGTGAGCAATGTCTCATAAAGGCAAGTGAGCAGTAGACTCACAAAACAGACAAAGCCAATCCAAAGGAAAATAATTAGGCTTGTTTGTGAAAGAAACTGAGAGAAAAGTCATTTTTAACGTCAAAAAGCAAGAGACAAGACGTATGAGTGATTTGCACAAGAATTGAGATATAGCCATCCAAAGTTCACAAAAGGTGAATTGCGCAAAACCAAAAGCAAATACCTACACCAAAAGTGTTGATTGTTGTAAAAGGTTCCTCGAACAAACCCTTGTTGAACACTTGTGTGTATGTACTGTCTTTCACTTTATTTACAATTGAATGAGCATTAAAGTTTAAAGTAAGTTAAAGGATTGTTCTGTACAAACCCTTAGCTTTCTTTGATTCAGCCAAAAACATCACTTGACTTCTATTTTTCTTTGAATCTTAGATAGTCCAAGATTGTTTTTTATTCAATTGTCAATTTGAAGTAGAAATTTACGTTTTGTCAAAGTTATAGTTTGATCTTACTTGCTTGTATTCTGACTATTTATCTCATTGTTTTACCATCTTGGTTGATTGTTTTGATTAAACATGATTCTAAAAACCATTTGGGGAGTTGAATGCCATAGGAGAGACTATGATGAACTGGAAAAACGTATGAACTCCTTTGGTCGTAAAAATGGTTTATGGGTTGGATATTGGGAATGTAAAACTCCTAGATATCAAACTCTTTCTCAGTGCAATAAAGACGTTAGTGCATATTACAATGAAATGCTTGATGATTTGTACTATGCTTATGATGAAGAATATGAAGAATTAAGCATGATTAGGTTCTTTGCTGGATTAGATAAAGAGATCGCTGATTGCATGTTGTCTGAAAAATTCTCATCACTTTATGACATGTATAAAAAGGCAAAGATTGTTCAATCAAACCTAATCCCATGGCAAGTTAATCAAAACTATGGGTATGAACTGAACTCTTGTGATTCTGAAAATGACAAACCAAATCCAGTTAAGTTAAGAAATTTGAGTCAGACTATGGATAATATTGAAAATGCATTGCTTCAACTTAGAGACGTGGTGCAAGTATTGATAGAATCAGAAAAGAACAAAGACTTGCAATCTGACATTTCTGTGAATGATGGTTTGTATGAAATTAGCCCCAACATGCCTGAAACTGGAACTCCTTTATCTGAAATGCATGTTCAACCTTGTGTACTGTCTGAAGAAGACCCTTCACTTGAATCTGTTGGTGATTTCCAAAGTGTTAGTCGTTTGCTTATAGATGATGTTAATTGTGATAACACTTTGTCTGAAAATGATTTACATTGTGACATGCATATAAATGAAATCCATGTGCATGATCTGCATTCTGCTGAGATGCTTGTTTCTGGGTTACAATCTGAATTACATCCTGTACATTTCATTGATGAGATTGATGTAAGTAATTCTGTTGAGAATGACATTGATAAACTACATTCTTATGATTTGATGTTAGCTGAACTAGATTGTCTACTTGATGTAGAGCTTGATCATGATGTCATTATTGAAATAGATTCAGCTACAAATGAACATAAATCCTTGGATGAACTAGTTAATGAATTGAATGACATATTTAGTATAGATGAAGATTCTATTTCTGAAATATCTATTTCATACATTTTGTCTAAATATTGCACATGTCTGTAAGATTTGTACATTTAGTGTTAACATGTTGCAATATGATTATTGGATGTTGTTTTATCTGTTAGGATGTATGTGTTCTAAAACTTTTGTTATCATATTGTTAATACATCCTAAACATTTTAGAAAGCGTGTACACACCTTATTCTTTCTTCAAAGATAAGGATGCACCAAGGTATTTCACCTTCACCATTTGTATTATCATGTTCATATTGATTATGGTGTAGATGATCATACGTGTACATCCTAAACCCCTATCCCTTATTCTATCCATGCTGAGATTCGAGGACGAATCATTTTCAAGAGGGAGGGAATGATGAGCCCACGATGGGGTCAACGCAACATATTTTCATGTATCATTTATTGTCACATGTTAGTTCTGTAAGACATGGCATATCACTGTTAACTCCGCACACACTAGTGCTACTTCTTATGTCTTATAGTCTTAACTAACCCTTAGGACATGTCATATATGTTGTGTATCTTGTTTGTTGCTTGGTGTCTTTGAAGATAGGTCAAAGAGAGCTTTACATTGAAGAAGCATGAACACCGATCGATCCATGTCCCATCTGATCGGATGATATCATTGTTCAAACAAGGCTTGAAGATGCAATTAGAATCTGAATTTTTGTCCAAGCAAAGAGGTGATATGCAAGTAGCTTACAAGCAAGGTGGTGACAAGCATTCATGTCAAATTCAAGATTGTTCTTCACGTTGAAACAAAGAAGAAACAAGCTGCTCACACCTTTAACCAATAGGAAGGAGTCTTGCAAATGACCAAACCAATCACAATCAAGTTAGAACAAGAATGCAAGCTGCTCAACATTTGATCCAATCAAATCCTTATGAAGAAAACGGCTGGTCTATGCATAATTTGTTTGAATATTCAACACCAAGATTGGAACCAATCAAAGCCAAGATTCAAACCAAGCTGCACACTACATTATCCAATCAAAACTTTGGCTGAAACTTGCATGGAGGAAACAGATGATTAAGCTAAAATTCCTTTGAAAAATCAAAGCCACAACTCACAACCAATCAAGGCCAAGATCAAAGCAAGCTGCTCAATGTATAAACCAATCAAAATTATGGCTGAAGTCAAGCAAAGAAGAAAAGGGAAGCAACCAGCTTCTTGCAACCGAAAGTTGCTCAAACAAGTTTCAAAGCAAGCATGTCATTTTAGTCTTGTACTTTGTACATTAAAACTTATACCTATGTCATTTTTCGTTTGCTATAAATAGATAGGAAGCTGAATGTACAAAAACAACAATACACAACAATTCATATACATTTCAATCAAAACTTCCTTTAAGGAATTCTCAACTTGTCTAGTTGAAGTTAAAACCACTTAATGGTTTTCTTCCAAGTTCATAGCCTAGAACTTGTTAGTATTTACTTCATTTTTGGTTTACAGCATCTTAGGGTCTCAATGAGGTTTTAGATGTGTTGGAGTGCCAAAGAGGAAGAGGTGTTGGCATAAATTGAGCCAAGAACAAACGGTTACAGTTCAAGGGGTGTCATTGTGATGTTCTTTGCCATAGCTGTGGTTCAAATCAGTTTGGAGTAGGAGACAAAGTCCTTGGAACGTTTATCTTGCCTTCATTTGGCTCATCAAAATGCAAGACAAATGGCGTGTAGAGTGAGGGGTAGAAGGACACAACTGACTTGTAACGACTAGACTCTAACGAAAAGGAAATGATAGATGGTGGAATAGAGTAACCTGTCTCTGATACCAATTTGATGCGTGCAAGTCGTGGGCTCTAACAATTCCACCTTCCAAACGTCCTTCACAAAGGGTTAGGCACAAGGAAGAAGATTTCCCCTTGCTTCATTAGTGATAAAAACGTGTGGATCAAATGAGCAAGACCAACACTTCAAGATGGTCGTTGATCAGGAAAACCAATATGGCCCTCCTGGACGGCAACTTTTAGCAATGGCAACACCTTGAAAATGCTCAACTTTGAAGGATCCTAACTTAGGTTTTTAATGCAAATCCAAGAAAACAAAGTGTCACACAAAGTGAAGAAAATATCAAGAATTGTTATTCATCAAGGTTGTGCTTTACAAATCGGCCAAAGGGCCTATTTATAGATGCCTAAGACACCTAAAATAATCAGATATTATCTAAAAGAAATAGCTAGAAAAACATTTGAATTGAACTTGAATTTGCTAATTGTTTGAGTTCAAAAATAACTCGAAAAATCCTAGCTAAAACCGGTTGAAATCTTCCTTGTTTTAGGCATGTATTGGTCAGCAAATGAGGCCTTGGAGAGCTGATTTGATGAGTAGGATGGATCTGAACTTGAATTCAAATGTTGGGTGCAATTTGAATTCAAGTTGAATTAGAATTTGAGTGCACTTTGAATTTGATTGTTGGATATCTTCCCTCCTCCTTCCATCTGTGTTTAATAGGTCCAAGAGATGTCTTGAAATCTGATTTGATGATGATAATATGGCTGGAGTTGAATTCAAAAGATGGTTGAGGTTTGAATTCAAATTGAGTTTGAATTGAATTCAAACTTGGATTCAATTTGACTTGGCAATTATCCTTTTTTTTCTTCCAAGATGGCTTGTGAATTGCTTGAGATAATGACAGAATTCTTCTTGAAATGCAAGCTTCAATTTGGTTGAAACTTGAATTCAAATCAAGGTTGAATTTAAATTCAATTTGATCATAATCCTTTTTGCTTCAAAATGGCTGGCCCCCTTGTTGTATTTGGAGATGATTTTGATTTCAATTTGAATAAGAGATTCCATCTTGGACATATTTGAATTTGTCTTTGTGGAGACGAACATTCTCTTCAAGACAATCATTCCTTTTGTCTCCCTTTTGGTAGCACACGCCTATAAGGCCAATTTGGGCTTCCATTTGACTTGGAAATTTCATGTACCTAATTTACCTACAAAGCAAATACATAAAATAAAGATCACAAGAAAACAAGGCAAAAAATTCAAAAACAAAGAACGTACACACGCATGCTCATACATGCTCAAGGTGAAGGTTCAATGAAATCAACCCAAGGAATCTTAGGTTCATCTTGAACATGTTTGAAAAGAAGGTGGCAACTTGATGACAAAGTCATCTTTCCCTCCTTGTCATAGGACCCTTGACCTCTTGACGGGATCCTCGATCCTCATCGGACCCTTGATCCTCATCACCTGTCTTCTAGCATCACTATCCGTCCCATAAATTTCTTTTCGCCTTCCTTCTCCTTAGGGTCGATCCTAGACTTACACATGCGTTTCTGATCCTCATGAACTTTTTGGGATGGGAGTGCATGCAATTTGTACAATTTACCATTCATTTAAAAAAATACTTATTCAAATAACCATCATATGTCACATGTCTATCAAATTGCCATGGTCTACCAAGTAAGATATGACTAGATCATCTTTATAACTATCAATGCTCAACAAAAGTAAAACTTGTTTGCTAACACTAACTTCACCACAATCATTCAACTATGCAAGTTTGTAGTCAGGGTGATTAGTCATGGGCAAGTTTAACTTTCTAACCAACTCAATACTAGCCACATTTGCACAAGAACCAGAACCAATGATCATAGTGCACACTTTACTGTTCACCATGCAATGAATATGAAAAATGTTCTCCCTATGTTATTCATGCTTATCAACTTTTTGAAATGCACTTAAAGCTCTCTGAACAATAAGAAATTTATGATTCTCAAAGTTATTATCTTCACCTAGATCTTCTTCAATTTCGGGTTCAATTTCATGCTCAAGTTCGGATTCATTTTCAGACTCAGTCACGTATTTGCTAGTTTCCTCAATTAACATCACACATTTACCATTAGGACAATCACGACTAATGTGACCATGACCTTGACACTTAAAGCATTTATGTCTCTAAAACCACTAATGGGTTTAGAAGAACTCCCTGTGGAGGCGTTTTGTTTGCCTCTTTCATCCTGCTTTTGCGTGTCTTGCACACGTTTTTTCTTGATTGGGTGGCCAAGTTTGGCCACGGTTTTGGTCTTGAGTAGGTCGGCCTCCATCATTCTTAAAAGACCTGTTTTGGAACCTTGAAAAGGAAGATTGATTAGTACGAGAAACTGAATTGAAATTGGAAGAAGTGCGCACCTTAAATTGCTGCTCAATCTTCTCTGCCAAGTGCACCATGGACGTCAAGTCAAGGTAGGGTTGAAGCTCAACCCTTTGTACAATCTCTCTATTTAGCCCACGTAGAATTCATGCCTTGGTGGCTTCATCGGGTTCCTGTAAGTTAGTCTTTCCAACAAAATTTCTAAATCTTTAAAATAATCATCAACACTCTTATTTCTTTTCTCAAATTTTGCAAATTGATGAATATTGCGCTCTCGAAGTTGCTTGGAATAAACCTATGTCGCATTTTACATTTCATTTCTTCCCAAGTAAGAACTTAGGGTTGTCTTATTTTAATCCGATTCTTACATAGATTTGTCCACCAATTTAAAGCATATCCTGAAAACTCAATGGACGTGTACCTCACCTTTTGCAACTCCGTATAATTGGTACATGAAAATATTAAATCCACCTTTGTTTTCCACTTTAAGTATTCTTCTGTATTACTTTTACCATAAAACGTTGGAATGATGATTTTAGTTTTAAGATATCATCGTCTTGGGGATAGAGGGATTGTGACGTCTTTAGTAACCACGGGGAGGGTAGTCATCGTAATCATTTTCATCCTATTCAAATGGATTATAATCATCATTATACCGTCTTTGTGGGTTTCTTCTCTGGGGTGGTTGAGGTACAAACCTTCTTGGCTCAATGGGAGGTTGTCTTTGACTTTCTGCCTCAAGTTCTTCTTGTGTAAGCCTTCTTGCTTGATGCGTAGGGGCTGCCTTACTCGTTCCTTGGTCTTCCTTCTGTTCAACCTTTCATGCAGGTTGTCTAACTCAGCTCTGTGCATCGTCTGATTGTTTAGGACGGTTTGCAGCATTTCACGACTTGCTCCAATGTAGCCTTGGGTCTTTCCACTTCCTTTGATTTACTTGCTGAATATTGACTTGTAGATTCCATCCTAAACCTGAAAAAATCATAAACAACAAAGAAAACAATATACCAAAAACAAAGAATCCGAATGGGTAAATAAAAATAGAATTTCGTACACTCTGCTAACTTTCTTTTCACTCTCTTACCACCTTATGATGCATAAACACTCAGCTATTGTAGGACCTTTCTTCAACTCAATAAACCAGCCAGAACCAAGAAGGAATGTGCAAAACATTCCTGGAACACCAAACACCTCAACCTGTCCAGATTTCAGCCAAACAAGTGAATCAACTTCAGCAAATGACTTCAACTTGTTTGTACAAGCCTAACCCTTCCAAGAAATATCCATCCCAAGCTATAGAAGCAATACAATCAAGTTATGATTCAAAAATTTGAAGGGAATCAAAGGATTCAAAAGGAAAAACTAAAAACAGTTTTTGTTGCAAATTTACTGTTTTGTTGTAACTTGAAAATCTGCCATTACAAACGTTTTTTTTTTGCAACCTTAAATAAGCTAAACAAGGCTTCTAAGGGAAGAAACAAAATATGTGTGGTCCAGTAGGAGCAAAGAAGAAAGTTTTAAACAAGTTACAGGTGGGAATAAACAATATTGCTTCAGCAAGTTGCTCCGGCAGAACATTCCCTTTTGTTTGCAAGTTGATTTTGTCTTTGAATTTTGATTGGACCAGCTTCTCCTTGCTTTGGAATATTATATAGGACGTCCCTGAAGTGTTGGATAGGCTCCTTGCAGCTGATTGGTTGAAATGACCACTTGAATAATTAAAGAAGCTGAAACTGTTCAGATTTGACCCTAAATTGTTTTGCAACATAACTCTATCTTCCAATCAGATTTAGCTCTTGCTAATAAAACAAAAGTTGTAGATATTTTCCTATAGATGCATTTTGACACCAGAATAACGTCGTTTGGATCTGAAAGGAGTGAGTTATGCCCGTTTGAAGTTGACCTGCTTTGGATGTGAACTTCTGGAAGCAGGTGACTAAGCAGCCTGCTTGTTTCAACGATTATGTAGCTGAATACAGGCCTTTTTTGGGAACGTTCTGAAATCCTATATTGTTGCTTTTTCTCTTAGCTTTCACCTCCAACTAAAAACACGTTATGGCTGAAATACTAAGAAGGTGTCATCCTGCCAGCTTGCCCTTTCAACTCAACTTGGTGTATGACGTTCGGTATGGACTCCATCAAGCTTCTTTAGCATAAAATAAGTTCAAACATGCACCAAACAACATATCCAACATTTTAAGACATGTCTTGGTTAGTTCACAATAATTTATAAAGGAAAGAAAGCTAAACACTCAACAATATGAGCAATAGACACAAGACTAGCTAATGTATTACAACATGATTCAAAAACTAAGTTAAACTTGTAGCAAATGGATCCAATGTATGCTATCTTGACTTGGTTCATCCTCAACATGCTTGTAAAGGAAGGTTTCCACTTCATGCATCAATTTCTTGGCCATGCTCCTTGTTATAGGGCCCTTGTCTTGCATTGGTGTACCTTCCGCTGTGGTTGGTTCTTCTTGGCTTGGCTTGGGATCATCAACTTGTTTCTTGACCAATCTGAGGCTAACAAAGGTCAAAGAGAGCAATAAAGATAGGTGAATACCAAGTCTTCTACAGTAAACCCGATGTCGCACTCTTGTGCAGAATTTTGCTCCAAACTTGTCCAAACTGTTTCCAACACTTTCTGAACTCAATCTGGCTGTTTTACCTTGTATTGAACGTCTAAATGAAGGCAAAAACAGGTCCAAACAGTAGCAAAAACACTGGGAAAGTGAGAGGGACAAACCGTTCACAAAAATGACACAAACAGCACCAAAACAGTTTGATTTCTTCTCAACTTGTTGCTGGACAAAAATAGGACTATCCAGCACCTAAATGACCTTAAAAAGTATGGAAAGTGACTCCAAAGAGTTGAAAGTCAGCAAAAATCCGAGAGGACTCAAACAGTTTGCTAAACTCACAATTTGCATCAAAAAGGATACCAAATCACACCAAAATGGAATCAAATGATAGGGACACCAACCTGAACGACTCAACTATAATTCAAAGAAAAAATGAGAACCAAAATGATGTCAAAGGCCGAATCAGAGAAAAGACTAGGGGTTGCCGTGGGCAATCTTTAGTCAATTTTGATCCTATGCACTTATAATCACAATATGGCTCAATGCATGCAAAGTCAAGTAGTCAAGTGTGTAATCAATGTTTGAGGGTCAGTATATGGTGTGGAAAGGGTAAGTTAAGGGTAGAATCTTCAAGGTTTTCGAAGGTACACAAATGATCAAAATGACACAATAAGAAACCAACGGTTTTCCCCTTTTTCCTTTGCTCTTTTTTCTTTGCTTTTCTTTGCCTCTTTCTATTCTTTTCTTGCTTTCAACATGAGCAAAGTTCAGAAAAAATTTCATTTTTTTGGACTAGGGTGAAATCGTAATTTTACACTTTTGTCCTCAAAATTTTTGTTTTTTCGCATAATGTGTAGTTGACCTTGAAATTGCAATGTGGTACCTTTAACACAGTAGAATGACCTTGGGAAATGAGGGAAATTGAAGTTGTATAGAATTGGATTAGGGTTAGGGTTTTTCAATTGAACCGTTTGGGATTTTGTGATTCTGGTCGAATCTGGTTTAATTGGCTTGTGGGTTTGTTTAAGGGATTGATTGAGTGTGAGAGGTCTGATTTGGGGTATAATTGGGTCGGTTTTGTGGGTAGGGTTCAATTTTGGGGTTTTAGGTTCAAATGGATTGGGATTTTGCAATCTGATTTTTGTTTGGAAAATTTAGGTTAGGAGTTTTATTTTAGGGGTCAAATGAGGCTATTTATGGACTGGTTTGATGATTGATGGGGCTGGTTTGAAAGGGTATTCGGCCGTGGGGTATTTTTGGTGCAAGTCTGAATTGTATGGGCTATGATCAACCCTTGAACAATAAATCAATGCATGAATTCTGTCACAATATGAAAATTAAGACACATAAAGTCAAAATCAACCAGTAGCTTCGGTAGCAACAAGATTGATTAAGACCTATATGTTCATGTTGTCAATAAAAGTTCTGATTTTTCTCTATATGAAATGTGCCAAATGAAGGGAAATGAGGATAAAACAAATAACAAGAGATATGAGACTTCAATTGAAGCAAAATTTCAGCTTTCTTCACTTGAGACTCACGGCCTTTTCTTAGGAAATGAGAAGGAATCTTTTTTGTAATTATGACTCAAAAAGACGTGTGATGAAGGACATAATGGACAAAAAATCAGAATGGGGATAAATTAGAAATGGAAAGAAAATGCAAGGTATTCAGTGGATTTGAGTGACCTACTCTCTGATATCGATTTGATGCAAGCATGTGATGGACGGATCCACTCTACCACCTCCAACGTCCCTCTCACAAAGGTGTAGGCACAAAGAAGTGATCTTCTCCTTGCTTCCGTTGTGTAGAAAGTTGCTGGCTTGAAAACTTCAAGCATACGTTGACAGGCAAACCTTCAATAGGCCCTCCTAGACGGCACTCAGCCTTGTCAAACACCCTCAAATCGCTCACCTTTGAGAGTTATTAACCTTCATTTTTGATTGAATGAATGCTCCTAAAATCAGCCAGCGGAGGCCTTCTTATGCTGAATTTTGCTGGCTAATTAAGAGTCCTAAAAGCATAAAAATCTATCTTAAAAGTCTATCAAAAGTTTGAAAAAAAACAAGCTACAATTTGAACTAAAGTTTAAACTTGAAAAAACTAATTATCTTGCGGATTCCCATTCAGCCGAGTTTTGGAGTGTATTGGAAGACTTGTGATCGAAATTTGAAGGTTGAGATAAGCTTGGATATGTCTTCAAAAAGTTGGCTGAAATTTCATCTTGAGTAGCCTTTGAATTTGAGTTCAAATTTGCTTCATCTTCATCATGTTGTGGCCGCCGCCCCTCTAATGATTGTGTGTGTAGATATGCTTGTCCTTATCTTGTTGGGGAGTTGATCTTTAAGTAGCCTTTCAAACATGTATTTGTTGGGGAATGGATTAGGGCAATTATTCCTTAACAAATATTTCCTAGGACAAACATTCCTTGGGGCAGGACAAATATTCCTTGGGACAAACATTCTCGAGGGTAAACATTCTCTTTAGGACAACATTCTTTTTTGTTTTTCAAGATATCATCATCCTTTTCACACCATCAGTTCTCCTACAAAACAAAGTTATGAAAACAAGAATAAAGTAATGCAAAGTTATGAAAATGATACACAACTAGAAAATGCACACACACAAACATATGCAAGCTTGCTTAAACGTATTTGGTTTCAAGTAAATGTAACCAATGTTCGTTTGATTCATCTTGCACATGCCTAAACAAGAAGCTTGCAATATACAAGATGAAGTTGTTTAGCTTTGCTTCTTTGTTATAGGACCGGTGACATTATGATAGGGATCCTTGATCCGCATCAGATGACCCCCTAAAAGCTCAAGTACTATACGCCCTAAAGACCTAACAATGCAATGTTGACATGTGTTGTGATGCCTCATGCGAGTGCATCACTACTATACCCCTAAAAACCATAGGATACCTATACCTAACCAACAAGAAGAGGAATTCCTTAAGACTAAAGTGAAACTCCCCACATTTTATGGTAGAAGTGACCCTGAAACCTTTTGGGAGTGGGAGAAAAAGGTTTGACCTCACCTATGATTGTACCAACTACTCAGAATAGGCTAAGGTACGTTACACAGTAATGGAATTTGCGGAGTATGCTTTAGTGATGAGCCAAATAAAGGCTAGAAAAATGTTTCCAAGACTTTGTCCTGTATTCCAAATTGATTTGAACCTCAGCTATGGCAAAAGAACATCACAATGACCACCCCTTGAACTGTAACCGTTTGTTCTTGGCTCAATTTATACCAACAACTCTTCCTCTTTGGCATTCCAAACACATCTAAAACCTCATTGAGACCCCTAAGATGTTGTAAACCAAAATGAAGAAGTAAATACTTAACAAGTTCTAGGCTATGAACTTGAAAGAAACCGTTAGTGGCTTAGCTTCAACTAGAAAAGTTGAGAATTCCTTAAAGGAAGTTTTGATTGAAATGTGTTTGATAATCTGGTTGTTTGTACATTCAGGTTCCTAACCTACTTATAACAAACGAAATTACAAAGGGTACAAGGTTTAAAATACAAAGTACAAGTCTAAAAAGAACATGCTTGCTTTTGAACAATTTTGGTTCCAAGAAAGCTGGTTTTGTTTGCCGTTGCTTCCATGCTTGTTTTCAGCCTCAATTTTGATTGGATAATACTTTGAGCAGCTTGCTTTGAATTGCCTTTGATTGGTTGTAAGTTTGGCTTTGAATTTTCAAAGAAATTAAGCCTTAACTAGCCGTCCTCTTCAAGGAGTTTGATTGGATCAATTTTTGTGCAGCTTGCTTGCTTGTGTTCAACTTGTTTTTGATTGGTTTGAACATTTGCAAGACTTCTTCCAATTGGTTCAAGCTTTGAGCAGCTTATACATCCATGTTTGCGTGAAGAACAATTCTTGAATTTGACATGAGTGCTTGTCACCTCCTTGCTTGTAAGCTACTTGCTTATCACCTCCTTGCTTGAACAAAAATTCAGGTTCTAATTGCATTTTCAAGCTAAGTACGTGTACCTGAAAGACAAGGCAATAATACAACAAAAACTATCCTAAAACAAGGTTAACCAACCAACAATATTAAAAGAACAACTAAAGATATGTACAACATGTTTTTGATACAACTAGATCAAAGCTTGTATCATATAAACCCAATGGACATCATCTCTGCTTGGTTCATCCTCTTCATGCCTATAAAGAAATGATTCACAAAATGTAACAACTTCTTAGCCATACTCCTTGTTATGGGACCTGTGCGGGGCAGTGAAGTGTCATCATCAGTGTTTGTATCCACAAGGTTAGGCTGTAGCTCATCATTCCCTCCCACTTGAGAAGGATTCGTCCTCGAATCTGAATCAATACTAAATGGAGAAAGGTCAGCAACATTAAAAGTTTTAGAGATAGGACCATACCTTTCTTCAGGAAGATCGAGAACATAGGCATTATCACCAAGCCGTTTCAACACTTTGAACGGTCCATCGCCTCTTGGCTTCAACTTTGAGTCCCTTTCCTTAGGGAATCTTTCTTTCCTCAAGTGTAACCAAACAAGATCACCAGGCTCAAATATAACAGCTTTACGATTCCTGTTGGCTCTATTGGCATACACTTTATTCTTAGCTTCAAGTTGTGACTTAACCTTTTCATGCAGTTCTTTCACAAGTTTTGCTTTTCATTCACCATCTAAACTAACACGTTCATGAACAGGTATGGGAACAAGATCAAGCGGGGACAAAGGGTTAAAGCCATAAACAACTTCAAAAAGGAGAATGCAATGTTCCACTATGAACAACTCTATTGTATGCAAACTCAATATAAGCTAAGCAGTCTTCCCAATTCTTTAAGTTTTTTGAATGACAACACGTAACAATTGAGACAAAGTTCTATTAACAACTTCAGTTTGACCATCGGTTTGTGGGTGAGCAGTTGTAGAAAATAACAATTTAGTACCAAGTTTACACCACAAAACACGCCAGAAATGACTTAGAAACTTTGTATCTCTATCACTAACAATTGTATGTGGCATGCCATGCAATCTAACAATCTCCTTATAGAACAAATCAGCAATATGAATAGCATCATCAACTTTCTTACATGCAATGAAATGTGCCATTTTGGAAAATCTATCAACAACAACAAAGTTGCTATCTTTACCAGTTTTGGATCGAGGCAATCCCAATACAAAGTCCATAGAAAGATCAGTCCAAGGTGAGCTTGGAACAGATAAGGGAGTGTACAATCCATGTGGTTGTGTTCTAGACTTTACTTGTTGCAAGTAATACATTGGTCACAAACCTTATCAACATGATGAGCCAACCGAAGCTAGATAAACGTTCCAAGGACTTTGTCTCCTATTCCAAATTGATTTGAACCAGCTATGCAAAGACATCACAATGACACCCCATTGAACTGTAACCGTTTGTTCTTGGCTCAATTTATACCAACACCTCTTCCTCTTTGGTATTCCAACACATCTAAAACCTCATTGAGAACCCCTAAGATGCGTACACCAAAAATGAAGTAAATACTAACAAGTTCTAGGCTATGAACTTGGAAGAAAACCGTTAAGTGGTCTTGAACTTCAACTAGAAAGTTGAGATTTCCTTAAAGGAAGTTTTGATTGAAATGGATATATGAATTGTGTGGTCTTTACATTCTGATTCCTATGCTACTTATATCCTACGAAAATTACAAGAGTACAAAGTTTAAAGTACAAAGTACTAGACTAAAAATGACATGCTTGCTTGGAACTTGTTTGAGCAACTTTTGGTTCCAAGAAGGCTGGTTGCTTGCCGTGCATTCCATGCTTGTTTTCAGCCAAAGTTTTGATTGGATAATACATTGAGCAGCTTGCTTTGGAATGGCCTTTTGATTGGTTGCAAGTTGGCTTTGAATTTTCAAAGGAATTAAGCTTGATTCAACCGATTTCTTCAAAGGATTTGATTGGATCAAACTTTATGCAGCTTGCTTACTTGTCTCCTTGCTTGTTCTTGATTGGTTTGAAGATTTGCAAGACTCCTTCCAATTGGTTCATGATGTGAGCAGCTTGTACACCCATTTAACGTGAAGAACAATGCTTGAATTGACATGAGTGCTTGTCACCACCTTGCTTGTAAGCTACTTGCATAACACCTCTTTGCTTGGACAAAAATTCAGATTCTAATTGCATTTCCAAGCTAGGTACGTGTTCCTGAAAGAAAGGCAATAATACAACACAAACTATCCTACAACAAGGTTAACCAACCAACAATTTAAAAAAGAACAACTAAAGATATGTACAACACGTTTTTGATACACTAGATCATAGCTTATATCATATAAACCCAATGGACATCATCTTTGCTTGGTTCATCGCTCTTCGTGCCTATAAAGAAATGATTCAACACAATTGTAACAACTTCTTAGCCATACTCTTGTTATGGACTTGTGTGGGGCATTGAGGTGTCATCGTCAGTGTTTGTATCCACAAGGCTAGGCTGTAGCTCATCATTCCCTCCCACTTGAGAAGGATTCGTCCTCGAATCTGAATCAATACTAAATGGAGAAAGATCAGCAACATTAAAAGTTTAGAGATAGGACCATACCTTTCTTCAGGAAGATCGAGAACATATGCATTATCACCAAGCCGTTTCAATACTTTGAACGGTCCATCGCCTCTTAGTTTCAACTTTGAGTCCCTTTCCTTAGGGAATCTTTCTTTCCTCAAGTGCAACCAAACAAGATCACCAGGCTCAATATAACAACTTACGATTCCTGTTGGCTCTATTGGCATACACTTTATTCTTAGCTTCAAGTTGTGACTTAACCTTTTCATGCAATTCTTTCACAGTTTTGCTTTTCGTTCACCATCTAACTAACACGTTCATGAACAGGTATAGGAACAAGATCAAGCGGGGACAAGGGTTAAAGCCGTAAACAACTTCAAAAGGAGGAATGCAATGTTCCACTATGAACAACTCTATTGTATGCAAACTCAATATAAGCTAAGCAGTCTTCCAATTCTTTAAATTCTTTTGAATGACAACACGTAACAGTTGAGACAAAGTTCTATTAACAACTTCAGTTTGACCATCGGTTTGTGGGTGAGCAGTTGTAGAAAATAACAATTTAGTACCAAGTTTACACCACAAAACACGCCAGAAATGACTTAGAAACTTTGTATCTCTATCACTAACAATTGTATTGGCATGCCATGCAATCTAACAATCTCCTTATAGAACAAATCAGCAATATGAATAGCATCATCAACTTTCTTACATGCAATTATATGTGCCATTTTGAAAATCTATCAACAACAACAAAGATGCTATCTTTACCAGTTTTGGATAGAGGCAATCCCAATACAAAGTCATAGAAAGATCAGTCCAAGGTGAACTTGAACAGATAAGGGAGTGTGCAATCCATGTGGTTGTGTTCTAGATTTGCTTGTTTGCAAGTAATACATTGGTCACATACCTTATCAACAATGTGCTTTCATATGCGGCCAGAAGAAATGCTCCTATTAGTGTTTCCAAAGTTTTTAATGAGCCAAAAATGACCCATTAAACCTTCTCTCCATGAGCTTCTTTTATCAACAACTCATCTTAATGAACACATTGGTACACATAACTTATGTTATTAAACAAATAACCATCATGCAAGTAATATTTAGCAAAAGGTGAATCAATGCATGCTTGATAGATAGAACTAAAGTCATGATCAGAATGATACATCTCTTTGATAGACTCAAAACCAAACATGTTACATGAAAGAGTAGTAATCAAAGTATAGCGACGAGATAATGCATCAGCAACAACATTTTCTTTTCCTTGCTTATACTTGATCACATAAAGGAATTGTTCAATGAATTCAACCCATTGGCATGTCTTTTGTTTAATTTTCCCTTGACCTTTTAGATACTTAAGGCTTTCATGATCAGTATGAATCACAAATTCCTTAGGTTGCAGATAATGTTGCCAAGTTTGTAAAGAACGGACAAGGGCATACAATTCTTTGTCATAGGTTGAATAATTTATGGAAGCTCCTTTCAATTTCTCACTAAAGTAGGCAACAGGTTTGTTACCTTGATGCAATACAGCTCCAATGCCAACTCCACTGGCATCACATTCAACTTCAAACATTTCGTCAAAGTTGGGCAATCTCAGGATAGGTGCAGAAGTTAGACGTTTCTTAATTTCCTCAAAGGCTTGTTGTTGTGATTCTCCCCCATTCAAATCTTACATCTTTCTTGATTAACTCATTCAAGGGTGCAGCTATGGTAGAGAAATCCTTCACAAAACGTCTATAGAAGCTAGCTAATCCATGAAAACTCCTAATATCTCCAGCAGACTTAGGGGTTGGCCACTCAGTTATGGACTTAACTTTTCTTGGTCCATTTCAATTCCTTCAGCACTAATCACAAATCCTAAGAATGTAACCTTCTCCAGACAGAAAGAACACTTCTTGAAATTTTCATACAACTCTTCTTTCTGTAGGGTGACAACATTCGTACAATCCAAACTTAGTCTTAAAGGCAGTTTTCCATTCATCACCTTCCCTAATTTTCACTTGGAAAATAACCTTGTTTAAGATCTACTTTGCTAAAGCATCTAGACCCATGTAACATATCCAACATGTCATCCAACCTAGGAATAGGGTATCTATACTTCACATTGATCTTATTGATGGCTTTGCAATCAGGTACACATTCTCCAAGTTCCATCTTTCTTAGGGACAATGATAACAGGAACAGCACAAGGACTCATACTCTCTTTTACTTTACCTTGGGTCAATAGTTCCTCAACTTGCTTTTGGATTTCCTTAGTTTCCTCTGGATTGGCTCTATAGGCAGGTCTGTTTGGCAGAACAGCTCCTGAAACGAAATCTATTTGATGCTCAATGCCTCTTAGAGGTGGTAAACCTGGGG
>AP025068.1:21157383-21177032 GCA_036186865.1 Eustoma russellianum
TCATGGAATACCTCGCTTTGAGATGCAAAGAAAGCACTTTTCTTTAGAGATGGTTCGGCAGAAACTTTGATTTCTTTCGGTTCAATTTTAAGATGTGAACTTTTCAGTTGGTTTTCCTTGATGAAAATCCTTTCCAATTCCTTTTCTTTTGGATCTTTATGGCTTTTTAACATTCGTTGTTGATCCTCAAAGACTTTGTGCGGGGGCAAGGCATTTAATTTGAACAGCTTGTTGTTATGCCTAAAGGAATATCTTTTTGCTTTCAAGTTGCACCAATTAGTATCAAAGTAGAATCAATTGAAATGAACTCAAACTTGAACTTTCTACTAAGATTCAAAGAAAATAAGCAACCAAAGTTGATGTATAAGGCTGAACCAAAGATGAACTAAGGGTTGCCGTGGGCAATCTTTAGTTAATTTTGATTCTATGCACTTACTATCGACAAAATGGTTCAAGTCATGCAACAATCGAGCAACCAAGTGTGTGATTGGTTCAAGAAGATCAAGAGTTGGAGAATTGGGTATAGGGGACGGCAGGTGTGGGTAATATGGTATCCAAGGTTTGCAAGTCGTACCAAAAAATTTTCCACGCAATGCACAAACGTTTTGCCCTTTTTCTTTGCTCTTGTTCTTTTGTTTTTCTTTTTCTTCCTTGCTATTTCAATTGAGCAAGGTTCAGATTCTCCTTTTTTTTTGACTAAGGGCAGAATTGGGATTTCACTTGTTTTGCACTTAGCACTTGCGTTTTTGGACAGAATAGTGCAATGTATTTAAAATGCAATTTGTATCTTGGACTTGCAACAAAATTGACCTTGGAAGGTGAGGGAAATTGGGTAAGGCCGATTGGGGTAGGGGTAGGGTTTTTTTTGATTTAGGTTTTTTTTGAACGGTTTGGGAATTTGCGGAATGGGGTTATAGGAACGGAATGGGCGTTGTAGATGGGCTATTTGTGTTGGTAATTGATGATTGGTGTGGTCAATTTGGGTATTGGCTGGTTTGGGACATAATTTGAACAAAATTCAAATTCTAGGGTTAGGGTTTATTTGAATGAATTGGGATCTTTAGAATCTGATTGTATTTGGGTAAATTGGTTTGGGGCTTTTTGTTTGGGGGTGTAAATAGAGTTGTTTGGGATCAGGTTGGTGCGTTTTAGGGTTGGGTTGGGGTGTTGTTGGTTGGGCCGTGGGGTGTGGTGATGGAATTAGGGTTTTTGTTGTTGAAGATGGTTCGGGAAGGCAAACACACGTATGACTACTTGTCTTAAAGCATGAAATCAATCACAATGCGAATCATAAGACGCATACAATCATCACCAACTAAAAGCTTCGGTAGCAACAAGATGATTTGAAACCGAGGTAGCTTTATAGGCTGATGGTTGGACTATTTTAAAGAAAGCTGAATGTAACCTAAAATGCAACGAACCCTAATGTGTTCAAGTTTGAACGACTCAAAATCAGATTGTGATATGAAAGGAAATAAAGGAAATGACACTTGAATGATGAAAAGCAAAATGCAGCAACTTGCAAGGACTCAAAGGAAATGACGTTTTTTTGAATGAAACGCAAGATAATGGCGTGTAGAGTGAGGGGTAGAAGAAGGACTCAACTGAAATTGAAATGACTAGACTCAAACAAAAAGGAAATGATAGATGGTGGAATAGAGTAACCTGGTCTCTGATACCAATTTGATGCGTGCAACTCGTGGGAAACGTCCTTCACAAGGGTTAGGCACAAGGAAGAAGACTTCCCCTTGCTTCCTTAATGAATAAAAACGTATGGATTAAGAATGAGCAAGACCAACACTTCAAGATGGTCGTTGATCAGGCAAACCAATATGGCCCTCCTGGACGGCACCTTTAAGCAATGGCAACGCCTTCAATATGCTCAAATTTGAAGGATCTTAACCTAGGTTTTTAATGCAAAACCAAGAAAACAAAGTATCACACAAAGTGAATGAAATATCAAGAATTGTTATTCATCAAAAGGTGAGTTTACAACCAGCCAAGGGGTCTATTTATAGGCCTAAGAGACGTCCCCCTTTAGCTTGAAATGGCTAGAGATAATTCAATAAAGCTATCTAACAAATGTTTAAATTTGAACTTTGCTTGAAAATTAAAACTAAGATAATTCTAGCTAAAACTTGAAATGCTTGCAAGATGTTATCTTCAATGAATCTGGTCATGTTTGGTGATGAAATTGGCGTTGGAGATGTAGATGAAGTGGTTGAACTTGAATTCAAAGGCTAGTTGAAGATTGGATTCAATTTGACTTCAAACTTGAATTCAATCTTTGAATTATGATTCCATCCTTTTCTTATCTCCAAGTTGGCGTGTGGAAGGATAGCAAGGCGTGTGAGATGTCTTCAAATGGTTGAGATGTTGAATTCAAATGCTGGTTGGAGATTGAGTTTAACTTGAACTTGAATTTAAACTTGGATTCAAATTTGAATTGTCATCTCATCTTTGTTATCCTTCAAATTTGACTTCATGGTGGCGTTTGGAGTGGATGTAGATTAGGCTGAAATCCTTTTGAACTTTAAGTCTCCAATTGATTGAGATTGAATTCAAATTAAGTTGAATTTTAAATTCAAGCCTAGCTTTGAATTTAAACTCAATTGATCATTATCCATTTGCTTTAAACATGGCCGCCCCCCCTCTTGTGGATAATGGAGATGATTTTGATTTCAACTTGATCAAGAGATTCTATCTTAGGCACCTTTGAATTTGTCTTAGCATAGACAAACATTCTCTTCGAATATTCTCTTGAAACATTCTCTTGAAACATTCTCTTCAACATTCTCTTCAAACATTCTCTTGAAACATTCTTTTGAAACATTCTCTTCAAACATTCTCTTGAAACATTCTCTTCAAACATTACCTACAAAGCAAATACATAAAACTAAGATCACACGACACAAAATAAAATCCAAACAACAAAGAGTGTAGACGTGCATGTGATACATGCTCAAGTTGAAGGTTCAATGAAATGAACCCAAGGAGTCTTAGGTTCATCTTGAACATGCTTGTACAAGAAGGTGGCAACTTGATGACAAAGTTCCTTTGCCCTCCTTCTTGTCATAGGACCTTTGACCTCTTGATGGGGCCCTTGATTTCATCGGACCCTTGATCCTCATCAGTCTACCTAATAAGATATGACTTGATTGCATAGGGGCTACATCACATAACGCCTCAGCAAAATACCCACCAATTGATAAAGAAACTAGGACTTGCTTTGTTACTTTAACTTCACCACACTCATTAAGCCATGTAAGTCTATAAGGATGGGGGTGATTAATTAAAGGTAACTCAAGTTTCTTAACAAGTTCAAAACTTGCAACATTGGTACATGAACCAGAGTCAATGATTAAAGTGCAGACTTTCTTTTTAACCATACAGTGAATGTGGAATATGTTCTCTCTTTGTATGTCAAGGTTCTTCAGTTTTAATTTGGGCACTTAGAGCTCGACGGACAACTAAGAACTCTTTTGTTTCACACTCATTAGTCTCTTCACTAATCTCTTCTTCTTCCTCACATGTTTTTTCAATTTCATTGTTTTCCTCACTCTCTTCCAATTCTTCCTCAGAATAATACTCATTCGACTCTTCAATAAACATGATGCGTTTAGGGTTGGGACATTGATTAGCAAAATGACCTTTTCCTAAGCATTTAAAACATTGAATATCACGAGTCTTAACATTAGGCGTACCTTCCACCTTGGCTTTGCCTTTATCAGTGATTGGAAGCTTTGGAACATTTTGGATGTTCTGGTTGATTTTTCTTGGATTCCACGGCCTTGACCTTGTTGTGGACAGAAAGGCGTCCTGGGCTGTGTTCTAGGAAAACTCAAAGGATTAGTCCGAAAAGAGGGGTTAGAAGTTTTTACCTTCAATTGTCTTTCCACTTTCTCAACAATGTGAACCATAGAAGCCAGATCGGAGTAAGGTGTAAGTTCCACCTTAAATGCAATCTCTTTGTTCAAACCAGCTAGAAATCTAGCCATTGTGGCTTCCTCAGCTTCTTCTATGTTAGCCCTGGTAAGAAGATGTTCTAATTCTTTATAAAATTCATCAACAGATCTATTACCTTGAGAAAGTTGTTGCAATTTCTGGAAAATGCTTCTTTCATAGGAAGGCGATATGAATCTCTTCCTCATCTCTTGTTTCAGCTCGGACCAAGTAACAACAGGGGGCTGTCTTGTTCTTCTCCTGGTGTTCTTGAATTGTTCCCACCAGAGTAAAGCATAATCTACAAATTCAAAAGTTGCATACCGCACTTTGGCCAATTCAGAATAGTTAGTGCAAGAATACATATGTTCTACTTTTGTTTCCCATTGCAGATATGTTTCAGGATCACTTTTCCCTTGGAAGGAGGGTATTGTCAGTTTAGTAGTAATGAACTCTTCTTCAAGATGTTCATCTCTATCAGGCTGACGTTCATCATACCGTTCTTCCGGATAGTGTTCTTCATGGTACTCAGGGAGATTATCAAATCTTTCCTCAAAAGAAATGTTCCTACGACCACCATTACTACCTCGACCTTTACCTCTACCTCTAAGTGATGTGACTTTTCTACGTTCAACATGAGACTCATTACCATAAGAGGTGCCTTCTTGAAAAGGTATACTAGGTTCCTTTTGATCTGAGGTTGGCTTTTCTACTTTGCTTATCCTTTGTTTGTTATCCTCTATGTCACTTCTCATTAAACCAAACTGATTAACAAGGAATGTGAGTGTTTGCTGTATATTCTCTAGGGTAACAGGGACTGGGGATGGGACAGGAGTAGATGGGGACGGGGATGGTGCATTATCTTTCTGTTGGGGACCCATGATTCAGAAAACAATCTCAAAAGCCAATAAAAATATTGACAAGATGCAAATACACTACTTATGTTGACAATTGTTCAAAACAGCAATTTGGACTATTTCTCCTAAGGATTCAAGAAAATCACAGAAGTCAAATTGTTGTTTTGGCTGAATGAAATCTACGGGGTTGTTTAAGACAATCCCTCAATTTACTTTACAGCATATGCAATTATCAATTGAAGTAAAGTGAAAGTAAAAGCACACAAACAAAGTGTCAGCAAGGGTTTGCTTTAGAAACTTTCAATATTTCAAAACTACAACACTTTGGTTCTTTTGGGCACTTTCTTTCTTTTGAGCTTTGCGCAGGAATTTCCCTTTGATGTTCAACTTTGGGCTTTTCCTCATTTTTCTTTCTTGTGCAATTCTCTCTTGTCTTGCCTCTTTCTTGTTGACAAATAATGGCTTTTCTTCTGTGTGTTTCTCAATCAAGCTTAATTTTCTTTCTTTGTGGGGGTTTGCTTGATTGTTGTGAGACTACTCCTCACGGCCTACATGAGTCATTGCTCACGACCTTTAATTGCACAAGGTTTGTTGTATTTGGAATTTGAAAGTTTCACACAACACGGCTAAACACTATGTAGTGAGAAATCAATTCACAATTACAACAAGTTCAAATTGAATATAGTGCAAGGTAAGTTCAGAAATTGATCTAAAACAACAATTGGATAGCTCTTTAACAGTGTGGGGCTTAAACAATTCCTAACTTCCAGGATGTATCTAAGTCCAACAAGTTGTTTGAAACAATTGAAATCAACAAAAAGATATAGCTATTAGCATTCACCAAGATTTCAAATGAGCTTTAAAGAGTTGTTCTAAACACACGGTTTTGGCAAGTGTCCTTTTTTCTTTTTCTGTTTTTGATGCAAATGATCTAACTAATCTTAAGATAGCTAAATGCAACTTAGTTGTTTCTAAATGCAATTATAAGGGCTGATTACTCTAACAACTAATGGAAATCAGTTTTGATGCAAACTAGCTAACTTGTTTTGTTTTGTTTTTAAGTTATCTATTCTACTTGTTTTTGTTTTGGTTTTCGTTTGTATGATGCAATCAGTTTCTAAACTAGATGATACTAGATGCAAGTCTTTGAATTCTACTTAACACACGTATATCAACTAGAAACTAGGCAGCAAACATAGTTAACTAAAACTACTTTTTTTTGTTCTTAGTTTTCGGTTTCTCTTGTACTAAACTAAACAACCAACTAAACCTTTAAACTATGTTGCAAACTAGTCTAACTAAGCTAAATAAGGCAGCAACTAAAACGTCTAAAACAGATTGCACACAACTACTAAAAACAGAATTTAATGACTTGATTACAAACTAAACTACCAACTAATCTATTTTTGTGTTCAAAGTTTTCTGTTTTAAGGACTCAACTAAACTACCATTTAAACTTCTAGATTAGGACCTAATGAACATTGTCTAAGCTAGATTGAACAAGAACAACAAGTTACACACGGTTTTATTCTAAACTACACAAACGGATTCTAACAACACTTGAGTCTAGTCTAAGTTCTTTTTGTGGTGTTTTCGGTTTTTTGCTACTTAAACTAACTTACCAAACTATTGTAAACTATCTAATAAACACTTTAAAACATAAAGTAACTATCTAAATTAACAGATTCTAAAGGGACATAAAAAAATAGTTTACTACACGGCAGCATCATTTTATGCAAGTTAAACAATGTAATCATGAATAGAAGACTAACCAAAGCTCTGATACCAATTGATGAGCCAAATAAAGGCTAGAAAAACGTTTCCAAGACTTTGTCCTCTATTCCAAATTGATTTGAACCTCAGCTATGGCAAAGAACATCACAATGACACCCCTTGAACTGTAACCGTTTGTTCTTGGCTCAATTTATACCAACACCTCTTCCTCTTGGCATTCCAACACATCTAAAACCTCATTGAGACCCTAAGATGCTGTAAACCAAAAATGACGTAAAAACTTAACAAGTTCTAGGCTATGAACTTGAAAGAAACCGTTAGTGGCTTAAGCTTCAACTAGAAAAGTTGAGAATTCCTTAAGGAAGTTTTGATTGAAATGTGTTTGATAATCTGGTTGTTTGTACATTCAGGTTCCTAACCTACTTATAACAAACGAAAATTACAAAGGGTACAAGGTTTAAAATACAAAGTACAAGTCTAAAAAGAACATGCTTGCTTTTGAACAATTTCGGTTCCAAGAAAGCTGGTTTGTTTGCTGTTGCTTCCATGCTTGTTTTCAGCCTCAATTTTGATTGGATAATACTTTGAGCAGCTTGCTTTGAATTGCCTTTGATTGGTTGTAAGTTTGGCTTTGAATTTTCAAAGGAATTAAGCCTTAACAAGCCGTCCTCTTCAAGGAGTTTGATTGGATCAATTTTTGTGCAACTTGCTTGCTTGTCTTCAACTTGTTTTTGATTGGTTTGAACATTTGCAAGACTTCTTCCAATTGGTTCAAGCTTTGAGCAGCTTATACATCCATGTTTGCGTGAAGAACAATTCTTGAATTTGACATGAGTGCTTGTCACCTCCTTGCTTGTAAGCTACTTGCTTATCACCTCCTTGCTTGAACAAAAATTCAGGTTCTAATTGCATTTTCAAGCTAAGTACGTGTACCTGAAAGACAAGGCAATAATACAACAAAAACTATCCTAAAACAAGGTTAGCCAACCAACAATATTAAAAGAACAACTAAAGATATGTACAACATGTTTTTGATACAACTAGATCAAAGCTTGTATCATATAAACCCAATGGACATCATCTCTGCTTGGTTCGTCCTCTTCATGCCTATAAAGAAATGATTCAACATAATGTAACAACTTCTTAGCCATACTCCTTGTTATGGGACCTGTGCGGGGCAGTGAGGTATCATCATCAGTGTTTGTATCCACAAGGTTAGGCTGTAGCTCATCATTTAGTGTGGTGGGATCAGAACCAAAACCTTAGAAGGAGAGCCCGTGAGCCACCCATCTCTTTTTGGGATGAGTTAAAAAGAGAAATGAGGAAAAGATTCATTCCCCCAGCATTATGAGAGAGACTTCTACCAAAAACTACACAGCCATATCCAAGGAACCCAACTGTAGATGAATACTTTAAGGAATTGGAGCTTTAGATGATTAGGGCCAACATAGAAGAACCCCAGGAAGCCACAAGGCAAGATTCTTAGCTGGGCTGAATAGGGAGGTAGCTAACAAAGTTCAGCTAGGGTACTATGTAGATTGTCATCATTGGTGCAGTTGGCAGAGAAGATTGAATGCCAACTCAAGGTAAAATCCCCTAGCTCTTCTTTGGTTTAAATGCTGAGACTTCTTCTAGTACAAGAGTACAACCCAGGTCAACAAGTGAGTCGAGGCCTTGGCAAAACTCTTATCAAAACCGTGGCCAACAAGATGTATAAGGAAGGACACAATCAACTCAAGGACGTCCACAATAAGCACAACCAACCATGGACAAAAGTAAGCAAAGGGCCGTGGAAGGTAATGCTTCTAATCCAACTACTAGGAATAGAGATATTCAATGTTTAGATGCCAAGGAAAAGGCTACATGGCATGACAATGTCCTAACCTTAAACGAGTAATGTTTATTGAAGAATTATATGAGTATATCACTGATGAAGATGAGGAAGAAACTAAGAATGAACAAGACCCTGAAAATGAAGAATGTGAGGAAATCGTTAGTGAGGATGAATAATCTTGCATGTAAAGAGTTCTTAGTGGTTAGAGGAGTCCGTAATACAACCCCTGAATCTGTGGATCATGCTGAACATAAAGATAATTTCTTTTACATTCATTGTATGATAAAGGATAAGATTGTAACTTGATAATTGATTCTGGATCGTGCACTAATCTGCCTAGCACTGAACTTGTAAGGAAGCTAAGTTTACCATTGATTAACCACCCACAACCATATAAACTATGTTGGTTAAATGATGATGGTGAGTTGCATGTTTCTAAACGTGTTTTAGTTTCATTACGCGTTGGAGGTTACAAGGATGACGTTTTGTATGATGATGTGCCTATGTATACAAGTTATATCATTTTAGCTCAACCATGACAATATGATAGAAGAGTTATATATGATGGTCATCTGAACATGTATTCATTCAAGTACAACAATAGTTATTCAAGTTTCATGCTTTACCTCCTAATAAAGTGCTTGAAGATAAGAGAAGAATGAAAAAAAACCAGAATGATCATATAGAAAGAGAACTTGAGAAACAATTCTTAGCTTGCATTAAAAGAGAAAGAACAAGTCTTGAAAAGACAACCCTTGTTGCTAAAGAATTGCGTGATAAACATGTTCTTGTTGCTAATTCTGAAATACTTATCCACACACAAAAGAAATTAAATGATAACCATGCTTGTGTGCAAGACGTGTGAGGATAAGGAACTTGAAATTGATGATGAATTGAATGCATTGCTTGATGATTCACTTAATGATCTTATTGAAGTTCTTGGTTTACAATCTGCATCATCATGTGAAGATCATAGTGGACCTGAACTGAATGTGGAAAAAGATGCATTTCAAGTTGATAATCAGATTTTGATTGAGAATGGACGAAGCTTTACAGGATGATATACATGGAATGCAAAGTGAATCTTTACTTTGGCCAACATTTGTGTGCGCTACTTATTATTTCTATCACATGTTTGACAAATATATACACACACATACAAAATGGAAAGAAAACAGCCCAAAATATTCATTCATGATTTGCGTGAAAGGCAAACCTTTGATGAAAAACATTGTCAGATTGTGTTATTCTCCTTTTTATATTTATTTAACGTGTGATGATGATGTTGTGATTGTGATATCTTTGATGATCACCTTACTTAGGATCACTTATGTGTCTGACCCTGGAGGTTATGTGTTAGAGTTCACAAGCTTAAGGTTTGAATGTTGCATGAATGATAAGCTAGATGTTCTTATGCTTACAGTTTGAAAATGCTCTAATCTTATGCATTGAAGATATATATCTTATTCTGCATCTAAAGATGTCAATGATGTGTTTTTTGCATGTTATGGGATGCTACTACGTTGATCCTGACCCCACCTTAGTTACGTGTTATTTTACATTCTTTGTAACGTTTTGAAATGGCTAAGGGTGTATCTTGTAATCGTTGTACTTAAGTGTGTATTTGACAAGCTTAGGGGCATGCTATATATCTTGTATATGTCTTGTTATTGTTTGTACAAGGCTATTACAAGTCACTTGAAGGAAGAATGAAGCCATAGCATGAAGCAAACACAAAGCTGAAATAGACGGATAAGGCCAGGCTGGCGCTGTGTTTATTTTGCCTATATCTCCTCAACCACAGTTTGGTTTCCCTTGATTCCAGTTGGAGCTTCAAGCTAAGAGATCAAGCTACAAATTTAGTGTTTTGCAGTTCTTCAGATTATGATGCGTGCACGGTGCATGATCCACTCTCCACCTCAAGCCTCCTCCTTTACAACGGTTTAGGCACAAGGAGTTGGACTCCCCCTTGCTTCCCTTTCGTTAGAATCGGCCTAGTGAGCTCTCCTTTGCGTTGGAATAGTCATTGCTTATGCAAGTTGATTCAACCCTCCTAGACGGTATTCTTTAGCATTGACAATCACCCTCAAATAGCTCAATCTTTGAGATCTTAACCTTGATTTTTAGTGCAAAACCAAGAAAACAAAGTGCAGCTTTCACAAGAGAAAAGCAACAAAAGTTTCATTTGAAAAACAAAGCTGAATTTTTGTCCAACAGTTTTCCAAGCTTAAATAAGACTAGAACTTGATTCTAATACATATCCTAGTCAAAGGGTGCAAAAAAAAAACATCAATTTTGGTCTCATGACCTGGTTACAACGCCTGAAAATCTTTAAGGGTGGTTAAAGAATTCAAATTCCAAGAGTTACACAAAAAGGCTGGATATTTTAGGCTGAAATGGCGCCCTAGGTTGACTGGCCTTTTCCCATGGATGCAAGTTTAATTTGAAGAAGTGTCCTTGTTCAGAAATTTAGTTCACATCCTGAACTTGACTTTTCGATTTTGAATGACCCAATTTGGAGTTTGCACGACTGAATTATGCGCCAACAAATTTCATGCAATTTTCAGCACTTTTCAGCATACTTAGTTTTAGAACTTCTACACGGGTTTGGCAACTCCAACAGCCAATCACAACTTCTTGAACACCACAATGTTATTCTACAAATAAACATAAGACAAGCTAGGATCAAACTAGAAAAACATGATATATAATGCATGTAACACAATGCAACGAACATAATACACATAAATAATATCTTGAACGTGTGTGGAAATGTCAAGTAGAAGCTCTCCTACCCGTGCATCAATCACTCTTTCCTAGAAAAAATTCGTCCTTGAATCTTGGCATGTATGCACTGAAGGAAAAAGAATAACAACAATCCAACAACTATTCAAGACACACCTAAACAATTTAAACACAACGTTCATGCACAATTTCATCCTAATATGCTTAGGGTGAATAAATAACTCTATCAAGAAGCACAACACCCAACAACACATAGTAGCAAATTTGATCATGAATGCTTAACAACCAGCACCTTTTCCTAATGTGTTTCGGATCATGCATAGAAAAAATTCAGTTATAACAAAGAAAAAATTCAGTTATAACAAATCTGCCGAGAGCAGTTTTTTCCTCTCCAAGACTTTGTCTTATGTTTAATCCTTTGATTCAAGGGCATTTGGATACCTCAAGGCTTGAACAGCCTTGTTTGTAGGCTTAAGGTTACATGGATTTAAGGTTGAAATTAAAGCTAAAGACTGAAAATTTGCATGAATCTAGTTCTTATTCTAATGAGCTTGATGATGAAGTCTCCTAAATGATATTCACCCCAAGTATATAAGCCTACAAACAAGGTTGTTCAAGTATTGAAGTTGTCCAAAAGCCCTTGAATCAAAGGATTAAACAGAAGACAAAGTCTTGGAGAGGAAAACTGCTCTCGACAGATTTGTTATAAATGAATTTTTTCTCTGTTTTGATCTCCTTGTACACTGTTTCTGAGCTCTAATTTATACGAAAAACAAGCTAAGATTTCCTAAATATCTTTCATAAAAGGTCCAACGAAAACAAAGAAGGAAAAAAATGATTTATAAAGCTTTGGAAGCAAAGCTGTTCATTGGATAGATTGCATGCTAAACTTGCGCCTGGTTGTCTTGCTTGGCCAAGTTGATTTAGGCATCTTCCTTGTGATGGTTTACAGGTTGAGCAGCTCAAGATGTCTTCTAAAAGACCTTGCAGGTTGCTTTGACGTTGTCCTTGTTATTCACAATTTGGCAAATACTGCCAGACTATACAAAACATAACTAATTTGGACAATTGATTATGTTTCGCCCAAATGACCATCCTACCCTTCGAATTAAATTTTACAACACGAACCAAAGTTGCAGATCTTTCATGAATTTGAATTTTGGCACTGCTTGACGTCGTTTGGAGCTTGGAAGAGTCAGTTACGGCCGTTGGAAGTTTGACCTGCTTCGGATGTGGACCTTTGGAAGTAGGTGACTAAGCAGCTTGCTTGTTGAGGACTTTCGTTGAGCTATGTACAGGCCTCTACTTGAATAGTGATACATTACAAAGTTGTAGACAAACTTCTTATCTTTCACCCAACTAGAATCAGGTCAATTGGACTTGTGGTCGAGAGATATGGCCAAAATACCAACCGACAAGCTGCCTTCTTCACTATTCAGTTTTAGCCTTGTGCTTGAACTTTGGATCCTTTTGATTCTTGCTTCCTTGAGCCTAAATGAGTTCAAAGACACACAAAACAATATATGCAACATATACAACATGTCCTAGAGTTTGTTAGACTATAAGAGACATAAACCTGTTGTTATGAATAATCAAATGATCCTTAAATGTTCATACAAGTGCTATATGTCCTAGAGACATAACAATTGCATGTTTGACATGCTTGACATGCTGTTGATGTCTCGTAGGCATGCATCATTCCCTTCCCCTTCGAAATAATTCGTCCTCGAATCTAAGCATTAGTAGGGGATAGGATACAAGGATGGACACGTATGTCCAACTCCACCTTGGTGCACCCTTATCTTTTACAGCGAAAGTATAAGGTGTGTATGCGTTTCCTAAAGTGTTCAGGATGTACCAAAAGTACGATGACAAAAAGTTTGCCTAGGAACATCCTAATAAGTAAGATAACATCCAAATGATATATTGCAGCATATTTATATCAAATTTACAGTTCATATGTATATGTGCAATATTTAGACCAGGTTGTAATGAATGAGATGGCAGCATGATTATATTCAACTAGATTAGAGCTAGGTGACATTTCAACAATGCCTTCATCTAAGGGGGATAGGTCAAGCAATTCATCAGCTAGATCATTCAACGATTTACATTCATATGCAGCTGAATTGTTTCAATGCAATCATGATCAAGTTCTACATCAAGTAGACTATCTAGTTCAAGTAACAATTCTTCATATGAATATAGTTTAACATCGTCATTCTCATTAGGGACATTTAATCAATGCCATCAACAATTTGTTCAAGAAGTGAAACACTTTCTAACCCAAAAATAAGCATCTTATGGATATGCAAATCATGCATAAGGATTTCAGTTATACGCATGTCAATGTTTAAAACTTTTTCAGACGAAGTGTTATCAAGGTCGATATGAGCTATAGGCATGTTGTTAACACTTTGTAAACCACCAATTTCAGTTTCAAGTGAAGTATCTTCTTCCAATTCGAATACCTTATATGGTTAAACATGCATATCATATAACGGAGTTTCAATTTGATGCATGTAGGGGTCAATTCAGGTTCACACAAACCATTACTTTCAAACATGTTGGTTGCAAAACTTTTGTTGTTTCAGAATCCTTTTTCATTGTATGCAACACATCATTAACTCTAAGCATTTCCTCTTCAAAGGTATTCATGTTCACAATCAATTGCTTAACTTATCTGAATCAGTTTGATCGTTTGGTTTATCACTTAGCAAATCACATGAGTTCTGCTCATGCCCATAGTTTTGATTAAAACTCCAAATGATGAGCCTCAGCCAAGCCAAGAAGAACCAACCGCAGCGGGAGATACACCAATGCAAGACAAGGGCACTATAACAAGGAGCATGACCAAGAAATTGATGCATGAAGTGGGAAACCCTTCTTTACAAGCATCTTGAGGATGAACCAAGTCAAGATGGCCTACATTGGATCCATTTGCTACAAGCTTTAACTTAGTGTTTGAATCATGTTGTAATATATTAGTTAGTCTTGTGTGTATTATTCATATTGTTGAGTGCTTAGGTTTCTTTCCTTTATAAATTATTGCAAACTAACCAATACATGTCCTAGTATGTTGTATATGTTGTTTGGTGTATGTTTGGACTGATTTTAGGACAAGGAATCTTGATGGAGTCCATACCAAACGTCATACACCAAGTTGAGTTGAAAGGGCAAGCTGGCAGGATGATACCTTCTTAGTATTTCAGCCATATCTCACCAACCACAACTCAATTGACGTGATTCTAGTTGGAGGTGAAAGCCAAGAGGATAAGCTACAATTTTGGTGTTCAGCACTTTCCCGGTGGCTACAAACAGAATGGCTATAGGAGCTTGGTGAACTTGGTTTCGTTTTGCAACCATCCAAATCTATTTTGAGCTGTGTATTGAGTTAAAGGAAAGCCCCCCTTCGTGTTCAAGTTGTGCATAAGAGGAATGAAAGCCTTCTGTTTGCCTCATCAATACATGTTGTATATATTGTTTTTTATGTGTTTGAACTGGTTTTAGGTCAAGAAAGAGGATTGAAGACAAGGCAGCGTTCAAACATGAAGCTGAACCAAGATTGTCAAGTCAGCAGCGCAACACACTCATGGTATTTTAGCCATATCTCCACAACCCACAACTCTGATTGACCTGATTCCAATTGGAGCTTCAATATAAGAGACTAAGCTACAATTTTGATGTTCAGGACATCTTTAGAAAATGATTTATCAGGTACAAATATCCCATGGAAGATGAAGCTGCTGATCAGCAGCCTGCTTGAAGGACCACCCAGAAGCAGTTTAAAATTCAACACGTCATATCTCCTTCCTCCCAACTCCAAATCAATTTATTCAAAAACCAAAATTTAAGTTATTTTAATTATCTAAAATATTGATGAGGATAATATTGACATAATATGATTGGAAGGAACCCAAGTGACGTGGAACAGTTTGGTATGTGCTGAAGATACCGACCCACTTTCCCAATCAGCCTCAAAGTCAGCCAATCAAGGGGAGGACACCAAGTTGCTTACAAGGAACATAAAAGTAATCATAAGGGAGATTTATAGCTGGTCCAATGGAAAGAAAGTTTCAATACAACTTGCAAAAGGGTATACACATCGGATGTCCAAATCTGCCAGCAAACTGAATTTCGTTCTTTTACTTGTAACTTTGTTCAAACTTCATTTTTTCATCCATTGATTTCATTGGCTATTAGTTATGTTGACATATTATTATTTAACTTAGATTTATCAGGTTCAAATATCCCATGGAAGATGAAGCTGCTAATCAACTGCCTGCTTGAAGGACCACCTGGAAGCAGCTGAAAATTCAACACGTCATATCTCCTTCCTCCCAACTCAAAATCCAATGGTTCACGAGTCAAAATTGAAGTTCTTGTACTTATCTACAATATTGGTGAAGACAATATTGGTAAAATATGATTGGAGGGAACATAAATGATGTGGAACAGTTTGGTGTGTACTGAAGATACACAACTTGACCTACATGCCCAATCAGCCTCAAAGCTCAACCAATCAAGGGGAGGACGCCAAGATGCTTACAAGCAACATCAAAAGGCAACATAAGAGAGATTTATAGCTGGTCCAACCAATCAAGGGGAGGACGCCAAGATGCTTACAAGCAACATCAAAAGGCAACATAAGAGAGATTTATAGCTGGTCTAACGGGAAGAAAAGTTTCATATGACTTGCAAAAGGGTATACACATTGGATGTCCAAATCTGCCGGCAAACTGAATTTCTTTTTTTACTTGGAATTTTGTTCAAACTTCAACTTTTCATCCATTGATTTCATTGGCTATTAGTTAGGTTGATATATTATTGTTTAACTTAGATTTGTCCTATAAATAGCCCAGCTTCCCTTGTAAAAGATCAACCAATTTCTTCATTTACAACTTCAGCCGAGAGGTACCTTTTTTTTCCTTCAGGACTTCGTTTTGTTTCCTTTGAATCAAGGTTTGATTCCCTTTAAGAATGAACCATCTTAATTGTACGCTTCATATACTTGGGAGCGATATCATTTAGATGGTTAATTCTTGCGCAAATGAGTTGAAATCACTTGTGAAGTTTGGTTCACATCCAGCGGCTACAAATAGAATGGTTATAGGAGCTTGGTGAACTTGGTTTCGTTTTGTAACCATCCAAATCTGTTGTGAGCTATGTTTTGAGTTAAAGGAAGGTCCCCCTTCGTGTTCAAGTGTGCATAAGAGGAACGAGAGCCTTCTGTTTGCCCTATCACATGTTGTTATATATTGTTTTGTATGTGTTGAACTGTATTTAGGTCAAGAAAAAGATTTGAAGACAAGGGCAACGTTCAAACATGAAGCTGAACCAAAATTTTCAAGTAATCAGTGCGACACGCTAATGGTATTTCAGCCATATCTCCACAACCACAACTCTGATTAACCTGATTATGATTGGAGCTTCAGCAAAAGAGACTTAGATACAACTTTGATGTTCACCACGTCTTCAGCAAATGATTTATCAGGTTCAAATATCCCATGGAAGATGAAGCTACTGATCAGCTGCCTGCTTGAGGGACCACCCGGAAGCAGCTGAAAATTCAACACGTCATATCTCCTTCCTCCCAACAACAAATCAAATTTTTCAAAAGCCAAATTGAAGTTTTTTTAATTATCTACAATATTAATGAAGACAGTATTGGCAAAATATGACTGGAAGAAACCCAAATGACGTGGAACACTTTGGTGTGTGCTGAAGATACACAACTTGACCCACTTGCCCAATCAGCCTAAAAGCTCAACCAATCATGGGGAGGACGCCAAGCTGCTTACAAGGAACATCAAAAGGAACCATAAGAGAGATTTATAGCTGGTCCAATGGGAAGAAAATGTTCAACACAACCTTGCAAAAGTGTATACACATTGGATGTCAAAATCTGCCAGCAAACTGAATTCTTTCCTTTACTTGTACTTTGTTAAACTTAATTTTTTCAGCCATCGATTTCATTGGCCATGAGCTAGGTTGATATATTTTTTGTTTTAACTTAGATTTATCCTATAAATACCCCAGCTTCCCTAGTAAAAGATCATCCAATTTCTTCATTTACAACTTCAGCCGAGAGCTACCTTTTTTTCCTTCAAGACTTCTGTTTGTTTCTTTTGAATCAAGGTTTGATTCCCTTTAAGACCTGAACCATCTTAATTGTATGGTTCATATACTTGGGAGGGATATCATTTGGGAGGGTTAATTCTTGCCCAAAATGAGTTGAAATCACTTGTGAAGTTTGGTTCACACCCAGCGGCTACAAACAGAATGGTTATAGGAGCATGGTGAATTTGGTTTCGTTTTGCAACCATCCAAATCTATTGTGAGCTGTGTCTTGAGTTAAAGGAAGGCCCCCTTCGTGTTCAAGTCGTGCATAAAAGGAACGAGAGGCTTCCATTTGCTTAATCATCTGGATGTTGCAAGCTTCTTGTTTAAGCATGTGCAAGATGAACCAAACGATCATTGGGTTCATTTACTTGAAACCAAAAACATTTAGGCAAGCTTGCATGTGTGTGTGCGTTTCTAGTTTTTTTATCTCATTTACTAGTAATTCTTGTTTTCATAACTTTGCATTTCTAATAATTCTTGTTTTCACAACTTTGTCTTGTAGGAGACCTGACAACATGAAAAGGTCAACGATATCTTGAAAGACAAAACAGAATGTTCAAGAGAATGTTTGTCTTAAGGAATGTTTGTCCTAGGGAATGTTTGTCTCAAGGAATATTTGTCCTGGGGAAAGATTGTCTTAATGAATATTTGTCCTAATCCCTTCCCCAACAAATACACGATATGAAAAGCTACTTCAAGATCAACTCTCCAACAAGATAAAGGCAATCATATCGACTCTACAAACATCAGAAAGGGGCTGACCACAAGATGATAATGATGAAGACAAATTTGAATCCAAACTTGAATTCAAATTCAAAGGCAGCCCAAGTTCAAATTCAACCAATTTTTGAATTCACCTCCAAGCTTATCACAAATTCAAATTTCAATCAGCAAAGTCTTCAAAAGGTATCTCCAAACTCGGTTGAATGGGATTCACAACGATCAAGATAACCACTCCAAAATTGAAGATAGATAATTAGTTTTTCCAAGTTAAACTTTTGTCCAAAATTGTAGCTTGTTTTTGTTCAAACTTTTGATTAGAATTTTAAGATAGAATCTTATGCTTCTAGTACTCTTATTAGCTAGCAAAATTCAGCATAAGAAGGCCTCATTTGGCCGAGTGTAAGCAGCTTGACATTGAATCAAATATCTTCGGTTTCTTCTCCCTTTTTTGTGAGACTTGTTTTCTTGATTTTTCACTAAAATCAAGGTTAATAACTCTCAAAGGTGAGCGTTTTTGAGGGTGTTTGCCAAGACTAGAGTGCCGTATAATAGGGCCTAACGATGGTTTGTCTATCAACGTACGGTTAGTTTTATGGTGATTGCTCGAGCCAGAACTTCTACACAATAGAAGCAAGGAGAAGATCACTTCTTTGTGTCCACACCTTTGTGAGAGGGACGTTGGAGGTGGTAGAGTGGATCCATCCATCACGTGCTTGCATCACATTGGAGCTGTGTTAAACCAAGGTAAAAAACCAATATCTTACTTTAGTGAAAAGTTTAAAGGAGCTTCATTTAAATGAGCTTCATTGAATTATAACAACTTATGACAAAGAACTTTATGCTTTAGTAAGATCATTACAGAATGGCAACATTACCTTCAACCCAAAGAATTTGTGATCCACACTGACCACGAGAGTCTTAAATATCTAAAGAGGGAGAGTAAGTTGGACAAAAGGCATGCTAAGTGGGTTGAGTTCATAGAACAATTCCCTTATGTCATTAAATACAAACAAGGAGAAGATAACATAGTTGTTGATGCTTTGTCTTGGAGATACACCGTGATCACAACGTTATCTTCATACATGTTTGGGTTTGGAACTATAAAACAATTGTATGCCACTGATCATGACTTCAGTTCTATTTTTGAAGCTTGTCGTGAATCCCTATTTGGTAAGTTCTACTTGCATGATGGATTCTTGCTTAAAGAACAAAAGTTGTGTATTCCTGTGTGTTCAATAAGAGAGCTATTGGTCAAGAAGCTCATTATGGAGGTTTAATGGGTCACTTTGGCTCTTTTAAAACCTTATAGATGCTGAAAGAACACTTCTTCTGGCCAAACATGCGTGTGGATGTTGAAAAGGTACGTGCTAACTGTATTACATGTAAACAAGCCAAGTCAAGAAATCCACCACATGGATTGTATACACCTTTACCTGTGCCTGATTCACCTTGGATTGACATATGGATTTGTGTTAGGTTTACCTGGATAGGTTTACCTAGATCAAAAACAGGTAAGGATAGTGTCTTTGATGTTGTAGTTAGATTTTTGGAAATGACTCACTTCATTGCATGTAAGAAAGTAGATGATGTTACACATGTTGTTGACTTATTATTTAAGGAGATTGTACGTTTACATGGCATGCCCCGCACTATTGTAAGTGATAGAGATACAAAGTTTCTAAGTCACTTTT
>AP025068.1:21180221-21223102 GCA_036186865.1 Eustoma russellianum
TTTTCATACAGTTTCTTTATCTTTTCCGCTTTTTGTTTACCATCAAGACTTGAATGTTCATGTACAGGAATGGGAATCAAATCAAGAGGAGACAAGAGGTTAAAACCATACACGATTTCAAATGGACTATGCAATGTGCCGTGATGAACACTCCTATTGTATGCAAATTCAATATATGATAAACAATCTTCCCAGTGTTTAAGATGTTTTTGCAAAATGTCACACAAAAGTTGAGATAGAGTACGGATAACAACTTCAGTTTGTCCATCAGTTTGTGGGTGAGAAGTAGAAAACAACAATTGTGTACCAAGTTTAGCACACAAAACATGCCAAAATGACTTAGAAATTTTGTATCCCTATCACTTACAATGGTACGTGGCATGCCATGCAATCTTACGGTTTCTCTCAAAAACAAGTCAGCAACATGTGTGGCATTATCAACTTTTCTACATGCAATGAAGTGTGTCATTTTGGAAAACCTATCTACCACAACATAAATGCTATCGTGCCTCCTCGAGACCTAGGAAGTCCTAAAATGAAGTCCATTGAAATGTCAATCCAAAGGGAATCAGGGACGGGTAAAGGTGTGTAAAGGCCATGTGGTTGGGACTTGGATTTGGCTTGTGTGCAAGTGATGCAACTACCACATAACCTCTCAACATCTGCACGCATGTGTGACCAATAGAAATGTTCCTTACGGGTTTCAAGGGATTTGAACACTCAAAAATGGCCCATTAATCCTCCTCCATGGGCATCTCTAGTCAATGCTTCTCGTAGGGATGATTGGGGAACACACAATTTATGCTCTTTGAAAGGTATCTCTCATGCATGTAGAATTTTCTAAAGGGTGCCTCTTTACATGCCTCAAAGATTGTGCCAAAATCATGATCATTGGGGTATAAGTCCTTAAGTGATTCGAATCCTAATAATCAAGAGGATAAAGTAGTCACTAACGGTATCTAGGGAGATAGGGCATCAGCAACTATATTGTTCTTTCCTTGTTTGTACTTAATCACATAAGGGAATCGCTCTATAAACTCTACCCATGTAGCATGTCTTTTGTTCAACTTTTTGATGCAAGCACGGGTAGGATCCCACTCTTTTATCCAAGCTTATCCTCCAACAATGGGTTAGGCACAAAGGGGCCAAGCTCCTCCTTGCTTCCAATGTCTTTAGATAGGCTGAAATGAGCAACCAATCCTTGAAGAATGGTGTGGATTAGGCAAATGATAATCACCCTCCTAGGCAGCATTCATCTTGTCTTGGCAATCACCCTCAAGCATGCTCAAACTTGGAAGGTTTTTAGACTTGCTTTTTAGTGAGAAATCAAGAAAACAAAGATGCCTTCTAAGGAGAAAAGCAATAGAATTTTTATTCTTCAACCAAGCTTCCTGTAAAAATTTGTCTACATGGCTTAAATAAGGAGAAAACTCAACCTAACACTTATCCTAGTCAAAAGTACAATAAAACACAATTATTCTGGTCATAGGACCAGACCAAAACGTTTGGAACCTATTCAATTGGCTTAAAGAGATCAAACTCCAAGAATAAACAAGGGTGCAGGATTTTAGGCTGAAGTGGTGCCTCTGGTTGACTTGACTTTTCCCACGGATACAAGCAGAATTTGAAGAAGTGTCCTTCTTGAACAATTTAGTTCACGTGTTCATCTTGAATTTTGGTTTTTCAATGACCCATTTTGGAGTTCCCAATACTGAGTTACGCACCCTCAAAGTTCAAGCAATTTTCAGGTGGCTGGATTTTAGGCAGAAATGGCGCCCTTGGTTGACTGGACTTTTCCCGCCGATGCCAGTCGAATTTGAAGATGAGTCCTTCTTGAAAAATTTAGTTCACATCCTAAACTTAACTTTTGGATTTTGAATGACTCAATTTAGAGTTCGCATGAATGAGTTACACGCCCACAAAGTTCAGGCAATTTTCAGCACTTTTCAGCATTCTTGGTCTAACACTTCCAAACGGGTTTGGCAACTCCAAGAGCCCCTACAAAGCAAGCAAAAGACATAAAAAACATCAAACAAGTAAGAGAAAGGATAATAAAAGAAAATGCAAGAAATTAAAACACACAAAATGCAACGCATGAAGTGCAATTTAACTAAGACACACCTATAACATCTTGCACGTATGTATGCATCACTTCCTCATCATCAAATCAAGTCTCCAACACCTCCATTAGTCATCATACACGGCTGGATATAGTGGAGATAGCATTCTACAAGCAATTCAAATTTTAGCCAGAATTTCTCTTAGTTTTGAATTTCAAACAAATTTCAAATTTAAACATTTGTTAGCTAGCTTTCTTTAAGATAATTTCTAGTTATTTGAAGGCTTGAGGGGGGCAACATTCAGCCTATAAAGAAAGCCCTTGGGGCGTGTAGCAAAGGCAGAATTTTCATGAAATAAAAACTTGATATTTTCTTCAATTCTTGTGAGACTTTGTTTTCTTGGTTTTGCACTAAAAACCTTGGTTAATATCCTTCAAAGTTGAGCATTTTGAAGGTGTTGCCATTGATATAAGGTTCCGTCCACGAGGGCCATTTTGGTTTGCCTGATCAACGACCATCTTGAAGTATTGGTTTTTGCTCCTTGAACCAATCATTTGTTTCACCTAAGGAAGCAAGGGGAAGTCTTCTTCGTTGTGCCTAAACCTAGTGAAGGACGTTTGGAAGGTGGAAAGTGTTGGACCCCACGGTTTGCACCCATCAATAGGTATCAGAGATCAGGTTACTCTAAGCCAGTCAACCGTCCCTGTCATTTAAGTACCCAAGAAGGATGGAACCTAGAGAATGTGTACTGATTGCCATGCCATAAACAATATCACCGTCAAGTATAGGTACCCCATATCTAGGCTAGATGATATGCTGGATATGTTGCACGGATCTAGATACTTTACCAAGATTGACTTTAAGCAGGGTACTTTCAAGTACGGATAAGAGAAGGGGATGAATGGAAGACAGCGTTCAAAATCAAGTTTCGGCTCTATGAGTGGTTAGTGATGCCCTTTGGGCTCACCAATGCCCCTAACACCTTTATGAGGTTGATGAATGAAGTCTTACGGGCCTTCACAGGACGATTTGTTGTGGTTTACTTTGATGATATCCTAATCTATTTCCGAACAATAGAAGACCACCTTGACCATATTAGGGCCGTTTTTGAGAAGCTTAAGCAAGAACAACTTTACGCCAACTTTAAGAAGTGCTCTTTTTGTTTGGAACGAGGACTCTTCCTAGGCTTTGTCATTTCGGCGGAGGGAGTAGAGATGGATGATGAGAAGGTTAGGTCAAGTGTAGATTGGCCTACATCTAAGGCTGTAGGGGAAGTGGGCAACTTCCACAGACTTGCCAGTTTGTATAGACGATTTGTCAAGGATTTTTCATCCATAGCTGCACCGCTAAATGAGATTGTGAAAAAAGATGTGTTTTCTCAGTGGGAGGAGGCACAACAACAGGCATTCGATGAACTTAAAAGGAGGCTAACCACTGCACCCATACTTAAGTTAACAAACTTTGATGAGACTTTTGAAATTGAGTGTGATGCAAGTGGAGTGGGTATTGGACCCAAAGAAACTCATAGCCTACTTTAGCGAAAAGTTGAAAGGTGCTGCACTGAATTACTTTACCTATGACAAGGAACTTTATGCCCTCGTGAGATCCCTAAAAACTTGGCAACACTACCTTCAACCTAGAGAGTTTGTGATCCACACTGACCATGAAAGCCTCAAGTACCTTAAAGGGAAAGAAAAGTGATGCATACATACGTGCAAGACGTTATAGGTGTGTCTTAGTTAAATTGCACTTCATGCGTTGCATTTTGTGTGTTTTAATTTCTTGCATTTTCTTTTATTATCCTTTCTCTTACTTGTTTGATGTTTTTTATGTCTTTTGCTTGCTTTGTAGGGGCTCTTGGAGTTGCCAAACCCGTTTGGAAGTGTTAGACCAAGAATGCTGAAAAGTGCTGAAAATTGCCTGAACTTTGTGGGCGTGTAACTCATTCATGCGAACTCTGAATTGAGTCATTCAAAATCCAAAAGTTAAGTTTAGGATGTGAACTAAATTTTTCAAGAAGGACTCATCTTCAAATTCGACTGGCATCGGCGGGAAAAGTCCAGTCAACCAAGGGCGCCATTTCTGCCTAAAATCCAGCCACCTGAAAATTGCTTGAACTTTGAGGGTGCGTAACTCAGTATTGGGAACTCCAAAATGGGTCATTGAAAAGCCAAAATTCAAGATGAACACGTGAACTAAATTGTTCAAGAAGGACATTTCTTCAAATTCTGCTTGTATCCGTGGGAAAAGTCAAGTCAACCAGAGGCACCACTTCAGCCTAAAATCCTGCACCCTTGTTTATTCTTGGAGTTTGATCTCTTTAAGCCAATTGAATAGGTTCCAAACGTTTTGGTCTGGTCCTGTGACCAGAATAATTGTGTTTCATTGTACTTTTGACTAGGATAAGTGTTAGGTTGAGTTTTCTCCTTATTTAAGCCATGTAGACAAATTTTTACAGGAAGCTTGGTTGAAGAATAAAAATTCTGTTGCTTTTCTCCTTAGAAGGCATCTTTGTTTTCTTGATTTCTCACTAAAAATCAAGTCTAAAAACCTTCAAAGTTTGAGCATGCTTGAGGGTGATTGCCAAGACAAGATGAATGCTGCCTAGGAGGGTGATTATCATTTGCCTAGTCCACACCATTCTTCAAGGATTGGTTGCTCATTTCAGCCTATCTAAAGACATTGGAAGCAAGGAGGGGCTTGGCCCCTTTGTGCCTAACCCATTGTTGGAGGATAAGCTTGGATAAAAGAGTGGGATCCTACCCGTGCTTGCATCAATTTGGTATCAGAGCAAATTTTCAGGTGTGTCTTAGTTAAATTGCACTTCATGCGTTGCATTTTGTGTGTTTTAATTTCTTGCATTTTCTTTTATTATCCTTTCATCCCTCCTTCCTGGAAAAGATTCGTCCTCGAATCTTAGCATGGATGTACTGAGGGGAAAAGAACCACAAAAATCCAACAACTATGCAAGACACACTTAAACAATTTAGACAACATTCATGGAAATTTTTATCCTAATATGTTTGGGGTGGACATATAACTCAAGAATGAAGCATGCATCCAACAACACATATAAGAACATCTTAACAAGAATGCTTAACAACCAGCACCTTTTTCTAGGGTGCTTTGGATGCATAAACAAGGACAAGTCAAATTCCTCATTCATGTAGCTAGGACTATCATAAGCATGTAACATGCAACGACTTCGACCATGGTTTTTATGTGTGGACAACATACTTTCAACACAAAATGTATTAGGTACAAGAGTTAAAGTATGTAAAACATTAAGAACAAGCATCGTACCTTGCACATTCCTTAGCATTCCGAAATTAGTTTCTTCACCATTGGTTTCAAACTCACTCTCATGATGATTGGGTGAAATTTCAGCATGTTCATCATCATCTTTAGGCAACTTAAGTTCAATAAATTCATGGGTAATTTCAACATCATGTTCATGAATGAACAAAGGATTGTCATATATCAATATATTTGATTGCATGTTAGAACTTTCAAGTAATGTATCATCATTTTCATGCATTTCAAACAAAGGATTATTATAATCTTTCCATTCATGTTCCTTTAAGTTTTCATGCTCAATTGTACCATCATTTTCACTAGATAGATCACTTAAGTCATCATTTAAGTCATGCAAATCAGTAGCTAAGTTATCATGCAAGTTAAGACTTTGATCATGCAACACATCTTCCTTAGGTTCATCTTTGTTATCAGCACTCGAATCATGTTCAACCAAAGGAGTTTCATCAACTTTCTCACGCGTATCAATCTCAACATGCAAGAATGGATCATTAAGCACACTAGAATCATTGCTACGTTCATGAATGATTTTACATTGGAATGCAAGTAACATAGATTGCAACTCTAGAATTGTTTTACCCATGTATTCTTTACGAGATTGTATTCTACTCATCATGTTATTCAATTCCAAAGACAATGCTTTCTCATACATATCTCTAAGAGATGGAAACCAATCATTTATCATACATTCAGCAATATTCTTGTTTAAACCCGCAATAAACCTAATCATTCTCAATTCCTCACATTCCTTAGTGTTAGCATAATAAGAATCATCAAACACGTAATTGTAATATGCTCCAACACTTTGTTTTTCTTGAGGAAACCTTTGACAAGATGGTACCTTTTGGCAATAATTTTTTACCCAAATCTTATTTGCCTTACCAAAGTGATACATGCGCCATTTGACATCATTACAGTCATGTTCATGAAGAATGACCCCCCAGATGGTAGAAACAAACATTGTGAACCTGAAAACCAAACACTAAACAAACAAACTTTTGCAAAGATGGTTAGTTATAATCAGTTTGTGTTTGTATGCGTCTGTTCTCTCACTTTCTCTCCTCTCTTTCTCACTCACTTATACTTTGTTCCTTGACCAATCTTGGACTAAAAACAATCAAAGTGAGCAACAAATGAGGGGTGATGGCCAATATGTCCTGAAACAATCAAATATCAAGTTCTTTGCCACTTGATTATTCTAGCACATAATCCAAATCACTTCACTTCTCAATATATGTCTCAATATGTCTAATGATCCTAAATCAGTCTCAAAACAATTGGTATTTGCTTGCACCAAAACAGTTTCAAATAGCGCAAATATGCACCAAACTTCTTCCAAACAAAACTCCAAGCAAAGGTCACACAAACTTGAACAAAATAACTATGAATCAAAGATTTATTGAGACCAAAAGTGATGTATAAGGCTGAGCCAAAGAAGAACTAAGGGTTGCCCTGGGCAATCTTTAATTAACTTAGGCTTTATACACACAAATTCACAATTTATACTCAATGTAAGTAATAATAAGAATGTTCAAGTGTTTTTGTGATGTATTTGGGCTTGTTTGAAGGCTGGAAAATTAGTCTCAAAAGGGTAATAAGTATGACACCAAGCAAAGCAAGCAAATTCTCTTAATTGCACAAATTGTGTCAAAGTAGATGTACTTCTTGGCCCTTCTTTTTTCTCCACTTTTCTTGTGACTTTTGACCTTTTTATTTCCTTTTCTTGCTGTATATGATACACACAAGTCTCAAATCCTTTTCTTTTGTTTTTTGTTTTAGTCTAAGGGCAGAATTATAAATTTACTAGGCTGTCTTGAACATGTTTTTGTGCAGCCCACTCAACACACTCCCTTTTCTTGTTTTAGTATTCAGATGGTGAAAAATTCCTTGGGATAGGATAGTTTTTTTTGTATTAGGGCAAATTTGAGGGGTGGGGTTTCAATTTAGGACTTTTGGTGCAATTTTTGTAGGTTCTAGGCTGTTTTGGGGTTCTGGTTGGTTGGGGTTTAAGTGAATGTCTTGGGCAGTATATTTGTGTTATAATAGGTAGTTGAGGGCATTTTCATGTGTGGGAAAGGGTGTTTGAAGGTTGTGGGGTGTGGGGGTTCAGATTAGGATCTTTTGGGTAGGACAGGTTTGTAAGGTTTAAGGTTGGAAATTTCACATAGAACAACTGATTGATAACAAATATTCAGCCACAATTAGAATATAATATGCATAAAGACCACAAGTAACTAATAGCTTCGATGGCAACAAGATTAATTATAGACTAGGTGGCTTTGTATGGCTATGACTTGTATTTTGTGAGGCTGAAATATACTATCATGCGAAGTCCCTAAATGTTTAAGTTTGTTAAGCAAAGATAAGAACTTTGATAGCAATTGTGAGGATAAAATAGTAGGGAAAATATTTTATGCAAGGTAGCAAAGGATGATTAAAGTCTTATGAAAGCTTTGATGCAAAAGATGATATCTTTTACACCAATTATGAACCTCACGGATCTTGAGTGACCCAAGAATGCTTTTTTTGTCTTTTTTTTATACAATGGAGGAATGAAATAACAATTGGATGGTGAAGGAATGTTGGTGAGAAATCAGATTGGTGGTGTTTGGAAGAATGACACAAAAACGAAATGGTAAAAGATGAAAAGAGTGACCTTGCTCTGATACCAAATTGATGCAAGCACGGGTAGGATCCCACTCTTTTATCCAAGCTTATCCTCCAACAATGGGTTAGGCACAAAGGGGCCAAGCTCCTCCTTGCTTCCAATGTCTTTAGATAGGCTGAAATGAGCAACCAATCCTTGAAGAATGGTGTGGACTAGGCAAATGATAATCACCCTCCTAGGCAGCATTCATCTTGTCTTGGCAATCACCCTCAAGCATGCTCAAACTTTGAAGGTTTTTAGACTTGATTTTTAGTGAAAAATCAAGAAAACAAAGATGCCTTCTAAGGAGAAATGCAACATAATTTTTATTCTTCAACCAAGCTTCCTGTAAAAATTTGTCTACATGGCTTAAATAAGGAGAAAACTCAACCTAACACTTATCCTAGTCAAAAGTACAATAAAACACAATTATTCTGGTCATAGGACCAGACCAAAACGTTTGGAACCTATTCAATTGGCTTAAAGAGATCAAACTCCAAGAATAAACAAGGATGCAGGATTTTAGGCTGAAGTGGTGCCTCTGGTTGACTTGACTTTTCCCGCGGATACAAGCAGCATTGGAAGAAGTGTCCTTCTTGAACAATTTAGTTCACGTGTTCATCTTGAATTTTGTTTTTCAATGACCCATTTTGGCGTTCCCAATACTGAGTTACGCACCCTCAAAGTTCAAGCAATTTTCAGGTGGCTGGATTTTAGGCAGAAATGGCGCCCTTGGTTGACTGGACTTTTCACTCCTATGCCAGTCGAATTTGAAGATGAGTCCTTGAAAAATTTAGTTCACATCCTAAAATTAACTTTTGGATTTTGAATGACTCAATTTAGAGTTCGCATGAATGAGTTACACGCCCACAAAGTTCAGGCAATTTTCAGCACTTTTCAGCATTCTTGGTCTAACACTTGCAAACGGGTTTGGCAACTCCAAGAGCCCCTACAAAGCAAGCAAAAGACAAAAAAAAAATCAAACAAGTAAGAGAATTTATAATAAAAGAAAATACAAGAAATTAAAACACACAAAATGCAACGCATGAAGTGCAATTTAACTAAGACACACCTATAACGTCTTGCACGTATGTATGCATCAGGAAGTGATTGGAGTTGAATTCAAAAGTGAAGTTTGAAGAATCCAAATTGAGTTTGAATTTGAATTCAAATTTGGATTCAATTTTGAGTTGTGAACTATCCTCCTTTATCCTTCAATTTGGCGTGTGACTTGAGCTTCAAAGGTGGCTGATGTATTTCCTTCTATCTTTAAATGTAAGTCTCAAATTGGTTGAATCTTGAAATTCAAATCATGTTTGAATTTGAATTCAAGTTTAACTTCAAGTTGATCTCCATTTTGACTACATTATGGCCACCCCTATCCTTGGTGATTGAAGATGATTTTGAACTAACTTTTGAAAAGAAACCCATCTTGATCAAGTCTTGAAAACGCCACTTTTGAGGTTGTCTTTGTTGAGACAAACATTCTTCTCAAGACATATTCCTTTTGTGTGCATCCAGGGCACGCGTCTTTAAATCATCTTGTGGACCTCCTTTTGGCATGGGAATTTGCATGTACCTACTTTTCTACAAGGCAAACACATAGAAACAAGGATTACAAGAAAACAAAACAAAATTCAAACACTCACACACGCACGCTCATAGTGTGGGTTGAATAAGGTGAACCCAATGAGCCTTAGGTTCATCTTGAACATGCCTATACAAGAAGGTTTCAACTTGATGTCCAAGTTCTCTAACCCTCCTTCTTGTTATAGGACCTATGACCTCCTGATGGGATCCCTGATCCTCATCATTTCTAGAAGCTAAAGCAGGATGACACAGTGCCGGTTTTTCAGCCATATCTCATCAACCACATCTTGGATTCCTTTGGACGTAGTTGGATCCGAAAGCTAAGACATTAATCTAAAATTTTGGTGTTTTGCACGTTCTCAGATTAGTTCGTTATCAATCTTAAAAAATGCCATAAAGTTGAGGCTACTGATTTTCAAATTTCCACACTTGAAGCAACTAAAACTTCAACACGTCATATCTCCTTCATCCCAGCTCCAAATCAGATGATTCAAAAGGCAAAATTAAAGTTCCTTTTGTTATCTACAACTTTCAGACACTGTTTTGGTCCAGTCAAAAAGAAGTCTTCAAAACCCACTTGCAAAAGCAACTGCACCAATTCTGCCGGGATTTGAGGGATGAAGACTTTTGCTTGCAACAATGATTTACTTCTACTTTTGAGCCATTGATTTCATTGGTTGATAGCTAGGTCATTATGTATTTAATGTAACTTAAGTCTATAAATAGATGAGTTAGTCCTTGTAAGAAACACACATATATGAAACAGATTTCAGCTAAAGGCTTTTGAACCATTGTGTTGCTGTTTATCATTTAATCTAGGCTAGGTTACATTCAATACTTGAGCTATCATGGATGTATTTTCCTTATACTTGGGAGGGACAATGTCTAAGAGGGTTAATTGTTGCTTAGAAACATTTGAACTAATTTGTGGGGAGGCTCACTAAACCTCACGACCGAAAGCAGTCCAGCTTGAGCAAGGTGGTTTCCATTCCATTGTGCTTTTCATCCAAGGAATGTCTAATCTTCGTGTTCAATCCGTTCATCATGTTGTCAGAAGGTCTTTAAATGCATATTAGAAGATAGATGATCATGAACATAGGGAGAACATTTTCCATATTAATTGCATGATAAATGGTAAAGTGTGCACTATGATCATTGATTCTGGTTCTTGTGCGAACGTGGGTAGGATCGAACTTGTTAGAAAATTAAACTTACCTATGACAACCATCCCCACCCCTACAAACTTGCATGGCTAAATGATTGTGGAGAAGTCAACGTAAGTAAACAAGTTTTGATTTCTTTGAGCATTGGTAGTTATAAAGATGGTATTTTGTGTGACTTTGCCCCAATGCATGCTAGTCATATCTTACTTGGTAGACCAAGGCAAATTGATAGACATGTGACATATGATGGTTATCTGAATAAATATTCTTTCAAATTGAATGTAAATTGTTTAACTGAATGCACTTCCACCATATAAGGTCCATGAAGATCAAAAATGTATGTCTAAGTCTAGGACTGATCATAAGGAAAAAGAAGCTGAGAAAAAGTTTGTGGAATGCATGAAATATGATGTCAATACCAAAGAGAACAGGAAAAATGAAGTGGTGCCGTTAGGTATGAAAGAACATAGGAAGAAATGAGGGTATTTCACGAAACAACGAGCGGTGACACATGCCCTTCATAGCAACCGAACTGTCATAATCTTAGTCCATAAGGAATGCCCCCTCTCTAGTGATGATTTACCCTCTACACTACCTACCTCATTGGCGCCCTTAATCCAAGAGTATAATGTTCTATTCCCCACTGACACACCATCAGGATTACCACCTCTATGAGGAATATAACACCAGATAGACTTTGTCCCAAGAGCTATCCTCCCAAAAAGACCCGCATATAGAGCCAATCCAGAGGAAACCAAAGAAATACAAAAAGACAAGTGGAGGAAGTTCTAGCTAGTGGACAAATTAGAGAAAGCTTAAACCGATCTGTTGTTTCCGTTATCCTAGTCACTAAAAAAGATGACTTGGAGAATGTGCACTGATTGCCGAGCAATAAATAAGATCACTGTGAAGTATAGGTATCCTTTACCTAGGCTGAATGATATGATAGATATGTTACATAGTTCTAGGTATTTCACCAAAATTGATCTTAGGAAAGGCTAATTTCAGGTAAGGATAAAGAGGGAGATGAATGGAAGACTGCGTTCAAGACTAAATTTGGACTCTATGAGTTGTTTGTGATGCCTTTTGGCCTAATCAACGCCCCTAACATCTTTATGAGATTGATGAACAAAGTCTTGAGAGCCTTCACAGGGAGGTTTGCGGTCGTGTACTTTGATGACATTTTAATCTATTCGAAGACCATAGAAGACCACCTCGAACATCTAGAGCTGTTTTTGAGAAACTCAAGCAAGAACAACTCTATGCTAACTTCAAGAAATGTTCCTTTTTCTTAGAGCGAGTTTTTTTTTTAGGCATTTTAATCACGGTCAAAGAAATAGAGGTGGATGAAGAGAAGATTAAGTCAATTGTAGAATGGCCTGCACCAAAGACTGTGGGAGAAGTGAGAAGTTTCCATGGGTTAGCAAGCTTTTACAGGAGATTTGTAAAGGAATTTTCATCTATAGCTGCACCCCTAATCGAAATTGTCAAGAAAGATGTGCCTTTTTAGTGAAAGGAGTGATACAAGCACAAGCCTGTGGATTATTGACGGATCTTCCCTTCAACTCTACATTCTCCTCCAACATTGGTTTAGGCGCAAAAGTGTCAAACACTCCCTTGCTTCCAATGATGATGGGGACAGTTTTTGAGGCAGCCACACCAACGATTTCAGCGTTTGTCACGCAAGCATTACACCCTCGTGGACGGTTCAATCTTTGGACGTAGGCAATATCACCTTCAAGGTTGCTTAAGCCTTGAAAGATCTAATCTAAGGTTTTTATGCAAAACCTAGAAAACAAAAGGAACACATTTTGTGCCCAAAAGAACAACTTGTTCTTGAATAGAATTCTTCAAAGTCTGATTTTTACAAAGGATGCAAAATGGCCTATAAATAGGAAAAGAATTGCAACTAAACATCTATCCTAGACAACAAGACAATGCAAGACATCATTCTTGGTCAAGGGTCTTCATTACACACGTTTTGTATTCAGCTTAAAGGAGTCAAAAACGTTTGGTCTTCATTTTTTGAACAAAAGGCTAGATTTAAGGCAGCTTGTCCTCCTTTTGTTTGACCAAGTGAATCGTCCATCTAGAAGCCGAATCTGATGACGTATCCTTCTTGATACTTCTAGTTCACGAGAGGAACTTGAAGTTTGGATTTTGAATGACTCAATTCAGAGCTTTTATGACCGAGATATGCCTTGACAAAGTTTATGCAATTTCCAGCAACACAAAGCTGGCCAAATGGCTGGATTTAAGGAAGAAATGGCACCATCGGTTGACTGGACTTTTTCCGTGGATACAAGGTGAATTTGAAGATGGGTCCTTCTCGAGAAATTTAGTTCACGTCCTAAACTTGACTTTTGGATTTTGAATGACCCAATTTGGAGTTTGCATGAGTGAGTTACACATCCAAAAAATTCAAGCAATTCTCAGCACTTTTCACCATTCTTGGTCTAACACTTCCAAACGTGTTTGACAACTCCAAGAGCCCCTATAAAACAAGCAAAGACATAACAAGCATCAAAGAAGTAAAAGAAAGGATAATAAACAAAAATCAAGAAATTGAAACACACAAAATGAAATGCATGATGTGCAATCTAACTAAGACACGCCTATAACGTCTTGCACATATGTGTGCATCAATCCCTCCTTCCTAGAAAAGATTCGCCCTCAAATCTTGGCATGTATGTAATGAGGGGAAAAGAACCACAACAATCCAGCAACTATGCAAGACACACCTAAACAATTTAAACACAACATTCATGGAAATTTTCATCCTAATATGTTTAAGGTGGATATATAACTCGAGAATGAAGCATGCACCAAAAAACATATATAAGAACATCTTAACTACAATACTTAACAACCAGCATCTTTTCCTAACGTGTCTTGGATGCATAAACAAGGACAACTCAAATTCCTTATTCGTGTAGCTAAGACTATCACAAGCATGCAATGTACTTACGCAACAACTTGGAGCATGATTTTTATGTGTGGACAGCATACTTTCGACGCAAAGTGTATTAGGTGCAAGAGTTAAACTATGTAAAACATTAAGAACAAGCATCGTACCTTGCACATTCCTTAGTATTTCCAAATCAGATTCTTCGCCATTGATTTTAAACTCAGTTTCGTGGGGTCTGGGTGAAATCTCAGCATGTTTATCATAATCTTTAGGCAACTTAAGCTCAATAAGCTGATGGGTAATTTCAGCATCATGTTCATGAAGGAACAAAGGATTATCAAACACAACTTTATTTGAATGCAAGTTAAAACCTTCAATTAATGTATCATCATTTTCTTGCATTTCAAACAAAGGATTACTATAATCTTTCCATTCATGTTCCTTTAAGTTTTCATGCTCAATTGTACCATCATTTTCACTAGATAGATCACTTAAGTCATCATATAAGTCATGCAAATCAGTAGCTAAGCTATCATGCAAGTTAAGACTTTGATCATGCAACACATCTTCCTCAGGTTCATCTTTGTTATCAACACTCGAATCATGTTCAACAAAAGGAATTTCAATTTTCTCACGCATACCAATATCAACATGCAAGAAATTATCATTAAGCACACTAGAATCATTGCTAGGTTCATGAATGATTTCAGATTGGAATGCAAGTAACATAGATTGCAACTCTAGAATTGTTTTACCCATGTATTCTTTACGAGATTGTATTCTACTCATCCTGTAATTCAATTCCAAAGACAATGCCTTCTCATACATATATCTAAGAGATGGAAACCAATCATTTATCATACATTCAGCAATATTCTTGTTTAAACCCGCAATAAACCTAATCATTCTCAATTCCTCACATTTCTTAGTGTTAGCATAATAATAATCATCAAACACGTAATTATAATATGCTCCAACACTTTGTTTTTCTTGAGGAAACTTTTGACAAGATGGTACCTTTTGGCAATAATTTCTTACCCAAATCTTATTTGCCTTACCAAAGTGATACATGCGCCATTCGACATCATTATACTCATGTTCATGAAGCATGACTCCACAAATGGTTTCAATCCTCATTGGAACCCTGAAAGAAGACATGAAACAAACAAACCTTTGCAAAGATAGTTAGAAAATCAGTTTGCACTTGTATGTATTTGATGTCTCACTTGCTCTCTTTTCTTTTCTCTCAACAACACTTTGTATCCTTATCCAACCTAGGGTTAGAGCCAACAAGACGAGCAATCAATGAGGTGTCCTTAGTCCAATATTTCTTCAACTATGCTTTACAACTCCAAATCAAATGCGATGGTTTTCAAACCAAGTCCATGCCCAATGCAGCCCTACCAACTAACCCAGTCAAGATGCGACGATTTTAAGATCCTCAAATACAATCCACAACAGTTTGTTATGCCTTAAGACATTCCCAAATGATGGCAAAACAGATTGTAAGAGAGTCTAAACGAATTTTACCGAAACAACTCCAAATTCAATCAAAACAATCCAATAGCGCAAAGGTATAAAGGCAGCATCAAAAATTGGACAAAAACACTAGGAATCAAAGAGTAAAATGAGACCAAAAGTTATGTAAGAGGCTGACCCAAAGAAGAACTAAGGGTTGTCCTGGGCAATCTTTAGTTAACCTTAGGCTTTATGCAATTTGAATCACAAGCATGTTTGATCAAATTGTAACCAATTGTGTCCAAGTGTTTTTTTGGCTATATGTAGGTGTTGTATAAGGTTGAAATTTCAGTATTTTTGTGGGGTGAGTCACGATAATGTGGAGGGGAGAAAAGCAGCCACTTTTTGGGACAATTTGCTCCTTAAACAACTTGCAACTTTTAAGCCCTTCTTGACCTCTTTTCTTTTGATATTTTCAGCTCTTTTCTTTTCTTTTGTCTACTTTTTTCAAAGGTATGTAGACTGATTTTTTTGTTTTAATGCAAGCGCAGTTTGGTAATTTCACACTTTAGGCACTTGGGCTCAACTTTTCAGCACAAAAACTTTTCTTTGTCTAGTAGGAGGTTTTTTATGCCGTGGGGTCTAATGTGTGGGGAAAGTAGGATTTGCTTCAAGGTGTGTAGGCTGAATTCATGAAAGTGGAAGTTATTGTTTTTCAGCAACCTTGAACACAATGAATCATGTCCCAAATCAATCCACAAACGCAATTCAAAACACATAAAGATTCAAGTTAACTACTAGCTTCGTTAGCAACAAGAATTGTATGGAAGACTAGGTATCTTTTTAGGTAAAAGTAGAAAGCTTTTTTTTATGTGGCTGATTACAATCTATAGCACAAAACATATTGTCCAAGTTTATACAAAAGCAGTCCGTATAACACGCGTTTAGAAGCTAAGAAGACAGCATTCTGTTTTTTTTTGAATTTATGGTGTTTAAGGTGGATGATGAAGGAAAATTGATGAGGGAATCAGAATCAAGATGGGGCGAAAATGGAGATGAAAGAAAACAACAAAAACAAAAACAGATATGGGTTAAAGGGGGAACCTTTGCTCTGATACCAAATTGATACAAGCACAAGGGTAGGCGGATTATTGACGGATCTTCCCTTCAACTCTACCTTCTCCTCCAACATTGGTTTAGGCACAAGAGTGTCAAACACTCCCTTGCTTCCAATGATGATGGCGACAGTTTTTGAGGCAGCCACACCAACGATTTCAGCGTTTGTCACGCAAGCATTACACCCTCGTGGACGGTTCAATCTTTGGACGTAGGTAATATCACCTTCAAGGTTGCTCAAGCCTTGAAAGATCTAATCTAAGTTTTTATGCAAAAAAAGGAACACATTTTGTGCCCAAAAGAACAACTTGTTCTTGAATAGAATTCTTCAAAGTCTGATTTTTACAAAGGATGCAAAATGGCCTATAAATAGGAAAAGAATTGCATCTAAACAGCTATCCTAGACAACAAGACAATGCAAGACATCATTCTTGGTCAAGGGTCTTCATTACACACGTTTTGTATTCAGCTTAAAGGAGTCAAAAACGTTTGGGGTCATTCTTTGAGCAAAAGGCTAGATTTAAGGCAGCTTGTCCTCCTTTTGTTTGACCAAGTGAATCGTCCATCTAGAAGCCGAATCTGATGACGTATCCTTCTTGAGACTTCTAGGTCACGAGAGGAACTTGAAGTTTGGATTTTGAATGACTCAATTCAGAGCTTTTATGACCGAGATATGCCTTGACAAAGTTTATGCAATTTCCAGCAACACAAAGCTGGCCAAATGGCTGGATTTAAGGAAGAAATGGCGCCTTCGGTTGACTGGACTACTTCTGTGGATACAAGGCGAATTTGAAGATGGGTCCTTCTCGAGAAATTTAGTTCACGTCCTAAACTTGACTTTTGGATTTTGAATGACCCAATTTGGAGTTTGCATGAGTGAGTTACACATCCACAAAATTCAAGCAATTCTCAGCACTTTTAACCATTCTTGGTCTAACACTTCCAAACGGGTTTGACAACTCCAAGAGCCCCTATAAAACAAGCAAAGACATAACAAGCATCAAAGAAGTAAAAGAAAGGATAATAAACAAAAATCAAGAAATTGAAACACACAAAATGAAATGCATGATGTGCAATCTAACTAAGACACGCCTATAACGTCTTGCACATATGTGTGCATCAATCCCTCCTTCCTAGAAAAGATTCGCCCTCAAATCTTGGCATGTATGTAATGAGGGGAAAAGAACCCCAACAATCCAGCAACTATGCAAGACACACCTAAACAATTTAAATACAACATTCATGGAAATTTTTATCCTAATATGTTTAGGGTGGATATATAACTCGAGAATGAAGCATGCACCCAACAACATATATAAGAACATCTTAACAACAATACTTAACAACCAGCATCTTTTCCTAACGTGTCTTGGATGCATAAACAAGGACAACTCAAATTCCTTATTCGTGTAGCTAAGACTATCACAAGCATGCAATGTACTTATGCAACAACTTGGAGCATGATTTTTATGTGTGGACAGCATACTTTCGACGCAAAGTGTATTAGTAGGTGCAAGAGTTAAACTATGTAAAACATTAAGAACAAGCATCGTACCTTGCACATTCCTTAGTATTTCCAAATCAGATTCTTCGCCATTGATTTCAAACTCAATTTCATGGGGTCTGGGTGAAATTTCAGCATGTTTATCATAATCTTTAGGCAACTTAAGCTCAATAAGCTGATGGGTAATTTCAGCATCATGTTCATGAAGGAACAAAGGATTATCAAACACAACTTTATTTGAATGCAAGTTAGAACCTTTAATTAATGTATCATCATTTTCAAGCATTTCAAACAAAGGATTACTATAATCTTTCCATTCATGTTCCTTTAAGTTTTCATGCTCAATTGTACCATCATTTTCACTAGATAGATCACTTAAGTCATCATTTAAGTCATGCAAATCAGTAGCTAAGCTATCATGCAAGTTAATACTTTGATCATGCAACACATCTTCCTTAGGTTCATCTTTGTTATCAACACTCGAATCATGTTCAACCAAAGGAATTTCAATTTCTCACGCATACCAATCTCAACATGCAAGAAATTATCATTAAGCACACTAGAATCATTGCTAGGTTCATGAATGATTTCAGATTGGAATGCAAGTAACATAGATTGCAACTCTAGAATTGTTTTACCCATGTATTCTTTACGAGATTGTATTCTACTCATCCTGTTATTCAATTCCAAAGACAATGGCTTCTCATACATATCTCTAAGAGATGGAAACCAATCATTTATCATACATTCAGCAATATTCTTGTTTAAACCCGCAATAAACCTAATCATTCTCAATTCCTCACATTTCTTAGTGTTAGCATAATAATAATCATCAAACACGTAATTATAATATGCTCCAACACTTTGTTTTTCTTGAGGAAACTTTTGACAAGATGGTACCTTTTGGCAATAATTTCTTACCCAAATCTTATTTGTCTTACCAAAGTGATACATGCGTCATTCGACATCATTATACTCATGTTCATGAAGCATGACTCCCCAAATGGTTTCAATCCTCATTGGAACACTGAAAGAAGACATGAAACAAACAAACCTTTGCAAAGATAGTTAGAAAATCAGTTTGCACTTGTATGTATTTGATGCCTCACTTGCTCTCTTTTCTTTTCTCTCAACAACACTTTGTATCCTTGGCCAACCTAGGGTTAGAGCCAACAAGACGAGCAATCAATGAGGTGGCCTTAGTCCAATATTTCTTCAACTATGCTTTACAACTCCAAATCAAATGCGATGGTTTTCAAACCAAGTCCATGCCCAATGCAGCCCTACCAACTAACCCAGTCAAGATGCGACGATTTTAAGATCCTCAAATACAATCCACAACAGTTTGTTATGCCTTAAGACATTCCCAAATGATGGCAAAACAGATTGTAAGAGAGTCTAAACGAATTTTACCGAAACAACTCCAAATTCAATCAAAACAATCCAATAGCGCAAAGGTATAAAGGCAGCATCAAAAATTGGACAAAAACACTAGGAATCAAAGAGTAAATGAGACCAAAAGTTATGTAACAGGCTGAGCCAAAGAAGAACTAAGGGTTGTCCTGGGCAATCTTTAGTTAACCTTAGGCTTTATGCAATTTGAATCACAAGCATGTTTGATCAAATTGTAACCAATTGTGTCCAAGTGTTTTTTTGGCTATATGTAGGTGTTGTATAAGGTTGAAATTTCAGTATTTTTGTGGGGTGAGTCACGATAATGTGGAGGGGAAAAAAGCAACCACTTTTTGGGACAATTTGCTCCTTAAACAACTTGCAACTTTCAAGCCCTTCTTGACCTCTTTTCTTTTGATCTTTTCAGCTCTTTTCTTTTCTTTTGTCTACTTTTTTCAAAGGTATGTGAACTGATTTTTTTGTTTTAATGCAAGCGCAGCTTGGTAATTTCACACTTTAGGCACTTGGGCTCAACTTTTCAGCACAAAAACTTTTCTTTGTCTAGTAGGAGGTTTTTTATGCCGTGGGGTCTAATGTGTGGGGAATGTAGGATTTGCTTCAACGTGTGTAGGCTGAATTTATGAAAGTGGAAGTTATGGTTTTTCAGCAACCTTGAACACAATGAATCACGTCCCAAATCAATCCACAAACGCAATTCAAAACACATAAAGATTCAAGTTAACTACTAGCTTCGTTAGCAACAAGAATTGTATGGAAGACTAGGTAGCTTTTTAGGTAAAAGTAGAAAGCTTTTTTTATGTTGCTGATTACAATCTATAGCACAAAACGTATTGTCCAAGTTTATATAAAAGCAGTCCGTATAACACGCGTTTAGAAGCTAAGAAGACAGCATTCTGTTTTTTTTTGAATTTATGGTGTTTAAGGTGGATGATGAAGGAAAATAGATGAGGGAACCAGAATCAAGATGGGGCAAAAATGGAGATGAAAGAAAACAACAAAAACAAAAACAGATATGGGTTAAAGGGGGAACCTTTGCTCTGATACCAAATTGATACAAGCACAAGGGTAGGCGGATTATTGACGGATCTTCCCTTCAACTCTACCTTCTCCTCCAACATTGGTTTAGGCGCAAAAGTGTCAAACACTCCCTTGCTTCCAATGATGATGGGGACAGTTTTTGAGGCAGCCACACCAACGATTTCAGCGTTTGTCACGCAAGCATTACACCCTCGTGGACGGTTCAATCTTTGGACGTAGGCAATATCACCTTCAAGGTTGCTCAAGCCTTGAAAGATCTAATCTAAGGTTTTTATGCAAAACCTAGAAAGCAAAAGGAACACATTTTGTGCCCAAAAGAACAACTTGTTCTTGAATAGAATTCTTCAAAGTCTGATTTTTACAAAGGATGCAAAATGGCCTATAAATAGGAAAAGAATTACAACTAAACATCTATCCTAGACAACAAGACAATGCAAGACATCATTCTTGGTCAAGAGTCTTCATTACACACATTTTGTTTTCAGCTTAAAGGAGTCAAAAACATTTGGTCTTCATTTTTTGAACAAAAGGCTAAATTTAAGGCAGCTTGTCCTCCTTTTGTTTGACCAAGTGAATCGTCCCTCTAGAAGCCGAATCTGATGACGTATCCTTCTTGAGCCTCTAGTTCACGAGATGAACTTGAAGTTTGGATTTTGAATGACTCAATTCAGAGCTTTTATGACCGAGATATGCCTTGACAAAGTTTATGCAATTTCCAGCAACACAAAGCTGGCCAAATGGCTGGATTTAAGGAAGAAATGGCGCCTTCGGTTGACTGGGCTTTTCCGTGGATACAAGGTGAATTTGAAGATGAGTCCTTCTCGAGAAATTTAGTTCACGTCCTAAACTTGACTTTTGGATTTTGAATGACCCAATTTGGAGTTTGCATGAGTGAGTTACACGTCCACAAAATTCAAGCAATTCTCAGCACTTTTCACCATTCTTGGTCTAACACTTCCAAACGGGTTTGACAACTCCAAGAGCCCCTATAAAACAAGCAAAGACATAACAAGCATCAAAGAAGTAAAAGAAAGGATAATAAACAAAAATCAAGAAATTGAAACACAAAATGAAATGCATGATGTGCAATCTAACTAAGACACGCCTATAACGTCTTGCACATATGTGTGCATCAAGGAGCCACAAGAACAGGCATTTGATGAACTTAAGAAAAAGCTAACCACTGCATCTATTTTTAGATTGCCTAATTTTGATGAGGCGTTTGAGATTAAATGTGATGCTAGTGGAATGGGTATTGGCGCTGTTTTAACCAAAGGAAAGAAACACATAGCCTATTTCAGTGAGAAGTTGAAAGGAGACTCATTAAATTATTCCACATACGACAAAGAACTGTATGTCTTTGTGAGATCCCTACAAACTTGGCAACACTACCTACAACCTAAAGAGTTTGTGATCCACACTGACCACGAAAGCTTGAATTACCTTAAAAGGCATGTAAACTGAACAAAAGATATGCCAAGTGGGTAGATTTTATTGAACAATTCCCATACGTGATTAAATACAAACAAAGTAAGAATAACATAGTTGTTGATGCGGTCCAAGGTGTGCAAAATACAAGACAAAGTTTGTCTTAGTCTTAGGTTGCATTCCATGCATCACTTTTCATGCATATAGGCGTCTTTCAAATAAAATAAACAAATGTATGTCTTTTTTTCTTGGGATCCTTGCTTCCTTGTGTTTGCTTTGTAGGAAATTAGGTACATGGAAGTTCCAAGCAAAAGAGAGGTCCAAAATGGAATGTAGGCGTGTGTGTCTCACAAAGGGAGACAAAAAAGAATGTTGTCTTGAGAAGAATGTTTGTCTCCACAAAGACAAATTCAAATGTGTCCAAGATGGAATTCCATTTTCAAAATCCAGCTCAAATTATCTCCATAGTGGCGCCCAACTTGAAGTTCAAAGATGGAGATTAAATCGCATTCAAACTTGAAGACAAACTTGAATTTAAATTCAACCATTATTTGAATTCAAGTTTCATCCAATTTGAGATTTACATTTCAATAAATTCTCAGCCTTATCTTGGTCCATTCCACACGCCATCTTGGAGGTTAAGTGGAAGATGAGTCTACAATTCAAAGTTGAACCCAAATTTGAATTCAAATTCAAACTCAATTCGAATTCAAATTTGAACCAACCTTTGAATTCAAATCCAACCACCTTATCATCATCAAATCAGGTCTCAAACACCTCCATTTAGTCATCATACACGGCTGGAAGAGAGAAGTTGGCATTCTACAAGCAAATTCAAGTTTTAGCTAGAATTTATCTTTGTTTGAATTTCAACCAGATTTTAAATTTAAACATTTGGTAGCTAGCATTATTTGAAATAATTTCTAGCCATTATAAGGCTTGAGGAGCACGTTTTCTAGTCTATAAATAGGGCCTTTTGGCCGAATGTTAGGAACAACTTTTGATGAATAAGAATTCTTGATATTTCTTTCACTTTGTGTGAGACTTTGTTTTCTTGGTTTTGCATTAAAAACCTAGGTTAAGATCCTTCAAAGTTGAGCATTTTGAAGGTGTTTCCATTGCTTAAAAGTGCCGTCCAGGAGGGCCGTATTGGTTTGCCTGATCAACGACCATGTTGAAGTGTTGGTCTTGCTCATTCTTAATCCACACGTTTTTTGATCACTAAGGAAGCAAGGGGAAGTCTTCTTCCTTGTGCCTAACCCTTTGTGAAGGACGTTTGGAAGGTGGAATCGTTGGAGCCCGCTAGTTGCATGCATCAAATTGGTATCAGAGCGCAGATTACTCTATTCCACCATCTATCATTTCCTTTTCGTTTGAGTCTAGTCATTTCAATTTCAGTTGAGTCCTTCTTCTACCCCTCACTCTACACGCCATTGTCTTGCATTTCATACAAAAAAAAACGTCCCACTCATTTGTTTTGAGTCCTTGCATGTTGCTACATCTTGCTTTTCATCATTCAAGTGTCATTTCCTTTATTTCCTCTCACATCACAATCTGATTTTGAGTCGTTCAAACTTGGACAAATTAGGGTTTGTTACATTATAGGTTACATTCAGCCCTCTTTTAAATATTCCAACCATCAGCCCATAAAGCTACCTCGGTTTCAAATCATCTTGTTGCTAACGAAGCTTTTAGTTGGTGATGATTGTATGCATCTTGTGATTCGCACTGTGATTGATTTCATGCTTTAAGACAAGTAGTCATACGTGTGTTTGCCTTCACGAACCATCTTCAACAACAAAACCCTAATTCTACCCCCACATCCCACGGCCCAACCAGCCCCACCCCAACCAACTCTAAAACTCACCAACCTGATCCCAAACAAACCCATTTACACCCCAACAAAAGACCCCAAACCCATTTTACCAAACACAATCAGAATCTCAAGACCCCAATTCATTCAAATAAACCCTAACCCTGGAATTTGAATTTTGTTCAAATTCTGTCCTAAACCAACCAATATCCAAATTGACCACACCAATCATCAATTACCAACCCAAATAGTCCATTTACTATGCCCATTCCGTTCCCAAAACCCCATTCCGCAAATTCCCGAAACGTTTCCAAGGTTATTTTGTTGCAATTCAAGGTTGCAAATAGCATTTAAAATACATTGCAATATTCTGTCCAATAACAAAAGCGCTAAGTGCAAGACGCGTGAAATTTTAATTCTGCCCCTAGTAAAAAAAAAAAGAGAGAATCTGAACCTTGCTCAATTGAAATAGAAAGGAAGAAAAAGAAAAACAAAAGAATAAGAGAAAAGAAAAAGGGCAAAACATTTGTGCATTACGTGGAAATTTTTATTGGTGCACTTTGAGAACCTTGGATACCTTATTTCCTTTTACCCCATATTGTCGTTCCCCTATACACTATTCTCCATCTGCTGATCTTCTTGAGCCAATCACACATTTGGTTGCTCGATTGTTGTATGACTTGAACCATTTTGTGGATAATAAGTGCATATAATCAAAATTAACTAAAGATTGCCCACGGCAACCCTTAGTTCATCTTTGGTTCAGCCTTATACATCAATTTTGGTTGTTCATTTTCTTTGAATATTAGTAGAAAGTTCAAGTTTGTGTTCATTTCCATTTCTCTTGATCCTACTTTGATACTAATTGCTGCAACTTGAAAGCACAAAGGGAGAAACAAGTGGAGCTCATTGTGAACTGGAGGAGCATTGGCAAAACACTTTCTTATTGATCACTTTGAACCTTCTTAACTTCAGGTTATCCAAGAAGAAAAGTGGTAAGAGAGTGGAAATTAAAGAAAGAGGAGTGCCCGTATTTTGTTTTCACTAACGTAACGAAATCTCTTTTGTCTTTGTGTTAGTTTTTCCTTTCTTTGTTTGCTTGATTAATTTCAGGTTATTCATGGATTTCATGGAAGATGACGTTAGAGACCTCTATCCCGTAATGGTAAAAGGTTTCAATCAAGCTTATTACGACATTGAATATGATCCGTAGATTTTAGTGTTGGTATTGAGCATGATTCTTATGATGATGATTCTGAAATTTCAATTAATAAACATGTCATTCATGATAATAAAGTTGATGTGCTGAATGAACATGACTGTGTGAAGTTCTTAGAACGTAATGCTGACATTCGTAAGAAATTTCTAGCACAAAAAGAACGCAACTCTGAAATCCTTTTAGAAGTAGAAGAACAAAAGGTACACAGATTAGACCTCCTTAATAAATTACAAGGTCTTAGGAGACTTATCGATGTTCATAGTGTTCATATGCATGAGACTGACTTGCGTACTGAAAGTGATGAGCATGAATCTAAAGTTGTTTGTGCTTCGCATGATTCACATGATTTGCTTGATTTACATGCTGATTTACAAGATGATTGGAGTGACATTTCAAGTGAGAATAATGATGTCTTAGGTGACAAACATGATAATGTTGAGAAGCATGAATGTGTTGTCTATAATAATCCTTTGTTTGAGTGTTTGATAGTGACATTCCATCCCATGAAAATTCCAATTTACATGAGTATGAATATAGAATTCCACTTGACGTTACGTTGCAAACTGATTTTGAGGATAATAATCTGGATGTTAGTTCTGATTTGTGCTTTGAGGAGCATGATAATTTAAATTCACCGGATTTGGAAGTTTTAAGGACAGCCAATGACAATAATGGTGACATGAATATCACAACTCCAAACACGCTATTTTTGTCACCACATCATGATACATCATCTAACATTCATGTGCTGACCTTGTGTGAGGATCAAATGCACGATAACTATGAGCTTTTATTGGTTATACATCCTAAAAACACTACAAAGAAACCTCTGTTGAACACCTCTTGTCATGCACACCCTATAGGATTTGATGATGCGTATTATCAACTAAAATTTGAAAATCAGATCCTAATGCATCCAAAACATGTGAGGAAGAGGACTTACTTATTGTCGATGCATGGCCAAATCAGCTTTTATCAGTTGCTAAGAACATGTTTTGTCATTGCATTGCTCATTCACCCTAAACACCTTAGGATGAAAGTGTGCATACATGTGAGTCTTGTATCTTTGTTGCATTATTGAGGATCTTTCTCCCGCATGACATAAACGCTAAGATTCGGGACGAATCTTTTCTAGGAAGGAGGGAATGATGCAGTCCAAGGTGTGCAAAATACAAGACAAAGTTTGTCTTAGTCTTAGGTTGCATTCATGCATCACTTTTCATGCATATAGGCGTCTTTCAAATAAAATAAACAAATGTATGTCTTGTTTTCTTGGGATCCTTGCTTCCTTGTGTTTGCTTTGTAGGAAATCAGGTACATGGAAGTTCCAAGCCAAAGAGAGGTCCAAAATGGAATGTAGGCGTGTGTGTCTCACAAAGGGAGACAAAAAGAATGTTGTCTTGAGAAGAATATTTGTCTCCACAAAGACAAATTCAAATGTGTCCAAGATGGAATTCCATTTTCAAAATCCAGCTCAAATTATCTCCATAGTTGCGCCAAACTTGAAGTTCAAAGATGGAGATTAAATCGCATTCAAACTTGAAGACAAACTTGAATTTAAATTCAACCATTATTTGAATTCAAGTTTCATCCAATTTGAGATTTACATTTCAATAAATTCTCAGCCTTATCTTGGTCCATTCCACACGCCATCTTGGAGGTTAAGAGGAGATGAGCCTACAATTCAAAGTTGAACCCAAATTTGAATTCAAATTCAAACTCAATTTGAATTCAAATTTGAACCAACCTTTGAATTCAAATCCAACCACCTTATCATCATCAAATCAGGTCTCAAACACCTCCATTTAGTCATCATACACGGCTGGAAGAGAGAAGTTGGCATTCTACAAGCAAATTGATACGGTCCAAGGTGTGCAAAATACAAGACAAAGTTTGTCTTAGTCTTAGGTTGCATTCATGCATCACTTTTCATGCATATAGGCGTCTTTCAAATAAAATAAACAAATGTATGTCTTGTTTTCTTGGGATCCTTGCTTCCTTGTGTTTGCTTTGTAGGAAATTAGGTACATGGAAGTTCCAAGCCAAAGAGAGGTCCAAAATGGAATGTAGGCGTGTGTGTCTCACAAAGGGAGACAAAAAGAATGTTGTCTTGAGAAGAATGTTTGTCTCCACAAAGACAAATTCAAATGTGTCCAAGATGGAATTCCATTTTTCAAAATCCAGCTCAAATTATCTCCATAGTGGCGCCCAACTTGAAGTTCAAAGATGGAGATTAAATCGCATTCAAACTTGAAGACAAACTTGAATTTAAATTCAACCATTATTTGAATTCAAGTTTCATCCAATTTGAGATTTACATTTCAATAAATTCTCAGCCTTATCTTGGTCCATTCCACACGCCATCTTGGAGGTTAAGAGGAAGATGAGTCTACAATTCAAAGTTGAACCCAAATTTGAATTCAAATTCAAACTCAATTCGAATTCAAATTTGAACCAACCTTTGAATTCAAATCCAACCACCTTATCATCATCAAATCAGGTCTCAAACACCTACATTTAGTCATCATACACGGCTGGAAGAGAGAAGTTGACATTCTACAAGCAAATTCAAGTTTTAGCTAGAATTTATCTTTGTTTGAATTTCAACCAGATTTTAAATTTAAACATTTGGTAGCTAGCATTAATTGATGCATGCAACTAGCGGGCTCCAACGATTCCACCTTCCAAACTTCCTTCACAAAGGGTTAGGCACAAGGAAGAAGACTTCCCCTTGCTTCCTTAGTGATTAAAAAATGGGTGGATTAAGAATGAGCAAGACCAACACTTCAAGATGGTCGTTGATCAGGCAAACCAATACGGCCCACCTGGACGGCACCTTTAAGCAATGGAAACACCTTCAAAATGCTCAACTTTGAAGGATCTTAACCTAGGTATTTAATGCAAAACCAAGAAAACAAAGTCTCACACAAAGTGAAAGAAATATCAAGAATTCTTAGTCTTAGTCTTAGGTTGCATTCCATGCATCACTTTTCATGCATATAGGCGTCTTTCAAATAAAATAAACAAATGTATGTCTTGTTTTCTTGGGATCCTTGCTTCCTTGTGTTTGCTTTGTAGGAAATTAGGTACATGGAAGTTCCAAGCCAAAGAGAGGTCCAAAATGGAATGTAGGCGTGTGTGTCTCACAAAAGGAGACAAAAAGAATGTTGTCTTGAGAAGAATATTTGTGTCCACAAAGACAAATTCAAATGTGTCCAAGATGGAATTCCATTTTTCAAAATCCAGCTCAAATTATCTCCATAGTGGCGCCCAACTTGAAGTTCAAAGATGGAGATTAAATCGCATTCAAACTTGAAGACAAACTTGAATTTAAATTCAACCATTATTTGAATTCAAGTTTCATCCAATTTGAGATTTACATTTCAATAAATTCTCAGCCTTATCTTGGTCCATTCCACACGCCATCTTGGAGGTTAAGAGGAAGATGAGTCTACAATTCAAAGTTGAACCCAAATTTGAATTCAAATTCAAACTCAATTCGAATTCAAATTTGAACCAACCTTTGAATTCAAATCCAACCACCTTATCATCATCAAATCAGGTCTCAAACACCTACATTTAGTCATCATACACGGCTGGAAGAGAGAAGTTGACATTCTACAAGCAAATTCAAGTTTTAGCTAGAATTTATCTTTGTTTGAATTTCAACCAGATTTTAAATTTAAACATTTGGTAGCTAGCATTAATTGATGCATGCAACTAGCGGGCTCCAACGATTCCACCTTCCAAACTTCCTTCACAAAGGGTTAGGCACAAGGAAGAAGACTTCCCCTTGCTTCCTTAGTGATTAAAAAATGGGTGGATTAAGAATGAGCAAGACCAACACTTCAAGATGGTCGTTGATCAGGCAAACCAATACGGCCCACCTGGACGGCACCTTTAAGCAATGGAAACACCTTCAAAATGCTCAACTTTGAAGGATCTTAACCTAGGTATTTAATGCAAAACCAAGAAAACAAAGTCTCACACAAAGTGAAAGAAATATCAAGAATTCTTAGTCTTAGTCTTAGGTTGCATTCCATGCATCACTTTTCATGCATATAGGCGTCTTTCAAATAAAATAAACAAATGTATGTCTTGTTTTCTTGGGATCCTTGCTTCCTTGTGTTTGCTTTGTAGGAAATTAGGTACATGGAAGTTCCAAGCCAAAGAGAGGTCCAAAATGGAATGTAGGCGTGTGTGTCTCACAAAAGGAGACAAAAAGAATGTTGTCTTGAGAAGAATATTTGTGTCCACAAAGACAAATTCAAATGTGTCCAAGATGGAATTCCATTTTTCAAAATCCAGCTCAAATTATCTCCATAGTGGCGCCCAACTTGAAGTTCAAAGATGGAGATTAAATCGCATTCAAACTTGAAGACAAACTTGAATTTAAATTCAACCATTATTTGAATTCAAGTTTCATCCAATTTGAGATTTACATTTCAATAAATTCTCAGCCTTATCTTGGTCCATTCCACACGCCATCTTGGAGGTTAAGAGGAAGATGAGTCTACAATTCAAAGTTGAACCCAAATTTGAATTAAAATTCAAACTCAATTCGAATTCAAATTTGAACCAACCTTTGAATTCAAATCCAACCACCTTATCATCATCAAATCAGGTCTCAAACACCTACATTTAGTCATCATACACGGCTGGAAGAGAGAAGTTGACATTCTACAAGCAAATTCAAGTTTTAGCTAGAATTTATCTTTGTTTGAATTTCAACCAGATTTTAAATTTAAACATTTGGTAGCTAGCATTAATTGATGCGTGCAACTAGCGGGCTCCAACGATTCCACCTTCCAAACTTCCTTCACAAAGGGTTAGGCACAAGGAAGAAGACTTCCCCTTGCTTCCTTAGTGATTAAAAAATGTGTGGACTCAGAATGAGCAAGACCAACACTTCAAGATGGTCGTTGATCAGGCAAACCAATACGGCCCACCTGGACGGCACCTTTAAGCAATGGAAACACCTTCAAAATGCTCAACTTTGAAGGATCTTAACCTAGGTTTTTAATGCAAAACCAAGAAAACAAAGTCTCACACAAAGTGAAAGAAATATTAAGAATTCTTAGTCTTAGTCTTAGGTTGCATTCCATGCATCACTTTTCATGCATATAGGCGTCTTTCAAATAAAATAAACAAATGTATGTCTTGTTTTCTTGGGATCCTTGCTTCCTTGTGTTTGCTTTGTAGGAAATTAGGTACATGGAAGTTCCAAGCCAAAGAGAGGTCCAAAATGGAATGTAGGCATGTGTGTCTCACAAAAGGAGACAAAAAGAATGTTGTCTTGAGAAGAATGTTTGTCTCCACAAAGACAAATTCAAATGTGTCCAAGATGGAATTCCATTTTCAAAATCCAGCTCAAATTATCTCCATAGTGGCGCCCATCTTGAAGTTCAAAGATGGAGATTAAATCGCATTCAAACTTGAAGACAAACTTGAATTTAAATTCAACCATTATTTGAATTCAAGTTTCATCCAATTTGAGATTTACATTTCAATAAATTGTCAGCCTTATCTTGGTCCATTCCACACGCCATCTTGGAGGTTAAGAGGAAGATGAGTCTACAATTCAAAGTTGAACCCAAATTTGAATTCAAATTCAAACTCAATTCGAATTCAAATTTGAACCAACATTTGAATTCAAATCCAACCACCTTATCATCATCAAATCAGGTCTCAAACACCTCCATTTAGTCATCATACACGGCTGGAAGAGAGAAGTTGGCATTCTACAAGCAAATTCAAGTTTTAGCTAGACTTTATCATTGTTTGAATTTCAACCAGATTTTAAATTTAAACATTTGGTAGCTAGCATTATTTGATGCGTGCAACTAGCGGGCTCCACCGATTCCACCTTCCAAACGTCCTTCACAAAGTGTTAGGCACAAGGAAGAAGACTTCCCCTTGCTTCCTTAGTGATTAAAAAACGTGTGGATTCAGAATGAGCAAGACCAACACTTCAAGATGGTCGTTGATCAGGCAAACCAATACGGCCCTCCTGGATGGCACCTTTAAGCAATGGCAACACCTTCAAAATGCTCAACTTTGAAGGATCTTAACCTAGGTTTTTAATACAAAACCAAGAAAACAAAGTCTCACACAAAGTGAAAGAAATATAAAGAATTCTTAGTCTTAGTCTTAGGTTGCATTCCATGCATCACTTTTCATGCATATAGGCGTCTTTCAAATAAAATAAACAAATGTATGTCTTGTTTTCTTGGGATCCTTGCTTCCTTGTGTTTGCTTTGTAGGAAATTAGGTACATGGAAGTTCCAAGCCAAAGAGAGGTCCAAAATGGAATGTAGGCGTGTGTGTCTCACAAAAGGAGACAAAAAGAATGTTGTCTTGAGAGGAATATTTGTGTCCACAAAGACAAATTCAAATGTGTCCAAGATGGAATTCCATTTTCAAAATCCAGCTCAAATTATCTCCATAGTGGCGCCCAACTTGAAGTTCAAAGATGGAGATTAAATCGCATTCAAACTTGAAGACAAACTTGAATATTCAACCATTATTTGAATTCAAGTTTAATCCAATTTGAGATTTACATTTCAATAAATTCTCAGCCTTATCTTGGTCCATTCCACACGCCATCTTGGAGGTTAAGAGGAAGATGAGTCTACAATTCAAAGTTGAACCCAAATTTGAATTCAAAATTCAAACTCAATTCGAATTCAAATTTGAACCAACCTTTGAATTCAAATCCAACCACCTTATCATCATCAAATCAGGTCTCAAACACCTCCATTTAGTCATCATACACGGCTGGAAGAGAGAAGTTGGCATTCTACAAGCAAATTCAAGTTTTAGCTAGAATTTATCTTTGTTTGAATTTCAACCAGATTTTAAATTTAAACATTTGGTAGCTAGCATTATTTGATGCGTGCAACTAGCGGGCTCCACCGATTCCACCTTCCAAACGTCCTTCACAAAGGGTTAGGCACAAGGAAGAAGACTTCCCCTTGCTTCCTTTGTGATTAAAAAATGTGTGGATTAAGAATGAGCAAGACCAACACTTCAAGATAGTCGTTGATCAGGCAAACCAATACGGCCCTCCTGGACGGCACCTTTAAGCAATGGCGACACCTTCAAAATGCTCAACTTTGAAGGATCTTAACCTAGGTTTTTAATGCAAAACCAAGAAAACAAAGTCTCACACAAAGTGAAAGAAATATCAAGAATTCTTAGTCTTAGTCTTAGGTTGCATTCCATGCATCACTTTTCATGCATATAGGCGTCTTTCAAATAAAATAAACAAATGTATGTCTTGTTTTCTTGGGATCCTTGCTTCCTTGTGTTTGCTTTGTAGGAAATTAGGTACATGGAAGTTCCAAGCCAAAGAGAGGTCCAAAATGGAATGTAGGCGTGTGTGTCTCACAAAAAGAGACAAAAAGAATGTTGTCTTGAGAAGAATGTTTGTGTCCACAAAGACAAATTCAAATGTGTCCAAGATGGAATTCCATTTTCAAAATCCAGCTCAAATTATCTCCATAGTGGCGCCCAACTCGAAGTTCAAAGATGGAGATTAAATCGCATTCAAACTTGAAGACAAACTTGAATTTAAATTCAACCATTATTTGAATTCAAGTTTCATCCAATTTGAGATTTACATTTCAATAAATTCTCAGCCTTATCTTGGTCCATTCCACACGCCATCTTGGAGGTTAAGAGGAAGATGAGTCTACAATTCAAAGTTGAACCCAAATTTGAATTCAAATTCAAACTCAATTCGAATTCAAATTTGAACCAACCTTTGAATTCAAATCCAACCACCTTATCATCATCAAATCTGGTCTCAAACACCTCCATTTAGTCATCATACACGGCTGGAAGAGAGAAGTTGGCATTCTACAAGCAAATTCAAGTTTTAGCTAGAATTTATCTTTGTTTGAATTTCAACCAGATTTTAAATTTAAACATTTGGTAGCTAGCATTATTTGAAATAATTTCTAGCCATTCTAAGGCTTGAGGAGCATGTTTTCTAGTCTATAAATAGGGCCTTTTGGTCGAATGTTAGGAACAACTTTTGATGAATAAGAATTCTTGATATTTCTTTCACTTTGTGTGAGACTTTGTTTTCTTGGTTTTGCATTAAAAACCTAGGTTAAGATCCTTCAAAGTTGAGCATTTTGAAGGTGTTGCCATTGCTTAAAGGTGCCGTCCAGGAGGGCCGTATTGGTTTGCCTGATCAACGACCATCTTGAAGTGTTGGTCTTGCTCATTCTTAATCCACACGTTTTTTAATCACTAAGGAAGCAAGGGGAAGTCTTCTTCCTTGTGTCTAACCCTTTGTGAAGGACGTTTGGAAGGTGGAATCGTTGGAGCCTGCTAGTTGCACGCATCAAATTGGCATTCTACAAGCAAATTCAAGTTTTAGCTAGAATTTATCTTTGTTTGAATTTCAACCAGATATTAAATTTAAACATTTGGTAGCTAGCATTATTTGAAATAATTTCTAGCCATTCTAAGGCTTGAGGAGCACGTTTTCTAGTCTATAAATAGGGCCTTTTGGCCGAATGTTAGGAACAACTTTTGATGAATAAGAATTCTTGATATTTTTTTCACTTTGTGTGAGACTTTGTTTTCTTGGTTTTGCATTAAAAACCTACGTTAAGATCCTTTAAAGTTGAGCATTTTGAAGGTGTTGCCATTGCTTAAAGGTGCCATCCAGGAGGACCGTATTGGTTTGCCTGATCAACGACCATCTTGAAGTGTTGGTCTTGCTCATTCTTAATCCACGCGTTTTTTAATCACTAAGGAAGCAAGGGGAAGTCTTCTTCCTTGTGCCTAACCCTTTGTGAAGGACGTTTGGAAGGTGGAATCGTTGGAGCCCGCTAGTTGCACGCATCAGTTGCTGATGCCCTTTCTAGGAGATACACTCTAGTGACTACCTTGTCATCCCGATTCCTAGGATCTGAATCACTTAAGGAATTGTACCCCAGCAACTATGATTTTGGCACCGTCTTTAAAGCATGTCAAGAGGCACCTTTCGGAAAATTTTACATGCATGGGAGATTCCTCTTTAAGGAGCAAAAGTAGTGTGTCCCATAAACATCTGAGAGAAATGTTGGTTAGAGAAGCCTGTGGAGGAGGGTATATGGGACATTTTGGCATCTTCAAAACTTTAGAAACCCTTAAAGAGCACTTCTATTGGCCTCACATGCGTGTAGATGTAGAGAAGTTGTGTCGCATCACTTGCAAGCAAGCCAAATCCAAGTCCCAACCATATGGCCTTTATACACCCTTACATGTCCCTGAGTCACCTTGGATTGACCTTTCAATGGCCTTTACACACGTTGCTGATTTATTCTTTAGAGAAATTGTTAAATTGCATGGCATGACATGTATCATTGTAAGTGATAGAGATACTAATTTTTTGAGTCATTTCTGGCGTGTTGTGTGGGCTAAACTTGGTACCCAATTGTCATTTTCCACCACTGCTCACCCATAAACTGATGGACAAACCGAGGTTGTCAATCGTACTCTATCTCAACTTTTGCATTCCATTTTGCAAAAACACCACAAGCATTGGGAAGATCATTTACCATACATCGAGTTTGCATACAATGGGAGTGTTCATCACAGTACATTGCATAGTCCCTTTGAGATTGTGTATGGCTTTAACCCCTTATCCCCTATTGATTACCATCCCTATGCATGAACATTCAAGTCTAGATGGTAAACGAAAAGCTTAAAAGATAACGAAATGGCATGAGAAAGTAAAAAACCCAACTTGAGGAAAAGAACAAATCTTATGCAAGACGAGCAAATAAACATAGGAAACACATTTCTTTTGAACCTGGTGATTTAGTTTGGTTAAATTTGCAAAGAGCAAGGTTTCTTAATGAAAGAAAATCTAAATTGTTGCCTCGAGGAGATGGACCATTTAAAGTACTTCACCATGTTGGTGATGATGCATATATTCTTGATCTTCCTGAAAGGTATGGTTCGATTTCCTCTACTTTTAATGTAGCTGACCTATCCCCTTTTTTGCTGATCCCTTTGATTCGAGGACGAATGTTTTTGAGGAAGGGGGAATTGATAAGGATCAAGAATCCCATCATGAGGTCAACGGCCCAATAACAAGAAGCAAGGCCAAACAAGTTGGTTATGAAGTTGGTAGCTTCTTGTGTAGGCATGTGCAAGATGAACCTAAGGTTCATTAGGTTCACCTCATTGAGCCCAAAAAGTGAATCTTTTGGGCACCTTGCGTGTGTGTGTTTTCTAGCTTTATTCTTGCCTCTCTTACTAATGATTCTTGTTTTCATGACTTTGTTATGTAGGAAGATGGTCCATGCAAAAATCTAAGTCAAAAGGGAACAAAAAGAATGTCGATATCTTGGAAGACAAAGAGAATGTTTAAAGAGAATGTTTTGAAGAAGAATGTTTTGAGGAGAATGTTGTCCTAAGGAATGTTGTCTTGAGGAATATTTCTCTCAAGGAATGTTTGTACTAATCCTTACCCGTCCTTATACACAGTTTTTTGGAGGTTGCTTGGAGGCTAACTCATCAACATGATAAAGTCAAGCATATCATCAAATTAAGCACCAATGAACCGGCCAAGATAAGCACAAGCTTGAAGACAAAGTTGAAGATAAACTTGCATCCAAATTCAAAGACCAAACACGTTCAACTTCAGCCAACTTTTGAATTCAACTCCAAACATATCCCAACTTTAAATTTTGGTCAAACGCTCTTCCTATGGATGGCTAAACACAGGTGAATGGAAGAAAATTCAAGGATCAACATGATAACTTAAAATTGAAGACTAGATGATAGCTTATCCAATTATTAAACATCATCTTACATTATAGATTGTTTTTATCTATATTTTTGATAGGATTTTGAGATGGAATTTGATCCATCTAGGACTCCTTTAATCGTCCAAATTTCAGCATAAGGCTGTAAAGCAGCTTATTTTTTGATCAATATACTTTCGGTTTCTTCTCTCCTTTTGTGTGAGACTTGTTTACTTGATTTTCCATTAAAAATCAAGGTTAATCATCTTCAAGAGTGAGCAATATGAAGGTGTTTGCTATAGCTTCGGATATTGTCCAGGAGGGCCTTGTTGGTTTGCCTAACAACAACTATTTTCGACAGTTTTGGTACATTGCTTAAACCAGCCGATTTCTATACAAAGAAATCAAGGAGAAGGGTTTTATTTGTGCCATTCCCTATTGTAAAGGAGGACATTGAAGGTGGAAGGGTGGATCCTTCATCACGCTTGCATCAACAATGGACTAACTTATCTATTTATAAGCCTAATCTATGTTAAACTATTACATAAAGACCTATCTATTTACCAATCAGAACATCGGGAAGAAGTAGAAGTAAAGTAAGTCTTGAAGGAAAAGAGAATATTCAGCTAATTGTAGCAGAAATTGTCTAGCTGAGAGGTTGATTTTTTGCAAGTTGGTTTGAGTCCTTCTTCCTAATTGGGCCAGCCAAATATCCTCCTTAAAAAACCTTCTAATGATCCTTGTAAGCTGCTGCCTTTGTTTGACCGAATTTGAGGCTAATTTGGACATGTGGTGCAAATTGTCTACATTTGTTTTCAAGAAGGTGTTGCAGCTGATTGATTGGCTTAATGACCAATCCCATTAGCCTAGGAGTTGACTAGGCATCTGGAACAAGCTGGTGATTCAGCAACTTGGCAGCTTTGTGTGTTCCAAACTGTATTGCATTGGTTGAGGGCCTTCCACTCTGATTCAGCCAATCTTGTCTGCATGAAAGTTGTAGATAATTAAAAGAACTTCAGTTTTGTCTTTTGGATCATTTGATTTGCAGCTGGGAGGAAGGATGTATGACGTGGAACTTTCAGCTGCTTCCGGGTGTGGACCTTGAAGTAGGCAGCCGATTCAGCAGCTTCTTCTGCTTTACGATTTTTGAGTTTGGTAAAGATATTTCCTGAGGAAGTGCAAAACACCAAAGTTGTAGCTTAGACTTTTTTATCTTGAAGTTCCAACTGGAACCAAACAATCCATGCTATGATTGAGGAGATATGGCTGAAATGCGACCTGAGGAAGTGCAAAACACCAAAGTTGTAGCTTAGACTCTTATCTTGAAGTTCCAACTGGAACCAAACAATCCATGCTATGATTGAGGAGATACGGCTGAAATGCGAGAACTGCATCTTGTCTTAACTTCTTGATATTTCAGCTTTGTGTTGGTCTTGCTTCAACCATGTTTCCTTTGACCTAAAAAGACTTCATACACATATAAAAAACATATACAGGATAACAATGATCGAGATAGGAGTGTATAAAAAGCAATGACATGCAACTAATTTAAAACACACGAAATGCAATGCATGAAGAGCAATCTAACTAAGACACATCTATAACGTCTTGCACAAGCATGCATCAAAAGCATAGGATAGAGTCTAAGACATGTGGTTAAGTTCTTGGAGTCCTAGGCGTGACAAATTTGCATTTGCTGATTCGAAGTCCAGATGGGTTGTTCTACAAATTTTTGTTGAAGGACCAGATTGGGTTAACACTTTTGAAGTCCAAGAAGCATAGGTAAGAGCATGGGTAGATGGGTAGGCTGCAGAAAGTCGTCAACCATGCTTCTTCCATTAGAATCACCGATTTGAGCTTGAATGAAGATCTAGGGCTTTTCTTAGTCTTTCTTTGTTTATTGATTTACCTTGAACTTTTTTGTGGTATTCCTTGAACCTTCTACACTTTTTCCATTAATCGGGAAGGATAGGATAGAGTCTATGACATGTTGGTTAAGTTCTAAGAGTCCTAGACGTGACAAAATCGCATTTACCGATTTGAAGTACAAATGGTTGTTCCACAAAATTTGTCAAAGGACAACATTGGAGTAACAGGTTTGAAGTATAAGAAGCATGGATAAGAGCCCTGGGGAAAGTCGCCCACCGTGCTGCTTCCATAAAAATCATTGGTTTCAGCTTAAATGAATATTTGGGGCTTTGTTTAGCCTTTTTTTGGGCATTGATATGCTTTGACCTTTTTTGTGGTGTTTCTTGGACCTTATACATGTTTTCCACAAACTTTTGTTGAAGGACCACATTGGATTAACTTGAAGTTCAAAAAGCATAGATAATAGCATGGGAAGGCGGGTGGACTAGACAAATGATGAGCCATAGTGAAGCCAAGAAAAGGAAACCACGCATGATGCCACGCCAATGCAAGATAAAGCTCCCCTGATAAAAAGAATGGCAAGAAAACTAATGCACGAGTGGGAATCTTTCTATACAAGCATGTGGAAGATGAACTAATAGAGGAGGATGTCCATTGGGACATTTCATGGAGGCTTTAATATAGCTGTTAATAAATGATTGTAATATATGCTAGACATTGAGAGTTGTTGATGCAAATCCTCACGCAAGCTCGGATCTTTTACTTCAAGACTCACCTTCAAGGCTTGGCACAAAGGGGTAATCTCCCTCCTTGCTTCCTTGAAGTGTATGTTGGCTGAGTAACACCTCTAGAACGGGATTAACGTTGACCTTGGCAAACAAATCGTCCTCCAAGACGTTCCTCCCTTTGATCTTGGCAAATACCACCTCAATGTTAGCTCAAACTTTAAGGATCCTAACCTTGATTTGATGAAAAACCAAGAAAAAACTCAAAGATACAAGTCTTAAGAGAAAGCTGAATTTTATTGAAGAGAAGAAGTGTTGATGTGATTACAAAAATCGGCCGTATGGCACTTTATATAGGTAAACAAAGCTAAGAACCAAATGAAAAAGTCCTAACTCACAAGACCAACTAAATAGAAAAGTCCTAAACTACAACTTCAACTATATGTAAAAATTCTAAGTTACAACTCTACATGTTAGGTAATTTACGAAAACATGAAAGAATCTTATAACTTCCTAATGCTTAAGCTGGCCGGCAATGTCTTCATACAAGCTTAGAATTTTTCCCAAAAAATGAGTTCCTAAAATGTAGGGATGATTCACTAAAATGTAGGAAGGTTGAGAGCCTTTTAATCTCTTTTTGAGCCTTGATCCTTGATTGCATTGTAGAGACTTGTACACTCAGAATTGGCCTTTGCTGTCTTCATCAACGTTACAGAACTCTTCAAGACCTTGAATTTGAGCCAAATATTGACACCATTCCGAGTTAAAACAAAGGAGTTATGACCGATCGAAGTTTGGTCCAATCAGCATCCATTCTTGCCTAACGCCTTCTCCCATGCAACGTCTTCTTCATCAAGTTTCGTGCAAAAATAAAGACTCCACCAAGCATCATTCTCACTAAGGATAAATCAAATGCATGTCATGCAAGTGAAATACCTAACATCGAGTGAAATGATGAAAATGCCACAAACTAGAAAACACATAAAAACGCCTCCATTAATGTAATGACTATCATTCCCTTCCCACCAACCCTAACATATTGCATTAAACATGTAAAACATAGAATTATCATACATGAATCTAAAGCTTGTGGGGCGCCCTTGTGGGGGCTCATTATTCCCTCCCTCTTCAAAAAGATTTGTCCCGAATCCAGGTCCGCACTAATCGGAGAGGAGAATTTATTCACGACATGCTAACAAAGAAACTAGACTAACATCCATCCCCACTCAGATCAAATATCAAAATGATAAAGTTGATGAATGGGGATGAAAGAAAGTTAAGCTCAAGGTAAGAACTTTCATTTCTATCCATGCATTTGTTGAATGTAGGTTGCCTCTTTTTGACAGGTTTTGAACGTAACAATAGAACCTGCTGCAAGAACTTAAGATGCACAAAAGATGCCAATACAAAACAGGACACTAAACCTGGCATGGAAGCAAAATTCAGCGTGTAAAAGTCACGTCTCCTTTTCATATGCTTAGGATGTATCAAAACCTTTAATACGACAAGTGAAAGGCGAGGTTCAAATGAGGAAAGGCTTACGGTGGATGCCTAGGCATCCAGAGACAAGGAAGGGGGCCACAGTAGAGTTTGAAGTTAGAAGTTGCTTTTTTGCAAAGGACATGGCAACACACTAGATGACAAGGAAAATGACATATGGCTGAATTTTAGCAAACGAAAAACATGTTTCCATGCTAGGAAAGTGCTCAACAATTCATGTTCATTCAAACAACAATAACAATTGGATTCTCATGCAAATTGAGATTACTACAACTGACTATACATGCTTGAACAATTACCAAACTTTGAAATCCAGCATATATTTTAAATAGTACTCCGTGATTTAAACTTTTATACATGCAGATCAACGCTCCTGGATCAAACATATAAATAATCAAAACAAGCTGAAAAACTAGTAGGCGACTTAGAGATACATGTAGACAAACCAAAGAGTTCGGAAAATGAATGCATCCTGAAATTATGCAATGGAAATAGCAAATGAGTATGTTGTAATAAGAACAAACAATGTGTCGTTGCTGTTTCTCACATTAACCTCGCGAACATGAAACAATGAAAGCTCATATGCAAACAAAGATGGAAGATAATTAGGCAATAAATTTTAAGCATGTATGTATCGTTCTTTTGCCTTTCTTCTTTACTCTCAATTTCAAATTTGTCTTCATCTTTTTCTTGTGCTTTAGGTTCACATTCAAGAATATTAACGGCAATTTCAGCTGCACGCTCCAAGTCATTTGTATGCACATTAGTATCGTTAACATGCAATGCAACATCAACAATTTCACACAATGCAGAATTGTTTGTGTCCAAGTCAGTGTTATTTTCATGAAACTCACTTTCAATATGTTCATGCAATTCAAATGCAGCCTTATGTTCATCATGATCAATTTCATTCAAATCATTTAATTCAGTTTGTGCACTTCATTTTCGGCAGCATGACATTCAAGAGTCTAAATAGAAGAATCACTAGATTTCATGTTCATCATTTAAAACTTCAGCATCTGATGCACAAACACTAAGCTATTTAGGACTTTTCTTCAACTTATGGAATCCAGCTGGAACCAAGGAGGAAGGTTCAAAACATTCCAAGAACACCAAACACTTCAACCGTCCAGAATTCAGTCGAATTGGAAGAACACTCCAGCAAATGACTTCAACTTGATTGAGCAAGCTTTAAACCCTATCAAACAATATCCATCCCAAGCATATGAAGTAATACAATCAAGAATTTTTTCAAGTCTGTTGATAGGAATCAAAGATTCAAAGGAAAACTGAAATTTTGTTTTGGTGCAAAACTTGCGGTAGTTTTTGTGTATTCAGATTCTGCATTTTACAATGGCCTAAGCTACTTTAAATAAGCCAAAAAAGGCTTCTAAGGGAAGATACAAACATGGGGTGGTCGAATAAGAGCAAAGAAGAAAGTTTACACAAGCTACAACTTGGAATAAATTTGATTAGACCAGCATTTGTCTTCGGCTGAACATCTCTTTTGTTTTGCAAGTTGTTTTGCCTTTGATTTGTGATTGGTTCTGCTCCTCCCTGCTTTGTAATATCATTTGACACGTCCTTGATGAGTTGGTTTGGTCTCTTGCAGCTGATTGGTTGAGAATCCCACTTGGACAATCAAGAAAGCAAAATTTGTCCAGATTTAACTCCTGAATTGTTTTGCAATATAACTCTATCTTCCAATCAGATTCAGCTTTTGCACATAAAATCAAAGTTGTAGATCTTTTCCTGTAGATGTGTTTTGACACCATAAGGACGTCGTTTGGACTGGAATGAGTGAGTTATTCTCGTTTGAAGTTGATCTGCTTCGGATGTGGACCTTTGGAGGCAGGTGACTAAGCAGCCAGCTGGTTTTAACGCTTTTGTAGCTGGATACAGGTCTTTACTGGGAAAGTGCTGAACATTAACATTGTCGCTTATCTTCTTAGCTTTCACCTCCAACTAGAATCAAGTCAATCAGAGTTGTGATTGGTGAGATATAGCTGAAAAACTAAGAGGGTGTCATGCTGCCAGCTTGTCCTTTCAACTCAACTTGGTGTATGAACGTTTGGCATGGACTTCATCAAGCTTCCTTGGCCTGAAATCAGTTCCTACTTCATGCATCAATTTCTTGGCCATGCTCCTTGTTATAGGGCCCTTGTCTTGCATTAGTGTACCTCCCGCTGCGGCTGGTTCTTCTTGGAATGGCTAGGGCTCATCAACATCATGCAAGAAAGAATTAAAATTACGCATTTGTTCCTTAAGCTCTTTATATCTAAGTTGAATTCTACACGTGTTGCAAAGCGATACATATCATCTAGAGTTTCAAATCTTTCATGCACCATCTTATCAGCAATGTCTTTACTCAAACCAGCAATGAATCTAAGTATAAGCAATTCCTTGGGCTCATCAATGTGAGCTTTATATAAACGATCTAACAATTCATCGTAATATTATCGTACGGTAAGACTAGTTTGATGATAGGATTGATACCTCGGAATCGTGTTACGCCAATCACTTACCCATATGCCATTAGATCGGCCAAAGTGATGCATACGCCGTTTCAGCTCGTCAAGGTCCTTTTTAAATTACTTCATTCCCCATATGGCACTAAACAACGTGTAGTTATCCAAGAAGACTGAGTCATCCATGCTCCCCCGATTTAACTTGAGAACTTTATAGAGTCCTAGTCACACTTTGAGAAGCTGTATCCATGGGTATATCCACAGGTCAAAAGAAAGCAAAAGAAAAAAAAGGAAGACTAACACAAAGATCAACAAACATTAGACGTTAATGTAAATCAAGTGTATAGCGCTTGTTTCACGCACTCTTGTCCCTCAATATTTTCACACACACTTAAAGTTTGTCTCTCGACCCAATCTATGGTTAGAAACACCAAAGCAAGCGGCACTTCTTGGAGGTAATGCCAAGACACCAAAATAGTCCCAATCACCATCAATCAATTCCAACCCTTTGCCAACTTAAGAGTAACAAAAGGAAGAACAATTTGGACACAACGTTATGATTCAAAGAATAAGAAATCAAAAAATGATGTTAAGGACTGAGCCAAAGAGAAACTAGGGGTTGCCTTGGGCAATCATTAGTTAATCTTAGACTTTGCCTACTTAATTCACTTAACGTTCAATCAAGTTTTTAATTCAATTGCATTCAAGCCTTATGATATGTGTTTAGGTCCTTTGAGTAAGCTAGGGCTATTGAGAGTGTAGGGTTTGGCCTTTCAAGAACCAAGATGAGCACAAGCTTTTGAAGCCTTTGTTCACTTTGCATTTCTTTGCCCTTCTTGGAACCTCTGCTATACTTTTTTTGTATTTTCTTGTATGTTTTGTCTCAAAACTGTTTT
>AP025068.1:21232846-21265831 GCA_036186865.1 Eustoma russellianum
TTTTATTATTTTTATCTTTTTTCCTAATGTTTCGATTTTTAAAATGTTTTAAATTAATTTTTACATTTTTTTTAGAATTTTTACAAATAATAACATTTATTAGAAATGATTTATTTTTTAAAAAAAAGAGGAAACCTGCTGTAGCAAGTCACCTTCCGGTGACTGGCTACAAGTGAGACATTTCGGCAAAAGAGTTGTTGTTAAGTGAGTTTCATCAACGTTAGACTGCTAACTAAGTAATGGGCCAAACCTTAGGCTAATAAGTGAGATTTTCTCATAATCTTTTCTCTTTCAATTTTGGTTCTGATCTAATGTGCTCAATTGTCTAAATCAGTTTATGGCGTGGGCATCAATTAGATCCAACAGGTACCCGTGTGTTGGGTTTTTGGCTTAAAAAAACGTGACTTTGACAAAAAAAAGTTGACGTCTTGCATTGTTTCTTTGTTTTATCTGACCAAAGATCAAATCTTCATACACACTTAACAATAGGTTCATTGTGTAGGGTTTATATTCAGCTATATCATATAAATCAAGTCGATTGCTAAATAGCTACCTAGTGTCACTCGTAAATCTTGTTGCTAATGAAGTTTTCAGTTGATCATAGACTTGTGTGACTTTGATTACATTGTTTGCTTGATTTATATTGAATATAACTTGTATCCAAGGCTGACCTTATCACCCCACATACACGGCTACCCTTGAGTACCAAAATAAAAAGAGCCCTCACATGCTTCTATTCCTGATCTGAACTTGAAAATATAACGCCGTTCTCTGTTTTCATATTCAGTTGTTTCCTTATTGTCCCGGGTTAGAGAAGTGCTTTATTGAGGTAATACAGATAATACCTCAAGATTCTTTAAGCTTCTAGCATGCCTAATATTCGACGGCTCAATTTTTTTGTGCTTATCATAAACTTGTGTGCAGAGAAGGCGAAAGTCTGTGACTGAAATTGTTTTCAGTATTTTGTAACTGAAATCCAACTGCTTAGAGTTTGTTTAAGGAAAAAAAGACAAAAAGCCTCGGCAAAACAGTGAGGCCAAAAAAAAGTATAATTCAAGAATCTGAGCCACACGAGGATTGGAGAGTTAGTGTCAAATTGCAATTATATCAAGAATACCAAAGTTCACTTAAATCCAAGTATTCATCTGCTTCAAATTACACCATATTTCATTGTCTTAGAACTTGGATACTTGTGTATTGTAATTGATCAACAACTTTGTAATTAATTTGCATAAGGCTAAGGTTAACTAAATATTGCCCAGGGCCAACCCTTAGTTTTCTTTGGCTCAGCCTTTGACGTAATTTTGGTTTCCTTTTTCTTTAATTCTTAGAAAGTTAAGTGTGTTAAATTGTCTTGTTCTTGGCTTGATACCTTTGCTTATTGGTTGTTGAAAATTGGATGATATGTTGGAGAAAAAGATACATTTGATCATTGAATTGTGTTAACCACTTGAAAAGATTTCTTTGGTTGTATCTAGCTCAAGATTGGCCGAGGAAAACGCAAACTGTGAGAGACTATACAAGAGAGAGAAAAGAACATATACATTGATTTTGATTTCACTAATGTAACGATGTTTCTTTTGTCTTTGTGTTATTTTTTTCTTTGTTTGTTTTCTTGATTAATTTTAGGTTACTCATGGATTCCATGGAGGATGACATTAGAGACCTCTATCGTGCAACGATAGAAGGCTTACGTCAAGCTCATTTCACTTATGGAATTGCATATGATTTGCATGATATGAGTGATGATTTTAGTGTTGATATTGAGCATGATTCTTATGATGATGCTGAAATTTCAATTGATACACATGTTTTTCATGATTATAAAGTTGATGTACCGAATGAACAAGACTTACATGATGAGCTTCTTGAATTACATGATCCTAAATTGTTTAAATCTGGTTTGTATGAATCTGATTCCAGTAATGATATTGTTTTGCACTCTAAAGCGTGTGAACCTGATAAGAAATTGCATGTTGGTTTCCATGATGTTGAAGTTGAACATGACAGTGTGAAGTTCTTAGAACGTAATTCTAACATTCGTAAGAAACTTCTAGCACAAAAAGAACATAACTTTGAGATTCTTACAGTAGTGGAAGAACAAAAGGTGCACATATTAGACATCCTTAATAAATTGCAGGGTCTTAGGAGACTTGTTGATGTTTATCGTGTTCATATGCAAGAGACTTACTTGCGTGCTGAAAGTGATGAGCTTGAATCCAAAGTTGTTTGTGCTACACATGATTTGCTTGATTTACATCCTGATTTACAAGATGATTTGAGTGACGTTTCAAATGAGCATAGTGATGTCTTAGGTCATAAACATGATAACGTTGAGAAGCATGAATGGGTTGTCCATAACAATCCTTTGTTTGAGTATCTTGATAGTGACCTTCCATATGATAGTGCTGAGACTTCTAATTTGCGTGCGTATGAATAAGAAATTCCATTTGGAGTTACGTTGCAAACTGATTTTGAGGATGATAATCTACATGCTAGTGCTGATTTGTGATTTGTTGAGCATGATAGCTCATATACATCTGATTTGGGAGTTCTAAGTAGCATACAAGGCATGTTGTTTATTCCTCAAGTTTTACATACTTTCTTTCATGCATGATAAATCTTATGAAAGGAGTTTTCTACCTATCTTGTTAGTGCATCCTAAACACATTAGAAAGAGGTGCTTGTTGCTTAGTGTTCATGTAGATATGTGTTATAATGTGTTGTGGTCTACATCCTTCTTCCTTCAGTTAATTGTTCATCCTAAGCATGTTAAACTCAAATTACGCATGTTCATTATACTTTATTCTCTTAGGTTTGTGCCTTGTATATATTGTGAGTTTTTGTTGAAGTATCCCTCTTATACATTTGACTGTTTAGATTTGAGATCGAATCCTTTCGAGGAGAGAGGGATTGATGTAGCACAAGGAGCCTCCTCATTTAATTCTACACACACAAGAAACGTGTACACCCTTAGTAATCCTACAGTTAGACGTTTCTTGTATAGGCATGTGCAAGACGAGCCTACAAGTGTCATTTAGATACATGGTGTGTTTGAGTCTTGTTTGGTTTTGCATCGTTTAGGTGTCTTATTACTCAAAACTAGGCCTAGGACATGCATTGAGTCTTTGATTATGTTTATAGTTAGTTATTTGTGTTGTTTGAGTATTTGTAGGGTTTGCATGAGCTTGGAATGACGTTTTCTTGAAGAAGAAGCAAAGCCGAAATGAGGGGTTTCCTGCGCGTGACGTCCAATATTTTGGCCATATCTTTGCGATCGTTAATCCAAATTCCGTGATTTTAGTTGGATATGAAAGCGAAGCGATAGGGCTACAACTCCTACTTCTATCTGTTTTCTCAAATTCAAAGCCGAAGATATCTATAATTCGTGATAAAGTTGAGTGATGCTGAAATTCGTACCCTGATGACACCTGAATTTCAACAGATTACATCTCTTTCAATACTTATCCAACTAAGGTGATCTCAGAGCCTAAATTTAAGGATTTTCCACGATCTACAACTTTTACGAAGACATGAAGAGCTAATTTGATGCATACATACGTGCAAGACGTTATAGGTGTGTCTTAGTTAAATTGCACTTCATGCGTCGCATTTTGTGTGTTTTAATTTCTTGCATTTTTGTTTGTTATCCTTTCTTTTGCTTGTTTGATGCTTGTTATGTCTTTTCTTGCTTTGTAGGGGCTCTTGGAGTTGCCAAACCCGTTTGGAAGTGTTAGACCAAGAATGCTGAAAAGTACTGAAAAATGCCTGAAATTTGTGGGCATGTAACTCATTCATGCAAACTCCAAATTGGATCATTTAAAAGCCAAAATTCAAGTTCAAGATGTGAAATAAATTTCCCAAGAAGGACATATCTTCAAATTCGTCTTGCATCCGCGGTAAAAAGGCAAGAAAACCGAGGGTGCCATTTCTGCCTAAGATCCAGCCACCGGAAAATTGCTTGAATTTTGTGGGCGCATAACTCAGTCATGGGAACTCCAAATTGTGTCACTCAAAAGCCAAAATTCAAGATGAAGAAGTGAAATAAATTTGTCAAGAAGGACACTTCTTCAAATTCGGATTGTAACCGCGAGAAAAGTCGAGTCAACCAGAGACGTCACTTCAGCCTAAAATCCAACACCCTTGTTTACTTCTTGGAGTTTGACCTCTTTAAGCCAATTCAATGGGTTTTCAAACGTTTTGATCTGGTCCTAAGACCAGAATAATTGTGCTTTATTGTACTTTTGACTAGGATAAGTGTTAGGATGAGTTTTCTCCTTATTTAAGCCATGTAAACCAATTTTTACAAAAAGCTTGGTTTGAAGAATAAAATTTCTGTTGCTTTTCTCCTTAGAAGGCATCTTTGTTTTCTTGATTTCTCACTAAAAATAAAGTCTAAAAACCTTCAAAGTTTGAGCATGATTGAGGGTGATTGCCAAGGCAAGATGAATGCTGCCTAGGAGGATGTTTATCATTTGCCTAGTCCACATCATTCTTCAAGGATTGGTTTCTCATTTCAGCCTATCTAAAGACATTGGAAGCAAGGAGGAGCTTGGCCCCTTTGTGCCTAACCCATTGTTGGAAGAGAAGCTTGGATAAAAGAGTGGGATCCTACCCGTGTTTGCATCATAATTCGGACGCTATCACAGCGTAAATATCATTTCAAGTTTTGACAGTTTTGTAATCCTATATAACTTAAGTTTTTGGAGTCCTACTTGTATTAGGAGTCTTAAATCCGACCCTTCTTTGTTTATAGACTAGTTTTCAGTTCTTTTATGTCTATATAAACCCAAAAAACATGGTTGATGTAAGCACCAATGACATGATTGATAAAATTGTGTGTGAATTCGACCTATTGAGGCGTTTTCCTTGTGCTTTCTTTGGTTTCACCTAAACAAATCAAAGCTAGATCCAGTTAAGGTTTGAGCAAACCTAGTTGGTGAATCACAATCCAAGGATACAGAATGACGTGTTGGATTGGAAGATTCGAATTGCTCGTCATAGGTTTTTGACAACTCTTGTCCAAGAAGGTGGTGTTTGCGCCATTGTCCCACGCAAAGGGCTGATCGAAGGTGTCTTTTGGAGTTGAAAGAAGCGATCGTCAAACCCCATACGGTCAAAGATTGTATGAAAACTTTTTCACAAAAGAACAACCAAAACTTGTGCAAGCAAACACAAAGCCGTGAGCAATGTCTCATAAAGGTTGTGAGCAATAGTCTCATCAAACAAGCCAAAAAGCACAAAGAAAGAAAATAGAGCTTGTTTGAGAAAGAAACTGAGAGAAAAGCCAACCTACATCAAAAAAGTAAGAGGCAAGACGCATGAGAGATTGCACAAGAGGAGAGGTATAGCCTTATATTAGAAAAGTTAGAAATTCACAAAAAGGGAACTTAGAAGGAATTTTTTTGCAAAAAGAAAGTACCATCACCCGAAAGTGTTGATTTTTGTCGAAAAAGTTTCAAGAACAATCCCTTACTGAGCACTTGTGTATGTGTGCTTGGCTTTCGCTTTATTACAAGTGAGATTGCATAAAGATTGAAGTAAGTTAAGGGATTGTTTAATACAAATCCGGCCTAAACATCACTTGACTTCTATCCTTCTTTGATTCTTAGATAGTCTAAGATTGTTGTTTAATCAATTGTCAACTTACAGTAGAAGTAAATATTTTGTCAACTTTTGGGTTGGATTTCTTTACTTGCGTTCAATCATGGTTACTTCACATGAAAGAGAAAATTCACCCCTTTCTACCCCCAACATACCCCAAGGTCCTACCACACTTGAAATATTGCAACAAACTATTGCTAGCATGATTCATGCTTTTGGTCACATGAAAAGTGAGATTGAAAATCTTAAAAATAATTGTCGAGCTCCCAAGGGAGAAAGTGCTAGTCAAGGTCAAAGAGAACCCCTAAGTTTACCTTTTAACGAAGGAACATCTTTTGGTGGTGAATCTTGGACTGAGCATCGTGGAAACATGTCCCACAGAGGGCATGGTAGGAGTCGTGGTCTAAATGGTGGTCATAGGAACATTTCATTTGAGGATATATTTGATGATCCGCCTGAGTACAATGATTGTTATCAGGAAGAGAGGTATTATAACAACATGTTTGAAAGAAATGAACCTCCTGAAGAGGAGTGCATTACAAGTAAACTGAATATACCTCCCTTCCTAGGGAAAAGTGACATTGAAGCATACTTGCAGTGGGAACTTAAGGTAGATCATATGTATTCTTGTACTAATTATTTTGAGTTGGCCAAAGTTCGGTATGCTACTTTTGAGTTTGTAGATTATGCTTTACTTTGGTGGCATCATCTGCAAAATGCAAGAAGACGAGCTAGACAACCTCCTGTTGTCACATGGGCAGAACTCAAGCAAGAGATGAGGAAGAGGTTCATATCACAGTCCAATGAAAGAAGTGTCTACCAAAATCTGCAACAACTCTATCAAGGTAACAAATCTGTTGATGAATATTATAAAGAGTTAGAACATTTGCTTACCAGGACAAACATAGAAGAAGCAGAGGAGGCCACAATGGCAAGGTTCTTAGCTGGCGTTAACAAGAAAATTGCATTCAAAGTGGAACTTACACCCTTACTCAGATTTGGCTTCTATGGTTCACACTGCTGAGAAAGTGGAAAGGCAACTTAAGGTACGAACCTCTGTCCCTTCTTTTCGGCCTAATCATACAAACTTTTCCAAGGTACAGCCTAGGACAAGTTTCAGACCCCCACAGAGATTTCAAGAGAAGGCGCCACAAAGCTTTCAAAAACATCCCTCAACAAGCAACTCTCCAATCGTCGACAAAGGCAAAGCAAAGGTGGAAGGTACTACTTCTAACACTAGATTCAGCGATATTCAATGTTTTAAAGGATTGGGTAAAGGTCATTTTGCAAATCAATGCCCCAACCCTAAAAGCATTGTTCATTGAGGAGTATAATGAGTACTATTCTGAAGAAGAATTAGAAGAGAATGAGGAAATTGAGAAAACGTGTGAGGATCAGAAGAGAATGACCAAAAGTCGAAATGATCTAAAGGAAAAGGAATTGGAAAGAATCTTCGTTAAGAATATTCGTTCTGACAAAGTTGAATCAAAGGAGAAAGAACTTGTCATTTCTGAGGAAAACAAAGACAAGAAGAAGAGTGATTTCGTTGCATCACAAAGTGAAGTGTTCCACTCCATCAATTCCAACAAAACCATGTACATCTTACTCTACAAAGAAACCTTATTTTCTTCATCTGATTTGCCCTCTAATTTGCCAGTGAAGTCACTTCCCTACTGCAAGAGTTTTCAAATTTCTTCCTCGAAGGAGATCCCAAAGGTTTACCACCTCTAAGAGGCATTGAGCATCAAATAGATTTCATTCTAGGAGCTGTCCTACCCAATAGGCTTGCTTATAAAGCCAATCTAGAGGAAACTAAGGAGATCCAAAGACAAGTTGAGGAACTCTTAGACCAAGGTAAGGTGAGAGAGAGTATGAGCTCTTGTGTCGTACCTGTGATAGTTGTCCCTAAAAAAGATAGAACTTGGAGGATGTGCATAGACTATAGAGCAATCAATAAGATTATTGTAAAGTACAGATACCCTATTCTTAGGTTGGATGATATGTTGGACATGTTATATGCATCTAGATACTTTACCAAAGTAGATCTTAAGCAAGGATAATTCCAAGTGAGAACTAGGGAAGGAGATGAATGAAAAACGGCTTTCAAGACTAAGTTTGGATTGTATGAGTGGCCCATAACACCTTTATGAGTTGATGAATGATGTCTTGAGGAAGTTCATTGGGAAATTTATGGTAGTATGCTTTGATGACATCCTTATCTACTCCAAATCCATCAGTGAACACCTTATCCATTTGAGAGCTTTTCTTAGGATTCGTGATCAGTGCTGAAGGGATTGAGATGGATCAAGAGAAGGTCAACTCCATCACTGAATGACCAACGCCTAAGCCTGCAGGAGACATTAGGAGTTTTCATGGACTAGCCAGCTTTTATATGCGTTTTGTCAAGGATTTCTCTACCATTGCTGAGTTGGTTAAGAAGGATGTAAGTTTTCAATGGGGAACCCCACAAAAACAAGCCTTTGATGAACTTAAGAAGTGATTAACCTCAGCACCTATTCTAAGATTGCCAAACTTTGAAGAGACGTTTGAAGTTGAGTGTGGTGCCAACGGGGTTGGCATTGGAGCTGTACTGAATCAAGCTAAGAAACCAATAGCTTATTTCAGTGAGAAGTTAAGAGGAGCAGCCTTGAACTATTCAACCTATGACAGGGAACTCTTTGCCTTAGTCAGATCTTTACAAACTTGGCAACATTATTTGCAACCTAAGGAGTTTGTGATCCACTCCGATCGTGAAAGCCTTAAGTACCTTAAGGCCCAAGGTAAACTGAACGAAAGACATGCAAAATGGGTTGAATACATTGAACAATTCATATATGTAATCAAGTATAAGCAAGGAAAAGACAATATTGTTGCTGATGCTATATCTCGTCGATATACTTTGATTACTACACTGACTTGTAACATGTTTGGTTTTGAAACTATCAAAGATTTGTATGTCTTTAATCATGACTTTAGTTCCATTTACAAAGCATGTCTTGAATCCCCTTTTGGTAAGTTCTATCTGCATGAAGGATTCTAGTTTAAGGAGTAAAAGTTATGTGTACCAATGTGCTCAATAAGGGAACTTCTGATCAAGGAAGCTCATGGAGGAGGCTTGATGGGTCATTTTGGCTTGTTCAAGACGTTAGAGATGCTTAAGGAGCATTTCTTCTGGCCACACATGCGCGTAAATGTTGAAAAGGTATGTGCTAGTTGTATTACATGCAAGCAAGCTAAATCTAGAACACAACTTCATGGATTGTACTTACCTGTTCCAAATTCACCTCGGACTGATCTTTCAATGGACATTGTGTTAGGATTGCCTAGGTCCAAGACTGGTAAGGATAGTATCTTTGTTGTTGTTGATAGATTTTCTAAGATGGCACATTTTATTGCGTGCAAGAAGGTGGATGATGCCACACATGTTTCTGACCTATTCTTTATGGAAATTGTAAGATTACATGGTATGCGTACCATTGTAAGTGATAGAGGCACAAAGTTTTTAAGCCACTTCTAGCGTGTTATGTGGAGTAGGCTTGGTACTAAACTTCTTTTCTCGACAACTGCTCACCCACAAACTAATGGACAAACAGAAGTAGTCAATAGAACTTTGTCACAATTGTTGCGTGTCATAATTCAAACGAACTTAAAGAATTGGGAAGATTGTTTAGCTTTCGTTGAGTTTGCATACAATAGGAATGTTCATAGCAGTACTTTGCATTCTCCTTCTAAAGTTGTTTAGGTCTTTAACCCATTATCCCCACTTGACTTAGTCCCCATTCCCATTCATGAACGTGTGAGTCTTGATGGAGAACGTAAGGCTAAACTTGTCAAAGATTTGCATGAAAAGGTGTCACAACTTGAAGATAAAAACAAAGTGTATGCCAAAAGAGCTAACAAGAACCGTAAGGCTGTTATATTTGAACTTGGAGATCTCATTTGGTTACACTTAAGGAAGGAAAGGTTTCCTAAGATAATCAAAGTTGATGCCAAGAGGCGATGGACCATTCAAAGTTATCCAAAGACTTGGAGATAACGCATACGTCCTTGACATCCCTAAGGAAAGGTACGATTCTATCTCTAAAACTTTTAATGTTGCTGACCTTACTCCATTTAGTGTTGATCCAGATTCGAGGTCGAATCCTTTTCAAGAGGGGGGAATGATGAGCCTAGCGAAGCAAAGAAGAACCAACCATAGTGGGAGGTACACCAATGCAAGACAAAGGTCTTATAACAAGGCGTGTGGCCAAGAAATTGATGCATGAAGTGGGAACCTTCTTTTACAAGCATGTTGAGGATGAACTAAGTCAAGATAGCCTCCGTTGGATCCATTCATTACAAGCTTTAACTTAGTTTTTGAATCATGTTGTAACATATTAGGTAATCTTGTGTGTATTGTTCATATTGTTGAGTGCTTAGCTTGATTTCCTTTATAAATTGTTATAAACTAACCAAGACATGTCCTAGTATGTTGCATATGTTGTTTGGTGTATATTTGAACTGATTTTAGGCCAAAGAAGCTTGATGGAGTCCATGCCAAACGTTCATACACCAAGTGGAGTTGAAAGGGCAAGCTGGCAGCATGACACCCTCTTAGTTTTCAGCCATATCTCACCAACCACAACTCCAATTGACTTGATTCTAGTTGGAGGGAAAGCTAAGAGGGTAATCTACAATGTTTATGTTCAGAACTTTCCCACAAAATGCCTGTATCCAGCTACAAAATCATTGCAACAAGCTGGCTGCTTAGTCACCTGCTTCCAGAGCTCCACACCAGAAGCAGGTCAAATTCAAACGGGTATAACTCACTCATTTCAGCTCCAAACGACGTTATTCCGGTGTCAAAACACATCTATAGGAAACGATATACAACTTTTATTTTATGTGAAAGAGCTGAATGTTATTGTAAGATAGATTTATATAGCAAAACAATTCAGGGGTCAAATCTGGACAGATTTTAGTTTCTTGATTGTCCAAGTGGATTCTCAACAAATTAGCTGTAAGAGACCAATCCAACTCATCAAGAACATGTCAAATGATATTACAAAGCATGGAGGAGCTGAACCAATTACAAATAAAAGGCAAAACAACACTCAAAACAAAAGGAATGTTCAGCCGAGAAGACAAAAGCTGGTCCAATCAATTTTATTCCAAGTTCTAACTTGTAAACTTTCTTCTTTGCTCCTATTGGACCATCCCACATTTGTATCTTCCCTTAGAAGCCTTGTTTGTCTTATTTAAAATAGCTTAGGCCATTGTAAAATACACAATCTGAATCAACATAAACTTCCGCCAGTTTTTTACACAAAACTCATTTTGGTTTTCCCCTTGAATCTTTTGATTCCCTTCAAGAAACTTGAACAAATTCTTGATTGTATTACTTCAAATGCTTGGGATGGATATTGTTTGAGAGGGTTGAAAGCTTGCTCAATCAAGTTGAAGTCATTTGCTAGAGTGTTCTTCCAACTTGGCTGAATTCTGGACGGATGAAGTGTTTGGTGTTCTTGGAATGTTTTGCACCTTCCTCCTGGGTTCCAGCTGGATTATATGAGTTGAAGAAAGGTACTAAATAGCTGAGTGTTTGTGCACCAGCTAGGCCAAAGGACATGACTAACCACTCGTACAATCCAAACTTAGTCCTGAAGGTTGTTTTCCATTCATCTCCTTCCCTAGTTTTCACTTGGAAGTATCCTTGCTTAAGATCTACTATGGTAAAGTATCTAGACCCATGTAACATGTCCAGCGTATCATCCAACCTAGGAATAGGGTATCTATACTTCACAGTAATCTTATCAATTGCTCTACAGTTAGTGCACATCCTCCAAGTTCCATCTTTCGTAGGGACAACCATCACAGGTACGGCACATGGGCTCATACTCTCTCTCACCTTACCTTGGTCTAAGATTTCCTTAAGCTATAGTAGATCCATTGCATAGGTGCTACATCACATAATATCTAATCAGAATACCCACCAATTGATAAAGGAATCTAGACTTTTTTATTAACCTTAACTTCTTCACAATCATTAAGCCATGTAAGTCTATAAGGATGTGAGTGATTAATTAAGGGTAAATCAAGTTTCCTAACAATTTCAATGCTTGCAATGTTTGTACATGAACCAGAATCAATGATGAGTGTACACACTTTGCCTTTAACCATGCAATGGATGTGAAAAATGTTTTTTCTTTGCAAATCTTGTTCTTCCATTTTGATTTGAACATTTAAAGCACGTCTTACAACTAAGAAATCTTTATTTTCACATTCATTACTCTCATCAACTATTTCTTCCTCTTCCTCACACGTTTTCTCAACTTTCTCATTCTCTTCCAATTCTACTTCAAAATAGTACTCATTAGACTCCTCAATGAACAGAATACGTTTAGGATTGGGGCATTGATTTTCAAAATGACCTTTACATAAGCATTTAAAACATTGAATATCACAGAATCTAGTGTTAGAAGTAGTACTTTCCACCTTTGCTTTGCCTTTGTTCACAATTGTAGAGTTGCTTGTTGTGGGACGTTTTGGAAAGCTTTGTGGTGCCTTCCCTTGAAATCCACGGCCTTGACTTTGTGGGGGTCTGAAACTTGGCCTCGGCTGTACCTTGGAAAAGTTTGAAGGATTAGGCTGAAAAGAAGGGACAGAGGTACGTACCTTAAGTTGCCTTTCCACTTTCTCAGCACTGTGAACCATAGAAGCCAAATGTGAGTAGGGTGTGAGTTCCACTTTGAATGCAATTTCTTTGTTATGGCTAGCTAAGAACCTTGCCATCGTGGCCCCCTTGGTAAGCAAATTTTCTAACTCTTTATAAAATTCCTCAACAGATTTGTAACCTTGAGAGAGTTGTTGCAGCTTTTGGTAGACACTTCTTTCATAGGATTGGGATATGAACCTCTTCATCATCTCTTGCTTGAGTTTTGCCCATGTGACGACAGGATGTTGTCTTGCTCTTCTTCTTGCACTTTGCAGATGTTCTATTATGCCCGTTACTTTTGGAGAAAAAAAAGGGTATATAAAATATTTATGTGTGTAGATATATATTAAAACACTTATCCTAACTAGATTAGAATTAAGAGTAAGTTGATAATCAAATTCCAAAAGAGATTAGGATTACCCAAATTGAACTTCATCTATTAGGAAACCTCCTAACAAAACACCTACCTAAATACTTCTATATACCGTATACAACACAATTTATTCTCCAAAACCCCTTTTCTACCCGGCTGCCCTTCCCCTCCCTCGATTTTCCCTTAAGCTCGGCAGCAGCAACAATGAAATTCCCAGCAACTGAGGGCTGCGTGGTGCCCTCTTCCACCACCCATTTTTTTTTATGCCAGCAACTAGGACAAAATCAAGGTAAATACAATGTTTCTATATAAATATGTGTATAGATATTTATATAGAAACAATCGGCCAGCTTGGTTGGAGCAATAAGAAATCAATTCTTGTCTGTGTTCAACCCCAGTTCGTGTACGGTATAGTATAAGCGAGACAGAGGCAAGTACTCTTATTATATTTGCTATGATTTTCCAACATTATGATGTTATTTTCGTATCAAATCGGATTATGCATGTTGTATTTGTGGTTACATAGATGGTTAATATATACGTGTATATGCCTACTTGTATGTATCGATTGATATATATATATATATGTATATATATATATATATATATATATATTTAGACACACACACGTGTTTATGATATAGCTTTATGGAATTGGAATTGCTGTCGTGATGAGTCAGGGCCGATTGCCCTTGATGGCAGTGGCCATGTAATGTTGTATATTTATATGTAAAATATAGTATAAAATATTAATTATGTGTGATGTGTTTTTGAATAAATTTATGGGGTATGGAAATTAGTTTACGGCCGAATTAATTATACCTTTGTGAAAATCTTTGTATTCAGCCAGTAATATTATTTTGGAATCTAATGAATATTATGTATAGCATATTAATGTGTGACCGAGTATATATATATGTGTGTGTGTGTATATAGTAGAATATAAGTATATATGTGAATAAATAATCGCTGGCCGAATTAAAATGTGCAAATGATATGGACCTAATAATGTGGTATTTCTCAGGGGTACTAGACGTGTGGCTGTTAATTGTGTATAATAGGTAGTTTTGTAGATATAATATATATAACTAAGTTATAATGGTAAATTTTGGTAATAGAGTGTATATTGGCCGGGTACATAAACATAAGCGTCATATTATGCACTGATTGTAGGCTGAGGATTATTTCGGTACAAGAAACGCGTAAGTATAAGTGCGTATATGTACGTGTATTGGCGCAGGCATATACGTGAGTATACTTATACGTAGAAAATAAGTTGGAATTGAAACGGTAATAAAATGGTAAACGAATAAGTATAACGGTAAATGAAAAGGTGTTTAAAGTTGTACTTGTCAACTTCCTGGATTAAGTGTGGAAGTTAAAGTTTTTGTCCTTTTCTAAAGCAATCATCCGAGGCCTTTAGGAAGAAAGGAAGGATTTGCCCAACACCAAGCATGGAGGTCAGCGGGGTTGGGAAGAAGAGATTTCTGCGTATGAAGTTAATTCGTCAAAAATGTAGGTGCCTTTTCCCCCTCAAACGGATATGAGTCATGCATGCTTTGATGGTATACTAATGTGTTTCGTTGTTTAATTGTTTAAGTTGTAAATTTTGTTTCGTTGTTTTTATTTGTTTAAGTTGTAAATTTTGTATATGTTGGAAAGCATGAGATATATTGTTTATGTCTGCTATGTGCGTGTATGTGTGTGAAATTGGTGGTATGATTGAATCGAAAACAAAATACCCTTAAAGAATTGGGGGAAAAAAGGGAACTTTTACATTAGGATCCTTTAAAAAAGTTGTGTTTTGGCCTTATAATAGGTTCCTATAGACTGGAAATAGGAGAAAATGGGGGTTGGGATCGAAAAACAAATCACAACGCGGGTTGTCACTGGTGGAGCAGCCATTAAATAAATAAATAATTAATTAAAGTAAGACGGAGAATAGGCCAGCCAATGGACCGGGTCGACTGGCCAGCGGGTCAGACCGAAGGCGGCCTATTAACCTCTCAAAAAAAATGTGTATAGGGTCTGGCGGATCAGACCAGGAAAATATAATTAAATACCAATAAAATCCAAATAAATTTCAGAAAGTATAAAAGGTTAAAATTAAATTATCTTCACTTAATTTCTGAAGTTTGGTAAATTTAAGTAATTAAAAATTAATAGTAATAAATAGAATTAAATAAAGGAAACACAGGAGAAATTAGTAGAAAATTCTAGTAAATTAATACAAGCTAAAGAAAAACGAGGGGGGTGATAAATAACAACTTTTCAATATTCAAAAATTTCACAAAGCCAAATATTGAGTGCCGGAGGATGGTGAGGATTGTCCAGGGGCCTCAGGCGATTGTGTTTTTGCATTCATGGCACGTGCATTGCATGATGGCGGGTCGTGACGTACTGGTCACGGACGCTCAGGATGGTGTACGGTGGCGGGGCCACGACACTCAGGATGGTGTGTAGTGGCGCGGCCACGCACACTCAGTATGGTGACTGTGGGGTGTACGACCTGCAGCCACTCAGTAGGACCCGGGTTCATGCATTGCACGGTATAGATATCGGCATTCTGTGTGACATGACTTTGTTGCGTGTGACACGTTGATTGAGCATGCATCACGTACTTGCGCATTTTTATGTGGAGTGCTTTACTTACCGCATTTACTTTATCTTATGCATGTTATCTTATATGTATGTGCTATATGTTATATCATGTTTATGTGCTATGTGGCTGTATCATTTCGGTATGTACGTTTTGTATTTGTTTGAGGCGGGCATCTACTGGGTGATTTCTGTCACTCACCCCTACTTCCCAGGTGAGCCGGATGAGGACTACGAGCACATCTTTGTTGAGGACGGGACGGACATAGCTGAGTGGGCTGGTTGATAGCTGCAGTTAGGATACGAGGGGAACTCTGCAGCTGATTTTTGATAGTTATCTTTTGGGGATTTTCACAGACTTCTTTATTACTTTTATTATCAGAATTTTTATTCAGTAATGTAATGACAATTATTGGAGTTTAATTTAAGTTATGATTTACGTTTCCGCGAGAAAAATTTCTACGTCATTTCTGACATGTAAGAGATCGATTTGACGCCTTGTATTCTCCTTAGTGAGATACGGCGGGTACATTGTTCCCGATGCTAGGGCTCGGGAGCAGGGCGCTACAGGTGGTATCAGAGGCGAGGCTTCAGATCCGCCTCGGAAACGCAGGCTTAATTAGATCACTTAGACATAAGTTATGATCTTTTAAAAAAATTTCGATTTTACCCCTAATAAACAAAGTAGACTTAAGATATGATCTTAGACCTAGGTTATGATCGGGTTATGGGAGGTGTGTGCCGATGGTGAGCTTTCCTTGTCTAACTATCGATTTATCGGCGTTCAACCTTTCGATTTATTTTTGACTAATGCGATTTCTTCTCATGAACTCTGATAACAGGAAATGCCTCCACGACGTGAGCCAGCTGGGAACGGTGGGGAGAACCACCAAAATCAGGGATCATCCCCAAGCACTTGAAGCTGTCATAGTCACCATGACCAGCACCTTAGCACAGCGGCACTAGCTGCTGAACTAGCATGCACCGCCTCCACCACCATTGCACTCAGACCTGAGATTCTTCGAGAAGGAGATGCAGAGGAATGATGGCGCAGCACAACTGACACCGCCGATCACTTGGATCTAATTTCAAAATGAGTTTAAGAAGTACTACGTGTTCGACAGTGCAATCTTTCAGAGCATGGCTCTAGATCCACAGCGGAAGCATAGATTTAGGCTATGATATTAGGAATTAAGTTACGATTTTGCCCATAAGTCAGATCTTAGACATAAGTACCGATTTTTAGTCGTAAGTAATGATTATGTATTAAGCATGTTATTAGAAATAAGACGTGCCCTTAAGAGGCTAAATGATGACCTTGCCTGTAAGTTACGATTTTAGACTTAGGGGATGACGATACGAAATATTGGCTCTAGAAATTAAGCGGTGATCTGAACAACTTAAGTTAAAGATTTATGATAAAAGGTACGCAGGTGGATTTTTCATTTGACATTAACGGGTTACTTAGAAAAATTATACGAAGTATTGGACTATTAGTTTTCAAATAGTTAAACGTTTTCTTATAAGCACGTATATCGATATATATTCTATATTTCAAAGGTATATCAAAGATTTTTGCTACTAAATATTTTAAATAGTTTCGTTTTTTATATAGTCTATTAACTTTACAAGTCTATACTCCTTTCTAAACTCGTATAACCATCTAATGGAATTTCGGCCACTCCTGACAAAAACTGATATATATTTTAAAATAATGATGTTTCGAAGAATGATTTGTTTACATATTCCTTACAGTTCTCAAACTTTTGTTTAGCTATATTTATTTTGCCAGAATAAATTTTATTTGTCAACTATCGATTTTGCAAGCATTTTACCCATTTAAATGTTTTTGGATATATTTATCTGCTTGCGATGAACTTACTTAATTTTGTGAAGCGGAAATAGTTTCAAAATATATGTACTTATTTTGAAAAAAAAAGAGAGGTACCGCATTCAAAATTGTTTAAAAAAAAAAAGTTTATGATTGTTGTGTCTCAATTGTTTTAAGGTAGTTTTGACCGTAATTCTTTTGCGAACTAGTTATATGATTGTTTAATAGGTGGTCATTCGAGACACCGTGCTGCGAAAACAAGTGATATTTTGGTTATGTGGTTACAAAAATTAGAATGGATATTATTTTAAACAGTTAAAGCCATATTCCAAATTGTAGCTACGTAAGCTACTTTTCTTTTAAGTTGAAGAAAAAAATGTGTCCATATACATACTTCGTATATTAGGTTGTGGATGATATCTCTGAGAAAAGTAAGGACATGAGCATATAAACAGTTTGTAAGTACATAAGCACTGATTTTAGAGGGCTGCTGATGACCCAGATATAAGCACGATATTAAATGACGATTTGGTTATAGAACCCTTTGTATGATGACAATACCCTTAAAGTTGATTCGATAATCATAGATAACTTAGGTAATGATTTTAACAAGCGAAGGGCAATGGATTAGAAATTATCATGTTTGTGTACAAGGAATGATTTTGAGGCCTTAGCCTATGATAGGGAAATGGAATGGTTAATGTATCGAAATATGTAATGGATATTCAGTACGGTTATTATCTAGGTGAATGGATTAAGTAGAACCATACTAAGCCATTGATTACGTCATACGCAAGTTTCGAGGACGAAACTTATTGTAACGGGAGAGGAATATTATGCCCGTTACTTTTGGAGAAAAAAAGGGTATATAAAATATTTATGTGTGTAGATATATATTAAAACACTTATCCTAACTAGATTAGAATTAAGAGTAAGTTGATAATCAAATTCCAAAAGAGATTAGGATTACCCAAATTGAACTTCATCTATTAGGAAACCTCCTAACACAACACCTACCTAAATACTTCTATATACCATATACAACACAATTTATTCTCCAAAACCCCTTTTCTACCCGGCTGCCCTTCCCCTCCCTCGATTTTCCCTTAAGCTCGGCAGCAGCAACAATGAAATTCCCAGCAACTGAGGGCTGCGTGGTGCCCTCTTCCACCACCCATTTTTTTTGATGCCAGCAACTAGGACAAAATCAAGGTAAATACAATGTTTCTATATAAATATGTGTATAGATATTTATATAGAAACAATCGGCCAGCTTGGTTGGAGCAATAAGAAATCAATTCTTGTCTGTGTTCAACCCCAGTTCGTGTACGGTATAGTATAAGCGAGACAGAGGCAAGTACTCTTATTATATTTGCTATGATTTTCCAACATTATGATGTTATTTTCGTATCAAATCGGATTATGCATGTTGTATTTGTGGTTACATAGATGGTTAATATATACGTGTATATGCCTACTTGTATGTATCGATTGATATATATATATATATATATATATATATATATATATATATTTAGACACACACACGTGTTTATGATATAGCTTTATGGAATTGGAATTGCTGTCGTGATGAGTCAGGGCCGATTGCCCTTGATTGCAGTGGCCATGTAATGTTGTATATTTATATGTAAAATATAGTATAAAATATTAATTATGTGTGATGTGTTTTTGAATAAATTTATGGGGTATGGAAATTAGTTTACGGCCGAATTAATTATACCTTTGTGAAAATCTTTGTATTCGGCCAGTAATATTATTTTGGAATCTAATGAATATTATGTATAGCGTATTAATGTGTGACCGAGTATATATATGTGTGTGTGTGTGTGTATATAGTAGAATATAAGTATATATGTGAATAAATAATCGCTGGCCGAATTAAAATGTGCAAATGATATGGACCTAATAATGTGGTATTTCTCAGGGGTACTGGACGTGTGGCTGTTAATTGTGTATAATAGGTAGTTTTGTAGATATAATATATATAACTAAGTTAAAATGGTAAATTTTGGTAATAGAGTGTATATTGGCCGGGTACATAAACATAAGCGTCATATTATGCACTGATTGTAGGCTGAGGATTATTTCGGTACAAGAAACGCTTAAGTATAAGTGCGTATATGTACGTGTATTGGCGCAGGCATATACGTGAGTATACTTATACGTAGAAAATAAGTTGGAATTGAAACGGTAATAAAATGGTAAATGAATAAGTATAACGGTAAATGAAAAGGTGTTTAAAGTTGTACTTGTCAACTTCCTGGATTAAGTGTGGAAGTTAAAGTTTTTGTCCTTTTCTAAAGCAATCATCCGAGGCCTTTAGGAAGAAAGGAAGGATTTGCCCAACACCAAGCATGGAGGTCAGCGGGGTTGGGAAGAAGAGATTTCTGCGTATGAAGTTAATTCGTCAAAAATGTAGGTGCCTTTTCCCCCTCAAACGGATATGAGTCATGCATGCTTTGATGGTATACTAATGTGTTTCGTTGTTTAATTGTTTAAGTTGTAAATTTTGTTTCGTTGTTTTTATTTGTTTAAGTTGTAAATTTTGTATATGTTGGAAAGCATGAGATATATTGTTTATGTCTGCTATGTGCGTGTATGTGTGTGAAATTGGTGGTATGATTGAATCGAAAACAAAATACCCTTAAAGAATTGGGGGGAAAAAGGGAACTTTTACATTAGGATCCTTTAAAAAAGTTGTGTTTTGGCCTTATAATAGGTTCCTATAGACTGGAAATAGGAGAAAATGGGGGTTGGGATCGAAAAACAAATCACAACGCGGGTTGTCACTGGTGGAGCAGCCATTAAATAAATAAATAAATAATTAAAGTAAGACGGAGAATAGGCCAGCCAACGGACCGGATCGACTGGCCAGCGGGTCAGACCGAAGGCGGCCTATTAACCTCTCAAAAAAATGTGTATAGGGTCTGGCGGATCAGACCAGGAAAATATAATTAAATACCAATAAAATCCAAATAAATTTCAGAAAGTATAAAAGGTTAAAATTAAATTATCTTCACTTAATTTCTGAAGTTTGGTAAATTTAAGTAATTAAAAATTAATAGTAATAAATAGAATTAAATAAAGGAAACACAGGAGAAATTAGTAGAAAATTCTAGTAAATTAATACAAGCTAAAGAAAAACGAGGGGGGTGATAAATAACAACTTTTCAATATTCAAAAATTTCACAAAGCCAAATATTGAGTGCCGGAGGATGGTGAGGATTGTCCAGGGGCCTCAGGCGATTGTGTTTTTGCATTCATGGCACGTGCATTGCATGATGGCGGGTCGTGACGTACTGGTCACGGACGCTCAGGATGGTGTACGGTGGCGGGGCCACGACACTCAGGATGGTGTGCAGTGGCGCGGCCACGCACACTCAGTATGGTGACTGTGGGGTGTACGACCTGCAGCCACTCAGTAGGACCCGGGTTCATGCATTGCACGGTATAGATATCGGCATTCTGTGTGACATGACTTTGTTGCGTGTGACACGTTGATTGAGCATGCATCACGTACTTGCGCATTTTTATGTGGAGTGCTTTACTTACCGCATTTACTTTATCTTGTGCATGTTATCTTATATGTATGTGCTATATGTTATATCATGTTTATGTGCTATGTGGCTGTATCATTTCGGTATGTACGTTTTGTATTTGTTTGAGGCGGGCATCTACTGGGTGATTTCTGTCACTCACCCCTACTTCCCAGGTGAGCCGGATGAGGACTACGAGCACATCTTTGTTGAGGACGGGACGGACATAGCTGAGTGGGCTGGTTGATAGCTGCAGTTAGGATACGAGGGGAACTCTGCAGCTGATTTTTGGTAGTCATCTTTTGGGGATTTTCACAGACTTCTTTATTACTTTTATTATCAGAATTTTTATTCAGTAATGTAATGACAATTATTGGAGTTTAATTTAAGTTATGATTTACGTTTCCGTGAGAAAAATTTCTGCGTCATTTCTGACATGTAAGAGATCGATTTGACGCCTTGTATTCTCCTTAGTGAGATACGGCGGGTGCATTGTTCCCGATGCTAGGGCTCGGGAGCAGGGCGCTACATGTTCCCACCAAAGTAAAGCATAATCTACAAACTCAAAAGTAGCATACCGAACTTTGGCCAACTCGGAATAATTAGTACAAGAACACATATGATCTACCTTAAGTTCCCATTGCATGTATGCTTCAGCGTCACTTTTCCCTTGGAAGGGAGATATATTCAACTTAGTTGTAATGGACTCCGCTTCAGGGGGTTCATTTCTTTCAAACCTGTTGTTATATTACCTCTCTTCCAGATAACAGTCATTATACTCAGGGGGATCATCAAATCTATCCTCAAATGAAATGTTCCTATGACCACCATTTAGACCACGACTCCTACCATGCCCTCTGTGGGACATGTTTCCACGATGCTCAGTCCAAGATTCACCACCAAAAGATGTTCCTTCGTTAAAAGGTAAACTTAGGGGGTTCTCTTTGACCTTGACTAGCACTTTCTCCCTTGGGAGCTCGACAATTATTTTTAAGATTTTCAATCTCACTTTTCATGTGACCAAAAGCATGAATCATGCTAGCAATAGTTTGTTGCAATATTTCAAGTGTGGTAGGACCTTGGGGTATGCTGGGGGTAGAAAGGGGTGAATTTTCTCTTTCATGTGAAGTAACCATGATTGAACGCAAGTAAAGAAAACCAACCCAAAAGTTGACAAAATATTTACTTCTACTGTAAGTTGACAATTGATTAAACAACAATCTTAGACTATCTAAGAATCAAAGAAGGATAGAAGTCAAGTGATGTTTAGGCCGGATCAAGAAACTAAGGGTTTGTATAAGACAATCCCTTAACTTACTTCAATCTTTATGCAATCTCCCTTGTAATAAAGCGAAAGCCAAGCACACATACACAAGTGCTCAGTAAGGGATTGTTCTTGAAACTTTTTCGACAAAAATCAACACTTTCGGGTGATGGTACTTTCTTTTTGCAAAAAAAATTCCTTCTAAGTTCCCTTTTTTGTGAATTTCTAACTTTTCTAATATAAGGCTATACCTCTCCTCTTGTGCAATCTCTCATGCGTCTTGCCTCTTACTTTTGTGATGTAGGTTGGCTTTTCTCTCAGTTTCTTTCTCAAACAAGCTCTATTTTCTTTTTTTTTGTGCTTTTTGGCTTGTTTGATGAGACTATTGCTCACAACCTTTATGAGAAATTGCTCACGGCTTTGTGTTTGCTTGCACAAGTTTTGGTTGTTCTTTTGTGAAAAAGTTCCCTTTACAACACGACTGAACGCTAGTGAAGTGACAAGTATTTCACAAATATAACAACCAAAAATGTATAAAATTCAATGCAAGCTCAGAAAGTGTAATGACAACAAGATGATTTGTTCGGATTGGCAATATAACAATATGGGCTAAAATAGATAAAGACCGAATCTAAATGAGATCCTTAGCCCAACAAAGTCTTTAATCAACTTAAACCAACACAAAGTAAAGATAATATTCAGCCAACATTTAAGTATGAACTAATATGATTGTAATCAATCAATGTGTACTTTTAAGCTACGATTTACATGCAAATCCCTTTTATTTTGTTTGATTTTTCAAGTTGTACGCCTAAGATGATGTAAACAAGTTAAAATACTGAGGTTACAATAGTTTGACATGCATTTGATATTGGGTTAAGCAACAATGGTGTTTGAAGTAGTTATACCCTACGGCTGAATGCAAACTAACGCTAATGTTTCCTTTGTTTTTGGTGATTTTTGGTTTTTGTCGAATGACAACAGCTTGAAACAAATTGTACAACCTATAATTACCTAAATACAAGACATACAACTAAAAAATTGGTCACCTACTGAGTTCACGTGAGGAAGGAAAATAGCCAAAAACAGAAAACTGATTTTAGCCTTAAGTGGTTGTGTTTGTTCCTTCTTGTTTTATCAAATAACCAAGAATAAACAAGCCGTGACTCAATATATTTAAACACTTTAGGGGTGTCCAAGTATGTTTATGAGCTGAAACTACAAGAAAATCATGAAGGAATACAAGTTTAAGCTAGGAAAAATTTGTTTGAGATAGGCGGCTGAAATGCAATTACCCGGGTGCCTTTTTTCTTGTTTGTTTCCTATGCTAAATGATATCCAAACTTCAAGAAAACTCTAACACATTATACTTTAGCATGTTATGGATGTTTATGCAAAGTTTGAGCAAAGTTTGATAAGAAAAATTCAATGAAACCAGCTTCCAATTCAAGCTGCTCGCTGGCGGACCAAACAAGACATATAGGCAGATTCCTTGCTTTTTCTTAAGCCAAACAATACCAAATCACCAAACCAACTTTAACACATCATGATCAAAGTTTTAGTAGCAGGTTGTTAGGAGAAAATGAAAGAAAACAAGATTTGAACTACTACACAAAAAACAGAATTTAAGAACCTAGTGACTAGCTGGCTGTTTTTGGTACTATACATCATTAGCTAACATATTAAACTACGTTTTAGACTAAATTCAAGGGCTGAAATCCAAAAAATCACATGAATTCAGTACCTAACCAAACATCGTACGGTTTACAGCATTTCAGCAACTTAAACAAAGATAGTTTGAGATGAAGATACCACTTGATGCACAAACACTCAACTACTGTAGGATCTTTCTTCAACTCAAAGGAACCAGCTGGAGCCAAGGATGAAGGTACAAAACATTCCAAGAACACCCGTATGTGTTTCAGCCGAGTTTGATGAACACTTTGCAAATGACTTCAACTTGATTGAGAAAGCCTTAAACCCTCTCAAAAAATATCCATCACAAGCATATGAAGTAATACAATCAAGAATTTGTTCAAGTTTCTTGAAGGGAATCAAGAGATTCAAAGGAAAACTGAAAACAACCTTGGTGAAAAACTTGCGGTTTTGATGTATATTCAGATTGTACCTTTACAAAACGTCTTAAGCTAGTTTAAATAAGCCAATCAAGGCTTCTAGGGAAAGATAGAAATGTTTGGCGTCCAATAGGATCAAAGAAAGAAAGTTAAACAAAGTGCAACTTGGAATAAGATTGACAACTTCAGCAATTGTCTTCTCGGCTGAAAGTTCTGTTTGCCTTGTAAAGTTGTTTGGCCTTTGAATTGTGATCGGTTCAGCTCCTCCCGGCTTCGGAATAACATTTGACACGTCCTTGATGTGTTGGAATGGTCCCTTGCAGCTGATTGGTTGAGAATCCCACTTGGACAATCAAGAAAGAAAAATCTGTCCAGATTTGACCCCTGAATTGTTTTGCAATATAACTCTATCTTCCAATCAGATTCAGCTCTTGCACATAAAATCAAAGTTGTAGATTATTTCTGTAGGTGTGTCTTGACACCAGAATGACATTGTTTGGAGCTGAAATGAGTGAGTTATTCCCGTTTGAAGTTGACCTGCTTCGGATGTGAACCTTTGGACGCAGGTGACTAAGCATCCAGTTAGTTGCAACGATTTTGTAGCTAGATACAGGACTTTTCTGGGAAAGTACTGAACATCAACATTGTAACTTATCCTCTTATCTTTCACCTCCAAGTAGAATCAAGTCAACTGGAGTTGTGGTTAGTGTGATATGATTGAAATTCTAAGAGGGTGTCATACTGTCAGCTTGCCCTTTCAACTCAACTTGGTGTATGAACGATTGGCATGAACTCCATTAAGCTTCATTGGCCTAAAATCAGTCCAACATACACCAAACAACATATGCAATATACTAGGACATGTCTTGGTTAGTTTACAACAATTTATAAAGGAAAGAAAGCTAAGCGCTCAACAATATGAATAATACACATAAGACTAACTAATATATCACAAAATGATTCAAAAACTAAGTTAAAACTTGTAGCAAATGGATCCAATGTAGGCTATCTTGACTTGGTTCATCCTCAACATGCTTGTAAAGGAAGGTTCCCACTTCGTGCATCAATTTCTTGGCCATGCTTCTTGTTATAGGGCCCTTGTCTTGCATTGGCGTTCCTCTCGCTGCGGTTGGTTCTTGATGAGGATCAAGGGTCCGATGAGGATCAAGGATCCCATCAAGAGGACAAAGGTCATATATGACAAGAAGGAGGGCAAGAGAACTTTGTCATCAAGTTGCCAACTTCTTGTACAAGCATGTTCAAGAGGAACCTAAGATTCCTTGGGTTCATTTCATTGAACCTTCACCTTGAGCGTGTATAAGCATGCGTGTGTTCATTACTTTGGTTTTTGTCTTGTTTTCTTGTGATCCTTGTTTTTATGTGTTTGCTTTGTAGGTAAAATAGGTACATGGAAGATCCAAATGAAATAAAAGCCCAAAAACAGCAAGGTGGCCGTGTGTTGCAACATGGGAGACAAAAGGAATGTTGTCTTGAAGAGAATGTTTGTCTCCACAAAGACAAATTCAAATGTGTCCAAGATGGAATCTCTTGTTCAATTGAAATCAAAATCATCTCCAAATACAAGGGGGCTGGCCATTTTGAAGCAAAGGATGATGATCAAATTGAATTTAAATTCAAAGCTAAACTTGAATTTAAATTCAAGCATAATTTGAATTCAAGTCTCAACCAATCGGAGGCTTAAATTTGAAGAGAAATTTGGCCAACAAATCCAGCCAGGTACACGCCATCTTGGAAGAGAAAAGAAGGATAGGTTTCGATTCAAATTGAATCCAAGTTTGAATTCAAATTCGAATTCAATTTGAATTCAAATTTGCAACCATCGTTTGAATTGAATCACAGCCATCTTATCATCATCAACTCAGATTTTCTACTCTTCAATTCATCAACAAACACGGCTGGAAGGATAAATGGAGGATAGACAACAAACAAATTCAAGCTCCACTCGAATTCAAACTCAACTTGAATTCAAAGTTCACCCAACTTTTGAATTCAAGTTCAGTCCTATCCTAGTCAGCAAATCAGCTCCACAATGCCTCATTTGCTGAGCAAATACACGGTTGGAAAAGGAGGATTTCAATCGTTTCTTTTAGCTAGGATTTTTCTAGTTATTTTGAATTCAAACAATTAGCAAATTCAAGTTCAATTCAAATGTTTTTCTAGCTATTTCTTTTAGATAATATCTGAATATTTTAAGGGTCTTAGGCATCTATAAATAGGCCATTTGGCCGATTTGTAAAGCACAACTTTGATGAAATAAAATCCTTGATATTTCCTTCACTTTGTGTGAGACTTTGTTTTATTGGTTTTGCATTAAAAACCCAAGTTAAGATCCTTCAAAGTTGAGCATTTTGAAGGTGTTGCCATTGTTGAAAGGTGCCGTCCAGGAGGGCCATATTGGTTTGCCTGATCAACGACCATCTTGAAGTGTTGGTCTTGCTCATTTGATCCACACGTTTTTATCACTAAGGAAGCAAGGGGAAGTCTTCTTCCTTGTGCCTAACCCTTTGTGTTGGACGTTTGGAAGGTGGAATTGTTGGAGCCCACGACTTGCACGCATCAAGTTGGTATCAGAGCCAGGTTACTCTATTCCACCATCTATCATTTCCTTTTCATTTGAGTCTAGTCAATTCAAGTCAGTTGTATCCTTCTTCTGCCCTTCATTCTACACGCAATTTGTCTTGCATTTCATAAAAAAAAGAAAACAAAACGTCCAGGTTTGCTTTGAGTCCTTGCATTTTGCTGCTTTGCTTTTCATCATTCAAGTGTCATCTTTTTTATTTCTTTTTGCCGTCACATCTGATTTTGAGTCGTTCAAACTTGAACAAATTAGGGTTTGTTGCATTTAGCCGTAAAAAGTGAAGTAAACTTGAAAGAAAACAAGAATTAACATCAAGTTTTAACGTTGGCTTTGCGTTTATATTTACTTTGGGTTGTTTCAATTGATTAAAGACATTTTTGGACTTAAGTTCTTACTTAGGATCAAGTTGTCTAAATTTCAGCCCCACATTGTTATATTGCCAACCGCATTTATCATCTTTTCTTCAAACTTGCATTGGACTTTCATTCATATTTGGTTGTTAAAATTGTGAAATACTTGTCACTTCATTAGCGTTCAGTCGTGTTGTAAAGGGAACTTTTCCATAAAAGAACAACCAAAACTTGTGCAAGAAAACCCAAAGCCGTGAGCAATGTCTCATAAAGGCTGTGAGCAGTAGTCTCACAAACAAACAAGCCAAAAAGCACAAAGAAAAAAAATTGAGCTTGTTTGAGAAAGAAACTGAGAGAAAAGCCAACTTACGTCACAAAATAAGAGGCAAGACGCATGAGAGATTGCACAAGAGGAGAGGAATAGCCTTATATTAGAAAAGTTCCAAATTCACAAAAAGAGGAACTTAGAAACAAAATTTGTGCAAAAAAGGTACCATCACCCAAAGTGTTGATCTTTGTTGAAAAAGTTTCAAGAACAAACCCTTACTGAGCACTTGTGTGTGTGTGTACTTAGCTTTCACTTTATTTACAATTGAATTTGCATAAAAGTTTAAAGTAAGTTAAAGGATTGTCTTGAACAAACCCTTAGCTTTCTTGATTCAGCCTGAAACATCACTTGACTTCTATCCTTCTTTGAATCTTAGATAGTCCAAGATTGTTGTTTATTCAATTGTCAGCTTAAAGTAGAAATTCATGTTTTGTTGAAGTTATAATTTGATTTTACTTGCTTGTGATCTAACTTGGTTACCTCACAGTTTTTACATCTTTGGTTGATTGTTTTGATTAAACATGATGCTTAGAACCATTTGGGGTATCGAATGTCATAGAAATGACTTTGATGAACTCAACCTACGTATGGACTCTTTTGGACATACGAATGGTCTTTGGGTGAGATATTGGGAGTGTAAAACTCCAAGGTATCAAACCATTCCTCAGTACAGTAAAGATGTTACAGCATATTATAATGAAATGCTTAATGATTTGTATTATGTTAATGTTAATGAGCATGAGAAACTAAGCATGATTAGGTTCTTTGCCGGATTAGATAAAGGGATTGCTGATTGCTTGTTGCAGGAGACGTTTTCATCCCTTCATGACATGTTTGAAAAGGCAAAACTTATTCAATCAAACCTGATCATTCGGTGTTTTAATCAAAACTATGGGCATGAGCAGAACTCATGTGATTTGCAAATTGACAAACCAAACAATCAAACTGATTCGGATAAGTTAAGCAATTTGATTGTGAACATGAACGCATTTGAAAAGGAAATGCTTAGACTTAATGATTTGTTGCATACAATGAAAAAGGATTCTAAAACAACAAAAGTTTTGCAACCCAACGTGTTTGAAAGTAATGGTTTGTGTGAACTTAAGTTGGATCCTGACATGCATGAAACTGAATTTCCTTTACATGATTTGCATGTTCAACCATATGAAGTATCTAAATTGATAAGAAATACTTCACTTGAGACAGAAATTGGTGGTTTACAAAGTGTTAACAATGCTTACAGTTGATATCGAACATGATAACACTTTGTCTGAAAATGTTTTGAACTTTGACATGCATATAAATGGAATCCCTGTGCATGATTCGCATACTTCTGAGATGCTTATTTTTGGGTTAGAAAATAACATACGTCCTGAACGAATTATCGATGACATTGATGTAATTGTGCCTAATGAGAATGACATTGAGAAACTAGATCCATATGATGATTTGCTAGCTGAATTAGATAGTCTGCTTGATGTAGAACTTGATAATGTTTTCTTTTAAAAGAATTCAACTACACAAGAACATAAAACCTTGGGTGATCTAGTTGATGAATTACTTGATCTATTCACCTTAGATAAAGGCATTGATGAAACGTCACCTAGCCCTAATCTAGTTGAATATATTCATGTTGCTACCTCGTTCATTACATCTGGTCTAAATATTGCACATATATGTTTCAACTATACATATTATATAAACATGTTGCGATATATCATTTGGATGTTGCTTTACTTATTAGGATGTTCCTGGTGCAAACTTTTTTGCTATCTTACTTTTGGTACATCCTAAACACTTTAGGAAATGTGTATACACCTTATACTTTCCTTGGAAAAGATAAGGATGCAGCAAGGTATATCATCTTCACCCCTATTGTCTTATAATGCTCATATTTAATTCAGGTGGAGTTCAACATATGTGTACATCCTTGTATCCTATCCCCTATTAATGTTTAGATTCGAGGACGAATCATTTTCGAAGGGGAAGGGAATGATGCACTCCAATGAGGCATCGACCACATGTCAAGCATGTCAAACATTTCACTTGTTAGTTCTCTAAGACATGTCACACTTGTATGAACGTTTAAGGGTCACCCGACCATTCATAACTGCAAGTTAATGTCTCTTATAGTCTAACAAACCCTAGGACATTTTGTATATGTTGCATATGTTGTTTTGTGTGTTTTTGAACTCATTTAGGCTCAAGGAAGCAAGAATTAAACGGATACAAAGTTCAAACACAAAGCTGATTCCAGACAGTCAAGCAGGCAGCAGGACACCCTGTTGGTATGTTGGCCATATCTCTCCAACCACAAGTCCAATTGATCTGATTCAAGTTGGAGGTGAAAGCTAAGAAGTTTATCTACAACTCTCTAATGTATTATTTCCCCAGAAGAGGCCTGTATCAAGCTCAAATAACGTTTCCAGAAGCAGGCTGCTTAGTCAGCAGCTTCAAAGGTCCACATCTGAAGCAGGTCAACTTCAAACGTCCGTAACTCACTACTCCAAGATCCAAACCAGATGATTTCGGTGTCTACAATCATATACAAGAAACGATCTACAACTTTCATTTGCATTGCAGAGTCTAATTCTGAGTGGAAGGTGTTCATAAGTTACAAAACAATTTAGGTGTCAAAACTGGACAGATTGTGAACAAGCTGCTTTCTCACCTGGTTGCTTGTCTCCAGCTTGCATGGACCACCTTGGAACCAGCCAGGTGCATCACCTACTTGGTTAAGGAGCTCACTCAGCAGGTTGGTTAAGGTGTTACGTCATCAAACTCAAGCATACAGCTACATCACCTGTTTTAAATGCAAAACAGCAACATGCATCCAAAATTTGCTGGACGAATTTTCAGCTGCAATTTGATCCAATCAGCTTCAAGCTCATAAAACAAAACTCTCAAAGATTGTCTAAGAATCTTCCTAACCTGCTCATTTAGCCAACCAATCAGATTGTAGAAGATGAAACAAGTTGCAACGAATATTATGCAAACTGTTTTCCTTGACTTTTCTAGTTTCACTTAGCTGGTTTTCCTTCCTTTCTTTTCATTGGACCACACATGTAAAATACTATATTTTAGCTGGTTAGGTTGTCCATAAATAGATAGGAAACAATTGTGTAAAAGGTAGACTTCAATTTCAGTTTATAACATCAGCCGAGAGCTGCTTGAAAGAACATTTTTTGTTCTTCTTCTTTAACCTTTGATTCAAGGCTTTTGAATCCCTTCAAGGCTTGAACAACCTTGTTTGTAGGCTTATATACTTGGGGTGAATATCATTTGGGAGGGTTGAGGCTTGCCTAGATGAGTTAAAGCCATTTGTTAGCCATTGTTCATCACACAAGCAAAACAGAACTGGTTTGTTGCAAGGTCTTCTTTGCAAGGTTGTGCTGCACCCATTTATTGTTCTAGCTGTGTTTAGGAGTTAAAGGAAGGTCCCTTGTTCCCTCATCACGTACAAACTTGTTTGAGACTTATTTATACATGTTCTAAGCTGCCTATGGACGTCCTCATTAACTTTGAGATGGATTAGGTTCCATCTCAAAACAACTAACAAAATTTGATCGGAAACTGTTTGAAATTTGAATGCAATACTGAATTTCAAATGAGCTTTATCTTGGCTTCAATTCTTGTCTTCAAATCTGATCATTTTATCCCTTGTGCATGCTTTTTTGAAGGCTGGAATAAGATGGGATAAGTCTTGGCAAGTTCTAGAAAGAAGAGTCCAAGTTGGAGTAGGAAATTCAATTTGACAGCAGAACCTTTCACGCCCAATATGAAGGTTTTAGAGTCCAAACTAGGCTTTTTTGTCGCATGAAAGTTGTAGATCCTTTCGAGAACTTGTTTTTAGGCACCTGAATGACCTCATTTGAAGTGTGGACGATGGAGATATGTCTCGTCAAAATTCTAGCCGATAAGATGACTTCCTTCTTTTGAATTCAAATTCAATCTTCTAGATATTTATTCTTTATGGACAAATTTGAGGTTCTTAGGATGATGATGAGTTGTCTTGAATCTTGAAATTCAAAGTCCAAGTTGGTTTGAATTTGAATTCAAATTTGAATTTGAATTTGAATTCAAATCGAGTTCAAATCTTGTTCAAACTTGGCCGATCCTATCTTGAGATGTTGGAGATGATCTTGACTTCAAAAAATGGAGTTTCATTTTCGTCAAAATTGGTTTCAAAATGTCGTGTTTGTTGAATGTTCCCTTTGAGGGAACATTAAGACAAAAATTGCTTCTAAGGGTAAACATTCCTTGAGAGAAACATTCTCTTTTAGGACAAACATACCTTGGACCAAAGTTGTCCTAAATATTTCATAGAATATGCTTCTCTTGTCTCATCTTCAAAAACATTCTCTTTGGCCTCCAAAACAGTACATTCCTTTTGTCTCTTTTCGGGGAACATTCTTTTAAAACCCGCTTTTAGACATCCGTTTGGCCTGAATTTTTGGATGAATCATCTTTCCTACGTGAGAGCAAGAATCACACAAAAACAAGACATACGTTTGCTTATTTTATTGAAAGACACCTATATGCACAAAAGTGATGCATGGAATGCAACTTAAGACTAAGACAAACTATCTTGCATTTTGCACACCTTGGACCGCATCAAATACCTTGTCCAAACAGTACCAAAATATGGGGGACACTGAGCACATAAACAAATCACAATGTGTACTCAGTTTGCACCAAACAAGTACAAATACTCCTCAACTCTTTCCTGAACCAAACCAGGTTTGTCCAGCACATAAAGCACCTTAAAAGAGTATGAAAAACAAGTCCAAATAGTTCCAGAAGTGGCAAACCGAGATCAAAACGGTCTTGCTTTGCACACAATTTGCACCAAAATTGTACCAAGTCACATCAAAACAGATTCAATTGAGACCGACACTAACTTGAACTACTCAACTAGGATTCAAAGAAGTGATGAAACCAAAATAATGTTAGAGGCTGAACCAAAGAAGAGCTAGGGGTTGCCGTGGGCAATCTTTAGTCAACTTTGATCCTTTGCACTTAAAATCACAATATGGCTCAAAACATGCAATAATCAAACATTCAAGTGTGTAATCAGTATATGAGGTTCAGTATAGGGTGCGGGATAGGTAGGGTAAGGCCAGAATTCTCAAGGTTTTTGAGAGGTACACAAAATAGTCAAAATTGCACAAATGATAACAAACTTTGTCACACATTTCCCCACTTCTTTTCTCACTTCTTCTTTTGTTTTTATTTGCTCTTTTTTCTTTTTTTTGCTGTTTTCAATGTGAGTAAATTCTAGATTTTTTTGACCAGCGGTAAAACAGTAGTTTTACACTTTTGCCCTAAAAATTTTCGTTTTTGGGCAATAATACAATGACCTTGAATTGCAGTGTGGTACCTTTAATTGCAATAAAATAACCTTGAGACTGAGGGAAATTGAGGTTGGACAAAATTAGGGTTAGGGTTAGGGGTTTTGTTGAACGAGTTGGGAACTTTTAATTCTGCCTTTGTTTGGGGAAATTGGTTTAAGGGTTTTGTTGAGGGATCAAATGAGGATGTTTATAGTCAGGTTTGATGATTTGTAGGACTGGATTGATGGTGCTTTTGGTCGTGGAGTGTAATAGGAAAATTAATGTTTTCTTTGGTAAATCTGGTTTGCGAGTGCAATGATCAACACTTGAACAACAAAATCAATGCATGAATTCAGTCACAAAATGAAATTTAAGACAC
>AP025068.1:21266269-21319443 GCA_036186865.1 Eustoma russellianum
ATTGAATTTTGGACAAAATATAGGTATGGGGATGAGGAAAACATGTCACAAGGAAAGCAAGCTTGGAAAGAATTGAAACAAATAAGAAAAGTGCAAACTCTTCACCTCAACGTCCTCCTCAACAATGTTTTAGGCACAAAGAAGATCCCTTCCCCTTGCTTCCTTTGTGTTGGATTCGGCTGATTCAAGCATTCCTCCGCATTGGAATGGTTGTTGATCAAGCAAGCCTACAAGACCCTCCTGGACAGCACTCCTAAACGTTGGCAAACACCCTCAAATATGCTCATCTTTGAAGGTTATTAGGCCTGATTTTTAATGCAAAATCAAGGAAAACAAAGGCATTTTCATAAAGAACAAAAATCGAAATTATATTGAAGAAATCATCAAAATCGTAAACTCCCCCGTACAAACTTGTTTGAGACTTATTTATACATGTTCTAAGCTGCCTATGGACGTCCTAATTAACTTTGAGATGGATTAGGTTCCATCTCAAAACAACTAACAAAATTTGATCGGAAACTGTTTGAAATTTGAATGCAAAACTGAATTTCAAATGAGCTTTATCATGGCTTCAATTTTTGTCTTCAAATCTGATCATTTGATCCCTTGTGCATGTTTTTTTAAGGCTGGAATAAGATGGGATAAGTCTTGGGAAGTTCTAGAAAGAAGAGTCCAAGTTGGAGTAGGAAATTCAATTTGACAGCAGAACATTTCACGCCCAATATGAAGGCCTTAGAGTCCGAACTAGCCTTTTTTTCTTCATGAAAGTTGTAGATCCTTTTGAGAACTTGATTTTAGGCACCTGAATGACCTCATTTGAAGTGTGGGCGATGGAGATATGTCTCGTCAAAGTTCTAGCCAATAAGATGACTTCTTTCTTTTGCATTCAAATTCAATCTTCTAGATGTTTATTCTTTATGGACGAATTTGAGGTGCTTAGGATTCAAATTGAGTTTAAACCTTGTTCAAACTTGGCTGGTCCTACCTTGAGATGTTGGAGATGATCTTGACTTCAAAAAATGGAGTTTCATTTTCGTCCAAATTGGTTTAAAAATGTCGTTTTTGTTGAATATTCCCTTTGGGGGAACATTAAGACAAAAATTCCTTCTAAGGGCAAACAATCCTTGAGACAAACATTTTCTTTTAGGACAAACATTCCTTGAGACAAACATTCTCTTTTAGGACAAACATTCCTTGGACCAAAGTCGTCATCAATATTCCATAGAATATGCCTCTCTTGTCTCATGATGAGCCCTAGCCCAGCCAAGAAGAACCAACCACAGCGGGAGGTACGCTAATGCAAGACAAAGGCCCTATAACAAGAAGCATGACCAAGAAATTGATGCCTGAAGTTGGAACCTTCCTTTACAAGCATGTTGAGGATGAACCAAGTCAAGATAGCCTACATTGGATCCATTTGCTACAAGATTTAACTTAGTATTTTAATCATGTTGTAATATGTTAGTTTGTCTTGTGTGTATTGTTCATATTGTTGAGTGCGTAGCTTCCTTTCCTTTATAAATTGTTGTAAACTAACCAAGACATGTCCTAGTATGTTGCATATGTTGTTTGGTGTGTGCTTGAGTTGTTTTTAGGTTAAGGAAGAATGATTGAACAAAGGCCAAACGTTCAAACACCAAGTTGAGTTGAAAGGGCAAGCTGTGATGAGCCAAATGAAGGCTAGAAAACGTTCCAAGGACTTTGTCTCCTATTCCAAATTGATTTGAACCTCAGCTATGGCAAAGAACATCACAATGACACCTCTTGAACTGTAACCGTCTGTTCTTGGCTCAATTTATACCAACACCTCTTCCTCTTTGGTATTCCAACACATCTAAAACCTCATTGAGACCCTAAGATGCTGTAAACCAAAAATGAAGTAAATACTAACAAGTTCTAGGCTATGAACTTGGAAGAAAACCGTTAAGTGGTCTTAAACTTCAACTAGAAAGTTGAGAATTCCTTAAAGGAAGTTTTGATTGAAATGTATATATGATTTGTGTGTCTTTACATTCTGATTCCTATGCTACTTATAACCTACGAAAATTACAAGAGTACAAAGTTTAAAGTACAAAGTACTAGACTAAAATGACATGCTTGCTTGGAACTTGTTTGAGCAACTTTTGGTTCCAAGAATTCTGGTTGCTTTGCCGTGTAATCCTTGCTAGATTCAGCCTTCTTTCTTTGATCAATTTGATTGGATAATACTTGGAGCAGCTTGCTTTGAATTAGGCTTTGATTGGTTGTGAGTCTGGCTTTGAATTTTCAAAGCAATCTTGCGTGGTCTAGCCTTCAAACAACAAGGATCTGATTGGTTCATTTGTTGTGCAGCTTGCATACTTGTCTCCTTGCTTGTTTTTGATTGGTTTGAAGATTTGCAAGACTCCTTCCAATTGGTTCATGATGTGAGCAGCTTGTACACCCATTTAACGTGAAGAACAATTCTTGAATTTGACATGGGTGCTTGTCACCACCTTGCTTGTAAGCTACTTGCATAACACCTCTTTGCTTGGACAAAAATTCAGATTCTAATTGCATTTCCAAGCTATGTACGTGTTCCTGAAAGACAAGGCAATAATACAACACAAACTATCCGAAAACAAGGTTAACCAACCAACAATATTAAAAAGAACAACTAAAGATATGTACAACACGTTTTTGATACAACTAGATCGTAGCTTGTATCATATAAACCCAATGGACATCATCTTTGCTTGGTTCATCCTCTTCATGCCTGTAAAGAAATGATTCAACATAATGTAACAACTTCTTAGCCATACTCCTTGTTATGGGACCTGTGTGGCGCATTGAGGTGTCATCGTCAGTGTTTGTATCCACATGGTTAGGCTGTAGCTCATCATTCCCTCCCACTTGAGAAGGATTCGTCCTCGAATCTGAATCAATACTAAATGGAGAAAGGTCAGCAACATTAAAAGTTTTAGAGATAGGACCATACCTTTCTTCAGGAAGATCGAGAACATAGGCATTATCACCAAGCCGTTTCAATACTTTGAACGATCCATCGCCTCTGGGCTTCAACTTTGAGTCCCTTTCCTTAGGGAATCTTTCTTTCCTCAAGTGTAACCAAACAAGATCACCAGGCTCAAATATAACAACTTTACGATTCATGTTGGCTCTATTGGCATACACTTTATTCTTAGCTTCAAGTTGTGACCTAACCTTTTCATGCAATTCTTTCACAAGTTTTGCTTTTCGTTCACCATCTAAACTAACACGTTCATGAACAGGTATGGGAACAAGATCAAGCGGGGACAAAAGGTTAAAGCCATAAACAACTTCAAAAGGAGAATGCAATGTTCCACTATGAACAACTCTATTGTATGCAAACTCAATATAAGCTAAGCAGTCTTCCCAATTCTTTAAATTCTTTTGAATGACAACACGTAACAGTTGAGACAAAGTTCTATTAACAACTTCAATTTGACCATCGGTTTGTGGGTGAGCAGTTGTAGAAAATAACAATTTAGTACCAAGTTTACTCCACAAAACACGCCAGAAATGACTTAGAAACTTTGTATCTCTATCACTAACAATTGTACGTGGCATGCCATGCAATCTAACAATCTCCTTAAAGAACAAATCAACAATATGAATAGCATCATCAACTTTCTTACATGCAATGAAATGTGCCATTTTGGAAAATCTATCAACAACAACAAAGATGCTATCTTTACCAGTTTTGGATCGAGGCAATCCCAATACAAAATCCATAGAAAGATCAGTCCAAGGTGAGCTTGGAACAGATAAGGGAGTGTACAATCCATGTGGTTGTGTTCTAGATTTTGCTTGTTTGCAACTAATACATTGGTCACATACCTGATCAACATGTGCTTTCATATGCTGCCAGAAGAAATGCTCCTTAAGTGTTTCCAAAGTTTTTAACGAGCCAAAATGACCCATTAAACCTCCTCCATGAGCTTCTTTTATCAACAACTCTCTTAATGAACACATTGGTACACATAACTTATGTTCTTTAAATAAATAACCATCATGCAAGTAATATTTAGCAAAAGGTGAATCAATGCATGCTTGATAGATAGAACTAAAGTCATGATCAGAATGATACATCTCTTTGATAGACTCAAAACCAAACATGTTACATGAAAGAGTAGTATTCAAGGTATAGCGACGAGATAATGCATCAGCAACAACATTTTATTTTCCTTGCTTATACTTGATCACATAAGGGAATTGTTCAATGAATTCAACCCATTTGGCATGTCTTTTGTTCAATTTTCCTTGACCTTTTAGATACTTAAGGCTTTCATGATCAGTATGAATCACGAATTCCTTAGGTTGCAGATAATGTTGCCAAGTTTGTAAAGAACGGACAAGGGCATATAATTCTTTATCATAGGTTGAATAATTTATGGAAGCTCCTTTCAATTTCTCACTAAAGTAGGCAACATGTTTGTTACCTTGATGCAATACAGATCCTATGCCAACTCCACTGGCATCACATTCAACTTCAAACATTTCATCAAAGTTGGGCAATCTCAGGATAGGTGCAGAAGTTAGATGTTTCTTAAGTTCCTCAAAGGCTTGTTGTTGTGATTCTCCCCATTCAAATCTTACATCTTTCTTGACTAACTCATTCAAGGGTGCAGCTATGGTAGAGAAATCCTTCACAAAACGTCTATAGAAGCTAGCTAATCCATGAAAACTCCTAACATCTCCAGCAGACTTAGGGGTTGGCCACTCAGTTATGGATTTAACTTTCTCTTGGTCCATTTCAATTCCTTCAGCACTAATCACAAATCCTAAGAATGTAACCTTCTCCAGACAGAAAGAACACTTCTTGAAATTAGCATACAACTCATCTTTCTGTAGGGTGACAAAAACAGCTCGAAGATGGATCAGATGTTCACTTAGGGTTTTGGAGTAGATAAGAATGTCATCAAAGTAAACTACTACAAATTTCCTTATGAATCTCCTTAAGACCTCATTCATTAACCTCATGAAAGTACTAGGGGCGTTGGTTAAACCAAAGGGCATAACTAACCATTCGTACAATCCAAATTTAGTCTTAAAGGCAGTTTTCCATTCATCACCTTCCCTAATTCTCACTTGGAAATAACCTTGTTTAAGATCTACTTTGCTAAAGCATCTAGACCCATGAAACATATCCAAAATGTCATCCAACCTAGGAATAGGGTATCTATACTTCACAGTGATCTTATTGATGGCTCTGCAATCAGTACACATTCTCCAAGTTCCATCTTTCTTAGTGACAATGATAACAGGAACAGCACAAGGACTCATACTCTCTTTTACTTTACCTTGGGTCAATAGTTCCTCAACTTGCTTTTGGATTTCCTTAGTTTCCTCTGGATTGGCTCTATATGCAGGTCTGTTTGGTAGAACAGCTCCTGGAACGAAATCTATTTGATGCTCAATGCCTCTTAGAGGTGGTAAACCTGGGGGATCTCCTTCAGGAAACAAGCTAGAAAATTCTTGAAGTAAAGATGCAACTTCACTTGGTAAAGTAGATGGTATTTCAGATGAAGAGAACAGAGTTTCTTTGTAAAGCAAGATATAAACAGTTTTCTTTGAATTGATAGCATGGAATACCACGCTTTGAGATGCAAAGAATGCGCTTTTCTTTAGAGATGGTTCAGCAGAAACTTTGATTTCTTTCGGTTCAATTTTAAGATGAGAAGTTTTCAGTTGGTTTTCTTTGATGAAAATCCTTTCCAATTCCTTTTCTTTTGGATCATTATGGCTTTTTAACATTCGTTGTTGATCCTCAAAGACTTTGTGCGGGGGCAAGGCATTTAATTTGAACAGCTTGTTGTTATGCCCAAAGGAATATCTATTTAGGTAACCATCATAAGTAACCTTGTTGTCAAATTGCCACGGTCTACCTAATAAGATATGACTTGATTGCATAGGGGCTACATCACATAACACCTCAGCAAAATACCCACCAATTGATAAAGAAACTAGGAATTGCTTTGTTACTTTAACTTCACCACACTCATTAAGCCATGTAAGTCTATAAGGACGGGGGTGATTAATTAAAGGTAACTCAAGTTTCCTAACAAGTTCAAAACTTGCAACATTGGTACATGAACCGGAGTCAATGATTAAAGTGCAGACTTTCTTTTTAACCATACAGTGAATGTGGAATATGTTCTCTCTTTGTTTGTCAGGTTCTTCAGTTTTAATTTGGGCACTTAGAGCTCGATGGACAACTAAGAACTCTTTTGCTTCACACTAATTAATCTCTTCACTAATCTCTTCTTCTTCCTCACATGTTTGTTCAATTTCATTGTTTTCTTCACTCTCTTCCAATTCTTCCTCAGAATAATACTCATTAGACTCTTCAATAAACATGATGCGTTTAGGGTTGGGACATTGATTAGCAAAATGACCTTTTCCTAAGCATTTAAAACATTGAATATCACGAGTCTTAACATTAGGCGTACCTTCGACCTTGGCTTTGCCTTTATCAGTGATTGGAAGCTTTGGACGATTTTGGATGTTCTGGGTTGATTTTCCTTGGAATCCACGGCCTTGACCTTGTTGTGGACGGAAAGGCGTCCTGGGCTGTGTTCTAAGAAAACTCAAAGGATTAGTCCGAAAAGAAGGGTTAGAAGTTTTAACCTTCAATTGTCTTTCCACTTTCTCAGCAATGTGAACCATAGAAGCCAGATCAGAGTAAGGTGTAAGTTCCACCTTAAATGCAATCTCTTTGTTCAAACCAGCTAGAAATCTAGCCATTGTGGCTTCCTCAGCTTCTTCTATGAGTAAGCAGATGTTCTAATTCTTTATAAAATTCATCAACGGATCTATTACCTTGAGAAAGTTGTTGCAATTTCTGGAAAATGCTTCTTTCATAGGAAGGAGATATGAATCTCTTCCTCATCTCTTGTTTCAGCTCGGACCAAGTAACAACAGGGGGATGTCCTGTTCTTCTCCTGGTGTTCTTCAATTGTTCCCACCAGAGTAAAGCATAATCTACAAATTCAAAAGTTGCATACCGCACTTTGGCCAATTCAGAATAGTTAGTGCAAGAATACATATGATCTACTTTTGTTTCCCATTGCAGATATGTTTCAGGATCACTTTTCCCTTGGAAGGGGGGTATTGTCAGTTTAGTAGTAATGAACTCTTCTTCAAGATGTTCATCTCTATCAGGCTGACGTTCATCATACCGTTCTTCCGGATAGTGTTCTTCATGGTACTCATGGAGATAATCAAATCTCTCCTCAAAAGAAAGGTTCCTACGACCACCATTACTACCTTTACCTCTACCTCTAAGTGATGTGACTTTTCTACGTTCAACATGAGACTCATTACCATAAGAGGTGCCTTCTTGAAAAGGTATACTAGGTTCCTTTTGATCTGAGGTTGGCTTTTCTACTTTGCTTATCCTCTGTTTGTTATCCTCTATGTCACTTCTCATTAAACCAAACTGATTAACAAGGAAAGTGAGTGTTTGCTGTATATTCTCTAGGGTAACAGGGACTGGGGATGGGACAGGAGTAGATGGGGACGGGGATGGTGCATTATCTTTCTGTTGGGGACCCATGATTCAAAAGACAATCTCAAAAACCAATTTAAAATATTGACAAGTTGCAAATACTCTACTTTATGTTGACAATTGTTCAAAACAGCAATTTGGACTATTTCTCCTAAGGATTCAAGAAAATCACAGAAGTCAAATTGTTGTTTTGGCTGAATGAAATCTACGGGGTTGTTTAAGACAATCCCTCACTTTACTTTACAGCATATGCAATTATCAATTGAAGTAAAGTGAGTAAAAGCACACAAACAAAGTGTCAGCAAGGGTTTGCTTTAGAAACTTTCAATATTTCAAAACTACAACACTTTGGTTCTTTTGGGCACTTTCTTTCTTTTGAGCTTTGCGCAGGAATTTCCCTTTTGCGATGTTCAACTTTGGGCTTTTCCTCACTTTCTTTCTTGTGCAATTCTCTCTTGTCTTGCCTCTTACTTGTTGACAAATATTGGCTTTTCTCTCGTGTATTTCTCAATCAAGCTTAATTTTCTTTCTTTGGGGGGGTTTGCTTGATTGTTGTGAGACTACTCATCACGGCCTACATGAGTCATTGCTCACGGCCTTCAATTGCACAAGGTTTGTTGTATTTGGAATTTGAAAGTTTCTCGTACACAACACGGCTAAACACTATGTAGTGAGAAATCAATTCACACTTACAACAAGTTCAAATTGAATATAGTGCAAGGTAAGTTCAGAAATTGATTTAAAACAACAATTGGATAGCTCTTTAACAGTGTGGGGCTTAAACAATTCCTAACTTTCAGAATGTATCCAAGTCCAACAAGTTGTTTGAAACAATTGAAATCAACAAAAAGATATAGCTATTAGCATTCACCAAGATTTCAAATGAGCTTTAAAGAGTGGTTTAAATCACACGGTTTTGGGCACTTGTTTTTCTGTTTTTGATGCAATTGATCTAACTATTCTTAAGATAGCTAAATGCAACTTAGTTGTATCTAAATGCAATTATAAGGGCTGATTACTCTAACAACTAATGGAAATCAGTTTTGATGCAAACTAGCTACCTTGTTTTGTTTTGTTTTTAGGTGATCTATCCTACTTTGTTTTGGTTTTTGTTTGTATGATGCAATCAGTTTCTAAACTAGGTGTTACTAGATGCAAGTCTTTATATTCTACTTATCAAACGTGTAACACTAGAAACTAGGCAGCACACTTAGATAACTAAAACTACTTGTTTTGTTCTTTAGTTTTCGGTTTTCTTGTTTTAAACTAGACAACCAACTAAACCTTTAAAATTATGTTGTAAACTAGTCTAAATAAGCTAAATAAGGCAGCACTAAAAACGTCTAAGAACAGTTTGCCAGTACTTCTAAAAATAGAATTTAACAACTTGATTCCAACTAACTATCAACTAATCTATTCTTGTGTTCAAAGTTTTCTGTTTTAAGGACTCAACTAAACTACCATTTAAACATCTAGATTAGGACCTAATGAACATTGTCTAAGCTAGATTGAACAAGAACAACAAGTTTCACACGGTTTTGATCTAAACTACACAAACAGATTCTAATAACACTTAAGTCTAGTCTAAGTTCTGTTTTGTGGTATTTCGGTTTTTGCTACTTAAAACTAACTTACCAAACTATTGTAAACTAACTAATAAACACTTTAAAACATAAAGTAACTATCTAAATTAACAGATTCTAAATGGACATAAAAAAAAAAGTTTACTACACGACAGCATCATTTTATGCAAGTTAAACAATGTAATCTTGTATAGAAGACTAACCAAAGCTCTGATACCAATTGATGAGCCAAATGAAGGCTAGAAAACGTTCCAAGGACTTTGTCTCCTATTCCAAATTGATTTGAACCTCAGCTATGGCAAAGAACATCACAATGACACCCCTTGAACTGTAACCGTTTGTTCTTGGCTCAATTTATACCAACACCTCTTCCTCTTTGGTATTCCAACACATCTAAAACCTCATTGAGACCCTAAGATGCTGTAAACCAAAAATGAAGTAAATACTAACAAGTTCTAGGCTATGAACTTGGAAGAAAACCTTTAAGTGGTCTTAAACGTCAACTAGAAAGTTGAGAATTCCTTAAAGGAAGTTTTGACTGAAATGTATATATGATTTGTGTGTCTTTACATTCTGATTCCTATGCTACTTATAACCTACGAAAATTACAAGAGTACAAAGTTTAAAGTACAAAGTACTAGACTAAAAATGACATGCTTGCTTGGAACTTGTTTGAGCAACTTTTGGTTCCAAGAATTCTGGTTGCTTTGCCGTGTAATCCTTGCTAGATTCAGCCTTCTTTCTTTGATCAATTTGATTGGATAATACTTGGAGCAGCTTGCTTTGAATTAGGCTTTGATTGGTTGTGAGTCTGGCTTTGAATTTTCAAAGCAATCTTGCGTGGTCTAGCCTTCAAACAACAAGGATCTGATTGGTTCATTTGTTGTGCAGCTTGCATACTTGTCTCCTTGCTTGTTTTTGATTGGTTTGAAGATTTGCAAGACTCCTTCCAATTGGTTCATGATGTGAGCAGCTTGTACATCCATTTAACGTGAAGAAAAATTCATGAATTTGACATGGGTGCTTGTCACCACCTTGATTGTAAGCTACTTGCATAACACCTCTTTGCTTGGACAAAAATTCAGATTCTAATTGCATTTCCAAGCTATGTACGTGTTCCTGAAAGACAAGGCAATAATACAACACAAACTATCCTAAAACAAGGTTAACCAACCAACAATATTAAAAAGAACAACTAAAGATATGTACAACACGTTTTTGATACAACTAGATCATAGCTTGTATCATATAAACCCAATGGACATCATCTTCGCTTGGTTCATCCTCTTCATGCCTGTAAAGAAATGATTCAACATAATGTAACAACTTCTTAGCCATACTCCTTGTTATGGGACCTGTGTGGGGCATTGAGGTGTCATCGTCAGTGTTTGTATCCACAAGGTTAGGCTGTAGCTCATCAAGCTGGCAGGATGACACCTTCTTAGTATTTCAGCCATAACTCATCAACTACAACTTCAATTGACGTGATTCCAGTTGGAGGTGAAAGCTAAGAGGATAAGTTACAATTTTGATGTTCAGCACTTTCCCAAAACAATCGTTGCAACAAGCTGGCTGCTTAGTCACTGCTTCTAAAGGTCCACATCTGCAAGCAGGTCAACTTTAAATGGGCATAACTCACTCATCCCAGATCCAAACGACATCATTCTGGTGTCTAAACACATCTACAGAGAAGGATCTAGAATTCTTATTTTAAGTGGAAGAGTTAATTCAGACTGGAAGGTTATGTTATAATTTAAAACAGAAAACTGCTCAAAACTGGACAGATTTCAGTTTCTTGACTTTTCAAGCAGTCTTTTCAACCAATCAGATGCAAGGAGCCACTCCAACTTATCAAGGACGTCCTATATAATATTCCAAAGCAAGGAGAAGCTGGTCCAATCAAAAATCAAAGACAAAATCAACTTGCAACAAAAAGGAGTATTTCTGTCGAGAATCACTTTCCAAGAACAATCATTTTTCCTTGTTTTAAGCTTGTCTAAATTTCTTTCTTTGCTCCTATTGGACCATGTGCATATGTATCTTCATTTAGAAGTTTAGCTTAGCTTATTTAAGGTAGAAAAAAGTTGGTAAGAGGCAGATTTTCAGAATACAAAAAACAGCAACTTTGCTCCAAAAAAACCTGTTTTCAGTTTTTAACTTGAATCTTTGATTCCCTTCAAGAAACCTGAACTAATTCTTGATTTTATCACTTCATATGCTTGGGTTGGATATTGTTTGAGAGGGTTTAAGGCTTGCTCACTCAAGTTGAAGTTATTTGCTGAAGAGTTCATCTACTTGGCTAAAATCTGGACAGGTTGAAGTGTTTGGTGTTCCATGAATGTTTTGCACCTTCCTTCTTGGTTCCATCTGGTTTATTGAATTGAAGAAAGGTACTACAATAGCTGAGTGTTTGTGCATCAAGTGGTATCAGAGCTATAAGGTATTCTTCATCTCATTTATCTTTGTTTATGTTGCTGAAATTTTTCTACTGTAGGCAGTTTGTTTAGCTCATGTGTTCATGCGATTTCCTTAGGATTCCAGCCCTTTAAATTAGTCTAAAACATAGTTTAAGATGTTATCTAATGATGTTTAGTACTTGTTTAGGCGTTTTATGAGTCATAAAAGTCAGAAATACCAAAAACAGCCAGCTTAGTCACTAGGTTCTGAAATTCTGTTTCTGTGTAGTAGTTTGAATCTTGTTTCTTGTGTTTTTTTTCTAACAACCTGAGCATAAAACTTGATCAATCACCTACTGGATATTTTATTATGATGTGGTAAAGTTGGTTTGGTGATTTGATAATGTTTGGTTTGAGAAAAAGCAAGAAACATGCAAGTGTGTCCTGTTTGTGTCTTAGCTGTATAGACTGAATTGGGAGCCTGTTTTCATTGAGTTTTTCTTATCAAAATTTTCTCAAACTTTGCATGAACATCCTTAACATATTGAAATATGATGTGTTAGAGTTATTTGAAGTTTGGTTGTAGTTTGGAATATGAAACCAGCATAGGAAAGGCACCTGGGTAAAACTAGTTTTCAGCGTGTGCTCTTCTCAAGTTGTCCTAGTTTAAAACTTGTTTTAGTTAATGTTTTACTTGTAGTTTCAGCTCATAACCTTGTTTAGGCATCCTAAAAGTGTTTAAATATACTATATGGCAGCATGTTTAATTTGAGTTAGTTGCTAAAACCAAAAACGACAAACACAAGTACTTAGGCATAATTCAGTTTTTTTGTTTCGTCAAGTTTTCTCTATGTTGATTCACTAGCTAATTAGTCTAGGATTAGTTGTGTGTCTTGTATTTAGGTAATTATAGGTTGTACAATTTGTGTCCAATTGTTGCCATTCGGTAAAAAAAATCACCAAAAACAAAGGAAACATTAGCGTTAGATTGCATTCAGCCATAGGGTATAACTAGTTCAAACACATTGTTGCTTAACCAAAGATCAAATTCATGTCAACTAGTGTAACCTCAGAAGTTTAACTTGTTTACATCATCTTAGGCATATAAACCAAAAATCAAACAAAAAGAAAAGTACTTGCATGCAAACCGTGGATTAGGAGTAACATTGATTGATTATAAGCATATTGGTTCATACTTTGACGTTGGTTGAATATTCACCTTTACTTTGTGTTGGTTTAAATTGATTAAAGACTTTGTTGGACTTAGGTTCTCATTTAAAATCAGTCTTTCCATATTTTAGCCCACATTGTTATATTGCCAACCCGAACGAATCATCTTGTTGTCATTACACTTTCTGAACTTGCATTGAACTTTATACATTCTTGGTTGTTATATTTGTGAAATACTTGTCACTTCACTAGCGTTCAGTCGTGTTGTAAAGGGAACTTTTTCACAAAAGAACAACCAAAACTTGTGCAAGCAAACCCAAAGCCATGAGCAATGTCTCATAAAGGCTGTGAGCAGTAGTCTCACCAAACAAGCCAAAAAGCACAAAGAAAGAAAATAGAGCTTGTTTGAGAAAGAAATTGAGAGAAAAGCCAACCTACGTCACAAAAGTAAAGAGGCAAGACGCATGAGAGATTGCACAAGAGGAGAGGAATAGCCTTACATTAGAAAAGTTCCAAATTCACAAAAAGAGGAACTTAGAAACGAAATTTGTGCAAAAGTACCATCACCCAAAGTGTTGATCTTTGTTGAAAAAGTTTCAAGAATAAACCCTTACTGAGCACTTGTGTATGTGTACTTGGTTTTCGCTTTATTACCATTGAGATTGCATAAAGATTGAAGTAAGTTAAGGGATTGTTTTGTACAAACCCTTAGTTTTCTTGATCCGGCCTAAACATCACTTGACTTCTATGCTTCTTTGATTCTTAGATAGTCCAAGATTGTTGTTTAATCAATTGTCAACTTAAAGTAGAAGTAAATATCTGGTCAACTTTTTGGTTGGACTTCTTTACTTGCTTTCAATCATGGTTACTTCACAAGAAAGAGAAAATTCACCCCCTTCTACCCCCAGCATACCCCAAGGTCCTGTCACACTTGAAACATTGCAACAAACTATTGCTAGCATGATTCACTCTTTTGGTCACATAAAAAGTGAAATTGAAGATCTTAAAAATAATTCTCGAGCTTCCAAGGGAGAAATTGATAGTCAAGGTCGAAGAGAACCTCCAAGTGTACCTTTTAACGAAGGAACGTCTCTTGGTGGTGAATCTTGGACTGAACAACGTGGAAACTGTAGGATCTGCAAGGCACCACTAGAAGGGGGGTTGAACAGTTTCTGTTTTCAGGACCAGTTTTAAAACGTTTTTAAAACTAGGTTGTGGGTCTTCAAAAATTCTGAAATTTTGAGGTAACTTATCCTCAGATGTTATGAGTGTCTCCTAAAAAATTCAGATTTAAATTCAACCTTTAACCCCTTCAAAATTCGTTGGTGGTCAGACTGCGCGAATCTGCCAGAAACGGTAGACTGTCTTAAAAAATTTATTTCTATTTGTACTTAACTCCAAATGCTCTGAAATTTTAACCACTAACCACTTATATGTTATATTTAAATAGGTTGAAACAGTTTTGAAAAATTCTTTTGGAAAGTTAGTCAAATACAATCAAAGTCTCAACCTTTGCAATCTTGAAAATCAGACTGCACTAGTCTCAGAACTTTGGACGTTTGATTGACTTATACTTGTCCAAAAGGGTTGAAACTTGTTCCAAATTAACCTTAAGACGTGTGACTATGATTCTGAAAAGTTTAGCAATTTTTGAAAAACTTTAACTATTTTTACGAACGTAATCAAAAAGGATAAACAGTGATGAAACAGAATTTAAGTGCTGAAAGTAAATGACACCAAGAATTTTATACTGGTTCGGTTATAAACAACCTACTCCAGTCTTCGAGGAACATCTTCCTCGGTTCACACTAATCACACAATACAAAAACACCTTACCACAGGGTTGATGGAGTTACACACCAACTCCAACCCTTTACAAACCTTGTGTGATGAATACAATGCACACGAACACCACCACCTTGCAAGATTGAAGATTGATCACACCTTGATCAATCTTTTACAAAGATAAAGAATATGTGGTGGTCTAAGATAAGCCTATTCAAGTATATGAATGTAGGTACAATATGCTTTTAGGAAGAAGAAAGAAAGAGAGTGTAGAAGAAGAGAGCTAGGCGATTTTTTGCTTCAAGATTGCAATGCTTTTTCTTGTCTTTGTTTTGCTCTTCTTCCTTTCTTTTTTAATCTTGGTTTGGCCGCCCCCTTGGCGCTATTACTCCTCTTGAAAATTATCTTCTAAGTCCTTGGGAGAATATGTGGCATCATTGTGACATGATCTTTCTTACTTGGCACCTCCTCGTTGGATGATCATTTAACTCTTGCTTACTTGGCACTCATTGATTGGTTGAATGTTGTCATCACTTGATGACTAGGAAAATCTGAGAATTCCACTAAAAACATGTGCCAAAATCATCATAAAACAATTATCAATTATCATAACTTCCAAGATCATCACATAAATTAAGCAAGACAAAATTTCTTCAAAATAGGTTAAGAAAATCGGCCATTATGTCAAATGCACATGCTGAAATTTCAGCATGTGTTATATTCACTTTTTGTTCAAAATGTTGCCTATTTTGCATTGATTTAATCCAAGAAATCAAAGTATATTTAGTATACAATATTCTCATCTTTTATGGAATAAAATTAGACATTGACAAGCCCTCAAAAAGCCTAGATGCATTACACACATGCTGAAATTTTCAGCATGTGTGATATTCAAAAATATCACACTTTTACTTTCATATCTTATTCAAATTAATTCCAATTTGTCTTCCAATTACTCACATATTTCAAGACACAAATTATGGCTCATAATGCTAGGAATTTCGGCCACCCTATAATGCACATGCTGAAATTTTCAGCATGTGTTACAAATGAGATAAAATTTGAAACATTACCTTTTGTAGCTTCTTTCTTTAAGTCACCAACATCGTATGCTTGATTCTTGACCAATCAATATGCCAACAAGGCTCCACATAGGCTCCATCAAGCTGGTATAGGCATGTATAACGTGTATATACATGTGCTGAATTTTATTTTTGCAACTTTGTAAAATAGTGCACATTTAATAATACACACATGGCATATTCCAATCAGCCCTTAATTTAATTTTCTAGAACATTTTAAGATGTATGACATATGTAAAAAGTGTCTAGATACATGTCGTATGATGTGCCAAAAATGTTCCATGTGTTGTATACATAGAAAACCGAATTTTCGATGCTTATCGATTACCCGATTTTTCTCTAATTAAATTCCAACTTTTTGCACATGTTATATATATTATGTTACACACAATATACATAATATAAATTTTAATATTCAGCACTTGGTTGGTCTTAAAGTGGCGCCATATACATGTGACAAAATTGAAATTGGAATCTCCACAATTTGGCCTTAATGTGGGGTGATTTGTGTGTGCCAACATGGAATGATTTTATGGCTGGAAATAACATCACACCGATGAAAATTATAGAGATTTTTGAGGTGTAGGGGCTGGCCATCTATTTATGGCAAGTACGTGACACGTTGGCGAAGTTTCGGTATTCGGCCGATACGACAATTTTCGGTTTAGAACCTTTTAACGTGTCGTATTTAATTTTTCATCACCATGACTTATATCATATGATATAAGGCCTGAATATACTCATAAATATGAGTAAGTATGATAGTGTGACATACGTACGTAAAATATATAACGTGTCGGTAGTACGTTGGAATAAATGTATGTGTGCCTTTTTCAAAAAATTTGAAAATATATATATATAAATATATATATATATATATATATATATATATGCATGTATATATGTGGTGAAGGAGGAGGAGACTTTCCTTTCTTAGTCTTGTTGCCTTTATGTCTTGTCCAAATGTTGCTTCCTTTAATGAACTACTTAGTTTAATTAACTAAGTACTTCACTTAATGAACTAGTTTAGTTCATTAATGATGGCACCTGAAAATAGTACAAACACAACAAATGTTTGTCATTTGATGTAAGCTTTAACGCTTCATGGCTCGTTAGTGCGGCAACATTATATATAAACTATATAAGGCAAGTTATATGCAATATGTCATGCACATTTATGTCATGCACGTTTTTATGCACATTTAAATCATATATTTTGAAATCACTCAAACTCCCTTTTTTCTCTACAGAAACATGTCCTGCAGAGGACGTGGTAGGAGTCGTGGTCTAAATGGTGGTCGTAGGAACATTTCATTTGAGGATAGATTTGATGATCCCCCTGAGTATAATGACTGTTATCAGGAAGAGAGGTATTATAACAACATGTTTGAAATAAATAAACCCCATGAAGAGGAGTTTATTACAACTAAATTGAATATACTTCCCTTCCAAGGGAAAAGTGATGCTGAAGCATACTTGCAATGGGAACTTAAGGTAGATCATATGTATTCTTGTACTAATTATTCTGAGTTGGCCAAAGTTCGGTATGCTACTTTTGATTTTGTAGATTATGCTTTACTTTGGTGGGAACATCTACAAAATGCAAGAAGACGAGCTAGGCAACCTCCTGTTGTCACATGGGCAGAACTCAAGCAAGAGATGAGGAAGAGGTTCATATCACAGTCCTATGAAAGAAGTAATGCGTGCAACTCGTGGGCTCCAACAATTCCACCTTCTAAACGTCCTTCACAAGGGTTAGGCACAAGGAAGAAGACTTCCCCTTGCTTCCTTAATGAATAAAACGTATGGATTAAGAATGAGCAAGACCAACACTTCAAGATGGTCGTTGATCAGGCAAACCAATATGGCCCTCCTGGACGGCACCTTTAAGCAATGGCAACACCTTCAATATGCTCAACTTTGAAGGATCTTAACCTAGGTTTTTAATGCAAAACCAAGAAAACAAAGTATCACACAAAGTGAATGAAATATCAAGAATTGTTATTCATCAAAAGGTAAGTTTACAATCAGCCAAAGGGGTCTATTTATAGGCCTAAAAAACGTCCCCTTTCAGCTTGAAATGGCTAGAAATAATTCAAATAAAGCTATCTAACAAATGTTTAAATTTGAACTTTGCTTGAATTTCAAAACTAAGATAATTCTAGCTAAAACTTGAAATGCTTGGAAGTTGATATCTTCAATGTATCTAGCAGCTTATGGCGTCTTGGAGGAGTTGTTTGATGAGTAGTATGCGCTTGGATTTGAGTTCACAAGATGGCTGAAGATTGAATTCAAGTGGAGTTTGAATTTGACTTCAAACTTGAATTCAATTTGAATCAGGCTCTATCTTCTCAAGATGGCGTGTTCCATGGATAAAGAAGTGTAGAAAATCTGATTTTGATGATGATAAGATGGCTGGGGTTGAATTCAAAGAATGGTTGAAGATTTAATCCAAATGGAGTTTGAATTTGCATTCAAACTTGATTCAATTTTTGTGTTGTTGATTTATCCTCCTTTGATCTCCAAATGGCGTGTATATGGCTGAAGTTAGGTGCTGAAATCTTCTTCAATTTTAAATCTTAAATTGTTTGAAACTTGAATTCAAATCATGATTGATCATTATCCATTTGTTTCAAACATGGCCGGCCCCTCCTTTGTGGATAATGGAGATGATTTTGATTTCAACTTGATCAAGAGATTCTATCTTGGACACCTTTGAATTTGTCTTAGCGTAGACAAACATTCTCTTCGAATATTCTCTTGAAACATTCTCTTCAAACATTCTCTTCAAACATTCTCTTCAAACATTCTCTTCAAACATTCTCTTGTACCTAATTTACTGATGAGCCAAATGAAGGCTAGAAAAACGTTTCCAGGACTTTGTCTCCTACTCCAAACTGATTTGAACCCCGGCTATGGCAAAGAACATCCCAAAGACACCCCTTGAACTGTAACCGTTTGTTCTTGGCTCAATTTATGCCAACACCTCTTCCTCTTTGGCATTCCAACACATCTAAAACCTCATTGAGAGCCTAAGATGCTGTAAACCAAAAATGAAGTGAATACTAACAAGTTCTAGGCTATGAACTTGGAAGAAAATCGTTAGTGGTCTTAAACTTCAACTAGAAAAGTTGAGAATTCCTTGAAGGAAATTTTGATTGAAATGTATTTGAATTGTGGTTCTTTTTACATTCTGATTCCTATGCTACTTATAACCTACGAAAATTACAAGAGTACAAAGTTTAAAGTACAAAGTACAAGACTAAAAATGACATGCTTGCTTGGAACTTGTTTGAGCAACTTTCGGTTCCAAGAAGGCTGGTTGCTTGCGTTTCTTCCTTGCTTGATTTCAGCCATAATTTTGATTGGTTAATACAATGAGCAGCTTGGTTTGAACTAGGCTTTGATTGGTTGCAAGTTGGTCTTTGAATTTTCAACCCTTTCTTGCGTGAGCTAGGCTTTAAACAATCTCAATTTGATTGGATCATTTGTTGTGCAGCTTGCTTGCTTGTCTCTTTGCTTGTTTTTGATTGGTTTGAAGATTTGCAAGACTTCTTCCAATTGGTTCATGAAATGAGCAACTTGTCCATCCATTCCAACATGAAGAAGAATTCAGATTTGACATGGGTGCTTGTCACCACCTTGCTTGTAAGCTACTTGGTTATCACCTCCTTGCTTGAACAAAAATTCAGGTTCTAATTGCATTTTCAAGCTAAGTACGTGTACCTGAAAGACAAGGCAATAATACAACACAAACTATCCTAAAACAAGGTTAACCAACCAACAATATTAAAAAGAACAACTAAAGATATGTACAACATGTTTTTGATACAACTAGATCAAAGCTTGTATCATAGAAACCCAATGGACATCATCTTTGCTTGGTTCATCCTCTTCATGCCTATAAAGAAATGATTCAACACAATGTAACAACTTCTTAGCCATACTTCTTGTAATGGGACCTGTGCGGGACAGTGAGGTGTCATCATCAGTGTTTGTATCCACAAGGTTAGGCTGTAGCTCATCATTTTCAATGTAAAGCTCTTTTTGACCTATCTTCAAAGACACCAAGCAACAAACACAAGATACACAACATACATGACATGTCCTAAGGGTTAGTTAAGACTATAAGACATAAGAAGTAGCACTAGTGTGTGCAGAGTTAACAGTGATATGCCATGTCTTACAGAACTAACATGTGACAATAAATGATACATGAAAATATGTTGCGTTGACCCCATCGTGGGCTCATCATTCCCTCCCTCTTGAAAATGATTCGTCCTCGAATCTCAACATGGATAGAATAAGGGATAGGGGTTTAGGATGTACACGTATGCTCTACTACACCATAACCAAATAGGAACATGATAATACAAATGGTGAAGGTGAAATACCTTGGTGCATCCTTATCTTTGAAGAAAGAATAAGGTGTGTACACGCTTTCTAAAATGTTTAGGATGTATTAACAATATGCTAACAAAAATTTTAGAACACATACATCCTAACAGATAAAACAACATCCAAAAAGCATATTGCAACATGTTAACACTAAATGTACAAATCTTACAGACATGTGCAATATTTAGACAAGATGTATCAATTGAGATGACAACAGGCAGACATTCAACAAGATGAGATGAAATAGATATTTCAGAAATAGAATCTTCATCTATACTAAATATGTCATTCAATTCATTAACTAGTTCATCCAAGGATTTATGTTCATTTGTAGCTGAATCTATTTCAATAATGACATCATGATCAAGCTCTACATCAAGTAGACAATCTAGTTAGCTAACATCAAATCATAAGAATCTAGTTTATCAATGTCATTCTCAACAGAATTACTTACATCAATGTCATCAATGAAATGTACAGGATGTAATTCAGATTGTAACCCAGAAACAAGCATCTCAGCAGAATGCAGATCATGCACAGGGATTTCATTTATATGCATGTCACAATGTAAATCATTTTCAGACAAAGTGTTATCACAATTAACATCATCTATAAGTAAACGACTAACACTTTGGAAATCACCAACAGATTCAAGTGAAGGGTCTTCTTCAGACAGTACACAAGGTTGAACATGCAATTCAGATAAAGGAGTTCCAGTTTCAGGCATGTTGGGGCTAATTTCATACAAACCATCATTCACAGAAATGTCAGATTGCAAGTCTTTGTTCTTTTCAGATTCTATCAATACTTGCACCATGTCTCTAAGTTGAAGCAATGCATTTTCAATATTACCCATAGTCTGACTCAAATTGCTTAACTTAACTGGATTTGGTTTGTCATTTTCAGAATCACAAGAGTTCAGTTCATACCCATAGTTTTGATTAACTTGCCATGGGATTAGGTTTGATTGAACAATCTTTGCCTTTTTATACATGTCATAAAGTGATGAGAATTTTTCAGACAACATGCAATCAGCGATCTCTTTATCTAATCCAGGAAAGAACCTAATCATGCTTAATTCCTCATGTTCTTCAACATAAGCATAGTACAAATCATTAAGCATTTCATTGTAATATGCACTAACGTCTTTATTGCACTGAGAAAGAGTTTGATATCTAGGAGTTTTACATTCCCAATATCCAACCCATAACCCATTCATACGACCAAAGGAGTTCATACGTTTTTCCAGTTCATCATAGTCTCTCCTATGGCATTCAACTCCCCAAATGGTTTTTAGAATCATGTTTAATCAAAACAATCAACCAAGATGGTAAAACAATGAGATAAATAAGTCAGAATACAAGCAAGGAAGATCAAACTATAACTTTAACAAAACGTAAATTTCTACTTCAAATTGACAATTGAATAAACAACAATCTTGGACTATCTAAGATTCAAAGAAAAATAGAAGTCAAGTGATGTTTTTGGCTGAATCAAAGAAAGCTAAGGGTTTGTACAGAACAATCCTTTAACTTACTTTAAACTTTAATGCACATTCAATTGTAAATAAAGTGAAAGACAGTACATACACACAAGTGTTCAACAAGGGTTTGTTCGAGGAACCTTTTACAACAATCAACACTTTTGGTGTAGGTATTTGCTTTTGGTTTTGCACAATTCACCTTTTGTGAACTTTGGATGGCTATATCTCACTTCTTGTGCAAATCACTCATACGTCTTGTCTCTTGCTTTTTGACGTTAAAAATGACTTTTCTCTCAGTTTCTTTCACAAACAAGCCTAATTATTTTCCTTTGGATTGGCTTTGTCTGTTTTGTGAGTCTACTGCTCACTTGCCTTTATGAGACATTGCTCACGGCTTCTTTTTCTTTGGTTTTACTTGCACAAGTTTTGGTGTGGCTTTTGTGAAACGTTCTTTGAACAACACGGAAGAACACTAATGATATGAAAACTGTTTCACAAATTTAACAACCAAATATAGATGAAAGTTCAATGCAAGTTGAAGAAGTGTAAAGACAACAAGATGATAACAGGGTCGGCAATCTAACAGTGTAGGGATAAATATAGACTAAGTGATCCTAAGTAAGAACTTAAGTCCAATAAAGTCTTTAAACAATTGAATCAATCCCAAGTAAAGATAAACGTAAAGCCAACGTTAAAATTTGAAATCAAATCTTGTTTCTTACAAATTTACTTCACTTTTAACAAATCTCAAGTCAATAATGTTTCAATTAAAAGATTCAATCAAGTTTGTACCAAACAATGACTTAAGGTGTAACGGGGGTGGTGAAATCAAATTCAACAAGTTTAAACAAATAGCATTCAAAGATTTAATCAAGTTTAAACTAAATTGTTTTGGGTTTTTTTTGTTTTTGATGCAAATGATCTAACTAATCTTAAGATAGCTAAATGCAACTTAGTTGTTTCTAAATGCAATTTATAAGGGCTGATTACTATAACACTAATGGAAATCAGTTTTGATGCAAACTTACTAACTTGTTTTGTTTTGTTTTTAGGTGATCTATCCTACTTTGTTTTGGTTTGGTTTTTGTTTGTATGATGCAATCAGATTCTAAACTAAATGATACTAGATGCAAGTGTTTATATCCTACTTATCAAACGTACATCACTAGAAACTAGGCAGCACACTTAGTTAGTTAAAACTACTTGTTTTGATCTTTAGTTTTCGGATTTCTTGTGCTAAACTAAACAACCAACTAAACACTTAAACTATGTTGCAAACTACTCTAACTAAGCTAAATAAGGCAGCAAATAAAAACGTTTAAAACAGATTGCACACAACTACTAAAACAGAATTTTAACAACTTGATTACAAACTAAACTATCAACTAATCTATTTTTGTGTTCAAGTTTTCTGTTTTAAGGAATCACTAAACTACCGTTTTAAACTTCTAGATTAGGACCTAATGAACATTATCTAAGCTAGGTTGAACTAGAACAACAAGATTCACACACGGTTTTTAATCTAAACTACACAAAGGGATTCTAACAATACTTAAGTCTAGTCTAAGTTCTTTTTGTGGGGGTTTTCGGTTTTGCTACTTAAAACTAAGTTACCAAACTATTGTAAACCTACTAATAAACACTTCAAAACATAAACTAACTACCTAAACTAACAGGCTCTAAACGGACATAAAAAACAGTTCACTACACGATTTGGGCAGCATCATTCATATGCAAGTTTAAACAATGTAAACATGAATAGAAGACTAACCAACGCTCTGATACCAATTGATGAGCCAAATGAAGGCTAGAAAAACATTTCCAGGACTTTGTCTCCTACTCCAAACTGATTTGAACCCCGGCTATGGCAAAGAACATCTCAAAGACACCCCTTGAACTGTAACCGTTTGTTCTTGGCTCAATTTATGCCAACACCTCTTCCTCTTTGGCATTCCAACACATCTAAAACCTCATTGAGACCCTAAGATGCTGTAAACCAAAAATGAAGTGAATACTAACAAGTTCTAGGCTATGAACTTGGAAGAAAACCGTTAGTGGTCTTAAACTTCAACTAGAAAAGTTGAGAATTCCTTGAAGGAAATTTTGATTGAAATGTATTTGAATTGTGGTTCTTTTTACATTCTGATTCTTATGCTACTTATAACCTACGAAAATTACAAGAGTACAAAGTTTAAAGTACAAAGTACAAGACTAAAAATGACATGCTTGCTTGGAACTTGTTTGAGCAACTTTCGGTTCCAAGAAGGCTGGTTGCTTGCGTTTCTTCCTTGCTTGATTTCAGCCATAATTTTGATTGGTTAATACAATGAGCAGGTTGGTTTGAACTAGGCTTTGATTGGTTGCAAGTTGGTCTTTGAATTTTCAACCCTTTCTTGCGTGAGCTAGGCTTTAAACAATCTCAATTTGATTGGATCATTTGTTGTGCAGCTTGCTTGCTTGTCTCTTTGCTTGTTTTTGATTGGTTTGAAGATTTGCAAGACTTCTTCCAATTGGTTCATGAAATGAGCAACTTGTCCATCCATTCCAACGTGAAGAAGAATTCAGATTTGACATGGGTGCTTGTCACCACCTTGCTTGTAAGCTACTTGGTTATCACCTTCTTGCTTGAACAAAAATTCAGGTTCTAATTGCATTTTCAATCAAAATTTCTTTTAAGGAATTCTCAACTTGTCTAGTTGAAGTTTAAGACCACTTACAGTTTTCTTCCAAGTTCATAGCCTAGAACTTGTTAGTATTTACTTCATTTTTGGTTTACAGCATCTTAGGGTCTCAATGAGGTTTTAGATGTGTTGGAATGCCAAAGAGGAAGAGGTGTTGGTATAAATTGAGCCAAGAACAAGCGGTTACAGTTCAAGGGGTGTCATTGTGATGTTCTTTGCCATAGCCGAGGTTCAAATCAGTTTGGAGTAGAAGACAAAGTCCTAGGAACGGATTTCTAGCCTTCATTTGGCTCATCATTTACCTACAAAGCAAATACATAAAACTAAGATCACACGACACAAAATAAAATCCAAAAAAACAAAGAGTGTAGACGTGCATGTGATACATGCTCAAGTTGAAGGTTCAATGAAATGAACCCAAGGAGTCTTAGGCTCATCTTGAACATAAGCGTACAAGAAGGTGGCAACTTGATGACAAAGTTCCCTTGCCCTCCTTCTTGTCATAGGACCTTTGACCTCTTGATGGGGCCCTTGATCCTCATCGGACCCTTGATCCTCATCAATCCCCCCCTCCTCAAAAGGATTCGTCCTCGAATCAAAAAGGTCATCGTTGAAAAGGGTGAGGTCAGCAACATTAAAAGTAGGCGAAATTGAACCATACCTGTCGGGAAGATCAAGGATGTATGCATTATCACCGATGCGTTTCAATACTTTAAAGGGTCCATCTCCTCGAGGCAACAATTTTGACTTTCTTTCATTGGGAAATCTTTCCTTGCGCAAATGTAACCACACTAAATCTCCAGGCTTAAACACAACTCTTTTCTGATGTTTATTAGCTCGTCTTTCATAAGCTTTGTTTTTCTTTTCAAGTTGTGTTTTAACTTGTTCATGCAGTTTCTTTATGTTGTCCGCTTTTTGTTTACCATCAAGACTAGAACGTTCATGCACGGGAATAGGAATCAAATCGATGGGAGACAAGGGATTAAAGCCATACACGATTTCAAACGGACTATGCAAAGTACCGTGATGGACACTCCTATTATATGCAAATTCGATATATGGCAAACAATCTTCCCAATGTTTAATGTGTTTTTGCAAAATGGCACGCAAAAGTTGAGAAAGAGTACGATTAATGACTTCAGTTTGTCCATCAGTTTGTGGGTGTGCGGTGGTGGAAAACAACAATTGTGTACCAAGTTTAGCCCACAAAACACGCCAAAAATGACTCAAAAATTTCGTATCTCTATCACTTACAATTGTACGTGGCATGCCATGCAATCTAACAATTTCTTTGAAGAACAAATCAGCAACATGTGTGGCATCATCAACTTTCCTACATGCAATGAAACGTGCCATTTTTGAAAATCGATCAACCACAACATAAATGCTATCGCGTTCTCCCCGAGACCTAGGAAGTGCTAGCACAAATTCCATGGAAATGTCAATCCAAGGGGCATCAGGGACGGGTAAAGGCGTGTAAAGGCCATGTGGTTGGGACTTGGATTTGGCTTGTTTGCAAGTGATGCAACTACCACACAACCTCTCGACGTCTACTCGCATGTGGGGCCAATAGAAATGTTCCTTAAGGGTCTCAAGGGTTTTGAACACTCCGAAATGACCCATTAAGCCTCCCCCATGGGCTTCTCTAGTCAATGCTTCTCGTAGGGATGATTGGGGAACGCACAATTTTTGTTCTTTGAAAAGATAACCTTCATGTATGTAAAATTTCCCAAATGGTGCTCCTTTACATGCCTCGAAAATGGTGCCAAAGTCATGGTCATTGGGGTACAAGTCCTTAAGTGATTCGAATCCTAAGAAGCGTGAAGATAATGTAGTCACTAACGTGTATCTCCTAGAGAGGGCATCGGCAACTATATTATCTTTTCCTTATTTGTACTTAATCACGTAAGGGAATTGTTCTATGAACTCTACCCATTTGGCATGTCTTTTGTTCAACTTTCCTTGCCCTTTAAGATACTTAAGGCTTTCGTGGTCAGTGTGGATCACAAACTCTTTAGGTTGAAGATAGTGTTGCCAAGTTTGTAGGGATCTCACAAGGGCATAAAGTTCCTTATCATAGGTAGAGTAATTCAATGCTGCTCCTTTCAACTTTTCACTAAAGTAGGCTATGGGTTTCTTGCTTTGGGTCAAAACTGCGCCTATACCCACTCCACTTGCATCACACTCGATCTCAAAGGTCTCGTCAAAATTTGGTAGCCTAAGTACGGGTGCAGTGGTCAGCCTACGTTTAAGTTCGTCAAATGCCTGTTGTTGTGGCTCTTCCCACCTAAAAGGCACATATTTTTTTACAATTTCGTTTAGGGATGCAGCTATGGAAGAAAAATCTTTGACAAAACGTCTATAAAAGCTTGCTAGTCCATGAAAACTGCGAACTTCCCCTACATTCTTAGGCATAGGCCACTCCACAATTGACCTAACCTTTTCCTCATCCATCTCTACTCCCTCAGCCGAAATGACAAAGCCTAGAAAAACCACGCGTTCTAAACAAAAGGAGCACTTCTTAAAGTTGGCGTAAAGTTGTTCTTGCTTAAGCTTTTCAAAAACGGCTCTAATGTGGTCAAGATGATCTTCTACGGTGTGGGAATAGATTAGGATATCATCGAAATAGACAACGACAAAGAGTCCTATGAACACACGTAAGACTTCATTCATTAGCCTCATAAAGGTACTAGGGGCGTTGGTGAGCCCGAAGGGCATCACTAACCCCTCATAGAGCCCAAACTTGGTTTTAAATGCAGTCTTCCATTCGTCCCCTTCTCTAATGCGTACTTGGAAATACCCTTGCTTAAGGTCGATTTTGGTGAAGAATTTGGATCCGTGCAACATGTCTAACATATCGTCTAGCCTAGGTATGGGGTACCTATACTTGACGGTAATCTTGATTATGGCTCAGCAATCGGTACACATTCTCCACGTTCCATCCTTTTTGGGTACTAAAATGACTGGGACGGCAGATGGGCTTAGGCTCTCTCGAACTTGTCCACTAGCTAGGAGCTCCTCTACCTGCCTTTGGATTTCTTTGGTTTCGTCGGGGTTTGCTCGATAGGCTGGGCGATTGGGTAACACGGCTCCTGGGACAAAGTCGATTTGGTGTTCTATCCCTCTAATGGGTGGTAATCCGGATGGTGGTTCGGAGGGAAATAGAGCTTCATATTCTTGGATAAGGGACGCAACTGAGGTGGGTAAGTTTGGTGGGAGTTCTTCAAGGGCAAGTTGACACGACTTTGGGATGATGATGAGGACAGTTTGGTTGTTATAAAGTGCACGTGTAACCTCTCTTTTCTTTGCGAAATACCCACACTTCTTTTTTGACTCGTTGACACTTAGGGGCACTACCTCTTTTCCCTTGCTCTCGTGTTTTTTGTTCTCACTTTTCATACACTCCACGAATTTTCTCTCGGCCTCTTTTTCCTTAGGATCGGCTCTAGACTTGGACATGCGTTGGTGATCCTCGTGGACTTTGTGTGGTGGAAGTGCATGCAGTTTGTACAATTTGCCATTCAATTTGAAAGAATAACGATTCAAATAACCATCATATGTCACATGTCGATCAAATTGCCATGGCCTACCAAGTAAGATATGACTAGCATGCATTGGTGCGACATCACATAAAACATCATCTTTGTAACTACCAATGCTAAGAGAAATCAAAACTTGTTTACTAACGCTAACTTCACCGCGGTCATTTAGCCATGCAAGTTTGTAAGGGTGTGGATGATTAGTCATAGGCAAATTCAGTTTTCTTACTAATTCGATGCTAGCCACATTCGCACAAGAACCGGAATCAATGATCATGGTGCACACTTTACCATTTATCATGCAATGAATATGGAAAATGTTTTCTCTATGTTGTTTGTGATCATCTAATTTCGGATATGCATTTAAAGCTCTACGCACAACAAGAAACTCCTTAGTGTCAAAATCATCTAATGCGCCTAGATCTTCTTCAGGTTCAATTTCATTATCATGCTCAGACTCGTTTTCATGCTCGGACTCGGACACATATTCGTTTGTCTCTTCAATTAACATGATTCTTTTTGCATTAGGACATTCTTTTCCTATGTGACCACGTCCTTGACATTTATAACATTTAATGTCTCTAAACCTGTTTGAAGGATCCGAAGAATTGCCGGTAGGAGCCTTTTGTTGGGTGCGTTCATCTCTCCTTTGTGTGGATTGCACACGATTGTCCATCCTTTGCGATGATCCTTGGTCACGCGTTTGGCCTCCTGTAGGCCGTGAACTTCCTGTTCCTGAAGGCTTGCTGTGAAATCTTGACGAAGATTGATTAGTACGATAATTGGAATTGAAATTAGAGGGGTTACGTACCTTTAATTGTGCTTCAATCTTTTCAGCCATATGGACCATGGTTGTGAGGTCGAGGTAAGGTTGAAGGTCAACCCTTTGCGCAATCTCCCTGTTTAAACCATGTAAGAATCGAGCCTTGGTGGCTTCTTCAGGTTCCTGCAAGTTAGACCTCTCCAACAAAATTTCTAACTCTTTATAATACTCGTCTACACTTTTGGAACCTTGTCGTAAGTTATGCAAACTCGTGAAAATAGAACTCTCATAATTGTTTGGAATAAAACGTTGTCGCATTTCAAACTTCATTTCTTCCCAAGTGGCGATTGGGGGTTGTCTCGTCTTAGTTCTATTTCGACACAAATTCGTCCACCAATTAAGTGCATAACCAGAAAATTCAATGGAAGCATACCTCACTTTTTGCAATTCACTATAATTGGTACAAGAAAAGATCAAATCCACTTTCGTCTCCCATTCTAAATATTCCTCCGCATTACTTTTACCATAAAACGTGGGAATACTTATTTTGGTTTTGAGAAAATTGTCATCTTGCGGGAAAAGGGGATTTTGGCGTCTTTGGTAACCACGGGGATGGTGGTCATCAAAGTCATAATCATCATGCTCAAAGGGAATGTAATCATCATTGTACCTTCTTGGAGCGTACCTTCTTGCTTGTGTAGGAGGAGCAAACCTTCTTGCTTCGGTGTGTGGTGGTCTAAGGTTGTCATCCTCAACTTCTTCTGGGGGATGGCGCCGTGATTGTGGTAGGGGTACGGCCCTGCTTGTTCCTTGGCCATCACTCGTTTTGTAGCTTCTCTCCACGTCTTCCAAGCGATGCTTGATTATCTCATTGTCATGCATGAGTTTCTTAAGCATCTCCAGCATTTGTTGTTGAGTATTGTCAACAGTTTCGGCTTCTTTAGACTTGCTAGATGCGGAATTGCTGCTGGCCATTGTACCTAAGGAATTGAACGAAAACAAAGGGAAAAAGAAAGAAGCAAACTAACACAAAGACAAACAAACGTTAAGGAATTAGTAAAAAAAATAAGCTATGAACACTCTGCTTTCGATTCTTTTCACTCTCTTACCACTTTGGTTCTTGGATAACCTGAAGTTAAGAAGTCTCAAAGTGATCAATAAGGAAGTGTATTGCCAAGGCTTCTTCGAATCACAATGTTCTCCGCTTGTTTCTTCCTTTTTTGCTTTCAAGTTGCACCAATTAGTATCAAAGTAGAATCAATTGAAATGAACACAAACTTGAACTTTATACTAAGATTCAAAGAAAATAAGCAACCAAAGTTGATGTATAAGGCTGAACCAAAGATAAACTAAGGGTTGCCGTGGGCAATCTTTAGGCAATTTTGATTCTATGCACTTACTATCCACAAAATGGTTCAAGTCATGCAACAATCGAGCAACCAAGTGTGTGATTGGTTTAGGAAGATGAAGAAATGGATAATTGGGTATAGTGGGCGGCAATGTGGGGTAATATGGTATCCAAGGTTTGCAAGTCGTACCAAAAATTTTCTACGCAATGCACAAACGTTTTGCCCTTTTTCTTTGCTCTTGTTCTTTTGTTTTTCTTTTTCTTCCTTGCTATTTCAATTGAGCAAGGTTCAGATTCTCCTTTTTTTTTACTAAGGGCAGAATTGAAATTTCACTTGTTTTGCACTTAGCACTTGCGTTTTTGGACAGAATAGTGCAATGTATTTAAAATGCAATTTGTATCTTGGACTTGCAACAAAAGTAACCTTGGAAAGTGAAGGAATTTGGGGTATGGCCGAATGGGGGTTAGGGTTTATTTGAATGAATTGTGATCTTTAGAATCTGATTGTATTTGGTAAAATTGGTTTGGGGCTTTTTGTTTGGGGTGTAAATAGGGCTATTTGGGATCAGCTTGGCGAGTTTTAGAGTTGGGTTAGGGTGGGGGTGGTTGGGCCGTGGGGTGTGGGGCTGGTTTTAGGGTTTGGTTGATGTTGCAAGTAGGTTGTGAAGACAAGCACACGTAGGACTACCAGATTTATAGCATGAAATCAATCACAATGCGAATCATAAGATGCATACAATCGTCACCAACTAAAAGCTTCGGTAGCAACAAGATGATTTGAAACCGAGGTAGCTTTATAGGATGATGGTTGGAATATTTAAAAGAAGGCTGAAAGTACCCTAAAATGCAACGAACCCTAATTTGTTCAAGTTTGAACGACTCAAAATCAGATTGTGATGCGAAAGGAAATAAAGGAAATGACACTTGAATGATGAAAAGCAAAATGCAGCAACGTGTAAGGACTCAAAGCAATTTTTGTTTTGGACGTTTTTTTTTGGGAATGAAATGCAAGACAAATGGCGTGTAGAGAGAGGAGTAGAAGAAGTACTCAACTGAAATTGAAATGACTAGACTCAAACGAAAAGGAAATGATAGATGGTGGAATAGAGTAACCTCGCTCTGATGCCAATTTGATGCGTGCAACTCGTGGGCTCCAACAATTCCACCTTCTAAATGTCCTTCACAAGGGTTAGGCACAAGGAAGAAGACTTCCCCTTGCTTCCTTAATGAATAAAACGTATGGATTAGGAATGAGCAAGACCAACACTTCAAGATGGTCGTTGATCAGGCAAACCAATATGGCCCTCCTGGACGGCACCTTTAAGCAATGGCAACACCTTCAATATGCTCAACTTTGAAGGATCTTAACCTAGGTTTTTAATGCAAAACCAAGAAAACAAAGTATCACAAAAGTGAATGAAATATCAAGAATTGTTATTCATCAAAAGGTAAGTTTACAATCAGCCAAAGGGGTCTATTTATAGGCCTAAAAAACGTCCCCTTTCAGCTTGAAATGGCTAGAAATAATTCAAATAAAGCTATCTAACAAATGTTTAAATTTGAACTTTGCTTGAATTTCAAAACTAAGATAATTCTAGCTAAAACTTGAAATGCTTGGAAGTTGATATCTTCAATGTATCTAGCAGCTTATGGCGCCTTGGAGGAGTTGTTTGATGAGTAGTATGCGCTTGGATTTGAGTTCACAAGATGGCTGAAGATTGAATTCAAGTGGAGTTTGAATTTGACTTCAAACTTGAATTCAATTTGAATCAGGCTCTATCTTCTCAAGATGGCGTGTTCCATGGATAAGGAAGTGTAGAAAATCTGATTTTGATGATGATAAGATGGCTGGGGTTGAATTCAAAGAATGGTTGAAGATTTAATCCAAATGGAGTTTGAATTTGCATTCAAACTTGATTCAATTTTTGTGTTGTTGATTTATCCTCCTTTGATCTCCAAATGGCGTGTATATGGCTGAAGTTAGGTGCTGAAATCTTCTTCAATTTTAAATCTCAAATTGTTTGAAACTTGAATTCAAATCATGATTGATCATTATCCATTTGTTTCAAACATGGCCGGCCCCTCCTTTGTGGATAATGGAGATGATTTTGATTTCAACTTGATCAAGAGATTCTATCTTGGACACCTTTGAATTTGTCTTAGCGTAGACAAACATTCTCTTCGAATATTCTCTTGAAACATTCTCTTCAAACATTCTCTTCAAACATTCTCTTGAAACATTCTCTTCAAACATTCTCTTCAAACATTCTCTTCAAACATTCTCTTGTACCTAATTTACTGATGAGCCAAATGAAGGCTAGAAAAACGTTTCCAGGACTTTGTCTCCTACTCCAAACTGATTTGAACCCCGGCTATGGCAAAGAACATCCCAAAGACACCCCTTGAACTGTAATCGTTTGTTCTTGGCTCAATTTATGCCAACACCTCTTCCTCTTTGGCATTCCAACACATCTAAAACCTCATTGAGACCCTAAGATGCTGTAAACCAAAAATGAAGTGAATACTAACAAGTTCTAGGCTATGAACTTGGAAGAAAACCGTTAGTGGTCTTAAACTTCAACTAGAAAAGTTGAGAATTCCTTGAAGGAAATTTTGATTGAAATGTATTTGAATTGTGGTTCTTTTTACATTCTGATTCCTATGCTACTTATAACCTACGAAAATTACAAGAGTACAAAGTTTAAAGTACAAAGTACAAGACTAAAAATGACATGCTTGCTTGGAACTTGTTTGAGCAACTTTCGGTTCCAAGAAGGCTGGTTGCTTGCGTTTCTTCCTTGCTTGATTTCAGCCATAATTTTGATTGGTTAATACAATGAGCAGCTTGGTTTGAACTAGGCTTTGATTGGTTGCAAGTTGGTCTTTGAATTTTCAACCCTTTCTTGCGTGAGCTAGGCTTTAAACAATCTCAATTTGATTGGATCATTTGTTGTGCAGCTTGCTTGCTTGTCTCTTTGCTTGTTTTTGATTGGTTTGAAGATTTTCAAGACTTCTTTCAATTGGTTCATGAAATGAGCAACTTGTCCATCCATTCCAACGTGAAGAAGAATTCAGATTTGACATGGGTGCTTGTCACCACCTTGCTTGTAAGCTACTTGGTTATCACCTCCTTGCTTGAACAAAAATTCAGGTTCTAATTGCATTTTCAAGCTAAGTACGTGTACCTGAAAGACAAGGCAATAATACAACACAAACTATCCTAAAACAAGGTTAACCAACCAACAATATTAAAAAGAACAACTAAAGATATGTACAACATGTTTTTGATACAACTAGATCAAAGCTTGTATCATAGAAACCCAATGGACATCATCTTTGCTTGGTTCATCCTCTTCATGCCTATAAAGAAATGATTCAACACAATGTAACAACTTCTTAGCCATACTCCTTGTAATGGGACCTGTGCGGGACAGTGAGGTGTCATCATCAGTGTTTGTATCCACAAGGTTAGGATGTAGCTCATCATTTTCAATGTAAAGCTCTTTTTGACCTATCTTCAAAGACACCAAGCAACAAACACAAGATACACAACATATATGACATGTCCTAAGGGTTAGTTAAGACTATAAGACATAAGAAGTAGCACTAGTGTGTGCAGAGTTAACAGTGATATGCCATGTCTTACAGAACTAACATGTGACAATAAATGATACATGAAAATATGTTGCGTTGACCCCATCGTGGGCTCATCATTCCCTCCCTCTTGAAAATGATTCGTCCTCGAATCTCAACATGGATAGAATGAGGGATAGGGGTTTAGGATGTACACGTATGCTCAACTACACCATAACCAAATAGGAACATGATAATACAAATGGTGAAGGTGAAATACCTTGGTGCATCCTTATCTTTGAAGAAAGAATAAGGTGTGTACACGCTTTCTAAAATGTTTAGGATGTATTAACAATATGATAACAAAAATTTTAGAACACATACATCCTAACAGATAAAGCAACATCCAAAAAGCATATTGCAACATGTTAACACTAAATGTACAAATGTTACAGACATGTGCAATATTTAGACAAGATGTATCAATTGAGATGACAACAGGCAAACATTCAACAAGATGAGATGAAATAGATATTTCAGAAATAGAATCTTCATCTATACTAAATATGTCATTCAATTCATTAACTAGTTCATCCAAGGATTTATTTTCATTTGTAGCTGAATCTATTTCAATAATGACATCATGATCAAGCTCTACATCAAGTAGACAATCTAGTTCAGCTAACATCAAATCATAAGAATCTAGTTTATCAATGTCATTCTCAACAGAATTACTTACATCAATGTCATCAATGAAATGTACAGGATGTAATTCAGATTGTAACCCAGAAACAAGCATCTCAGCAGAATGCAGATCATGCACAGGGATTTCATTTATATGCATGTCACAATGTAAATCATTTTCAGACAAAGTGTTATCACAATTAACATCATCTATAAGTAAACGACTAACACTTTGGAAATCACCAACAGATTCAAGTGAAGGGTCTTCTTCAGACAGTACACAAGGTTGAACATGCAATTCAGATAAAGGAGTTCCAGTTTCAGGCATGTTGGGGCTAATTTCATACAAACCATCATTCACAGAAATGTCAGATTGCAAGTCTTTGTTCTTTTCAGATTCTATCAATACTTGCACCATGTCTCTAAGTTGAAGCAATGCATTTTCAATATTACCCATAGTCTGACTCAAATTGCTTAACTTAACTGGATTTGGTTTGTCATTTTCAGAATCACAAGAGTTCAGTTCATACCCATAGTTTTGATTAACTTGCCATGGGATTAGGTTTGATTGAACAATCTTTGCCTTTTTATACATGTCATAAAGTGATGAGAATTTTTCAGACAACATGCAATCAGCGATCTTTTTATCTAATCCAGCAAAGAACCTAATCATGCTTAATTCCTCATGTTCTTCAACATAAGCATAGTACAAATCATTAAGCATTTCATTGTAATATGCACTAACGTCTTTATTGCACTGAGAAAGAGTTTGATATCTAGGAGTTTTACATTCCCAATATCCAACCCATAAACCATTCATACGACCAAAGGAGTTCATACGTTTTTCCAGTTCATCATAGTCTCTCCTATGGCATTCAACTCCCCAAATGGTTTTTAGAATCATGTTTAATCAAAACAATCAACCAAGATGGTAAAACAATGAGATAAATAAGTCAGAATACAAGCAAGATCAAACTATAACTTTAACAAAACGTAAATTTCTACTTCAAATTGACAATTGAATAAACAACAATCTTGGACTATCTAAGATTCAAAGAAAAATAGAAGTCAAGTGATGTTTTTGGCTGAATCAAAGAAAGCTAAGGGTTTGTACAGAACAATCCTTTAACTTACTTTAAACTTTAATGCACATTCAATTGTAAATAAAGTGAAAGACAGTACATACACACAAGTGTTCAACAAGGGTTTGTTCGAGGAACCTTTTACAACAGTCAACACTTTTGGTGTAGGTATTTGCTTTTGGTTTTGCACAATTCACCTTTTGTGAACTTTGGATGGCTATATCTCACTTCTTGTGCAAATCACTCATACGTCTTGTCTCTTGCTTTTTGACGTTAAAAATGACTTTTCTCTCAGTTTCTTTCACAAACAAGCCTAATTATTTTCCTTTGGATTGGCTTTGTCTGTTTTGTGAGTCTACTGCTCACTTGCCTTTATGAGACATTGCTCACGGCTTCTTTTTCTTTGGTTTTACTTGCACAAGTTTTGGTGTGGCTTTTGTGAAACATTCTTTGAACAACACGGAAGAACACTAATGATATGAAAACTGTTTCACAAATTTAACAACCAAATATAGATGAAAGTTCAATGCAAGTTGAAGAAGTGTAAAGACAACAAGATGATAACAGGGTCGGCAATCTAACAGTGTAGGGATAAATATAGACAAAGTGATCCTAAGTAAGAACTTAAGTCCAATAAAGTCTTTAAACAATTGAATCAATCCCAAGTAAAGATAAACGTAAAGCCAACGTTAAAATTTGAAATCAAATCTTGTTTCTTACAAATTTACTTCACTTTTAACAAATCTCAAGTCAATGATGTTTCAATTAAAAGATTCAATCAAGTTTGTACCAAACAATGACTTAAGGTGTAACGGGGGTGGTGAAATCAAATTCAACAAGTTTAAACAAATAGCATTCAAAGATTTAATCAAGTTTAAACTAAATTGTTTCGGTTTTTTTTTGTTTTTGATGCAAATGATCTAACTAATCTTAAGATAGCTAAATGCAACTTAGTTGTTTCTAAATGCAATTTATAAGGGCTGATTACTATAACACTAATGGAAATCAGTTTTGATGCAAACTAACTAATTGTTTTGTTTTGTTTTTAGGTGATCTATCCTACTTTGTTTTGGTTTGGTTTTTGTTTGTATGATGCAATCAGATTCTAAACTAAATGATACTAGATGCAAGTGTTTATATCCTACTTATCAAACGTATATCACTAGAAACTAGGCAGCACACTTAGTTAGCTAAAACTACTTGTTTTGATCTTTAGTTTTCGGATTTCTTGTGCTAAACTAAACAACCAACTAAACACTTAAACTATGTTGCAAACTACTCTAACTAAGCTAAATAAGGCAGCAAATAAAAACGTCTAAAACAAATTGCACACAACTACTAAAACAGAATTTTAACAACTTGATTACAAACTAAACTATCAACTAATCTATTTTTGTGTTCAAGTTTTCTGTTTTAAGGAATCACTAAACTACCGTTTTAAACTTCTAGATTAGGACCTAATGAACATTATCTAAGCTAGGTTGAACTAGAACAACAAGATTCACACACGGTTTTTAATCTAAACTACACAAAGGGATTCTAACAATACTTAAGTCTAGTCTAAGTTCTTTTTGTGGGGGTTTTCGGTTTTGCTACTTAAAACTAAGTTACCAAACTATTGTAAACCTACTAATAAACACTTCAAAACATAAACTAACTACCTAAACTAACAGGCTCTAAACGGACATAAAAAATAGTTCACTACACGATTTGGGCAGCATCATTCATATGCAAGTTTAAACAATGTAAACATGAATAGAAGACTAACCAACGCTCTGATACCAATTGATGAGCCAAATGAAGGCTAGAAAAACGTTTCCAGGACTTTGTCTCCTACTCCAAACTGATTTGAACCCCGGCTATGGCAAAGAACATCTCAAAGAGACCCCTTGAACTGTAACCGTTTGTTCTTGGCTCAATTTATGCCAACACCTCTTCCTCTTTGGCATTCCAACACATCTAAAACCTCATTGAGACCCTAAGATGCTGTAAACCAAAAATGAAGTGAATACTAACAAGTTCTAGGCTATGAACTTGGAAGAAAACCGTTAGTGGTCTTAAACTTCAACTAGAAAAGTTGAGAATTCCTTGAAGGAAATTTTGATTGAAATGTATTTGAATTGTGGTTCTTTTTACATTCTGATTCTTATGCTACTTATAACCTACGAAAATTACAAGAGTACAAAGTTTAAAGTACAAAGTACAAGACTAAAAATGACATGCTTGCTTGGAACTTGTTTGAGCAACTTTCGGTTCCAAGAAGGCTGGTTGCTTGCGTTTCTTCCTTGCTTGATTTCAGCCATAATTTTGATTGGTTAATACAATGAGCAGCTTGGTTTGAACTAGGCTTTGATTGGTTGCAAGTTGGTCTTTGAATTTTCAACCCTTTCTTGCGTGAGCTAGGCTTTAAACAATCTCAATTTGATTGGATCATTTGTTGTCCAGCTTGCTTGCTTGTCTCTTTGCTTGTTTTTGATTGGTTTGAATATTTGCAAGACTTCTTCCAATTGGTTCATGAAATGAGCAACTTGTCCATCCATTCCAACGTGAAGAAGAATTCAGATTTGACATGGGTGCTTGTCACCACCTTGCTTGTAAGCTACTTGGTTATCACCTTCTTGCTTGAACAAAAATTCAGGTTCTAATTGCATTTTCAATCAAAATTTCTTTTAAGGAATTCTCAACTTGTCTAGTTGAAGTTTAAGACCACTTACGGTTTTCTTCCAAGTTCATAGCCTAGAACTTGTTAGTATTTACTTCATTTTTGGTTTACAGCATCTTAGGGTCTCAATGAGGTTTTAGATGTGTTGGAATGCCAAAGAGGAAGAGGTGTTGGTATAAATTGAGCCAAGAACAAGCGGTTACAGTTCAAGGGGTGTCATTGTGATGTTCTTTGCCATAGCCGAGGTTCAAATCAGTTTGGAGTAGAAGACAAAGTCCTAGGAACGGATTTCTAGCCTTCATTTGGCTCATCATTTACCTACAAAGCAAATACATAAAACTAAGATCACACGACACAAAATAAAATCCAAAAAAACAAAGAGTGTAGACGTGCATGTGATACATGCTCAAGTTGAAGGTTCAATGAAATGAACCCAAGGAGTCTTAGGCTCATCTTGAACATAAGCGTACAAGAAGGTGGCAACTTGATGACAAAGTTCCCTTGCCCTCCTTCTTGTCATAGGACCTTTGACCTCTTGATGGGGCCCTTGATCCTCATCGGACCCTTGATCCTCATCAATCCCCCCCTCCTCAAAAGGATTCGTCCTCGAATCAAAAAGGTCATCGTTGAAAGGGGTGAGGTCAGCAACATTAAAAGTAGGCGAAATTGAACCATACCTGTCAGGAAGATCAAGGATGTATGCATTATCACCGATGCGTTTCAATACTTTAAAGGGTCCATCTCCTCGAGGCAACAATTTTGACTTTCTTTCATTGGGAAATCTTTCCTTGCGCAAATGTAACCACACTAAATCTCCAGGCTTAAACACAACTCTTTTCCGATGTTTGTTAGCTCGTCTTTCATAAGCTTTGTTTTTCTTTTCAAGTTGTGTTTTAACTTGTTCATGCAGTTTCTTTATGTTGTCCGCTTTTTGTTTACCATCAAGACTAGAACGTTCATGCACGGGAATAGGAATCAAATCGATGGGAGACAAGGGATTAAAGCCATACACGATTTCAAACGGACTATGCAAAGTACCGTGATGGACACTCCTATTATATGCAAATTCGATATATGGCAAACAATCTTCCCAATGTTTAATGTGTTTTTGCAAAATGGCACGCAAAAGTTGAGAAAGAGTACGATTAATGACTTCAGTTTGTCCATCAGTTTGTGGGTGTGCGGTGGTGGAAAACAACAATTGTGTACCAAGTTTAGCCCACAAAACACGCCAAAAATGACTCAAAAATTTCGTATCTCTATCACTTACAATTGTACGTGGCATGCCATGCAATCTAACAATTTCTTTGAAGAACAAATCAGCAACATGTGTGGCATCATCAACTTTCCTACATGCAATGAAACGTGCCATTTTTGAAAATCGATCAACCACAACATAAATGCTATCGCGTTCTCCCCGAGACCTAGGAAGTCCTAGCACAAAGTCCATGGAAATGTCAATCCAAGGGGCATCAGGGACGGGTAAAGGCGTGTAAAGGCCATGTGGTTGGGACTTGGATTTGGCTTGTTTGCAAGTGATGCAACTACCACACAACCTCTCGACGTCTACTCGCATGTGGGGCCAATAGAAATGTTCCTTAAGGGTCTCAAGGGTTTTGAACACTCCGAAATGACCCATTAAGCCTCCCCATGGGCTTCTCTAGTCAATGCTTCTCGTAGGGATGATTGGGGAATGCACAATTTTTGTTCTTTGAAAAGATAACCTTCATGTATGTAAAATTTCCCAAATGGTGCTCCTTTACATGCCTCGAAAATGGTGCCAAAGTCATGGTCATTGGGGTACAAGTCCTTAAGTGATTCGAATCCTAAGAAGCGTGAAGATAATGTAGTCACTAACGTGTATCTCCTAGAGAGGGCATCGGCAACTATATTATCTTTTCCTTGTTTGTACTTAATCACGTAAGGGAATTGTTCTATGAACTCTACCCATTTGGCATGTCTTTTGTTCAACTTTCCCTGCCCTTTAAGATACTTAAGGCTTTCGTGGTCAGTGTGGATCACAAACTCTTTAGGTTGAAGATAGTGTTGCCAAGTTTGTAGGGATCTCACAAGGGCATAAAGTTCCTTATCATAGGTAGAGTAATTCAATGCTGCTCCTTTCAACTTTTCACTAAAGTAGGCTATGGGTTTCTTGCTTTGGGTCAAAACTGCGCCTATACCCACTCCACTTGCATCACACTCGATCTCAAAGGTCTCGTCAAAATTTGGTAGCCTAAGTACGGGTGCAGTGGTCAGCCTACGTTTAAGTTCGTCAAATGCCTGTTGTTGTGGCTCTTCCCACCTAAAACGCACATCTTTTTTTACAATTTCGTTTAGGGGTGCAGCTATGGAAGAAAAATCTTTGACAAAACGTCTATAAAAGCTTGCTAGTCCATGAAAACTGCGAACTTCCCCTACATTCTTAGGCATAGGCCACTCCACAATTGACCTAACCTTTTCCTCATCCATCTCTACTCCCTCAGCCGAAATGACAAAGCCTAGAAAAACCACGCGTTCTAAACAAAAGGAGCACTTCTTAAAGTTGGCGTAAAGTTGTTCTTGCTTAAGCTTTTCAAAAACGGCTCTAATGTGGTCAAGATGATCTTCTATGGTGTGGGAATAGATTAGGATATCATCGAAATAGACAACGACAAAGCGTCCTATGAACGCACGTAAGACTTCATTCATTAGCCTCATAAAGGTACTAGGGGCGTTGGTGAGCCCGAAGGGCATCACTAACCACTCATAGAGCCCAAACTTGGTTTTAAATGCAGTCTTCCATTCGTCCCCTTCTCTAATGCGTACTTGGAAATACCCTTGCTTAAGGTCGATTTTGGTGAAGAATTTGGATCCGTGCAACATGTCTAACATATCGTCTAGCCTAGGTATGGGGTACCTATACTTGACGGTAATCTTGTTTATGGCTCAGCAATCGGTACACATTCTCCACGTTCCATCCTTTTTGGGTACTAAAATGACTGGGACGGCAGATGGGCTTAGGCTCTCTCGAACTTGTCCACTAGCTAGGAGCTCCTCTACCTGCCTTTGGATTTCTTTGGTTTCGTCGGGGTTTGCTCGATAGGCTGGGCGATTGGGTAACACGGCTCCTGAAACAAAGTCGATTTGGTGTTCTATCCCTCTAATGGGTGGTAATCCGGATCGTGGTTCGGAGGGAAATAGAGCTTCATATTCTTGGATAAGGGACGCAACTGAGGTGGGTAAGTTTGGTGGGAGTTCTTCAAGGGCAAGTTGACACGACTTTGGGATGATGATGAGGACAGTTTGGTTGTTATAAAGTGCACGTGTAACCTCTCTTTTCTTTGCGAAATACCCACACTTCTTTTTTGACTCGTTGACACTTAGGGGCACTACCTCTTTTCCCTTGCTCTCGTGTTTTTTGTTCTCACTTTTCATACACTCCACGAATTTTCTCTCGGCTTCTTTTACCTTAGGATCGGCTCTAGACTTGGACATGCGTTGGTGATCCTCATGGACTTTGTGTGGTGGAAGTGCATGCAGTTTGTACAATTTGCCATTCAATTTGAAAGAATAACGATTCAAATAACCATCATATGTCACATGTCGATCAAATTGCCATGGCCTACCAAGTAAGATATGACTAGCATGCATTGGTGCGACATCACATAAAACATCATCTTTGTAACTACCAATGCTAAGAGAAATCAAAACTTGTTTACTTACGCTAACTTCACCGCAGTCATTTAGCCATGCAATTTTGTAAGGGTGTGGATGATTAGTCATAGGCAAATTCAGTTTTCTTACTAATTCGATGCTAGCCACATTCGCACAAGAACCGGAATCAATGGTCATGGTGCACACTTTACCATTTATCATGCAATGAATATGGAAAATGTTTTCTCTATGTTGTTTGTGATTATCTAATTTCGGATATGCATTTAAAGCTCTACGCACAACAAGAAACTCCTTAGTGTCAAAATCATCTAATGCGCCTAGATCTTCTTCAGGTTCAATTTCATTATCATGCTCAGACTCGTTTTCATGCTCGGACTCGGACACATATTCGTTTGTCTCTTCAATTAACATGATTCTTTTTGCATTAGGACATTCTTTTCCTATGTGACCACGTCCTTGACATTTATAACATTTAATGTCTCTAAACCTGTTTGAAGGATCCGAAGAATTGCCGGTAGGAGCCTTTTGTTGGGTGCGTTCATCTCTCCTTTGTGTGGATTGCACACGATTGTCCATCCTTTGCGATGATCCTTGGTCACGCGTTTGGCCTCCTGTAGGCCGTGAACTTCCTGTTCCTGAAGGCTTGCTGTGAAATCTTGACGAAGATTGATTAGTACGATAATTGGAATTGAAATTAGAGGGGTTACGTACCTTTAATTGTGCTTCAATCTTTTCAGCCATATGGACCATGGTTGTGAGGTCGAGGTAAGGTTGAAGGTCAACCCTTTGCGCAATCTCCCTGTTTAAACCATGTAAGAATCGAGCCTTGGTGGCTTCTTCGGGTTCCTGCAAGTTAGACCTCTCCAACAAAATTTCTAACTCTTTATAATACTCGTCTACACTTTTGGAACCTTGTCGTAAGTTATGCAAACTCGTGAAAATAGAACTCTCATAATTGTTTGGAATAAAACGTTGTCGCATTTCAAACTTCATTTCTTCCCAAGTGGCGATTGGGGGTTGTCTCGTCTTAGTTCTATTTCGACACAAATTCGTCCACCAATTAAGTGCATAACCAAAAAATTCAATGGAAGCATACCTCACTTTTTGCAATTCACTATAATTGGTACAAGAAAAGATCAAATCCACTTTCGTCTCCCATTCTAAATATTCCTCCGCATTACTTTTACCATAAAACGTGGGAATACTTATTTTGGTTTTGAGAAAATTGTCATCTTGCGGGAAAAGGGGATTTTGGCGTCTTTGGTAACCACGGGGATGGTGGTCATCAAAGTCATAATCATCATGCTCAAAGGGAATGTAATCATCATTGTACCTTCTTGGAGCGTACCTTCTTGCTTGTGTAGGAGGAGCAAACTTTCTTGCTTCGGTGTGTGGTGGTCTAAGGTTGTCATCCTCAACTTCTTCTGGGGGATGGTGCCGTGGTTGTGGTAGGGGTACGGCCCTGCTTGTTCCTTGGCCATCACTCGTTTTGTAGCTTCTCTCCACGTCTTCCAAGCGATGCTTGATTATCTCATTGTCATGCATGAGTTTCTTAAGCATCTCCAGCATTTGTTGTTGAGTATTGTCAACAGTTTCGGCTTCTTTAGACTTGCTAGATGCGGAATTGCTGTTGGCCATTGTACCTAAGGAATTGAACGAAAACAAAGGGAAAAAGAAAGAAGCAAACTAACACAAAGACAAACAAACGTTAAGGAATTAGTAAAAAAATAAGCTATGAACACTCTGCTTTCGATTCTTTTCACTCTCTTACCACTTTGGTTCTTGGATAACCTGAAGTTAAGAAGTCTCAAAGTGATCAATAAGGAAGTGTATTGCCAAGGCTTCTTCGAATCACAATGTTCTCCGCTTGTTTCTTCCTTTTTTGCTTTCAAGTTGCACCAATTAGTATCAAAGTAGAATCAATTGAAATGAACACAAACTTGAACTTTATACTAAGATTCAAAGAAAATAAGCAACCAAAGTTGATGTATAAGGCTGAACCAAAGATAAACTAAGGGTTGCCGTGGGCAATCTTTAGGCAATTTTGATTCTATGCACTTACTATCCACAAAATGGTTCAAGTCATGCAACAATCGAGCAACCAAGTGTGTGATTGGTTTAGGAAGATGAAGAAATGGATAATTGGGTATAGTGGGCGGCAATGTGGGGTAATATGGTATCCAAGGTTTGCAAGTCGTACCAAAAATTTTCTACGCAATGCACAAACGTTTTGCCCTTTTTCTTTGCTCTTGTTCTTTTGTTTTTCTTTTTCTTCCTTGCTATTTCAATTGAGCAAGGTTCAGATTCTTCTTTTTTTTACTAAGGGCAGAATTGAAATTTCACTTGTTTTGCACTTAGCACTTGCGTTTTTGGACAGAATAGTGCAATGTATTTAAAATGCAATTTGTATCTTGGACTTGCAACAAAAGTAACCTTGGAAAGTGAAGGAATTTGGGGTATGGCCGAATGGGGGTTAGGGTTTATTTGAATGAATTGTGATCTTTAGAATCTGATTGTATTTGGTAAAATTGGTTTGGGGCTTTTTGTTTGGGGTGTAAATAGGGCTATTTGGGATCAGCTTGGCGAGTTTTAGAGTTGCGTTGGGGTGGGGGTGGTTGGGCCGTGGGGTGTGGGGCTGGTTTTAGGGTTTGGTTGATGTTGCAAGTAGGTTGTGAAGACAAGCACACGTAGGACTACCAGATTTATAGCATGAAATCAATCACAATGCGAATCATAAGATGCATACAATCGTCACCAACTAAAAGCTTCGGTAGCAACAAGATGATTTGAAACCGAGGTAGCTTTAAAGGATGATGGTTGGAATATTTAAAAGAAGGCTGAATGTACCCTAAAATGCAACGAACCCTAATTTGTTCAAGTTTGAACGACTCAAAATCAGATTGTGATGCGAAAGGAAATAAAGGAAATGACACTTGAATGATGAAAAGCAAAATGCAGCAACGTGTAAGGACTCAAAGCAATGTTTTTGTTTTGGACTTTTTTTTTGGGAATGAAATGCAAGACAAATGGCGTGTAGAGGGAGGAGTAGAAGAAGTACTCAACTGAAATTGAAATGACTAGACTCAAACGAAAAGGAAATGATAGATGGTGGAATAGAGTAACCTCGCTCTGATACCAATTTGATGCGTGCAACTCGTGGGCTCCAACAATTCCACCTTCCAAACGTCCTTCACAAGGGTTAGGCACAAGGAAGAAGACTTCCCCTTACTTCCTTAATGAATAAAACGTATGGATTAAGAATGAGCAAGACCAACGCTTCAAGATGGTCGTTGATCAGGCAAACCAATATGACCCTCCTGGACGGCACCTTTAAGCAATGGCAACACCTTCAATATGCTCAACTTTGAAGGATCTTAACCTAGGTTTTTAATGCAAAACCAAGAAAACAAAGTATCACACAAAGTGAATGAAATATCAAGAATTGTTATTCATCAAAAGGTAAGTTTACAATCAGCCAAAGGGGTCTATTTATAGGCCTAAAAAACGTCCCCTTTCAGCTTGAAATGGCTAGAAATAATTCAAATAAAGCTATCTAACAAATGTTTAAATTTGAACTTTGCTTGAATTTCAAAACTAAGATAATTCTAGCTAAAACTTGAAATGCTTGGAAGTTGATATCTTCAATGTATCTAGCAGCTTATGGCGTCTTGGAGGAGTTGTTTGATGAGTAGTATGCGCTTGGATTTGAGTTCACAAGATGGCTGAAGATTGAATTCAAGTGGAGTTTGAATTTGACTTCAAACTTGAATTCAATTTGAATCAGGCTCTATCTTCTCAAGATGGCGTGTTCCATGGATAAAGAAGTGTAGAAAATCTGATTTTGATGATGATAAGATGGCTGGGGTTGAATTCAAAGAATGGTTGAAAATTTAATCCAAATGGAGTTTGAATTTGCATTCAAACTTGATTCAATTTTTGTGTTGTTGATTTATCCTCCTTTGATCTCCAAATGGCGTGTATATGGCTGAAGTTAGGTGCTGAAATCTTCTTCAATTTTAAATCTCAAATTGTTTGAAACTTGAATTCAAATCATGATTGATCATTATCCATTTGTTTCAAACATGGCCGGCCCCTCCTTTGTGGATAATGGAGATGATTTTGATTTCAACTTGATCAAGAGATTCTATCTTGGACACCTTTGAATTTGTCTTAGCGTAGACAAACATTCTCTTCGAATATTCTCTTGAAACATTCTCTTCAAACATTCTCTTGAAACATTCTCTTCAAACATTCTCTTCAAACATTCTCTTGTACCTAATTTACCTACAAAGCAAATACATAAAACTAAGATCACACGACACAAAATAAAATCCAAAAAAAAAACAAAGAGTGTAGACGTGCATGTGATACATGCTCAAGTTGAAGGTTCAATGAAATGAACCCAAGGAGTCTTAGGCTCATCTTGAACATGCTTGTACAAGAAGGTGGCAACTTGATGACAAAGTTCCCTTGCCCTCCTTCTTGTCATAGGACCTTTGACCCCTTGATGGGGCCCTTGATCCTCATCGGACCCTTGATCCTCATCAAGAAGTGTCTACCAAAAGCTGCAACAACTCTCTCAAGGTAATAAATCTGTTGATGAATATTATAAAGAGTTAGAACATTTTCTTACCAGGACAAATATAGAAGAAGCTGAGGAGGCCACAATGGCAAGGTTCTTAGCTGGCCTTAACAAAGAAATTGCATTCAAAGTGGAACTCACACTCTACTCAGATTTGGCTTCTATGGTTCACACTGCTGAGAAAGTGGAAAGGCAACTTAAGGTACGTACCTCTATCCCTTCTTTTCGGCCTAATCCTTCAAACTTTTCCAAGGTACAGCCTAGGGCAAGTTTCAGATCTCCACAGAGTCAAGGCCGTGGATTTCAAGGGAAGGCGCCACAAAGCTTTCCAAAACGTCCCACAACAAGCAACTCTCCAATTGTGGACAAAGGCAAAACAAAGGTGGAAGGTACTACTTGTAACACTAGATTCTGTGATATTCAATGTTTTAAATGCTAGGTAAAGGACATTTTGCAAATCAATGCCCCAACCCTAAATGCATCCTGTTCATTGAGAAGTCTAATGAGTACTATTCTGAAGAAGAATTGGAAGAGAATGAAAAAGTTGAGAAAACGTGTGAGGAAGAGGAACAAACAGTTGATGAGAGTAATGAATGTGAAAATAAAGAATTCTTAGTTGTAAGACGTGCTTTAAATGTTCAAGTCAGAATGGAAGAACAAGATTTGCAAAGAGAAAACATTTTTCACATCCATTGCATGGTTAGAGGCAAAGTGTGTACACTCATCATTGATTCTGGTTCATGTACAAACGTTGTAAGCATTGAAATTGTTAGGAAACTTGATTTACCCTTAATCAATCACCCACATCCTTATAGACTCACTTGGCTTAATGATTATGGCGAAGTTAAGGTTAATAAACAAGTCTTGATTCCTTTGTCAATTGGTGGGTATTCTGATGAGGTCTTATGTGATGTAGCACCTATGCATTCAAGTCATATCTTGTTAGGTAGGACATGGCAATATGATAACAAAGTAACATATGATGGCTACTTAAATAGGTATTCCTTTAGGCACCAAAACAAACTGTTTAAGCTGCACGCACTACCCCCACAAAAGGTGTTTGAGGATCAAAAGAGAATGACCAAAAGTCGGAATGATCCAAAGGAAAAAGTATTGGAAAGAGTCTTCCTTAAAAACATTCGTTCTGACAAAGCTGAATCAAAGGGGAAGAACTTGTCACTTCTGAGGAAAAGGATAAGAAGAAGAGTGCTTTCTTTGCGTCACAAAGTGAGGTGTTCCACTCAATCAATTCCAATAAAACCGTGTACATCTTACTTTACAAAGACACCTTATTTTCTTCATCTGATTTACCCTCCACTTTGCCCAGTGAAGTCACCTCCCTACTGCAAGAGTTTTCAAATTTGTTCCCTGAAGGAGATCCCAAAGGTTTACCACCTCTAAGAGGCATTGAGCATCAAATAGATTTCATTCCAGTAGCTGTCCTACCCAATAGGCCTGCTTATAGAGCCAATCCAAAGGAGACTAAGGAGATCTAAAGACAAGTTGAGGAACTCTTAGACCAAGGTAAGGTGAGAGAGAGTATGAGCCCTTGTACCGTACCTGTGATAGTTGTCCCTAAGAAAGATGGAACTTGGAGGATGTGCATCGATTGTAGAGTAATCAATAAGATTACTGTGAAGTATAGATACCCTATTCCTAGGTTGGATGATATGTTGGACATGTTACATGTGTCTAGATACTTTACCAAAGTAGATCTTAAGCAAGGATACATCCAAGTAAGAATTAGGAAAGGAGATGAATGGAAAACAGCCTTCAAGACTAAGTTTGGTTAGTCACGCCCTTTGGCCTAACTAACGCCCCTAGCACCTTTATGAGGTTGATGAATGAGGTCTTGAGGAAATTCATTGGGAAATTTGTGGTAGTATAATTTGATGACATCCTTATCTACTCCAAATCCATTAGTGAACACCTTATCCATTTGAGAACTGTGTTTGAAACGTTGCAAAAGGAACAACTATATGCCAACCTTAAGAAGTGTTCATTCTGTCTACAGAAAGTAGTGTTCCTAGGATTTGTGATCAGTGCTGAAGGGATTGAGATGGACCAAGAGAAGGTCAAGTCCATCACTGAATGGCCAACACCTAAGTCTGCAGGGGACATTAGGATTTTTCATGGACTAGCCAGCTTTTATAGGCGTTTTGTCAAGGATTTCTCTACCATTGCTGCACCCCTTAACGAATTGGTTAAGAAAGATGTAAGTTTTAAATGGGGAACCTCACAACAGCAAGCCTTTGATGAACTTAAGAAACGCCTAACCTCAGCACCCATCCTAAGATTGCCAAACTTTGAAGAGACGTTTGAAGTTGAGTGTGATGCCAGTAGGGTTGGCATTGGAGCTGTCTTGAATCAAGCTAAGAAACTCGTAGCTTATTTCAGTGAGAAGTTAAGAGGAGCAGCCTTGAACTATTCAACCTATGACAAAGAACTTTTTGCCTTAGTTAGATCTATCTTTACAAACTTGGCAACATTATTTGCAACCTAAGGAATTTGTGATCCACACTGATCATGAAAGTCTTAAGTACCTAAGGGCCAAGGTAAACTAAACAAAAGGCATACAAAATGGGTTGAATACATTGAACAATTCCCATATGTAATCAAGTATAAGCAAGGAAAAGACAATATTGTTGTTGATGCTCTATCTCGTCGATATACTTTGATTACTACACTGACTTGTAACATGTTTGGTTTTGAAACTATCAAATATTTGTATGTCTCTGACCATGACTTTAGTTCCATTTACAAAGCATGTCTTGAATCCCCTTTGGTAAGTTCTATCTGCATGAAGGATTCTTGTTTAAGGAACAAAAGTTGTGTATACCAATGTGTTCAATAAGGGAACTTCTGATCAAGGAAGCTCATGGAGGAGGCTTGATGGGTCATTTTGGCTCGTTCAAGACGTTAGAGATGCTTAAGGAGCATATGCTAAGTCTAGAACACAACTTCATGGATTGTTCACTCTTTTACCTGTTCCAAATTCACCTTGGACTGGTCTTTCAATGGACTTTGTGTTAGGATTGCCTAGGTCCAAGACTGGTAAGGATAGCATCTTTGTTGTTGTCGATAGATTTTCTAAGATGGCACATTTTATTGCGTCCAAGAAGGTGGATGATGCCACACATGTTTCTGACCTATACTTTAAGGAGATTGTAAGATTGCATGGCATGCCCCGTACCATTGTAAGCGATAGAGATACAAAGTTTTTAAGCCACTTATGGCGTGTTCTGTGGAGTAGACTTGGTACTAAACTCCTTTTCTTGACAACTGCTCACCCACAAACTGATGGACAAACGGAAGTAGTCAATAGAACTTTGTCACAATTGTTGCGTGTCATAATTCAAAAGAACTTAAAGAATTGGGAAGATTGTTTAGCTTTCTTTGAGTTGCATACAATAGGAATGTTCATAGTGGTACTTTGCATTCTCCTTTTGAAGTTGTTTATGTCTTTAACCCTTTATCCCCACTTGACTTAGTCCCCATTCCCATTCATGAACATGTTAGTCTTGATGGAGAACGTAAGGCTAAACTTGTCAAAGATTTGCATGAAAAGGTTAAGTCACAACTTGAAGCTAAAAACAAAGTGTATGCCAAAAGAGCTAACAAGAACCGTAAGGCTGTTATATTTGAACCTGGAGATCTCGTTTGGTTACACTTAAGGAAGGAAAGGTTTCCTAAGGAAAGGAAATCAAAGTTGATGCCAAGAGGCGATGGACCATTCAAAGTTGTCCAAAGACTTGGAGATAACGGATACATCCTTGACATCCCTGAAGAAATGTATGGTTCTGTCTTTAAAAATTTTAATGTTGCTGACCTTACTCCATTTAGTGTTGATCCAGATTCGAGGTCGAATCCTTTTCAAGAGGGGGGGAATGATGAGCCTCAGCCAAGCCAAGAAGAACCAACCACAGCGGGAGGTACGCCAATGCAAGACAAAGGCCCTATAACAAGAAGCATAGCTAAGAAATTGATGCATGAAGTTGGAACCTTCCTTTACAAGCATGTTGAGGATGAACCAAGTCAAGATAGCCTACATTGGATCCATTTGCTACAAGCTTTAACTTAGTTTTTGAATAATGTTGTAATATGTTAGTTAGTCTTGTGTGTATTGTTCATATTGTTGAGTGCTTAGCTTCCTTTCCTTTATAAATTGTTGTAAACTAACCAAGACATGTCCTAGTATGTTGCATATGTTGTTTGGTGTGTGTTTGAGTTGTTTTTAGGTCAAGGAAGAATGATTGAACAAAGGTCAAACGTTCAAACACCAAGTTGAGCTGAAAGGGCAAGCTGGTAGGATGACACCTTCTTAGTATTTCAGCCATAACTCATCAACCACAACTTCAATTGATGTGATTCTAGTTGGAGATGAAAGCTAAGAGGATAATCTACAATTTTGAGGTTCAGAACTTTCCCATAAAAGGTCTGTATCAAGCTACACAATCGTTGCAACAAGCTGGCTGCTTAGTCACTGCTTCCAAAGGTCCACATCTGCAAGCAGGTCAACTTCAAACGGGCATAACTCACTCATCCCAGATCCAAAAGACGTCATTCTGGTGTCTAAACAAATCTACAGAGAAGGATCTACAATTTTTATTTGAAGTGGAACAGCTAGTTCGGACTGGAAAGTTATTTTATAATTCAAAACAGAAAACTGCTCAAAACTGGACAGATTTCCGTTTCTTGACTTTTCAAGCAGCTTTTCAACCAATCAGCTGCAAGGGGCCACTCCAACTCATCAAGGACGTCCTATATAATATTCCAAAGAAAGGAGAAGCTGGTCCAATCAAAAATTAAAGACAAAATCAACTTGCAACAAAAAGGAGTATTTCTGCCGAGAATCACTTTCCAAGAACAATCATTTTTCCTTGTTTTTAGCTTGTCTAAATTTCCTTCTTTGCTCCTATTGGACCATGTACATATGTATCTTCATTTAGAAGTTTAGCTTAGCTTATTTAAGGTAGAAAAAACGTTGGTAAGAGGCAGATTTTCAGAATACAAAAAACAGCAACTTTGCAATAAAAAAAAACTGTTTTCAGTTTTTAACTTGAATCTTTGATTCCCTTCAAGAAACCTGAACTAATTCTTGATTGTATCACTTCATATGCTTGGGATGGATATTGTTTGAGAGGGTTTAAGTCTTGCTCACTCAAGTTGAAGTCATTTGCTAAAGAGTTCATCTACTTGGCTAAAATCTGGACAGGTTGAAGTGTTTGGTGTTCCATGAATGTTTTGCACCTTCCTTCTTGGTTCCAGCTGATTTATTGAGTTGAAGAAAGGTCCTACAATAGCTGAGTGTTTGTGCATCATCTCATCTTCAAAAATATTCTCTTTGGCCTCCAAAACAGTACATTCCTTTTGGCTCTTTTCGGGGAACATCCCTTTAATACCCGCTTCTAGACATCCCTTTGGCCTGAATTTTCGCACGAATCATCTTTCCTACATGAGAGCAAGAATCACACAAAAACAAGACATACGTTTTCTTATTTTATTGAAAGACACCTATATGCACAAAAAGTGATGCATGGAATGCAACTTAAGACTAAGACAAACTATCTTGCATTTTGCACACCTTGGACCGCATCTGTTTTGACATCATGTGGAAGTGATATAAGTAGTATATTGACTTGCTTTGGTACAGCAAGCTGATCAAAACAGTTTGGGAAAGTTTGAAACAAAAAAGTGCAAAACAGTGCAAAATAGATTGTGTTGAAGAAAGATTGGCATACACCTCTCATTTATAGCTTTCCTTGGTTGTTCTTAGTCCCAGATTGGTCAAGGAACAAATTTGAGTGAGTGAGGAAAAGAGAGGAAGTGAGATCACCAACACTTTCAAACTCGAATTGATTTTGTTTACTAACCATTTCTTGCACAAGTTGTTTTGTTTTGAAGGTTCACAATGTGGAGTAACATTCGTCCAATCATACAAAGGATGCAAAAACGTTTTGAAACATACCACCTCTTGAAAGAATGTGAATCAATTTTACTTGCGTTTCAAGCTGAAGAAACTGAAAATTTGACTGAATCTGACCCTACTTCTAATGAACTGAACGTCAATGCCAATAATGAAGTAGTTGAGCTTGATTTGCATCTATCCGATTCTGATTTACATGAATTAGATATTACTACTACCTTTTGTGATGAGTTAGAATGCATTGCTAATGTTAAGCATGAAATAGATGCCATACAAACTGATTTATCTCATGAATTGCCATGTTTCACTGATTCATTGTATACTGATCTATTTGCCATACACGATGATTCGAGTGATGACTTAAGTGAGCTTTCAAGTGAGTTTGGTAGTACACTTAAGCATGATAACTTAGAAAAGAATGAATGGCATGTTTTCAGCAATTCCTTATTTGAATGTGACGAACATGATTCCATGTTATTTGAAACACCTGAAGTACATTCAAATAGCGTTGTATATGACAATCTTATGTTCATTCATGAGTATGAAACTAATTTGTATGAAAAAGAGGAGTTTATCACACTTGGTACCCGACCCAATTTAAAGGAATCAAAGCTTCAAGGTATACTTCTCACAACTCCAAACACGCCATTTTTGTCACCACATCATGATACATCATATAACATTCATGTGCTGACCTTGTGTGGGGATCAAATGCATAATAACTATGAGCTTTTATTGGTTATACATCCTAAAGACACTAGAAGGATACCTCTGTTGAACACCTCTTGTCATGTGTCCCCTATAGGATTTGATGATGCGTATTATGAACTAAAATTTGAAAATCAGATCCTAATGCATCCAAAACATGTGAGGAAGAGGACTTACTTATTGTGGATGCATGATCAAATCAGCTTTTGTGAGTTGCTAAGTGCATTTTTTGTCATTGCACTACTCATTCACCCTAAACATCTTAGGATGAAAGTTGCATACATGTGTGTCTTGTATCTTTGTTGCATTTTTGAGGATCTTTCTCCTCATGGCATACATGCTAAGGTTCGGGACGAATCTTTTCTAGGAAGGAGGGAATGATGCAATCTAAGGTGTGCAAAATGCAAGATAGTTTGTCTTAGTCTTAAGTTGCATTCCATGCATCACTTTTTGTGCATATAGGTGTCTTTCATTAAAATAAGCAAACGTATGTCTTGTTTTGTGTGATTCTTGCTCTCATGTAGGAAAGATGATTCATGCAAAAATTCAGGCCAAACGGATGTTTAGA